>JAGWCC010000344.1:0-697829 GCA_022651775.1 Drusus annulatus | reverse complement strand
TTTAAAGTTTTTTTAATAAAATTTAGTTTTCTGTACCTGGTTGGTTTTTTTAAAGTAAACTTAGGTAACTCAATGCGCTCACTGAGTTACCTGAAGCGGTAAAGTGTCTAAAACTTGTGTCGCTTGATTCAAGCCATCTCTCAAATGGTCAATATGTTGTATATGGCTGAAGCGCCACAAAAATCTTCAGAATTAAACGAGAATCAGGGCATTCGATGCAAAAAGAACTGTTAAAAACTGTACTGACGGCCTGCATGGTCGAGTGGTCGCTAGAGACGCTCGACTACGAATCAAGAGGTCACGGGTTCGAACCCGGTGTGCGAAAATAAATAATATGTGTCATAACACATTAAATTGATATAAAATAATATATTTATAGTATATTTGCGGCACGTTCTAGAGTGGTAGATCCTCTGAGTATCGTCCCGGTGAAAGACCACTATTCAGAATTCAAACGTTGCTTGAAATGGTGATTTTAGCCGTGTTTGGTGACCAGATCTGAATAGTTAGGTACTTTTCAACCTTTTTTTCTTTCTCATCTCCTTTCCCTTCCCACTACCATCAACCTCACAACATACCCTAATTGGGATTGACATAGTCCCGCTGTAATATATATATATAAAGGGTCCGCCAAATAACTTTTTTTTTTGAAAATGCTATAAAAAAAAAACTACTGAATATTTTCTCAAATTTCTTTTTTTTATTTATAAGTACAATCCTTCCGGTTAATAATGGAAAGCCATTTCATTCAAATGGCTGCCTCGGCTGGCCATGCAGTAACCTACACGATCGGTCCAATTTTTAAGCACATTATCGATTGTGTGCAGCTGTATTTCACCAATGGCTTCACGAATATTGTCCTTTAAAGCGTCAATTGTCTCTGGCTTGTCGGCGTAACATTTATCTTTGAGGGCACCCCACAAATAATAGTCCAACGGTGTCAAATCGCAGCTCCGAGGTGGCCGACGACATCAGCTCTGCGGCTGATAATGCGATCTTCAAAACAGGGCGCAAAACATCAAGTGTAGCTTTTACTGTGTGGCACGTAAGCGCCGTCCTATTTGAAACCAAATGTTGCCAATATCCTCTCTTCAATTTTTGTGAACAAAAAATTCGTTCAACATGGCCCGATAACGATCGCCATTGACTGTAACGGCCACTCCTTGCTCATTTTCAAAGAAAAAATGGCCCAATTATGCCTCTGGACCAAAATCCGCACCAAACAGTGACTCGTTTTTGGGTGTACCGGCTTTTCAATGTATGCGTGCAGGTTTTCTGTGCCCCAAAATACGACAATTTTGCTTGTTTACATACCCGCCAAGATCAAATGAGCTTCATCCGAAAAGATGATTTTTTGGCAAAATCGGCATCTTCTGTAAGTCGATCGCAGGCCCACTCAGCGAAGCGAAAACGCATTGGATGGTCAGTTGGCTTCAACTCCCTGAACCAATTGGACTTTTGTATGGCGTCATACCAAGGTCTTTATGCAAATTCGTCTCAATGATGTCTCCGAAATGTTCAATTGTTGAGAACGACGGTGAATTGATGTTGATGGCGCTTCACGCACACTTTCTGCCACAGCATCGATATTCTCGGGTGTACGCACTGTTTTTGGCTTTTCACGCTTTGGTTTATCGATGAGGATGCCAGTTTCTTTCACTTTTTTCACAAGATAACGAACATACGGAGCTGACGGTGCTTCTCTTCTTCCAAAAACCGTACGCAATTTTCGCACACATTCTGCAACATTACCATGATTTTCAAAGTAATGTCGCAATATTTCCCAGCGTTGTTCAAGCGTATACACAACCATATTCGCTCAGCGGAAGGATAAAACTAATTATCTGTCAAATCAGACATGAGCTAAGTGTTACCATTCACGAAATAAGCACTAGTTGAAAAAAAAAAAGTTATTTGGCGGACCCTATATATATATATATATATATATATATATATATATAATCATTTTGACCAAGTGTCGCTTTATCTGATTGCAGATTTGAATAGGCACATTCTCCAAAACGTTTTTTCCTAATTTCTTGATTAATTATTTTTTCAATTATTTATACTGGTATTATGTACATATTTATATTTTTTAAATTAATATATTATTTATATTCACACTGTAATACCTATATTGGTTTCCGTACACCATTAAAAATCATATTAGCACCAACTAATGTAATAATTTTTGTAACATTTAAATTTTACTTTCCTTAAACCGAAAAATCTTCCTAGTTGGACAGTTGAAACCTTTATTTTAAAATACTTTAATTTCATTTTACATTACGTATTAAAAATAAAATATGCAAATAATCTAATTTTTAAAATATTGTGTTTTCTATAAAAAAAAATCACTTTAATTTATTTTTCTTTGTAAAGTTTTATACCTATGTTTTAACTTACTATATTTAATGTTCTGAGTAATCCCACAAGTCCAGAACCTTATAGAACCTTAAGTCCCACAATCATTGGTTCCATTTTCGCTTCTCCCATCGAGCAATACAACACGTATAATTACATTCCCTAATAATTTCACGCGAGGCCGCCATCACAGGCTTCTGTTTATTCCAAGGTGCAGAACTAACTTACCAATGGTGATGCCCCTGGAAAGACTTACTAGGTTAGTTAACTGACACGCTGGAGATATATTTTTCATATGACTTAAAACAAATTTAAGCACGAACCAGCTATTGTTCTAACTACATAATTATCTAAATTTTAAGTTATTATGATATAGTGATTGTGTCCTGCCAAAAGTGACCTGCCAGGTAAGAATGTTTCTGTATATTTATATAAACTAGAAATTAATATTAACTAGAAATTAAGATTTTTACAGCGCCCCTGAGGTGATTTTTCACAAAACGGTGATATAAAGATTATCCAAATATATTATAACTATATTATGTACTTCTTAAAACCGTTTTTTTTTGTTTTGAAACAACTTTTTACCTTTTTATACAATTCAGTGGACTTAAATTTAATATTTCACACCAACGAAGTATTGAATTCCGTAAGTCTAAACTTAAACTTTAGGCGCACAGTTTACACCCGCGCTGTGCAAGCGGGTTCCCCACAGAGCTTCGGACCATCCCTTATAATATTATTATAATTGAGTTCTGCTATTTTTAGTTTTGGTTTTTAGTGGCGTTTAAGGCCATAGTTTGATAGTGAAAACAAAAACCTAAAAATAGCAGTATAATTTATATTTTGAATTTTTTTATCATGTAATTCGAAAAATGTCCTCCACATCACAGGTGAACTCCTAGCGTGGAGGACAATGTTTATAAAATATTGTAAAAATAATAATAACCAGCTCAATAATAATAATATTAAATTTAATTCAACTGAATTATTTAAAAAACTAAAATTGGGTTCAACAAATCGAACTCGAAAAACTATAAATTCTTTTTACCTGTTTTTACTCTTAGCTTTGTATAATTATGATTACTCTTTTTTGTGTTTTTTTGCAATGTATTGGAGTAAAACTGTTTTTGCAAAAACAATTTTTTTTAATTACGGATTCAGAATCTCCTGAAAGAACTACTGGCACGTGAAAATTCTTGCCAAAATTTACTCTCCAAGGAAAGTTGCATCAAAAATACAAAAAAAAAACATACCAAAATCAATAATGCCATCTTTATTTCAAATTTACAGTCTAATGATTGTCTACGTTTTTTGTTGTTTCTTCTGCTTTCGTGAACGTATGCTTAGGACGGTCGAGTGAACACATCAGTGTCGACCAACAGACCGACAGACAGACAGACCAATAGACCGACAGATCAATAGACCGACAGACCAATTAACCAATAACCAATGTTCTTATCTCCAACATTTGTAAAAGGAACTCGATTCTAATTGACCGTATGATGGCTTCTTTTCAATTCACCATTTTTTGCCATTTTTATTTGTGTGGGAAACGAGTTGTAACGATATAACGAAGACACCCATATTGCAGAGAAGATTTCAAAGATCGGGTAAGTATCATTATTTAAAAATGTCCAAAAACACGGTAGAAATCAAAACAAAATATTACTCGTAGGTTCCCATCAAAATACGAGGCCTGTTCAAAATAAAAGGTGAATTTTGAATTTTCGCGGGCTGTGTACATTCGATTATCGATTTTTTTGTTGTTGTTATGTTGGTACACATATGTTTATCATATGTTAGCATTATCAGCCATTTTGGATTAGTGGTTTGTTTTTGACAACTGGAAAGGTTAGTCACGTTTTTGTGTGTTCTACGATTTTTTTACTTTTGAAAAAAATGGATCAAAGAATATGTATTAAATTTTGCGTTAAAAATGGAATAAAGTGCTCCAACGCCCTTCAAATGTTGAATGTGGTATTCGGCGAGTCTACTTTGTCTCAAAAAAGTGTTTATAAGTGGTACAAGCGCTTCACAGAAGGCCGAAAAGATGTTAATGGCGATGAGCGTCCTGGAGTTGTGGAAAAACAAATCTTGGATTTTATTCTTTGATCCATTTTTTTCAAAAGTAAAAAATCGAAGAACACACAAAAACGTGACTATCCTTTCCAGTTGTCAAAAACAAACCATTAATCCAAAATGCCTGATAATGCTAAAATATGATAAAAATATGTGTGCCAACATAACAAAAACAAAAAAACGATAATCGAACGTACACAGCCCGCGAAAATTCAAAATTCACCTTTTCTTTTAAACAGACCATGTGTGTCTGCAGTTTTTCCGATTCTTGGAGGATTTTACGATTTATTTTAGTTCATTATTTCAGCCTGTTTTCTTTAGGTCATCAGTCCATCTCACATGTTTGTGGCCTCTGTTTCTTTTTACCTACCAAAGGACCCTACGTCAATGGTGTCTTGTCGTTTTTTTAAGAAAAATATCGATGAATAGATAAAAACGCCACAAAGATTTGAAAAAAAATGTTTTCATTCGCATAAAGTACACAACTGCTGACCTTGTACGAATCGCAAGTGCACCCCGCTGTTGAATTTGGCAGCCACCTCTGATCTGGAGCCCCATGAATCATGATGTGCAGAAACGGGCGGTCCGTTTGATAGATTATTCTATCTCAACAAACGGATTGTAATATTTGTAGCACAGACGTCAGGTGGGAATGCTGTCTTTGTTCCACCGGTATTTCAATGGAAGATGCTCCGAGGAACTTGCGTCATTGATCCCTTCGGCGCCGAAGCATAGTCGGGAAACTCACCAAACGCGCTCCCAATATTTATACTCGGTTGACATTCAATACATGAGAACGGGTCGCTTTTACGACTCGTTCTTATGTTCAACAGCTCGGCTATGGAACGATTTGCCGGCCTCTGTGTTTCCTCCCTCCTTCAACATGGGCCTCTTCAAGACCCAGGTTCACTTTTCCTTTCCTCAAAAAGACCTTCCCCACAGCATTCCCAAACATGACAAAGGTCCTAAGGAATATTATTTCCCATAACTTGTTGAAGGTTTGCTATCATCAGGGACATCAAGGCTATCTTCATCCTGCATGCTGCGGCCCAAAACAACTAAGTCTTCTTCTACTACGTCTTCCTTCAAGCGTCCTCTGGTTAATCAGATAGGTAGGTATGTTGGTTTGGCCTCTCATAATGTGAGCAAGATATTAGACTTGTTTTTTTTTAGTTTATGGACATCCCATGGTTTTTCACGAGGAAGGGGTATTTTTTTGTAGAATTCATTGGACATAGTAAACATCTTTTACTTAAAGGTCAGCATTCAATAATGACGCTAAATGTCACTTAATAGCATTCTAATACTAGCAATACTACAAATGATTTATTTGCAAATTTTCTATGGGTGTCTGGTGAATGCATTTTTTTAACCGTAATCTTTTAAATTATTTAAAAAACATACCAAAATGTCAGTAAAGGGTGCAGTTTGTAAACCAGCAGAGGCATTTTTAAACGTTCTATCTTAAATCCCAGTATGGATTTCATAAAATTAAAAAAACTACTGTTTAAGAACTGTATTCACTGGAAACCTTAGACATATTTTCAACTAACCGTATATAATTAACAGATAAATAATTTGAAATTTTACTTGTACTAGAAAGTCAAAAAGTGGGTATTTTTGGAGGTTGACCCTTAATACTAACAGTAGGAAATATATAAATGCAATTAATATACAATATCATCCTTATAATGTTTAGTTTGTGATAATTACCTCCCTAATTGAGAAGATACTCGTGCTTAGAGGGGGAATATTATCACGTGTTACTTATACTTAAATGTTAATGGTTAAAAATTGAAATCGTATAAAATATATTCATAACATTAACTACATTGATGTTTATACATAAAATTAAGAACAACTTGTTACTAAATTATTAAATATGACAAAATGATCTACAATGTTGATATTCACAAATATAATACAAGGGCATTCAAAAAAATCAGACTACCAGAAAAGAATAAAGCCAACACACAAAATAGCTTACTATTTAAAGGGATGAAATCTTATAATGCTCTGCCAGAAACCATCAAAATTATGCCCATCAATAAATTCAAAAAGGCCTGTAAAAAATATTTAAAATGCATATAAATCAAAATAATAAGTAGTATATAAGTTAACATATTATAAAGTCAAAAATAAAATGAAATAATTAGCTACTTGTAAACTTGAATGTACAAAGTAACTAAAATAAAATAAAATCACATCAATACAAACATTTAAAGATATTTTAGTGTTAAGCTTATTTTTTAATTTTTTTTGGTAGTTTTTGACATTTAACGCATATTCTGTTTATATCTAAAACAATGTATGCCATTCGTTGAAAAACTTCTTAGGGGTTTTTTTAAATGTGCCTTTATATCTTAAAAATTCTCTTGACCACCATTCAGAAACGAAACATTGCTTGAAATGGCTTTAGACATATTTAGTCGCTAGATTTGAATAGCTAGGTTCTTCCCTATAATTCTATTCCACGTCTCCTCCCCCTCTCCACTTTATTCTGCCTCATGACATCCCCTAATTGAGGATTCAATAGTTCCACTGACTCCGGGCAGTTGGAACTCTAACGCAGTATTCACATAATGATCGATTTGTAGCAGAGTGGTTCAAAGCGTCGGGTTAGCCCTGGCATTGCGGGTTCGACCCTCAGTAAGCTAAGTCCACCATCTTCGTATAACCTTCTTCAGATTTTTACGAAGAGACAATAATATACCACAAGCGATAGCTTTTGTAGTAAGGATTGTTGAGTTTTTCCTAACTCGGGCGTGGGTAGGTGTAGGGCTAGGGCTAGGGTATTTATACATCCATTCATAGCACATATCGACTTGATGTTTTGTTTTTTTTGACAACCACTTTTTTACAGTATTGTTATCAACAAAAATATAGTTTATAACCTCAAAAACCGTTGAGTTATGTTGCATAACAAAACCTAGTGGGCGGAGTCGCCGGAGACGCGGGATACGGAAAACATGTTTACATACCTAAAAGTGGTGACAACTTGTCTTATCTTTTTCTCTCTCACGGTTTACGACGTAAAAACCCGGAGAAAGTGATTTATCGTAAATTTGTATTTCTTTAATTTTTTTATATAATAATACCGCACAAAAGTCTCAACTGCTCCTAACCGTCCAGAGGCAGTGAGACTATGGCATCCCCAAATAGGGCATGTTGTGAGGCTGAAGGTAGTGGGGAGAGGAAGGAGATTGGGAAGAGAAAGGTTGGGAAGTTCCTGGCTATTCAGATATGGGCACCAAACACGGCTAAAGCCATTTCAAGCAACGTTTCGATTCTGAATAGTGGTCTTTCACCAGGGCGATATGTATATATATATATATATATATGTATATATTATATAACCTATTGTATAGGTTGGGTAAAAATATTTAGCTCTCTCTTCAAATATATTCTTGCTCTGAGGGAGTTTCGTTACCCGAAAATGTTTTGTTTTTCTTTAAAAAAAAAGACAATGCTTTGATATCATAATCCATTTAAAAGTTGTGATCCATGTATGATGAAATTGCTTCAAAACGTAATAATTCTGTGGCAGCTGTAAATAATAGTAAATCACAAATCGGCGAACTTTTGTATCTAGTAATATTTTCGCATTAGGTATTCACCATTGTTGCGCGGATGTTATTATGCGCTTTATCCTCTATCACGGTTAGTTTAACACTTTTTGATATCCGATTGTGTCCATTGATCTGTAGATAATGGGAGTATCTATGGAATTGAATGCGCAGATAAGTAGTGTACCGGGCGGACCAGGTGAGTGTGCACTATATTTTATTTATTTTTTCTGAATTACCAAACAAGCTCACGCGCGTATATTTTGGAAATTAAAATGCGTTGAAACTGAAAAATGCATGGCAAAGCTCTTTTTTTTTTAAGAAAGACAAACAATCCCGTTTTACGAATAACCTGACAATATTTGAAAAACTCTTACTACCATCAAAATAAGCGTATAATGTGGCATGTGCAATGATGAAGGAATTAGCTTGTAAAGGAATTGAACCCATGAAGCCCGGGTGGGAATCCGACGCGTTAGGGCACTCAGATACTAACCGGTCATAAGCAATGAATTAGTTTATTTTCAAAAATACTTTAAACAAAACTAGAATTTTCTTCACATAAATTCCTTGCTTCATTCACATTCATATAAACTCTTCTGTTATTCTGACTCTTAACATGGCCCGATTCAAGTATTTGATTTACTTGATCGCGCCATGCTTTTCTCGGGCGTCCTCAACTTCTTCTTCCATTCACTTTCGCATCATATATTCTTTCCACACTCCTTTCTTCGTTCATTCATTCTAAATGCCCAACCAATCTAAGCGTCACTTTCTTGATCTTATACATTACGCTCACATCAGGCTTGCATTTTTTCCGGATATCCACATTTTTAATACAGTCATACTTGGTTTTACCACACATACGCCCCAGGGATCTCATTTCCACATTCAGTCTACTTTCATCCTTCCTCTGCCAGTTCCATTTCTCACTGCCATACATCGAGGTTATATCTATATGGTACTTAGAGTATATAGAGTGGTCCCTATCCAAGGTAGTGTAGTCAGTTTTTGATGATTTTTACCGGACTCGGCGGACTTGGACGTGGCTAAGACTAAGGCTGTGGTATTTATACATCCATTTATATCACATGGTGACCCAGGAGCCCAAGATCGTCGTGACAGTACATAGAAGCGGTGTATTATATTTGCTGTCTCTTTCTCTCTCATTGTGTACGACGTAAAAACCCGGAGAAAGCGATTTATCGCAAGTTTATTTAGGTTGGGTAAAAATAATTAGCTCTCTCTCCATACATTGTTACTCCAAGATATGGTACCTAACATTTTGTGATGTATAAGAAATTCAATAAAAATCATTTTTATCGTTATCACGAAAATCGTCAATTTTAATGGCCGTTCCAAACAGCACGACCGATAAATTGCGACAGCCTGTATTTAGTGATAAACCGCGCCGCCAGGGTGCAGGTATGGAGCGCAGCGCGCCCGGTCTGCCCATCGATTAGCGCTGGCGGCGGGCCCACAATAGCACAAAGGCGCTGTTATGATATTTTTATTTTTCCACGGTATTCTTCTACGGTATAATTGCGGATAATCTATGGGAATCAATTGCGGATCGACGGTTTTGCTTTTGCGGACTCTTTCGGCTCAGGCGGTCTCCGTCTTGGCGCCAAATATTACTGGATTATTTTGAAGTACCTACTTGTGTATGTTTTTATTGTATTATTACGTTAAGACTTCGTAAATATGATTTGGTGTGTTGTTGGCATTGTTCATTTTCTAGCAATATTTATTTATTTATAAATTAACGGACTAAAGTCCAATTACAAAAATACATATAAAACACGAAAAAGAAAAAAGAGCAACAGAGAAGGAATAGCATATACATTAAAATAAATGAAGCGATGACAAAAATAAGGCAAAATAAACATAAGAGAGAACATTCAAGCCGTAGACTAGCCAAAGTTTTGGTAGAGTCGTAAAAAATGACGAAAATCATTTAGACTGCTACCGAAAATTTCAAGACCATGGCTTGAGTTAACAAGTCTTGACATTCTGGACATTGGAGAATTATACCCATAATTAGTATTGTGATGATTGAGAAACAGCAATTCATTGTTTCTGAGTCTACGGCAAGGAATGTTAAACTGGATGAGTTGCAACAGAGAAGGTGAGTCAATAAAACAATTAATAATTTTGTAAATGAAAATTAAATCGAAGTCTTTCCTGCGCTTTTCTAATGAAGACATTTTCAATAATTGTTCAATTTCATCATATGAAAATATGTAGGTACTTGTTATCTGAAAACGAAAATTTTACGCATGTAGGGTGTAATTATGCGATA
The DNA here is from genome assembly GCA_022651775.1 of Drusus annulatus. Taxonomy (NCBI): domain Eukaryota; kingdom Metazoa; phylum Arthropoda; class Insecta; order Trichoptera; family Limnephilidae; genus Drusus; species Drusus annulatus. The sequence continues at coordinate 687,515 of JAGWCC010000344.1, read as the reverse complement.
TATTGCGTTATATATATTTTTTGTGGGTAGGTACTAGAATAATAAAAACGATTTTTTGTATTATTTTATTAATTTTAAATCGCATTTTTTTTTTTAAATTTATGGTGAATCCGCACAAGAGTCCCAACTGCTCCAAACCGTCTAGAGCCAGTGGGACTATGGCCTCCTCAATCGGAGTATGTTGTGAGGCTGAAGTTAGTGGAGAGAGGAAGGATATGGGGAAGAGGAAGGTTGATAAATACCTGCACACGGCTAAAGCCATTTCAAGCAACGTTTCGATTCTGAATGGTGGTCTTTCACCAGGGCGATACTCAGAGTACCTACCACTCTGGCACATCTAAAACCAGTGGGACAATGTCATCTCCTATCAGGGTATTTTTCCAGGCTGAAATTAGCGTCTGGATTAGTTAGTAGTCGAGCGTCTTACCACTCGACTATGCAGGCCGTCAGATACATACAATAACTGTTGATACTTGTGATATTGTTTTCCTAAAATCTATACTCAGATTCGTGACCAGATTGGACAAATTCATTTCTGAAAACACCGTCTTAATCGCGAATTTCCACCATTTTCTTGTTAGGAACGATCAGGAGTTCAGCAAGCGAGAGGGTAATGAGAATGAGAATGAGCATAGCGGGTTGTACAGTATCTCTATACAGAAGAGAATACAGTGTACAAGTATACAGAATGGAGTCGCACAAGCACAGGAGGGAAGCATTTACCCGAGGCAGTGGGACTCAAATGGTTTAATGAGAAACGCAACTCAAAGTGTCTCCCTTTGCTGGACCCTTTTTCCTCTCTTTATTTCCTCTCTGTGACTATTTTTCCTCTCGCAAACCAATCAGACCTTTTATCGTAGACACCATAGCAACGCGGACGGATGTTGGGGAAGTATACTAAAAGGATGCTCCATTAAAAGATAAATTACATTTCTCAGAACAGATATAACGCGAATGGCGACTTTTTTGTTGGTTTTGTGGACCGTTTGTCTGTAATAATAATAACAGCGAACTTATATAGCGCAGTTTTGTGATATTTCACCTCAAGTGCGCTTCTTACTAAATTTATTACGCTAGTAAGATTAACTAACAAGGAGAAAATAATGCATAATATGTAGTAAACAAATAAAACTATCTAAAATCATGATTGTCATTATAAAACATGAGAGAAAAAGGTTCAGATGTGGGTATAACAGTGCATGTGTACATCAACAGATTAAAAAAAAAAACAATTTACCAGAAGCTAAGGGTATAAAAATTCAGATGAAACATATGAATTCATATTAACATATTTGTCAAATCAAAGAAAAGGAAATAAGATTGAGGACAGTTAATATGTTGGTACTTAAAACATTAATATTCAAGTATAATAAGTAAACGATTCTAAAAATGCAAACAGTGTAAATATAACAAGTAACAAAAGAAAAATAAATATTTTATGACAATGAGTATATGGTTTTCAGTAGACAGTGAGGACATTGAGTTATAATGATAGAATTAAGGAGAAAACCGGAACAAAGCATAGATTTGTTATATCGTTGCCGTAAAGGCAAAAGGGCTGAAGCGCCATTTTGGGAAGTGTACCCCGGAACACTTTTTTGTTTTACAATAAAATTCAATGTAACTAACTTACTAACTAACTAACCATCACGCCGTTTATCCGCAGAGATAAGCAGAGAGGACGGACCGCCATATAACTCTGTCTTGGCACACACTGCTTGCTTCATTCAATTCATGCATATTATTCTGTTATTCGGACTCTCCACATGACCCGATTCAATTATTTGATTTACTTGGTCGTGCCATGTCTTTCTCTGGCGTCCTCGACTTCTTCTTCCATTCACTTTCGCATCATATATTCTTTTCACACTCCTGTCTTCGTTTATTCCTTCGTTCGAAATATCGTTTACTTGCAAAAAAAAACATGATAAAAGTTTCGAAAAAAAGATTGATAAAAATTGGGTATTTTATAAAAATTATGGATAAAATGGGAATTTCGAATAGTATAATAGTATGCCATTTTATTAAATGGCGTTTTGTTTTCTTTTGACTGACATAATATCGTCGCTGGAAAGGCAAAAAGGCTGAAGCGACACTTCATCCATTTTTTTTCAAAAGTAAAAAATCGAAGAACACACAAAAACGTGACTAACCTTTCCAGTTGTCAAAAACAAACCACTAATCCAAAATGGCTGATAATGCTAACATATGACACATTTTTCTAAAAATATCCTATTTTTTTTAAAAAACTCCTACGCCAAGCTCAAGAGCTAGTTCTCTTCTTTGGCGTAGTAATACAAAAAAAAAAAGAAGTTATAAACATATCAAATGTACTATCAACCTTTATATCGCTAAATTACAATATGTATTATGTTTAATATATATATATATATGCTTTTATTATTTAATCGAATTACTTTTCTTCAATATTATTTTTTTATATATTAAAGTTACTATCCATATTGTGTAACATTGATATAATTTCAATATATTTGTAAACTTTTTTTCTTATTTTGTAAATAAATAAAAAAAAAATTTAAAAAAATGATAAACATATGTGTACCAACATAACGAAAAATCGATAATCGAATGTACACAGCCCGCGAAAATTCGAAATTCACCTTTTCTTTTGAACAGGCCTCGTATAATAACATGCTATAACCGATGTAAATATTTCTCCTCGTGTCGATGATGTTTGTAGCGCAGTCCGCCTAGCCGGCAAGCCCGACAGTGCCTCGCAATTCAGCCTCACAAAGGAGAGCGACAATTGGAATATTTAGAGATTGGTCTCTTCTCCGTGCGCTCCAATCCCAGTGGAGAACGGCGAACGCGCGCCGGTACCTACCACAAAGGATTTTATTATTGCTGGGAAAATGTACCCTCAGTATCGCCCCGGTGGAAGGCCACCAGCCAGACTCGAAACGTGGCTGAAATACGTTGAGCGCGTCGCTAGTCATACTAACAACTAAGGCCTGGATAATCTCGTTGCCACTGGCAGTGGGAGGTAGGAGAAGAGGTGGAAGATCGTCAATCCGTTGAGATGATCAAGTATCGTCAGTGTAGAAGTGGAGATCCTGGTTTATTAGGACATTTGGTGTGAGGGTCACGATCCTCTACACTGAAGTATCAACTAAAGAAGAAACTAGATCGGATTTTTTATATTTTTTAAATTTTATTTTACTCTCCATAATGTGAACTAAATAACTCGTGGTTATGGGAGGAACAATTATTATTTATTTGTTGATTTTAAAAAACTGTTTTACACCAATACATTGCCAAAGCGATTAAAAAAACACTACAAATTGTATTATATAAGGAAAAAATTCTAATAAAAATAGCAGAAAAGTAGTTTACAAACAGAAAAATATGTTTTAAGTAAGTTCGTAACATAGTCTTAATGATAAAAAGTGTATATAATGTTAACATACCATTAAAAGCGCAGGAAAAGACTTTTGATTTAATTTGCATTTTCAAAATTATTAATTTTTTTACTGACTCACCTTCTCTGTTGCAACTTATCCAGTTCAACATTCCTTGCCGTAGACTCAGAAACAATGAATTGCCGTTCCTCAATCATCACAATACTAATTATGGGTATAATTCTCCAATGTCCAGAATGTCAAGACTTGTTAACTCAAGCCATGGTCTTGAAATGTTTGGTAGCAGTCTAAATGATTTTCGTCATTATTTACGACACTACCAAAACTTTGACTAGACCAGAGGTTCCCAAACTTTTTTGTCCCGTAGACCACTTGTCGATTTTTTCTGTTTTGTATAGACCCCCTGCTTTCCTAGTATTGATTTTTTTAGCGTTGGGAAAAACTTCAAAGTTTTGTGAACGCTTCAGGAACTGCTAGTTCTTTGAAATTAACCCTTCGCGGTGAACACTTAAATTGTAGTCGAACTCGTTAAAAATAGTACTAGTCAGCAGAGATCCCAAATCGAAAAGTGCTAGCAAATCAACAAAAATTCCTCTCCGAAAAAAAGCACTAGTCGGTAGAGATTTGAAGTACTAGCAAATCGGCAAAATATCTTCCACAAAAAATATTATTATTAATATAATTAGGGAATTAAAGTCCATTATAAGATAGTATTACGTAAGTACCTACATAGGTACTATCTGTGAGGTGGATTATTACATTTGCGGGAAGCCAACATTTTGGTGACGGCCTGCCTAAATGGAATCCACTCCCGTGGACCCCCATTTACGTCTAATGCACCCCCAATTTTTTTTTCATTGCATGGACCCCTTGCAGGTCGGGATCGACCCCTGGGGGTCGATATAGACCACTTTGGGAATGACTGGACTAGACCATGGCTTGAATGTTCTCTCTTATGTTTATTTTACCTTATTTTTGTCTTCGCTTCATTTATAATTTTGTATATGCTATTCCTTCTCTGTTGCTCTTTTTTCCATTTCGTGTTTTATATGTGTTTTTTGTGATTGGACTTTAGTCCGTTAATCTATAAATAAATAAATAACATATTAGCCAGGTACTTCCCGACGTTTTTTCCCCATTCCATTTCTCCGTTCTTTCCGCCTCACAACATACCCCAGACAGTTTTGTCAAGCTTTCAAAAAATATCCTGAAAGTACATTAACTCTACAATTCATTATTGCGTTGATACATGAGTTCTTAAAGTGATTATACATTTAAAAAATTTAAAATGCGCGTTATTTTCTCATCAATAATGTCTGCAATCGAATTGAATAGTGCACAAAAGTGTTCGAACAACATATAAAAAGCCCAAACAAATCTTCCGGGAGGAGTAGATCAATGCACAATTAACATTACTAACCCAAAAAAATATTTTTTTTTTAAATAAATTGTAATCTAACTAACTAACTAACTAACCATCACGCCGTTTCCCCGCAGGGGTAGGCAGAGAGGACGGACCGCCATACAACTCTGTCTTGGCACACACTTTTTGCTTCATTTACATTCATACATCGTCTCATACATACTCTTCTGTTATTCTGACTCTTCACATGACCCGATTCAAGTATTTTATTTACTTGATCATGCCATGTCTTTCTCGGGCGTCCTCGACTTCTTCTTCCATTCACTTTCGCATCATATATTCTTTTTACACTCCTTCCTTTGTTCATTCGCTCTACATGCCCAAACCATTTAAGCGTCCCTTTCTTGATCCTATCCATTACGCTCATATCAGCCTTGCATTCTTTCCGGATATCCACATTTGTAATATGGTCATACATGGTTTTACCGCACATCCGTCTCAAAGATCTCATTTCCACAGCATTCAGTCTACTTTCATCCTTCCTCTGCCAGTTCCATGCCTCACCGCCATACATCAGGGTTGGTATAAGCACTCCGTTGTGGACTGCTAGCTTCGCTTCTTTGGACAATTTCTTATTTGCCCCAACAGCGTTCAGTCCTCCATTAATGGAGTTTCCTGCATTCACCCTTCTTTCAATATCCTTATTAGCCTTTCCGTCTCTTGTAAACATACTTCCTAAATACACAAACTCATCCACTTGCTCCAAGTATTCATCATTCACAACTATATTGCACGCTGTTCTCGTACTCTCTCTTTCAAACACCATCACTTTGGACTTACTTACATTCATCATCAACTCATTTTGCATACAAACTTGGTTCATCCTAGACACGAGAAACTGTAGATTGTAATTGTAAATTGTAATCAATTCCATAAAATCGTAAACCCATTCTAATAAATAAGTCAAAGCTTGTAATTCTAGTTAATATTCTATTTGCCACTATGCCAAGGTCAAAAGTTACAAATATGTTAGGTGCATGATAAAAATTCAACTTTAAGGCTTACTTTAAATTTAACATTATTATTTTCAGCTTTCAGTTGGCATTACTGGACGCTGCCTAAGTGTAGTTTTCTAAGGTTGTCACTCTAGCGCGTCACTGAGGTTAGGTTCTTTCAAACTTTTGTCACATTCGACGTCGTCACAATTCATCGATTAGCGCCATTTCGTTTTTATTCGACTTTTTTATAGTGAATACCGCACAAGAGTCCCAACTGCTCCCAACCGTCTAGAGCCAGTGAGACTATGGAGAATATTTTTTAGGTTTAAGGTAGTGATAAAGAGTAGTAAATGGGAAAGAGGAAGGTTGAGAGGTATTTGGCTATTCAGATCTGGTCACCAAACATAGCAAAAGCCATGTCAAGCAACGTTTCGTTTCTGAATGGTGGTCTTTCACCAGGGCGATACGAGTATCTACCACTCTGGAACGTGCCGCAAATATACTTTATATATGAATTAAACGTGTTATGACACATATTAATTGTACGAAATGTATTTACGCACGCCGGGTTTGAACCCGCGACCTCTGGATTCGTAGTCGAGCGTCCTACCACTCGACCACGGAGGCCGTCAAACTTGACTTTTTATTAAGGGCCTTCATTAAACGCTTTTTATAAAATTGTGTCGTATTAGTCAAGTATAGCGGTGCTGTTATGCCTGTCAGCTGATCAGGATTTGATATAAAGCAGAAACGGGCTAGGAATCAGTGCTTATTTTTAAATTGTTTTTTAAACACCCTAACCTAATTTAGTATTTCAATAATAAGTCAAATAAATAAAGAAGCCATTCAAATTAAAATCATTTTAATCTCTTGCGTTTCCCGTATATTAAAATAAAGCAATAACTTATAAATGTATTCCAGACATCTACATATTCTTACATCTATGGTTCAAGACAAAATAAATCGATTTCGATTTTATATTTATTTATTAATAACGAACTATTGTCCGATCCCAAAAATTATAAACAACACGAAATGGGAAAAAGAGCAACAAAGAATGAACCGGACATACATAATATTAAAATAAAGTAATGACAAAAATAGGATAAAATATACATTAGAAAGAACATTTTGAGTCAAAGCCAAAGTCAAACCAAAGTTTTGGTAGGGTCGTAAAGAATGAAAAAAATCGTTTAGACCAGTCCAAAAAATTTCAAGACCACGGCTTGAATTAACAAGTCTCGAAATTCTGGACAGTGGAGAATGATACCCATAATTAGTAGAGTGATGATTGATGAGTAGATTGATGATTCTGAGTCTACGGCAAGGAATTTTAAACTAGATGAATTGCAACAAAGAAAGTTAGTCAATTATACAATTCATTATTCTGAAAATGCGAAACTAATCAAAGTCTTTCCTACGCTTTTCTAATGAAGAAATTTTGAATGTTCGTTCGATTTCATCATATGAATAAAGACATAGTATAAAGATGAAAAGTAATTTTTTTGTTCACTTTTTTTATATCTCAGACACTTACTGTTATGTTGTTCGCCATTAATCGTTGAATAACATCAAATATTTGCGAAAAAAAAAAAATTTTCTCATATTCCTTGATCTATGGTCGATATTAGTTTTCAGTGCACCTTTAAAATAACACAAAGAAACAAATAAAATAAAGATCGCACGTCTTAAAATGCTACCAATTCCATTGTTTGATTAAACAACCTTTTTATCTACAGATAACGTTCTAGTAGCTGTTTTGTCTTCAATTTCCAATCATCTCTCAAAGAACCATTTTTTTAATATCCAATGGTATAGATGTTTGCAGATTGGCCCTCACCCCAAAACAAAATCTATAATCCGAAAATATGTAAAATTTGAGTTTAAGGGTCAGCATCCAAAAAACACACTTTTTGGTTCTTTAGTACAAGAAAAACTACAAATTATTTATATTTTGATTCTATTCGGGTAGTTAGAAAAATATTTAAGGTTTCCAGTGAATACAATTCTTAAACAGTAATATATTTAATTATTTGTGAAATGCTTACTGGAATTTTAGGTAAAACGTTCAATGCTTTTGCTGGTTTCCAAACTGTACCTTTTACTGACATGTTAGATTTGTTTTCATAGAATTTAAAGGATTACAGTTAAAAAAATGGTTTTCATCAAAACCTCGGACATTTTTTCTAATCATCAGGAAAATTGTGAAAAATATTAATATTTTAATATTGTCCTACAAGTAACGTTAAGTATCATTCTTGAATATTCATAATATTGAATAATAAAAGTTTTCCATGATGTTTTAAACAAAGTTTAACCACTGGTTTATTTATAAATATGGGAACTGAAAAAATGAAATACTTGTTTTTAAATAGCTTTAAATGAATTGATTCAATCACTACTATCCTCTGTTATATACTTTTAAAAATGCCTCTACTCCTGTTCGCATTATTCAGTTATTTTTACATAACCTCTAGTGTGCCGGCGTGTCCCTGGAGACCCTCGCATTCATCATTATCTTTTCAGAAGTTTTTATTCCATAAAATCAGTTGTTCGCATATTTAAATGAACCGTAATCGCTTGTCTACAAAATAATCAATCCATTGAGGTGTTTTGCACTTCGTGAAATTCGGTATAAGTCAAGTAATAATCTTCATTAGAAAAGCGTAGGTAAGACTTTGTTTTAATTTGGATTTACAAAATTGTTAATTATTACTGACTCACCTTCTTTGTTGCAACTCATCCAGTTCAACATTTCCTACCATAGACTCAGAAACAATTGAATTTCTGTTCCTCAATCATCACTATACTAATTATGAGTATCATTCTCCACTGTTCAGAATGTCGAGACTTGTTAACACAAGCCATGGTCTTGAAATTTTTGGTACCAGTTCAAACGATTTTTATCATTCTTAAAGACTCCACCAAAACTTTGACTTGACCTTGGCTTTAATATGAATGTTCTTTCTTATGTATGTTTTGTCCTATTTTTGTTATTGCTTCATTTAATATTATGTATGTGCTGTTCTTTTTCTGTTGCCTCTCTTTTTTCCCATTTCGTGTTATGATTTTTTTTGTAATTGGACAATAGTCCGTTGGTTTATAAAGAAAATAAAAATATATTTGAAGTTTGCTTACGTCAGTACTGCAGGAAAAAAACAATTTTCAAAGTAGCATTACTGTTTGTATTTACAGGAAAACTATGCTACTTTATTTTTATTCGGAAAAAATGTATTCATTCATACGAAAATACCAAAAAACGAGAAAAAAATCTTCAAATTTCTTAACCAAACTTTGAAAAATATATATATTATTATAATAATATAATTCATTTAATTGTGTCAACAATAATTTGTGTCACTTCGCCGGTCTTATAAAACGATACAAGAGTCAGCACTCAAGAATGACGATAAACGTTACTCTCTAGCATTCTAATACAAGTAATACTAAAAATGAAATCTGCAAGTTTTCTACGATTAGTTAGAAAAATGTCTGAGCTTTCCAATGAATACAATTTTTTAACCGTGATCCTGTAAATTCTATGAAAAACATGCTAAGATATCAGTAAAAGTTACAGTTTAAAAACCAGCTAAAGCTTTTTTAACGTTTTACCTAAAATTCCAGTATGCGTTTCACAAAGAATTAAAAAGGTTACCTACTGTTTAAGAATCGTATTCGTCGGAAACCTTGGTCATTTTCATAACTACCCGTATGGAATTGACAAATAAATAGTTTGTAGTTTTGCTTGTACTAGAAAGCCAAAAAGTGTGTATTTTTGGGTGATGACCTTTAAGTACAATATCCTTTAATGTTCTTCCCAAATTTCAACTAAGATTATATACCAATGGACTATAGGTACAATACCTTATAATGATTGAAAAAATGCATATTTTTACCGGGCATTTTTTTTTAATATTACCACAAGGGCGTTCTTCATAGCTAGAAGACGATTTAAATCTCTGAATTTCTTTATTAGACTTTTTTCGAATTGTGGTACCTTTTGATCATCCACCTAGCAGTTTATTTTCCAATGTTTTCATCCATCAAACTATACGTAGTGATACAGCCAAAGATAACCTTATAGGTAAAGGTACACCACTTATCGCCCCTTAGAGGGACAACAGATTAGCTGTACCACGCTCTGTTCTGGGTAGCGGATGGCCCGGAATGGGAGATTTGCTTTCGTGGAAGCGATGCTGTGTTAAAAGATGCCATTCTAGTGTATGGACTATTTCTCTAATGTCAGCGATTTTCAAACGGTGGGATAGTTTTAATATAACATCACGTTATGGTCCGCGTCAGCAATATTCAACAATGCGCAACACTTATCGCCCTTCAGAGGCAAGAGAAGATTAGCTATATCTTCGCACTGTTATCTGCAACGGATGACCCAAATTCCTCGATAGTTTGATATATGGTGTAACTGCCCGCGTCAGCAATATTCAACAACGCGCAACGCTTGTCACTTTTCAGAGACAAGAGTGGATGGCTTATCTTCACGAGTTGTTTTCTTTAGGGGATGAGCCGGGATGAGAGATAATCTTTCATGAAAGCGTTTATGCTTGGAAAAAGAATATATATTGAGAGAGACCTAAATATTTTCACCCAACCTATAAAAGTTTCAATAAATCACTTTCTCCGGGTTTTTACGTCGTAAACCGTAAGAGAGAAAGAGACTTGACAAGTTGTCAAATAATAGCGCACCACTTTTAGGTATGTAAACATATTTAATCGTGTCCCGCGTCTCCGGTGACTCCGCCCATTTATTTTTGTTATGCAACATAACTTAACGGTTTTTGAGGTTATATCCTAATTTTTTGTCAATAAAAATACTGTGAAAAGTGAGTATACAAATAAACAAAGCATTATGTCGACATGTGCTATGAATGGATGTAAAAAGGCGTGTCCCAAGTCAGGAAAAAATCAACAATCTTGACTACACTGTTTCGAAAAGCTGTCCCTCCTCTATATTATTGCTCTGAGCGTTGCTGTATTAAAAGATGGCATTCTGTTATTCTCGAATGTCAACGATTTTCAAAGAATGAAGGTTTTTTAGTATCCATTTAAGATTTTTGTATATTATAAGACGAAAACAAGATATCAAGTATCAGTCGCAAAACAAACTACAAATAACATCTTGCACTAATAATCTCTACCGCTTTATAGTGTTCTTTTTTTTATCGTGCATTTTATTCAATCAACCCTTTGTCTTTTATCAAAATAAATACTCCCGCTACAGATATAACTTGTTGTGTGTTACCGCACAAGAGAATGAACAATTGATCTATTCGGAGTTAATAGAACCATGGTCTTCCCATTTCAAGAGTGTTAGAAGAATGGAGGAAGTTTGAAGAGAAAGGTTATAAAAACCAAAACACTGTTGTATGAATCGACGCATTGCATAATATGCAATGAAAACGAACCGTATATTTTTTTATAAATAAAACACATAAACTTTGTTTATAACCACTGTATTGTTTAATATCACGTCTACCGGTTTCGAAAGAACTTTAATTGAATTTTAATATTGTCCTGATGATGAAAGAGTACTTTCGAAACCGGTAGACGTGATATTAAATAATAAAGTGGTTATAAACAAAGTGTATGTGTTTTATTTATAAATATGGCAAGCCACAAAGTAAATGCTTTTTACAAATACGTATAATTTTTTTTTTTTTTCTTAAATGAAAAATATAAAATAAAGGATATCTATATACACACGCAGGCCCAAAGCTTTCTCGGCTAAACTTTCCTTTGTCGAGATCATTTTTTCCTCTTGTAATGCAAATCTTTCAACCTTTAATCAATGTAGACGTATTTTCGTTGCTAAAGTGGGAGATTTCGCCGAGAAGAGATAACGTTAGCCAACTTTCTTGAGCTTTCCTTTCTTGCCGTTAGAGAAAATGCTTAAGGAAACAGAATTGATAGGAGTTGAATGGATATCATAAAGCTCCTTAGCTCGTGGTGAAATTGACAAAAAAATTGCACTGACGAGATAAAATATGTGTAAATTTGCTGACCCTAAAAAGTTTCAAGTGCGACAAAAATAAACAGATCAGCTTCAAAGCTTTGAAAGCATCAATCTTTCTGTCGAAACATAAGACAAGACCTAGTATTTTTTAATTTATATTTTTCAGTACTAAAATCAAAGCGAAGCCTGCTGGTAGATTAATACATGTGCGAGTTTAGTTTATAGGTTTGAGAAGCTTGTGCCAACATAATGGAGTTGTCAACTAAGCCGTTAATCCGGACACTGCAGCTCCAAACATGTCACCTTTGTTGTGAAAACAATCGACACTTTGCTGCGTCACGGCGCGGCGCGGCGCGCAGCTTTAAGCTAGATTCACATCAACGTCCGAATCTGCTCAGTGACGATATTGTTCCGCAAGAGAGCTTATTGATATGGTATGAATATCAATCAAGGAGTTTGTACCAAGACAAAGTTGTGTGGTAGTATATCCTTCTGCCCACCCTTGTGATATTTAACTACTTAGTTAGTTAAATAATTATCTTGAAGTGTAAAAATACTTACAACGCAGATTTTTTTTATTAAAAACCATTTTTTTATGACTAAATAATATTTTTATTAATTATTAATTATTAGAAATATTATTTAGTGATAAAAAAATGGTTTTTAATAAAAAAAATCTGCGATGTAAGTATTTTTAAACATCAAAATAATTATTTGACTAACAAAGTAGTTAAATATCACAAGGGTGAGCAGAAGGATATTCTGTCACATAACTTTGTCTTGGTACATACCCCTTGATTGATATTCACACCATATCAATAAGCTCTCTTGCGGAACAATATCGTCACTGAGCGGATTCGGACGTTGGTGTGAATCCAGTTTTAGTATTCGATACCTAGCGCTACACCCTGCAAATTGCAACCTGCAGGGGATAGACTGATGTAAAACCTTGGAGAAACAATGTATGGAGAGATAGAGCTAATTATTTTTACCCAACCGATACAAACTTGCGATAAATCACTTTCTCCGGGTTTTTACGTCGTACACCGTGAGAGAGAAAGAGACAACAAATATAATACTCCGCTTCTACGTACTGTCACAATGATCTTGGGCTCCTGGGTCATCGCGGGACCCCCCCCACATTTTTTACTATGCCACTAAACTTGACACAACTAAACGGTTTTTTAGGTTAGATGCTATATTTTTGTTGATATCAATACTGTGAAAAAGTGGTTATACGAATAAACAAAAACATTATGTCGATGTGTGATATGAATGGATGTATAAATACCCTAGCCTTGGTCTTAGCCACGCCCAGGTCGCCGTGAGTTAGATAAAAATCATTAAAAACTGACTACACTGCTTTGGATTGATACTACTCTATATACTCTAAGTGTGGAACTGAGTACGCGACGCACACAAAATTATCAAAAAGAACTGAATTCAACACAATTTTGTTTGTTTTTTTTTCTCGCAGATCGATAACCATGTTAGAGTACATAGAGTGCTACCTATCCAAGGCAGTGTAGTCAGTTTTTGATGATTTTTGCCGGACTCGGCAGACCTGGGCGTGGCTAGGACTAGGGCTAGGGTAAATCTAAAAGGCTAGGCTTGCTAAAATTTAACCATCCATTCATAGCACATCTCGACATAATATTTTTGTTTATTCGTTTAACCAATTTTTCTCAGTATTGTTATCAACAAAAATATAGTATATAACCTTAAAAAATCGTTTAGTTGTGTCCAGTTTAGTCGCATATCAAAACATGTGGGTGGAGTCCCCGAAGACGCGGAAGACGTGTTATTTTTACTGTCTCTTTCTCTCTCATGGTGTTCGACGTAAAAACCCGGAGAGAAAGTGATTTATCGCAAGTTTGTACAGGTTGGGTAAAAAGAATTAGCTCTCTCTCCATACATTGTTACTCCAAGTAAACCATTATATGGTCGCCGGAAAGGCAAAAGGGCCTGAAGCGCCAATTTTGGGAAGTTTACACCAGAGCACTCACTGAGCATTGAGTCACCTGACTTCACAGCTAGAAAAGCTAAAAAATATCCCAAACTTGTGCCGCTTGAGTCAAGCCTTCTCTCAAATGGTAAATATATTTCATAAGGCTGAAGGCCCAAAAAAGTCTTCAGAATCAAGCGAGAGGTCAGAGCATTCGATGCAGAAAAAATAACTGATAAAAACTGCATTTTTAACTCATTCTCGACCAAAGTGTCGCATCAGCCCTTTTGCCTTTCCAGCAACGGTATTACAAAACGGACATTTTTGGGATCTTTTGTTGATTGTTGGGGGATTTTACCAATTTGACACCGGCAGTCAAATTGTCAGCCCATCTCATATCTGTGTGACCTCTGTTTCCTTTCTTCAACGAAGGACGCCATCTCATGTTATTGGAGTTTTAATAATCTATTAGTTGTTTTACGTGTCCAGCACGGTCCCACCAGAATGTTGAAATTATGGCGGTAATTTTTGCTACCTTTGTCTTGCTTTTAATCCACTCATTCGTCTTTATTTTTCCTTTTTATTAAAAGAAAGACACAAACATTCCCGGGCTACAAATAACATAACAATATTTTAAAAACTCCTACTACCATCATTATAAGAGTAAAATGTTGCTTGTGCAATGATGGAGGACTTATCTAGTAGAGGAATTGAACCCACGACGCCCGAGTGGGAATCCTACGCGTTTGTCCACTCAGCTACTAACCGGTCGAAGGATCTCACAAGGATATACCTAGCTTTGCTTTTCCACGGCTCCTAGTGTGATGGAATTTTTTGTGATAACGTTCAATAAATCGTTCCATAGCCGAGCTGTTGAACCTAAGAATGAGTCGTAAAAGCGTTCTTAGTGAGAGTATATGTTTCATATTTCTCACGAATAACTAAGATGCAAATGAAACTTAAGTTAAGGTGACGTTAACCCCTTACACCTATTCAAAGGATAATCGCTTAGTTAAGGGTTTCCAGTAGCTGATGTTAAGCTTATCTTTCACGGGAACTTCTTTTGGTATATGGATTGATGGGGGGAGTTGACGGGTGTTGACGGGGGTCGATGGGTGTTGATGGAGGAGGGGTAGGGTTCCAGCGTCAAAGGATGCGTCGGCGGCTGATGGATTAATAGAAGGTAGATGTGGCGTTAATCAAGCCCGTTTTATATTGATCGGGATTGGTTGAGAGGAAATGTGGTTCGTTGTAGATTGATGGATAGAAGGGGAAGATAATGCAGTTATTTACAGAAATCATAAAACGTTTTTAACCGTACTGCAGGCTGTGTTAAGGTTTTCGGGAAGTAAAGCTTTACTTTAAAGAAATAAATTCTCAGGTTGCTTATAACTTAATAACTAGACAGTATTACCATCCTCCTACTACCATCATAAAAACTATAAAATGTTGCTTGTGCAATGATGGAGGATTTAGCTAGTAAAGTATTGAATCCGTGATGTCTGGACGGGAACCCGACGCCGTGGACCGCTCGAACGACTAATCATCGCTAGTTTATTTTATGCTGCCTAGAAGTCCACCGAGATTATTATTTATGCGTTTGACGTATCAATTGAGTGAAACATAAATATCTTTCGTATGAAGTAAGCTCCCTATACGTACATACATCTTATTGATGAAGATCATACCTTCAATAAAAGCACCAGTGCTCATTTTATTCACAAAATTGACCATGGCAACAGATTAAATAATTTAGAAGCATTAGAAAAAAAGAAACATTAAAATTCATAGTCATATTCTTAATAATCAGGCAAATTTATCCAGTAGTCCAATATAAGGTAAACTTCCTGTAAACTCACAAAATTTCTCATTGTTTCTTTAATCACCTTCTACGTTTTTTATTTTTTAATTAATATTATCTATCTCTTTCTCTGTGTTCCTTTGTTATTATTTAAATGTTATTTTATTGTTTTCTCATTGTTGTGTTATTTTATTTCATATTTTGTTTCCCTTGGTATGTACATATAACTACACACTTTGTATTTTTTTGTTTAGTTTAATTGTGTACCCTGATGATGCTTAGGCTAAGCGAAACCGATCGGTCAAAAAAATTAAAATAATATCCGTGGTCTTATACAAAGTTATTTTTTCATTTCTTTTGAAAATTATTTATTTTTAAAAAGAAAAGACCAGTTTCCAAAATGTATTCAACCGTTTGCATATCACTTCTTACGGCGAAAATTCTTACAACTTTACATTTAAGCATTTAACACTTAAAATGTGTTCCAGAAAACAGAGTACAAAAAAATCTATACTAAATTATCGTAAATAATGCTTCGGCACCCATTCACAGATGGCATCTCATCCCAACAATGGCACTTAATACAAACATAGCACTTAAGTTGAATCTTCTCTTAATCTTATGCAAAAAGCTTTGTTGGTGCTACCGAGAAATATTGAATAGGCGATGTGTTTGCATGTAAATATGTTTTATTTTTCTTTTATTCTAAATCAGACTCGCACCCCTAACTAAACCATGAAACTTACTGCCACAACTTAGATTCCAACATTTTAAAAGTTTTATAGAATATAATAATACAAAATATGTGGTTCCGATCGGCTAGTTGGTCGAGCAGCGCAAAGTGTTGGGTTCCTATCCAGGCGCCGTGGATTCAATCATCTGCTAGGTAAGTCTTTCATCGTTGCACCACATTTTCTACTTATAATGATCATAATTTTATTTATAAAATTGTCAATGGTATTATAGACAACCCTGAGTTATAAAACCTTATTTCTTTTCACACACCAACGAGAACTACTCGATCCTAAATTTTATTTAGTTGTAACAATAACATCAGGACTGAGTTTTTCAGATACTCGCTTGTACCTAGATTGCATGAAGTTGGTAATACATACGCAGAGGTGGCTGATGTATTTAACTACACGGATATAACATCATACATCTTCAATCAATAATATTTTTATGTATTTAAACACTGTTTTCTACTACTCTACAATTATTCAATTTTAATTTTTTACTATCAATTGAAAACCTTCAATGTAAAAGCCCTCTCGGGCGTATACAATAAAATAAATAAATAATGACTAAGGTCTCAATGGACAAGTGGTAAGACGCTCGACTACGAATCCATAGGTCGCGGGTTAAAACCCGGCGTGCGCAAATATCTTTTGTTTACTTAATATATTTCATAACACATATAAAATAATATATTGTATATTTGCGACACGTTCCAGAGTGGTAGATACTCTAACTATCGCCCTGGTGAAAGACCACCATACGGAATCGAAACGATGCTTAAAAATGGTTTTAGTTTTGTTTGGTGACCAGATCTAAATAGCCAGGTACTTTCCAACCTTCTTCTTCCCCATCTCCTTTCTCTATTCACTACCTTCAGCCTCACAACATACCCCAATTGGAGAATGCCACAGTCTCACTAGCTCTAGACGGTTGGGAGCAGTTGGGACTCTTGTGTGGTATTTGATAAGATATGATCTTATCAAATTAAAAAATTTAATACGATTATTATCTTGTTGTAGATTTCATATTTACAGCATGCATGGACTGTATGCCCTTTCTATCTATTATATACTACTATATATATATATATATCAAATTTAGGTAAGTTAAACAATTTTAAAACACGGAACAAACAATACGACGCCTCGTCAAATTTTTCACAGTTAAATGGTTATTTAAAAGCTCTCTAGCGCATGATGGAAATGATTGTTTTCCTAAAAATATTTACAATAACCTAGAAAGTCTGGAAGACAGAAAAGGATGTGCGATTTCATGACGCCAGAGCTCACTCTTCTGGAGATTCGGCTACTTCGATACAAAACTAAATCTGGTTTATATTATATCTAGTTGAAGATTGCTGATTTTTTTTCCGCTTTGATTGAAGTCGAATATATTAAAGATGTTTTATGTATATTGATTTTTTTTTTTAAACTGATATTTAGAACATTAAACCTGTCTACTCCTAGGCCCGAGAGCCTAATGAAATTTACCAATATTTTCAAAAAGAATTTCGATATTTGAAAACGTTTGAACAATTGCTTCAGAAATAAGGAAAAAATATGCTCATTTCGGGCACACTGACACGCCTACAACACAATTCCATCGTTTCATCTATTCAGTGGCTATAACTATATATAATAGCCTAACAAAATTGCTCCTCGGCAACTTGTTTTTTTTCAAGCTGTTGCATCTCGATTATTGGGGTGCGATCTCCGATACGAATCAAGCGATGTGTGTAACGCGGCTCCGTACAGAATCGCGCCCCGGGAATGGTGTTGAGATACCTCAAAGTGCTAATCCCTCTGGCCTTAGGAGCGCCGAGGTGTTTTGAAAGGTAAATTAGGAGGTGCTTACGCGGACAATGGACGCCCCAATAAAGTACGTGTGTAGGAATTTAATGTGTACAGGGTGAACAGAAAATGGCTTACCTTATATAATTCGTTGTGTAGTTTGTGTTAGGCAGTGAAAAATAAGCACAATTCTTTAGTAGGTTGGTAGGACAGAGCAATAATATACCAGGATGGATGGCTTTGCGAAACGATGTAGTCAGGATTGTTGATTTTTTCCTGACTCGGGCATGGCTAGGGTTTTCATGGACACACCTTTTTACATCCATACACCTGACATAATGATTTGTTTAAATGCCTTTGTTAACCTGGTACTTGTGGTACAGTGGTAGATACTCTAAGTATCGCCCTGGCGAAAGACCACCATTCAGAATCAAAACGTTGCTTGAAATGGCTTTAGCCGTGTTTGGTGACCAGATCTGAATAGCCAGGTACTTCCCAACCTTCCTCTTCCCCTCCTCACTACAGCCTCACAATATACCCTAATCGGGGATGCCATGGTCTCACTGGCCCTAGATGGTTGGGAGGAATTTGGACTCTTGTGCGGTATTCACAATAAAAAAGAAAACAAAAACACTTTTTCACAATATTGTTTTCAACGAAAAATATAGGATTTAACCTCAAAACCGTTGAGTTATTTCGCATAACAAAACGTAGTGGGTGGCGTCGCCAGGAACGCGGGAGACGGAAAACATGCTACATTCCTAAAAGTGGTGTGATATTATGTGACAACTTGTCTTATCTCTTTCTCTCTCACGGTTTACGACGTAAAAACCCGGAGTAAGTGATGTATCGTAATTTTGTATGGGTTGGGTAAAAATATTTATCTCACTCTCCATATTTATTCTTTACTCAACGGTTTTTGAGGTTTACTCCCATCGTCGTAAACCGTGAGACAGAAAGAGACAAGACAATTTGTCACATAATATCGCACCAATTTTAGGTACGTTAGCATGTTTTCCCTCTGCCGCTTCTCCCGTGACTCCGCACACTACTTTTGTTATGCGGATTTTAAGAAAATCATCCAGAATGAAGATGTAACAAGCCCAATAGAATTTATGTTCAAACCAAGAAAACTTTTCAGACTCAGATTTTAGAAGATTTTCACCACTATCTGTTTTTCACTACGAAAAATTAAAAAAATACCTCCGAAATACTATATTTTAAATTTGCTCTCGTGCCCTAAAAATGAAAAAAAAATAAAATAATAAAAAATATATAAATATGTAAGAATCAGCTAAATTTTAAGTTATTATGATATGGTGATTGTGTCCTGCCAGAAGTGACCTGCCAAGTAAGTATGTTGATGTATATTTATATTAACTAAGAATTTAAGTAAAAATTAAAATTTGTACAGAGGTGATTTTCGACAAAAGCGGCGCTATAAAAATTATCCAAATATTATTTTTATAACTCAACGGTTATATCCTATATTGTTCTTAACAATACTGTTAAAAAAGTGGTTTACACAAATAAACAAAACATTATGTCTACGTGTGCTATGAATGAATGTAAAAAAAATGTGTGTCCATGAAAACCCTAGCCACGCCCGAGTAAGGAAAAAATCAACAATTCTGACTACACTGTTTCGCAAAACTATCCCTCCTGTATAGTATTGCTCTGAGAGTAGACACCATATATAATCATATGAACTTTCAGAATCACCCTGTTTCCCATTAAGCCACGATAATCTCGAGTTGTTTACACAACACACTACAGTAGTACTAACCTCATAAGTAGGTACCCCTCGGTTAGTTGCTCGAGCCCCTAGCCCTGCCCTTCCCCGATCGATGTTTCCTTTCGGCGAGCGGAGGCCATTGTCGCGAGACACCGGCTATCCGGCAGCCATTGTGCAGCCCTGAGCGGCCACTCGACTGAACAAACGAGTGGCCGCTGTAGAGATGGATTTCTAGAATGGCCTAATCCATTTCGGTGATGATTTTCAAAATGTTTCTTAATCTTTTTTAGTCTTTTAGTAATTTTGGCATACAGAGCTACGGGCCAATAAGGCCCCTTTCTCTTTCAGCATGATGTTAAATTTATGGTTGTGGTAATAAGAATTTTGCTGAAGTTTTTTAAAAATAAATTATGCTAAAAATGACTGCATGTGGGGAAGGTTAATCCTTCTGTAGAACTTGTTTTGACTTTCTATGTTTTCTACGATTTTTTTCGTCGTACTTCGCGAGGGAGTTGATTGAATCTTCCGCGAGACTTATCGTGTATTGATTTAATAAAACAAATTTATAACTTTTTTTTTATTTTTTGACTGGACCGGTTTCAGCCTATAACGGCCATCTTCAGACTAGTACAGGTTGTTCTTATTCTATTGCTCATATACTATGTTTACTAAAAATAGTATATAAGCCATAGAATAAGAACAACTTGTACTAGTCTTAAGAGAGCTGTTATAGGCTGAAACCGGTCCAGTCAAAAAATAAAAAGTGGAATAAAGTTATAAATTTGTTTTATTAAATCATTAAAATGGAATTCCACCATGAATAAACAGTTACAAAATTAGAAATAATTATCGTGTATTATTTTATGAAGGGGATTTCAGAGTCTTTGTGGAATTGGAAAACCTTTATCCATTTGGGGGCTCCCAGAGTTATGCGTATGGCTTTATTTTGTAAAATTTGGAAGTTTTTTCAAATATGACTCTAAAGCGTGCGTATGCATTAATGATGAACAAGGGTTCGTAGCTTGAAAGATGCTTGCATGTTTTTTCAGGGAGTTGACAATGATTGTGACAATGCACCAGATTGTTTATTTTTTGTGTCATGGAATCCCAAAAAGATACAGAATGTGTAATCTTAAACCAGCGTCTTTTTTGATATGTTTTATTTTTTTGTAGTGAATTCCGCACAAGAACCCCAACTGGCTTAACCGTCTAGAGCCAGTGAGACGTGAGACTATGGCATCCCCAATCGGGGTATGTTGTGAGGCTGAATGTAGTGGGGAGGGGAAGGAAATGTAGAAGATGAACGTTGAAAAGTACCTGGCTATTTAGTTCTAGTCACCAAACACGGCTGAAGCTATTTCAAGTAACCTTTCGATTCTGAATGGTGGTCTTTCACCAGGGCGATATTTAGAGTATCTTTTTTAATTATTTTTTATAGTGAATTTCGCACAAGAGTCACAACTGCTTCCAACCGTCTAGAGCCAACGGGACTATGACATCCTTAATTGGGGTATGTTGTGAGGCTGAAGGTAGTTGGGAGGGGAAGGAGATGGGGAAGAGGAAGGTTGGGAAGTACCCAGACGATACTCAGAGTATCTTTTTTTAATCTAGCCTCACAACATACTTTAATTGGGGATGCCATAGTCTTACTGGCTCTAGACAGTTGAAACTCTTATGCGGTATTTACTGTAATAATAAAATCTAACACTGGAGTCTAGTCATGTCAAGAATCCGAATTACAGGAGAGTATGAATAAGACGATTTATGAATTGAATGAAGCAAAAAGTGGTAGTAACTATCAAACAACACAATCGTATTTTTTCATAATATTGAGAGATTATGTTTGATCACAATTATCATTGGTACGTAATTTTTTTTTTGATTTAATCAATTTTGGTTATTATATCATAGTAATGCTTAAAATATTTTTTATATTGCGCAATTTTTTGAACTTACGAATGATTAATTACATCACGAGGATTAATATTTAACCACATTTCCATTTAACCACAAACAATTTTCAAGTTGTTATAAAATCTTTCAAATTTATATCATTCATGTCATATTTTCAAAATTAAATTTAAAAAATAAGTAAAATAACTCTACGGTGTACTAGATTAATTTTACTGGCCATTCCTTTTTTCTGCTGGCCAGCTCGAATGGAAGAAGAAGTCGGGGATGCCCGAGGAAGACATGGCCCTATCAAGTGAATCAAATACTTGAGTCGGGCCATGTGATGAGTCAGAACAACGTGTATGAAGAGTGTGTATGAGACGACGTATGAATTTGAATGTAGCAAGGAGTGTGTACCCAGACAGAGTTGTATGGCGGTCCGTCCTCTCTGTCTACCCCTGCTGGGAAACGGTGTGATGGTAAGTTAGTTAGTTTTTCCTTTTTGATTTTGATTTAAAAGATCAACCAGTTTGGTTGGGCATTTTATCCATAAATCCAAAAACGAAACTTCGTAAAAAAAGACTCTGCGTACGTTCCTCTTAAGAAAGTGAAGTGAAACACCATAATACTGACAGGAGTAGAAGGACTATCGAAGGATTATAACTCCGAAGATAATGACCACGATTGACTTTTTAACACCTACCTAGCAAAACCGTTTTTCGAAAACTGCAACCACATAAGTGCAACGAACTATTATGTTTTGGCTACCCTTATAGATCACAAAAGTAATATTTACTTATTTATAGGAATTTGGTCGTGGTAACAGCCTGGGATCATGGGACCCTTGTAGCGCACAGGGTACAATGAAATCGCGGTCCTCGAAAACACAAAGGTAATTCTCTGAGTATCTTCACTGGGATTTGGTCGCTCCGGCTAACTACATTTCAGACATTGCTAGAAAAACTTTAAAGGATATTGAATAATGTGTCTTTGGTTTTGTGAAGATAGATTGACGCTTGGGCAATTGAGCTGGGTTGAGTTACGTTCTTATTTCACAGTCAATCATCAGGTAAACAGATTGGTTTGATCTGCGAGCACACCTTAATGCTTTTCCTTTGTCAGCTGCCTTTTTGTTTTGACTTCGGATCCTTTCAAATTTACCCAGAAAATTGATGCAGTTATCACATCTGCGATGGATGGTTTCATTTAATCAGCCATTAAACTAACAGGTGTGGGCTTAAAACCATGGTTCAGTCGTCAATGCTTGGATGCACTTTGACGAAAAAATGTTGCTTACCGAGCTTAGCACTTCTCGAACGTCTGAAAACAAATCTATATATAATATAAATCGGTATTTATAATACTCATATTAAGCCACTAGAAATATCTCAAAAATTAATAATAAAAATAATGTTGCATAAAAACATGACATACCCCTCCATACAATTATTCCAAGAAGCTGATCTCTTAGATATAAGAAAAATTTATTGTATACAGTGCCTAAAGTACATATTTTCGCGAAGTAAACTATTTGCAAAAAATGAAAATCGTTACAGCAACAGAATAAATAATGTACTGGAGGTACCTCTCTGCAAAAACTAGACTTGCGCAGAGACATGCATACTTCATTGCTCCAAAAATGTATAATTCACTTTCATTACATTTTAAGTGTTCAAATTCAACTTCCTTAAATACATACAAAAATGTATTAAAAAACTGGATAAAAGCAAAAGATATCAGCCTCTTCATACTATAAGTGCTAAATTATAAAAAAATTAACTAACTTATCTGTTGTGATTTTAAATTTGAAAAAAAAATAAAAAATAAAAAAAAAAAATAAAAAATAAAAAATAAAAAAAAAAAATAAAAAAAAAATAAAAAAAAAATAAAAAAAATTAAAAAAAAATCGGAATACAAAAAATTGGCAAAGGAGAGCAATTAAATCATCTGAAAGACGATATTTTAGCACCACCTGCAGATTAGCCGAAAGCTGGTTGCCTGCTCAAATGGCAGCAGAGCATTCTGGTCGCTAGCGGGCTCCGCTGTCGCAATTTTCGCAAAACCAGTCTGCCACCTCAATGAACCCGACGCATCACTATCAAATACCGCAACCGACGAAGCCAACTCAATAGGTAAAATCTTTGCGGAAAATTCGACCGTCGATGATTGAGGGAAAAGCTGCAAAAATAGCACCAACATTGATAAAACTCTTTAAAATGTAACTAAAGTGTGATTTTTGTACCCTGGTTAGAAAAGAGCGTTCATTCTTTCTACCAATGAAGGTAGATCGCCTAGACTAGGAACATTTTCATGCTATAGCGATCGCATCAATTCTGTTCAAGGACATGGAACGTGTGATCAACGGCAGACTGCTCTCATAAAGTGAGAATAACAAAATTAATAACGACCGTCAATACGGATTCTGGGGGAACCGCTCGTGTAGTGATCTTCTCGCGTATATTTCGTGACTGAAGAAAGGTTGATTCAGATGGTTGTCGGTGGTTTCACCTCTTTCTCACATTCAATAAATGCTGGCGTCCCACAGGGATCGATTCTGTCTTCAACTTTGTTTTTACTACACACAAATGGCCCTATTATCGGTATCAATACATTGTTACGCAAATGACAGTATAGTCCATGAAAGTTTTTGTCTAACAAGCCCCCAAAGATAACAGAAACAACCCGTACAATGACTCGGAGGGTTTTGAAGCAGAGAATGGACGATTTCCTCCAGAGAGAGTTTCCTTTTGGGTAAGAATCACTTTGTAGAATGTAATGTTTCGATGACGTTACTCTATCTGATTATTTCTGAAAGGGATCAAAATGACAA
The DNA here is from genome assembly GCA_022651775.1 of Drusus annulatus. Classification (NCBI taxonomy): domain Eukaryota; kingdom Metazoa; phylum Arthropoda; class Insecta; order Trichoptera; family Limnephilidae; genus Drusus; species Drusus annulatus. The sequence continues at coordinate 663,071 of JAGWCC010000344.1, read as the reverse complement.
TGTATGCTTCTTGCATTGACATCCTAGGTGTGACCCTAAGTGACCAGCTCAGGCACGGAGGTTTCATCGAAGCCGAAGGTAAGATAGCCTCTCAGAAGCTGGTGGTATTTCAAAGGCCTCGCAAATATTTTAATAGTACACAGCTGCTTACCCTTTACTGTCGCAAAAGCGCCCTACTGTTGAGTTTGGCAGTCACCTCTGGTCTCCATTCCCAAAATACCTGAAAAAAACTTTAACTGTACAGAAACAGGCAGTCTGTTTATGAGATTTCCCTATCTTAAAAACGGATATCAAGCTTTTTAGCACGGACGCCAGGTGAGAATGCTGTCCTTGTTCTACCGGTATTTGAATGGAAGATGCTTCGAGTAACTTGCGTCATTGATCTCTTCGGCCCCGGTGCACAACCGAGAAACACGCCGAACGCACGTCCAACATTTGTACACGGTTAACATCAGCTTCGTGAGAACGGGTTGCTTCTACGTCGTGTCAATGTGCTCAACACAACGGCTGTGGTAGGATTTGCCAACCGCTGTGCTTTTCCTTCCCTTCTCTGTCTCTTCAAGATCCAAAATTCTTACTTCTTTTCCTAAAAAAGACCCTCCAAACAGCATCCCAAAAGATGACCCCTGAAAAATGTTTGAATAAATTCTTTTACTTCTATATTTATAATTGAAATAATATCAATAATCTTCAACGTAAATATGAAACAGAACAAATATCACCATTATATTTTTTTCTGTTTCTTATCTACGTTGAAGATTATTGATATTACTTCAATTATTAATATTAAAATAAAAAGCATAAAAGCTTCAAAGTTAATTCTAATTTAACATATTCATTCTCGACTTTGTAAGAAGTCACAAATCTTCGGTAAAATAAAAATGAACGGTTTATCCAAAACACCATCTAGGTATATAATATGTGCTCGAGTAGAGCTTTGTATATCATACAAAGATGGCAGCCAAATCGAAAAAAAAATGAAATAAATGATATTAAAAACTTTCAATTGAAGAATGAGATCGATTAAAATGTCGGTTTCCTATACGGTCTCGGTGGCTGAATTGGAAGAAGCGTTACTCCGAGTTCGAGTCTCGGTCACGAGTGTTATATTTTTTTCTAAGGATAATAAGCATAAAAGCTTTAAAGTTTATTCTCACATAACATTTTTAATTTCTTGTTGAAACTTTAACATCAGTATGCTGCACCCTTATAACTCTATTATCCAGCATATTCCTACATAGTTGAACAATGGTAAATGGTAAGTAAGCATCCATTGTATCTCCTTAACTTACCGTGTTGTGTTTGGCCGTGAATCGGCGCATTCAACTTCAGTGCTTAAGGAATTAAGGGATTTCAAATTAATACTGAAGGACCGATTTATAAAGGTGTTCGGTAGTTATAATAGTATTATTTGTATTGAGTTGGTGAGTAAATATCTCCACTTGGGATGTTTGGCATTTGAGCACCTTTAAATTGATTATTTGAGGTTAAAACGCTTTCAACGGAGGCGTTCGGCATTATATTTGATATTTTCCTTTACTTCTCTGTGGTGTAATTAACTATAAGTGATTTTCTTTGTGATTACCTATATACTGTCGTATGCGGATGTTAATTGAAATTGACAAATGTTAAAAAAGAATCTTTTGAAACCCCTACCCGCTTAATAAAGTACCTACCCATAATGTGTTTTAGCAGACTTTTTTTTCTTTCTTTAAAAAGTAAGACAAACATTCCCGGGTTACGAATAACCTGACAATAATTGAAAAACTCCTACTGCCATCATAAGAAGCGGAAGATATTGCTTGTGCAATTATGAAGGACTTAGCCAGCAGAGGAATTGAATGCACGACGCCCGGGTGGGAATCCAACGAGTTCTCCACTCAGCTACCGACCGGTCGAGACATTATAGTATATTTAAAATGGGTGGATTAGGGCAACTAATATTTTATATTTTCGTAGAAATCAATCACTTTGTGGTTTGACATATTTAATGAAAATAATTACTTTGTATAAGAGCACAGATTTTATTTAATTTTTAAGACTGACCGGTTTCGCTTAGCCTAAAAATAAAGAAAGCTGTTAAAATTAATGGTCCTATTCTTCACAATCAGTTGAATTTGTCCAGTAGTTCAATATTAGGTATATTTCCCGTAAAATCATAAAAATTCTGATTATTCTTTCATCACGCTCTCATTTGACCTTTTCCTCTTTCATTTCATATTAAAACTATTATAAAATAAATAAAACTAAAAAAAAACATTCAAATCAAAACGTTGCTTCATATGACGTAAACCATGTTTTGTAACCAGATTTGAATAGCCAGGTTCTTCCCAACCTTCCTCTAACCCATCTCCTTCCCCTCCCCACTACCTTCTGCCTCACAACATACCCCGATCGGGGATCACACAGTCCCACTAGCTTCGGACGGAGCAGTTGGCAGCAGGGGCTCTTGTGCGGTATTGACTATTTCGTTTAAATTAAATAGTGGGACCCATATCTGGTTAGTGATTGTACGAACATACCTAATGTTGAATATTCAACAAAAATAATAAATCAAATGAAACGAAGTTTCTATTATGTGTACTAAAGATTATGGTGTAATAGTATATCAATTACTTAAGATGTGTGAATTATAATAATATGTTTATTTATAATTAATAAGATAAATTGTATTTCCATTGTATTTTATTTACATTGTATTCAAAATACTGTTGCTAAACTACTTAATTACATTATTTCAAATTTCGCAACTGTTAATTCATGGTGGAATTCCATTTTAATGATTTAATAAAATAAAAATTATGACTTTATTCCACTTTTTTTATTTTTTGACTGGACCGGTTTCAGCCTATAACGGCCATCTTCAGACTAATACAGGTTGTTTTTATTCTATGGCTTATGTACTATTTTTTTTTAAATAGTTTATAAGCCATAGAATAAGAACAACCTGTACTAGTCTGAAGATGGCCGTTATAGGCTGAAACCGGTCCAGTCAAAAAATAAAAAAAGTGTAATTAAGTTATAAATTTGTTTTATTAAATTATTACTTAATTACAGTTTAACGGGATGATGATTTTCGAATAGCAATAAAAATACATAAAAAATGATAAAAACCAAATCAATATCAAACATTCCTTTGAGTTTTTTTGTAAAGACATCCAAATGGCTGTTTCGATCGAACTCGTATCGAATGTAATACTATTCGCCTTAAGCGCCAACATCTTATAAATCAGCTTCTTTGATTCGTGAAACTTTAACTTCCTATAAACCGAATTGCCTAGATTTATAAGAGGTTTTCCCATTTTATTTCCCTCTCTCCCTCTCCTTCCCTTATTTAAAACACCCCCTTTCCCATTTTCTCCCGGCTAACGACATTTTCCCAAACTTTTGAAAGGTTCTATTAGGTTCTCCTTAGTTAAGTACTTACTTGGGGGTTGGAGTTAGGGATGTGCATCTTCAATAAAAGTAAAAACGATGTGCCGATTGAAGATAGAATAATGAAATAGTCAAGAACTAAAACACATAACTAAAATACGAAGTCTAGAACTAAAACACATACCTAAAATATGAAGTCCAAAACTAAAACACATAGCTAAAATATGAAGTCCAGAACTAAAACACATAACTAAATATGAAGTCCAGAACTAAAACACATAACTAAAATATGAAGTCCAGAACTAAAACACATAACTAAAACACGAATATAAAACACATTGATAGAAATTAGCAATGTTTCAAAAACGTTCCTATTAAGTTGTAACATTTTTTTGAGATATTGATTAAATCAATAAACTAATTCTGTATTCGCAAGGAAGAAAGGAATGAGTCAAAATTGGGTCAGAATTGTTCCTTAGATACATATCTATCAAGGAAAAATAAGATGAGTCAGAAAATAAAATATAGTGCTATTATGTTTTGAAAAAGGATATGTGACTTTTGACATGATTACCTACAAAAACGAAATTAAAATTAAAATGCATTAATATATGATCTTATTTTATAACTTGTTTTATCTTTTGTGCTTATAATAATCTGTAAATTTTCCAGGAAACAGATATAAAAATATGTATATCTAATAATGTGTGAAGTTTTTTTTTAAATTTATTTATGTAATTTTTTTTAAAGGTTTTTGAAATTGAGAAAATTTTCTTTGTAGCATTACTTAGACAAACATCTATAAAAATGATTACTCGAAATGTTGCGGAGATATTTTACAAAAATGGCGCTATTTAAATTAGCCAAGTATTATTGTTATTATTAAACTATTTGGGAAGTTAAGTTACTTAATTCAACTTATTTTGGGTTCCTAAAAAATGATTTTGAACGCTTTAAGCCTTGTACAGCTATGTTGTATTTCACTAAATTATACAAAGCAATTTACTTTTGTGATAAAAATTACCAATGTTATCAATTTTCGAAGAAAAATAAATAAAAACTGAAAAACGTATAAAAATATCCCACTTAAGATAATTTTTAAAACAATACAATGATAAACATTTCAAGTTTCGTTTTTTGAATAAAATAAGTAAGGGTGCATAACAATGTACGTACAGGTGCCAATAATTCATTTATTTATGTTCTACCTTGTATAGTATTATTCATTTGCTTTTGTTTGTTATTCATTTACTTTTGTATTTTTCATAAACTTTTGCTTGATTACCTACTGTTGTTAAATATTCTAATTAAATAACCACTCATGTATATATGTTTTGGGTATAATAACTGTTATATGTACTAAAATAAAATAAATAAAATAATAAACAAACTCTTTGAAATATGATTTAATAAAATATTAAATGAAAATGAGATTACCAATTTGCATTAAACCACAGATTTTATTTTAATTTTTATGATCGACCGGTTTCGCTTAACCTAAGCATCATCAGGGTACAAAATTAAACTTAACAAAAAACACAAAGTGTGCGGTTATACACAGAGGGAGAACACAATATAAAATAAAATAAGAGAACAGTGAGAAATCAAAATAATAACATTTGAATTGTAACTAAGGAACAGAGAGAACGAGACAGATAATATGAAATGAAGGAGGCATAACGTAAAAAAAAAAATGGTAAAAATAGTGTATGAAAAACAGATGTATGATTACACAAATAGCAACAAAACTGTTTGAACGCAGTCTCATTGATGCAACCTTAGAGTACATAAAGTGGTACCTTTCCAAGGCAGTGTAGTCAGTTATTGATAATTTTTGCCGGACTTGGCAGACCTGGGTGTGGTTAGGACTAGGGTTTGGGTATTTTTACACCTTTTTTACAGTGTTGTTATTAACAAAAATATAGCAATTAACCTAAAAAACCGTTCAGTTGTGTCGAGTTTAGTCGCATATGAAAACATGTGGGCGAAGTCCCCGGAGACGCGGGAGACCAAGATCATCCTTACAGTAGATAAAAGCGGTGTGTTATTTCTGTTGTCTCTTTCTCTCTCATGGTGTACGAGGTAAAAACCGGGAGAAAGTGATTTGTCGCAAGTTTGTATAGGTTGGGTAAAAATAATTCGCTCTCTCTCCATACATTGTTTCTCCAAGGATGCAAAATATATCGACATTCGGAGCTATTCGGTCTAACAAGATTAGCCTCCACACTCCCCACCGGCATGAAGAACAGGTTGTCCTATAAATATGTAAGAAAGAAATATTTATTTATTTCATCCCTTGCTTCCAGCAGAGAGACGGCAAATCGTCGGTGCAAAAGAGATAGTCACAAAGGGTTGGTTTATTAGCTAAGTTTTATGATTAGCTGGGAAACTTACCCTCGGAGTTTAAAAGGGACTGTCAGGGAAGGAAGCGAGCTCTATTCACGGACACTTGTTGTTTCATTAAGACGGGGTTTAATTATTTATGTTCTCGGCTTATTACAGACGTTAATCTCTGCCAGAAGGTAGAGGAATAAATTTAGCAGGGATGCAGAAAGAGGCTTTTTCTAAACAAAAATATTGACTCTGATACTTTGATGTTCTGGAATTTGAAATGCAACAAAGTTTTCAAATCATTTTGTCTTTTTATTTTATTTAATTAAATGATGAAGCAAACAATTTATTTTGATTCTGAAATGCCCAGAGCCAGTGGGGCTATAGCATCCCTGATTTGTTAATTATTTTTGTTTTTAGTGAATACCGCACAAGAGTCCAAACTGCTCTTAATCCTCCAGAGCCAGTTGAACTATGGCATTCCCAATTGGTATGTTGTAAGGCTGAAGGTAGTGGAGAGGGGAAGGAGATGGTGAAGAGGAAGGTTGGGGAGTACCTGGTTATTCGGATCTGGTCACAAATGGCTAAAGCCATTTCCATCTAGCAACGTTTCGATTCTGAATGGCGGACTATCACCAGGGCGATACTTAGAGTATCTACCACTCTGGTAAGAATTAAATGTGTTATGACACATATTAGTTCAATAAAAGTTATTTGCCCACGCCGGGTTTTAACCCGCGACCTTTGGCTTCGTAGTCGAGCGTCTTACCACTCGACCATGGAGGTCGTTATTGGGGTTATGTTCTGAGTTTGAACGGAGTGGACGGAGGAAGTAGACGGGAGAGACGAAGTTGGGGAAGTACCTGGGTATTCAGACTGAGTCACCAAACGCAGCTAAAGTCATTTCATGCGATTTCGATTCTGAACGGCGGTCTTTCGCCATAGCGATACTGAGAGTATCTACCACAAATATGCAACATGTTGTTTTAAATTAATTAAATGTGAAATAATATAGTATTTGTTAATTCAATAAAATTTATATTTGAACCCGTGACCTCTGGATTCGTAGTCGAGGAACTTAACCGCTCGACCACGGATGTCGTTAAATACTTTTAGTGTATTTCCGTGCTATGGCGGCCGAGCTAAAAACATGGCGTCGTCTCTTCTATTTTGACAGATTAAGGAATATTTCAAAATTTCCCATAGATCATGGCCTAAATTATGTCGCAATGTGAAAATGGTTGCGGTAACGTGAAAATATCATACAAACAAATTTCGTGATGCCAGTCCTCTTCGTTTGAGTCTTTTGTCTGTTTCAACAAACCGATAGCTTCTTAGTTAAAATTAAAGGTTGTAATCGTCATTCCCCGGAATACAGATAGGTACTTGTTCTAATCATAATTATTTTCGGGTGTTATTTTTAAGAATTTCTTTAAAATAATTAAAAGTCCTAATAATTATTTCACAGACCTTTTCACAAATAATGTCTTGTACTCAAAGAGGAATGAGTCAGTATCCGTTGTGAGTATCAAATTCGATCCATTTATGAATGTAAGTAAGTCCAAAGTCATGGTGTTTGAAAGAGAGAGTACGAGAACAGCGTGCAATATAGTTGTGGATGATGAATACTTGGAGCAAGTGGATGAGTTTGTGTATTTAGGAAGTATGTTCTAGAGAGACGGAAAGGCTGATGAAGGATATTGAAAGAAGAGCGAATGCAGGAAACTCCATTGGAGGACTGAACGCTGTTAGCGCAAATAAGAAATTGTCTAAAGAAACGAAGCTAGCAGTCCACAATGAAGTGTTTATACCAACCCTGATGTATAACAGTGAGGCATGGAACTGGCAGAGGAAGGATGAAAGTAGACTGAATGGTGTGGAAATGAGATCTTTAAAACGTATGTGCGGTAAAACCATGTATGACCGTATTAAAAATGTGGATATCCGAAAAGAATGCAAGGCTGATGTGAGCGTAATGAATAGGATCAAGAAAGGGATGGTTTGGGCATGTAGAACGAATGAACGAAGAAAGGAGTGTAAAAAGAACATATGATGCGAAAGTGTATGGATAAAGAATTCGAGGACGCCCGAGAAAGACATGGCACAGTCAAGTAAATCAAATACTTGAATCGGGCCACGTGAAGAGTCAAAATAACAGAAGAGTATGTATGAGACGATGTATGAGTGTGTGCCGAGACAGAGTTATATGGAAACGGCATGATAGTTAGTTAGTTTTCCCATTCGACTGCTAACCGAGCGCCCTGCCCACCTGGCTATCGACCACATCAAATGTGTCGATTGCTGATTTCAAAACAAAAGCCATCAATATTCATAATTTTCTATTCATTTCTTTTTCTAAAATTTATGAAGAAAAGCAGGTAATACAACATTTTCTAACACACTCGAAGAATTTTTAAAAGCCTTTGTTTTGCACATGTCCTAAGATAAACGCTATATCGTCACCGGAAAGGCAAAAAGCCTGAAGCGCCATTTTGGGATGTTTACACCAGAGCACTGTAAAGTTTTTTTTTACAATAAAATTCATAAGTCTTCAGTACCTGGTTGGATTTTGAAAAAAAACTCAACACCGTAACTCAATGCACTGAGTTATCTAAAGCGACAAAAAGTTTTAAAGGACACCTAAGCTTGTGTCATTTGAGTCAATCCTTCCCCCAAATAGTAAATATATTTTAGATGGCTGAAGGGCCACAAAAGTCTTCAGAATCAAACAAGAGTCAGAGCATTCGATGCAGAAAAAAAAACTGATCAAAACTGCATATTAAACTCATATTTGACCAAAGTGTCGCAAAATAAGCCCTTTTGCATTTTCAGCGACGATATGCACAAATTGATCGAAACAGGAGCAGAGCGAGAAATCCAGGAGGGGGAAGGTTATATTTCCTCAGGGGTTTTTGTGCTGGTCAGGGAAAAGCAGAGGGTGCCTCAGGATATATTTTCAACATAATATGGTTTTGATCGGTCAAAGGCTGTTGGATTAATTAGAAAATTGCCCGTCTAGAAATTATGTATTATTATTATTGGACAATTTTATACAACGCCGTTCAGCAATTAATTCACCCCAATGAAAATCAGAAGACCATAAAAGTACAGTAGCTTTTTAAGAATAAATGTGTTTTACTGCCCAAAAACTTTTTAAAAATGTTTTGCAGGCAATCACGGTTGCCTTATATATCGGAACTGGAGGAAAACAGCTGGAAACCGTCCGTAGTAGTTATACCGCCCATGATGCATGTACACATGTCACAAAGTTCATTCTGTAAAACACCTTAGATTATTAAAAAAAATGGTACGCTACATCAGTTCGTAGAAAAAATAAAATATTTTAATGCATCCTTTTTAACGTGTCACTGCTAGTTGTAAGCGAAGGCTATATTTATGATCAAGTTATGGAGTTGGAAAACGCCATTACCCGACTAGGTAAGTAAGTACAGGATCGGATTTAAGAATTCGCTAAAGAAGTTGCAGCTTGGGGCTTCATATTCTAAAGGGCCACAAAAAACACCTTCATTTTTTGACGCCCTTTTTAAATTGTTTGAAATGATTTTTTTTAAGTGAATACCGTACAAGAGTCTCAACTGCTCCCAACCATCTAGAGCCAGTGAGACTATAGCATCCCCATAGTGAAATATGTTGTGAGGCTGAAGGTATTGGGGAGGGGAAGGAGATGAGGAAGAGAAAGAGGAAGGTTGAGAAGTACCTGTTTATTCAGATCTGGCCACCAAGCACGGCTAGAGCCATTTTGAGCGACGTTTCGATTCTGAAAGGTGGTCTTTCACCAGGGCGATACTAGTATCTACCACTCTGGAACGTGACGCAAATATACTATATAAAATTATAAATGAACTAATATGTGCTATAACACGTTATTTAATTAATAAAAGTTATTCGCGCACTCTGGGTTTAAACCCCCGACCTTTGGATTTGTATTCGAGTGTCTTACCACTCAACCACGGAGGCCGTCAAAGACTTCGCTCATTACTATACAGCCTTCTACTAGATAGTTTTATTTACGAAAAACGCTGACGTCCTCGCTAGGAATTACGTGTTAAAAGGGATGCATTTAATTATATATTTTCAATCCTGTAACTATTTAATATTAAAGCGATTTAACCGTGCATTTTTTTCTACGAATTAATATAGCATACATTTTTTATGACCAAAGTGTTTAACAGAATGAATTTTATGACATGTGTACATACGAGTACATCATCGGCGATATAGCCCTTCGAGTCTTGGTTACCTCTAAGAAAAAAAGGTGTATTTATTAAACGGCGTTGTTGGAACCGAAGCTGCGATAAAACACCGAATGTGTTTTCAGCTTCAGATGAATTGAAAAAATAGTGGACTATAAACGATAAAGTATACTGCTTGATAGAGGTGTCTAATAATGGACCTGGAAAGATTATTGGGATGAAGAGAAAATGGGAAACCATTCAATCACCGATGTAGTTGCAGTGGAAGTTCTTGATTTTTCTTACACAGTTATATTTTTGACGAAACAAATCACAACAAAACACCACACTTAATTTTATATTACTCGGAGAACAACAACAAACCGGAGAACAAGCGAGACATCAACAAACAACACGAAACACATTTTTTCACGTTAAACTCTTCTGTTTCTATTGTCACTTGTTTCGAACACCAAGTCGTTACATACGGAATTCGATATTGCGAAATGGTTGGATAAGGCAGAAACTAGATGAAAAACATGAAGGTAACCTAATAAATTGTCACTTTGAAATCCAGCCAGACTACCAATGTTCTGATTAATCCAACAGCATTTGACCAATTGTTGTTAACAGTTTTTCTTATATTCAAATTTCTCACTTCCCAGCTTCGTGAAAGGGAAATCCGGACCTGGACAAGTACCTACCTAACCGAGCAAGGTGGATATAAGATTTCCAGCCCCGCTACAGCTATTTAGCTGCTATTTATTTAGGGTTCCAGGTTTCAGGCTGATTATCAGCAGCTTTTACGGCACACTGCTTACAGATTCAGATGAATTAGACGACTTTCGCCAGAATCAAATCCTAAACTTAAGATGGGGGGCGGTTCAAGACGCCAAATAGAAATTGTTAATCTTTTGATCGCCACAATTCATTCTGAATTTGAAGGTGGTTTGAGGAAGATATTCCCAACTCACGAAGCGCTGCAATATGTGTGGAGTGAAATAAATAATCGGGTTTTCCAATAGGATATCATCAGTCTTTCAGCAAAATACTACGATTCAAGGAGTTGGTAAATTTATTGATTATTTAAATCATAAAAACTAGAAGAAGATCACGGATACGTTGAAGCTCGAAGCAATCATGTATCAGAAGGGAGCGCTAGTGTAGTCAGGATTGATGATATTTTCCTGACTTGGGCGTGGCTAGGACTAGGGCTAGGTTTTTTATACATCCATTCAAAGCACATGTCAACATAATGTTTTTGTTTTTTTTTTGTATAACCACTTTTTTACAGTATTGTTATGAACAAAAATATAGGATGTAACCTAAAAACCGTTGAGTTTTGTTCTGTTATGTCGCATAACAAAACGTAGTGGGCGGACGGGGAGACGCGGGAGTCTGAAAACATGCTTACATACCTAAAAGTAGTGCTGTATTGTGTAAGAGCTTGTCTTACAGGTATTCCTTCTTTCTTCATGGGTTACGACGTGAAAACCCGAAGAAAGTGATTTGTATAGGTTGGGTAAAAATATGTAACTCTCTCTCCATATATATTCTTGCTCTGAACGTTGAAGTGATGCAATATATCACAGGCGTCCGGATTGTTGGTTCCTGCAGTTTACCATACAGCACTGGACCACGAGAGAGACCATAGTTCTGTGTTCCGTTCCTGCAGTTTACCATACAGCACTGGACCACACTAGAGGAGCCCGGTTCATCAGAGCCCTTGGAGTGGGGGTCACGATCCTCAGTAATGAGGCAGCGACTAAAAAGGAAGTAAGTTTGGCACATTACATCATACAATTCAAAAGGATTTTTTTAGAATCAAAAGATAACAAGTAATATGGAAAGTAAACGAAATCTAACAAACTATATATCATCGCTGGAAAGGCAAAAAGACTTAAGCAAAACTTTGGTAAAAAAAATAGTTAAATATGTAGTTTGATCAGTTCTTTTTTCTGCATCGAATGCTTTGACTTTCGTTTGATTCTGAAGACTTGTGTGGCCCTTCAGCCATCTAAAATATATTTACTATTTGGGAGAAGGCTCGACTCAAGCGACACAAGTTGGGACTTTTTTAGCTTTTTGTTGCTGCAGGTAGCTCAATGAAAGCATTAAGTTACCTGAGTTAACTTTTTTTTTCAATATTCAACCAGGTACTAAAGATTTAAATGTGCTCTGGTGTAAACTTCCCGAAATGGCAATTCAGCTCTTTAGCATTTCGGGCGACGATATGTACACGAATAATAATAACCACATAAATTAAGACATATTTTAATAACTGAAGATGCAAAGAGTGGGTTTCTTAAATATGGTAATAATGTTGTCCGCTTGTAGCTGAGTAGTCTGAGGTTTCTGTAGAGGCGTCGCGGATTCAATCCTCTGCAAACAAGTCTTCCATCATTGCAAAAATCAAAAATCTATCAGGATATTTTTTTAATTCCGCACTTCGCATTTTACTATTCATGTTGGCTTGAGCATTCACGAATGGGGAATATATCGCCAGTTTTTTTTAAGAAAGATAAACATTCCCGGGTTACGAAAAACATGACAATATTTTAAAAACTCCTACTGCCATCATAATAAGTGGAAGATGGTGCATGGGAAATGATGGAGGACTTAGCTAGCATAGGAATTGAACCCACGACGCCCGGGTGGGAATCCGACGCGTTTGTCTACTCAGCTACCAACCGGTCGAATTTAGTTTTTACTTATTATCTGAGCTTCAACAGATTGTTCACATGTGAGTGAGAACAATCCAATTTCAGGTAAAATATTTATACCCAGTAAAAAAAAAGCTGTAAAAGTGATACAAAAAATATACAAAGAGATGCAAAAGAGATTTTTCAAAATCGATGGGTAACACAAGTTTCACGCAATTTCGTAATAGAAATAAACATTTATTGTTTTTTTGTCAGAAAATTGAACCGCCCGGGATAAGACACATATCTATCTTTCTCTATCATCTTGGTTGGAGTGAGAATTTAATTTAAGTCGCGAGGGAAGATCTTATAAGCAGTACCGTGTGGAGGGGGGGGAGAGTCAGAGACGTGGAGAAAATAAATAAAAGATATTGAAATGTAATAAATAATATTATACATTTGGATTCCTGCTTCTATTGATTTTAGTCCTCCCAGAAGGCAAAGATTTAATAACGGTTTTGTTTACACTGTATTTTAGAAACAAAATAAGTCTGTATCTTCCTAGATACTTTGTGGTTTGACATAAAATAGTTGATAAAAACTCACTCTTTTTGAACTGAGGAGGTGTGCCATTTGGCGTTTTCTAAACTTATATTTGGTCTACAGTAGACTGGAGGTCGACTATTTGGAATTCTCATACGGTAGAATGTCACTCATATTAGAGAGGGTTCAGAAAAAGTTTCTGGAATATTTCTACATGAAAGAATACGGTCTCTGTTCACCAAACATTCTGCTCTTAGACTTACCTCTTTGCAACTCGCATACCGCCGCTCAAGTTTTCAGATTGCTGCGAGGCTATATCCAGAACTTACTTGTTTTGGACCGTCTCTTTATTCCTGATGACTATCTAAGACGGCGTCATCATAGATCATTCTATTTCCCTACCTGTAGGACCAAACTGCCGATAGTTTTACTGGTATGGTGGAGTATATTGCTCCTAAAAAAACCTTTTTCAAAATCGGCGTATTTTACATCAGTGAAGAGAAATTCTAAAGAGAAATCCTATTGATTTTTCAAAGAATCACTCCTCATTGACGAGATCTTCAGCACTGCCAGAAATATTTTGTATTTTTTTCCCATATTTTCATTGTAATTGCATATATCTCAAAAAATTGTTTTGTAACCTATTATTTTTCAAATATTGTGTCTAGTTCCGTATGGGTATGAAATAACAGTTTTCGTGTTTAAGAAATTCAAAAAAATAATTATTGTTTTTGTTATTATTATGACATGTTTCTATTTTACAATTTGTATAGAATCAGAAAAAATTGAATGCATTATTTCAGATAAAACTGCATTTTATTAGACTTTTCGAAACGATAAGAATCACTAAGTCACCGAAACGCATGACTTTAAAACCTACACGACTGGTACTAATACAGTTCTCCTGAGTTATTTCAGGTTTCAGTCTATACTACTACTAGTTTGAAGAAATCTCTGATGATATCCTACCTACGATAGGCGAAACACAAGAAAAAGATGATGACACAAATATTCAACAAAAGAGAGGAACAGGTAGTGCAAGGAAAATAAATAGGACTAAACCATTTTGTTTTATATAATGATAACCTTCAATAAGAGTGGTCACGAGAAGAATCGGAAGACAGCGCCCTTGAGGTGATTTTTCACAAAAACGGCGCTATACAAATCGTCCAAATATTATTATTATTATTAAAAGACTCCAGTTGCGAACAGAAAATAAGTTAGGTTACGAAAGATAAAATAAAAATATATTATTTATTCTTTTAAGGTTTACTTTGTAGAACTCCATTTTAATTTTTAGGTTTTTTTTTTTAAACAATAAAAAAACGATTTCTAGTCAAAAGTTCGGCTAGGCAACTATTTTTACGCGTGACAGCTGTTTCGCCTTCTGAAGGCATTATCAAACTGTGGAGAAGCCACATACAGATAAACTATTTATATCATAAAAATCGTTTTTTTTAATTTTGAAATAAAAATAATCATTGTTTATTTATATATATATTAAGCCACGGACAGCCACTGAACTTTATGAGTATTTTTCCACCATCACATCAAACTAAAAGGTGTTCCAACACCGAGATGTATGGAAGTGTAAGAAGTAAGAAGAAGTGATGAGATTAAAGGATGCTACGAATATGGTGGGGGGGAGCAGAAGAGAAGACGGGAGACGAATAGAGGCACGAGCAGAAGAAGAACTTTTCAATAGCGGGCAATCTGTATTGAAATTAAGTTAATTCGGGATAACCCTAGCAAGGCGGCTCTTTATTATATTATATCTCAAAGGTCTTTCGCATTTATTTACGTAAATGCTCTCAATATGGTTGCGAGGCTCTTAATTAAATTGCTGACTTCGGATATTGCCGTAGTCGTGTTCTGCGTCGGTATAACGAATCGCCATATTGAAACGTACTACCGTTACCTTTGAGCAATAATATACCGGAAGCGATAGCTTTGCGAAACAGTGTACTCAGTATTGTTGATTTTTTCCTGACTCGAGCGTGGCTAGGGTGTTCATGGACACACTTTTTTACGTCCATTCATAGCACATATCGACATAATGTTTTGTTTATTTGTAAGTACGCCCCACTGTTGAATTTGGCAGCCACCTCTGGTCTGGAGCCCCTAAATACCTGAAAAAAACCCTTGACTCTGTGCAGAAACGGGCGGCCCGTTTGATAGATTCTCCTACCTTAACAAACGGATTGCAAACTTTGGAGCACAGACGTCAGGTGGGAATGCTGTCTTTGTTCTACAGGTATTTCAATGGAAGATGCTCCGAGGAACATGCGTCATTGATCCCTTCGGCACCGGTGCATAGTCGGGAAACTCGCCAAACGCACGCCCAACATTTGTACACGGTTGACATTCAATACATGAGAACGGGTCGCTTTTACGACTCGTTCTTATGTTCAACAGCTCGGCTATGGAACGATTTGCCGGCCTCTGTGTTTCCTCCCTCCTTCAACATGGGCCTCTTCAAGACCCAAGTTCACTCCTTCTTTTCTTCAAAAAAACCCTCCACACAGCATCCTCAAAGATGACATAGGCCCTGAGGGAAATTGTTTTCCTCAAGGCCTCCTGTGTGGAGTTATTGTAAAAAAAAAATAACCACTTTTTCACAGTATTGTTATCAACAAAAATATAGGATATAGCCTCACAAACCGTTGAGCTATGTCGCATGACAAAACGTAGTGGGCGGAGTCGCCGGAGACGTGGGAGACAGAAAACATGCTTACACACCTAAAAATGGTGCGATTTTAGGTGACAACTTGTCTTCTCTCTTTCTCTCTCGCGGTTTACGACGTAAAAACTCATTGTTAGGTACAAATTTTCAGCTCTCTCTTTATGTATTATTTATTTATTCAATGTGTAGTAAAAGTTACTTATTTCAATTTATTTATACTCGTATACATATTTTTTTATTTTTTTTTTTATTCTTGCTAAAATATTTAAAAAATATATGGGTTTGGTCTATGTCTGTCTCACTAGGATATTTCTGTGTCGAGACAGACGTAGTGTACATAAGTTATTACATGGAAGTTGCATTTTATAGATATTGTTTGGGTTGTGCACAAAAAAAAGTAATAAAAGGAAAAAAAAAAAAAAAAGGAAAAAGAAGACAAAGATGAAATTAAATAAATATTAGAATAAAGTTATTACGTGGAGGTAACATTTTATAGATATTGTTTGGGAGTATAGACGTTGTGCAAAAGGCACATTTATAATGTTTTGTTTATTTGTATAACCACTTTTTCACAGTATTGTTTTCAACAAAAATATGGGATATAATCTCAAAAACCGTTAAGTTATGTCGCATAACAAAACGGAGTGGGCGGAGTCGCCGAAGACACAGGAGACGGAAAACATGCTTACATACCTAAAAGTGGTGCGATATTATGTGACAACTTGTCTTGTCTCTTTTTCTCTCACGGTTTACGACGTAAAAACCCAGAGAAAGTTGTTTATCGAAAATTTGTATAGGTTGGGTACAAATATTTAGCTCTCTCTCCATATATATTCTCACTCCCAGATCGGAACACTAAAGGTAGGTACTACGCAGGTTTCTAACTAGTGGGTCGTGATTAGATTAGGTGCCAGCGGGTATTGCTGACTTTTTACAATCAGTCATTTTATTTATTTGTTCAATATGTAGTGAATGTTACTAATTTCAATTTATTTATATATACTCGTATACTGACGGACTATTGTCCAATTACAAAAAAAAAAACATAACACGAAATAGGAAAAAAGAGCAACAGAGAAAGAACAGCACATGCATAATATTATAATGATGTAATTACTAAAATAGGACAATATATACCTTATAAAGAACATTCATGTCAAAGCCATGGTCAAGTCAAGGTTTTGGTAGAGTCGTAAAGAATGACAAAAATCATTTAGACTGCTACCAAAAATTTCAAGACTATGGCTTGAGTTAACAAGTCTCGACATTCCGGACAGTGGAGAATGATACCCCTAATTAGCATAACGATGATTGAGGAACAGCAATTCATTCCTTCTGCGTCTACGATTTAGTGGGTGTTTTCGTTAAAAGCGTTATTATACACTTTTGGCAAGGGCACTTTATGGTTGCTTAAGTATAACATCGCCACAATTCAGTAATAAGCATCATTTTGTTGATGGTCATTGCAAATGCGAGTAGGTATCTTATTGTGTTTTCCATCTGTGGCTAACCAGAGCGGTATATTTATAGGCTAACCTAAATAGAAAATTGCGAGTTTAATGTTTTTCATACTATTTTTAAAACATGATAGCAAAAGTTTTAAATGTTTAATTTCATTCAACTACTTGCTAAGCCTTCCCGCCACTAATAAAACAAATTGGGCTATTTTCAGCAAAATCGATGGAGTAATTTTCGAGAAAATCGAAAACAAACAGACAAAAAGACAAACAGACAAAAATTCATTTTTATATATGGAGATATGAATACTAGTATGTACCTTTACCAAAAAATGTCTTAAAACATAATCTCATTAAATATCTTAAGAAAGGCACCAATAAATACAGAAAAACCAAAAAATCATTTTTATATACACCCCCGAAAGCCTTATATTTCCCTCTCAATTATATCACCACCTATGTATAGGCCTCATACTTGAAAAGATAAAGACCGCATCCTTCATGTTTCAAATAATATCACAACAAAGGGAAAATTTGGAGCTGTAAGGGTGGAAATAACCAACAAAAATATAACGTTTTAATGCCAAATTAAAACACTTTCGGATTAGGGGAGAAAATCTTAAATTATACACCGTCACTTTTGATTATTTCACGAAGAAAATTTGTGTTAATTAGTGACAAAACAGGGGTTGTTTTGAGTCTGAGATGACACAAAAAATAAGAAAAATAGCCCCCTTCTTATTTGAATTAATTAAATTACATAATTGGAAACGAGTTTGAATTTTTTAATTCTGTTTCTCGAGTTTTTACAACGATTTTTTTGTTTGTTTTTTATTGTGACAAGAATTTAGTAATGACTTTGGCTAATTGAAGCAATTATCTTGAATTAGTTCAAATTATTATCTTGCTTTTACCGCTGGAGTGAGTTGCCTTCGTTAAGAGTTCTGTTACAGATCAAATTGAGAAGTTTCGTGGACAATAAATTTATATATAAAATTAACTTCAAGTTAAATAGTTTATATTAGACCCCAACAACTTCCGTTCACTACATCAGTAATTAATTATATTATCTTAATGGTCAGCACCCGAAAATACACACTTTTTGATTTTCTAGTACAAACACAACTACAAATTCTTTATCTGTCAATTCTATGTAGTTAGTTAGAGAAATTTTTAAGGTTTCCAGTGAATACAATTCTTAAACAGTAATCTTATAAATTCTTTATAAAATGCATACTGGAATTTTAGGTAAAACGTTAAAAAATATCTTTGCTGGATTAAAAATTGCACATTTTACATAAATTTCAGATGTTTTTTTTATAGAAGTTACACAATTACAGTTAAAATAAAATTTTAAAAATGTTTAATTTTGTATTCACTGGAAACCTCAGACATTTTTCTAACTATCAATAAAAAAATGCAGATAAATCATTTGTTGTATTGCTTGTATTAGAAAGCTACAAAGTGACGTTTACGGTAATTCTTGGGTGCTGGCCCTTAATATCTACGTATATGTTGTTTGAGTATTTGTTTTATTTGTGTCTCTTGCCTGTGTACTTATTGTGTATGCATAGTACTAATAATTGACCGGTTAGAAGCTGAGTGGACACGTAGGATTCCCAGTATTCCCACCCGGGCGTTGGAGGTTCGATTCCTCTGCTAGCTAAGTCCACCATCTTTGCAAAAGCAACATCTACCGCTTATTGTGATAGCAGTAGGAGTTTTTTCAAACATTGTCAGTTTATTGTAATCAGGGAATGTTTTTCTTTCTTTAAAAAAAATAATAACAATGAAAAATAAATAATAACGATTGGTAATTTATGATATTATCTTACTGTTTATTTATTTATAAATTAACGGACTAAAGTCCAATTACAAAAAAATACAAAACACGAAATGAGGAAAAAAGCAACAGAGAAAGAACAGCACATACATAATATTAAATTAAGCAATTACTAAAATAGGACACAATATATACAAGAGAAAGAACATTCAAGCCAAGGTCAAGTCAAAGTTTTGATAGATTATTAAATTATTTTGAGAGCAGCAACGAAACCGACGAAGAAGCGAGAGCACCAACAAGCAACACGTTGTTCACCAAAATCTCTTCTTCTTCTATTGTCACTTGTTGGATCACAGTGTTGTTGAATACAAAATCGAATGGCGAAAAGGCGGGATAGGTAGGAACTGGACGACAAACAAAAAGGTGAGAACCTAACAAATTATTTATAACCTAACCTAACCTAACAAATTATCTATTTGAAATCCAACACCATGGCTTGATTAACAAATTATCTATTTTAAATCCAACACCATGGCTTGAGTTAACAAATTATCTAATTGAAATCCAGCACCATGGCTTGAGTTAACAAATCTCGACATTTTGGACAGTAGATAGAGTAGAGGTTCCGTGTTCGAGTCTCAGTCGCGACCGTTACATTTTCTGTTTCATATTTACGTTGAATATTATTGATATTGTTTCAATTATGTATATGTATAAACATACGTAGCGTATCGGCACCCGAGTAAATAAGATCTTCAATATTATGTCTGTTTTATACGTATCTTTTGTTAATATTAATATCTATTTTAAATGTATTTGTTGAAAATATATTAATTGTCTACATATTTTTATCTGTTAATATGATACACCCATTAAAATTTATATCAAATACCTTCTAAATGTATTTCAAATAATGCCCGTGAGATTGGTACTCTATCCTTTGGACTGTGGACTGTGGACCGACCCTTCCACCCACCGGTCTATCAATCCCTTCTACCGTTATGCAATTAACTAAACGTCCGGCTTACTTTATACTTTACGCACAGTGGAAAGGTGGAACGCAAAAAAAAATCGCATGAAAAAATACCAAACGAAAAACTGCACTTTTTAATTTGAGGATTTTTCAGCAGTTTTCCTAAATTTTTTGTTATATAGAAGTTCACGTTTAATCATATAGATTAAGCCGACAATAACTTCAAACAATTAATGTAAAGAGAACGTATTTACTATTTGTGCTTTTTTTACCAAAGTAGGCTGAATGCTGTAAAAATTAGATTCCCAAGGCGTATATGCAGTAAAACCATGTATGACCGTGTTAAAAATGTGGATATCCGGAAAGAATGCAAGGCTGATGTAAGCGTAATGAATAGGATCAAGATGCCCGAGGAAGACATGGCACGATCAAGTGAATCAAATACTTGAGTCGGGTCATGTGAAGCGTTAGAATAACAGAGGAGTATGTATGAGACGATGTATCATTTTATTTTTTTATTTATTAACTTTTTGTTTCTTACATTACCTACCTCACTAGCTTATTAGAACCTCTTCTGAGGTAGGTGACAGTGAATGCATGTAAATATACATCACGTAAAATAAAAAAAATAAGTACGGATTTAAGTTTTTTTTTAATGAAGCAAGGAGTGTGTGCCAAGACAGAGTTGTATGGCGGTCCTACTTCTCTGCCTACCCCTGCGGGGAAACGGCGTGATGTTTGGTTAGTTAGTTAGTAAGTTAGTGTTTTTTTTTCTTCATATTCGAAAAGGTAATAATTAATTTCGTACATATAATTGACAATCTTTCAAAATCCAATTTCAGATTTTAAATATGATTAAAAATATATATTTAAATGCATGTTTTATCAGTCATATTTAGATTAATTTAAATGAAGGGAAGATAATAAATGTAGTGGAGAAAGAAATATTACAAAATATAATTCGCAATTTTTTTTTTTCAAATTCCAGTGCGTTGGAGCGCCTCAGTGCCTTTTATATAAATGTAGATACGAGTATTACTATTAACTAAACAACATTAGCTGCGGCACTAGACACTTAATAACAATATTTGGCTATTTTATGTAGCGCCATTTTTTGTGAAATATCACCGCAGGGGCGCTAAGTCGTAATTGAATAAAGGGCATTTTCACACAGTTTACAAAACGTCACCTCTGGGAAAACAAAAAATGTATCAGTAAAAAACCTAAAACCGGTTAGTAGCTGGGTGGACAAACGCGTTGGATTGCCACTCGGGCGTCGTGGGTTCAATTCCTTTGCTAGCTAAGTCCTCCATCATTGCACAATCTTCCGCTGATTATGATGGCGGTAGGAGTTTTTCAAATATTTTCAGGTTATTTGTAACCCGGGAACGTTCATAAATTGTTCCTCGATGAATGTAATCAAATTTTCAAAAGGCGCCAAAATTCCACCTGCTCCAGGCGTCATTTGGCCATGGGACCGGGTGCCCATATCAACAATATTGCGTATCTTATTTTAAGTACGTACCCACCCACACAAACACACCTCTACGTATGTGTACGCAGTGGAGCATCATTTCCTCCCGCTTGAGGGGGAGGCAAGTGGGATGTGGAAAGTGGGAAGTGGGAGGGAGGGCAAATGAAACGAATATGGTTTGCTTTCGGGCGGGGGGGTCTACACATGCGACACGACTTCGCAATTAACTCTGAAATCCAAGTGACAAACGCAGGGCGGCATAATGTGCGGGGCTCGGTACAGGGAAGTCAGCCCCGCTATGAGGAAATAGGAAATTTAAAAAAAAACCTGTTTAAAAGCGACGTTTTTCTGTTTTAACATAGTTTGACCCATTGACATAAAATACAAGACACGTCATATTCATACAAACCTTACGAAAAATGTGTCACCACTAGTAACGTCTTGTATTTCGTTTCACCCGCTTATGAAAAGGATAGCCATTCAAAGAATATGTGTGTACGGATGAGATAGCTATATGAACGTCCCACACTACTGTTATAATCGGATATCGCGCCACTAGCCCTGGTTGTCTTTCACACACTTATGTATTTCTACATTCGCTATCTCACACCGTTCTTGAGTTGCTAAAAACCTTGTGAATAATTGTATTTATTGAATTGAAATAATAAGTGATTTGTGGGTAAATTATAAATGGAAAGAAACTCCATGAAATATTTTTTTTACTCCCGAATGATTTTTACGCCTCTCAATGCATTTTTTTCAGAAAGGAGCCCACAGCGACGCGTTTGTGGCAGCTGGTGACAGCTTGTCTGTCGAACGAAAGTTTGTGTGATACTAAACGCAGTAAATCTCAGGTATGTCTCGCGGACTCGGTTTAGTGCATCCACGCGCGTTGTCTCAGTAACGTATCTACATTATTTAATTCATCTAAGGTTTGACCGTAATGTTAAGTGTACAGTTTAGTATTCATACAAAAATTATTTGATAGTTGCGTACAAATTATTCCTCGAAGTCACTCGTAGAATCTCATGTAAGTTTCTTAAATCTCTATAAGGCATTTAAATGGAATTATTCTATCCGATAATTACATAACAATCCTCTATAGAACCTTGTACATATTTAATGCAAACATTATTTATTTTACGAATCTGGAAGTTAACTGTTAGGGAAATACATTAATGAATAGAATTACTTACACCTGTTTTACACCAGCTGGTGGGTTTTGGACTTTTTAAATAATATTTTATCACGGTGGTAAATACTATGAACACAATAATTTTCGAAAACTTTATTTTTATGAAATGAAACAATAAGTTTATATAAGACCATATTTTATTTTAATTTTTAGACCGACTGGTTTCGCTTAGCCTAAGCATCACCAAGGTACAAAATTAAACTAAACAAAAAATACATAGTGTGCGGTTATACTCGTATATACGAGTACATACAGAGGGAGAACACAATATCTATATAGATATAAAAATTAATGTTTGTTTGTCTATCTGTTTCGGATTTTTATCGAAAATGACGCCGATTTCGCTTAAAATAACACATTTTATTTTTATTAGTGACGGGAAGGCTTAAAGAATAGTTTGAATTAAATTCAATATGTAAAACTCTTGTTATAAAAAATTTAAATTAGTATGAAAAACATTGATCCCCCCATGTTGTATTGATGTTA
The DNA here is from genome assembly GCA_022651775.1 of Drusus annulatus. Taxonomy (NCBI): domain Eukaryota; kingdom Metazoa; phylum Arthropoda; class Insecta; order Trichoptera; family Limnephilidae; genus Drusus; species Drusus annulatus. The sequence goes on along the minus strand of JAGWCC010000344.1, from coordinate 639,936 downwards.
GCCATACATATACCGCTCTCTGACACATTGCATATTCAAAAGAAGAAGGTTTGTTTGGGTAGAATATTTTATATTTTCAAAATGGATAACACAATTAGCTACCTACTTAAGGTTTTTATTTATCACAATATTTTTTTTAATGATTTTTTTTTTAAATAATGTATCTTTGTCTACAAATAAATCAAATAAAAGTGGAAACACAATTAGGTACCTAATTAAGTTTTTTTTTTTTAATGAAATAAGTTTCTCAAATTGATGAATATTTGTTTATGGATAGTAATAGTTGTCAAAATGCATTAATTTCGATGTCAAATTAATTATGGCACCAAAAAAAAAGCTATTGGTCAATCTACAAGTCAAGCAAGACAAACAAGCTTCAGAAACAGTGAAGCGAAGGGAAAAAAGACTTGAAACCGATCCAGTGAGAACATTTCAAGCCCGTTCTTCTGAGACAGACGAGCAAAGGGAGAAAAGAATGAAATAATTTTAACGATTGTTTATGTGTTTTTTTTAATTTTTTTATTATTATTTTCATTTTAAATCCGATTCGCAGTGGAAAATGAAGACTTTAGAATTTGAATGGCATATTTTTTTTAAATCATTGGGATTTGTGGCAAAGGAATCTCTTCTTTTTTAAATTTTATATTTAAAATTGTAGCATCGATGATTTTTTTAATTATTTAATTATATGTTTTAATTACGTAATCCAATTTGGTTATTTTGGCATTGCAAAGCATGCCGGGTACTCGCTAGTATAAAACAAAAAATAAGAGAAAAGTGACAAAACATAGAATAACATTAAAATTATAACAAACGAACATAGAGAAAAGGACAGATAATGTGAATTGAAAGAGGCAAAACGTCAATTGAAAAGGTGATTAAGGAAAAATGCGAAATTTTATAAGTTTATGGCAAATATACCTAATATTGCACTACTGGACAAATTTAACTGATTAAGAATGACTTTTAATTTTAATGACTTTCTTTATTTCTAGTGCTTCTAAAATACTTAATCTGTTGCCATGACCATTTTTGTAAGGAATCTGAGCACTGGTTATTGAAGTTATGATCTTTTTCAATAAGATGGTTGGCGAATTCTGAAAACCGTGGTTATTTAAACATCTAAGATTTTATTCGATTCTAACATTGAAATTAAATACTTTATTTTTATTCTTAGACTCCATTATAAATACGTTTCTTTTTTCAAATACTCACACTTTTATATATTACCTTCGATGTCAATTATTAGCAATAAACACATATTGTAACTTTATTCAACTCAGCTTATACATTATAAATGAGCGCGAATATTAGTACAATAAGGACGTGTTAAAAATAAGAAAATTATGAACAAAAAGATTAAACGAATACAGGTTTAAAATCTCCTTGTACCACTCTTGAATCTATAATTCGCAAACCCGTGCAGGAGAAATAACATAATTAGGTATTCTGACAAAGTAATACGTTTGTATTATATTATATTCCGTCTCTAAACAAAATATACGAACGCAACCCACGATAATTAAATCCTTCGCTCTTAGAAGGAATAAAAAATAAAACCATCCAAAAGTTGGTTGTATATTATTACCGCAAACAATGAAAAACTTGATCGCGTGTTGATTCAAACATTTTCTTGTTGAGAATTGTTGGCTGGGCGCTTTGGGGTAGCTATAAACACCCTGTCCCGTTTTGCCCCCTTACATTTAACAGTTATGCGCCCCCCTGCGCCACGGAGGAGGAATTAGCGCCGCCACTGGTGTGAGGGAAGCGCTCTCATTGGTCGGCCGCACTCTGTCGCCGGAGCGCTGGTGTATTTGATTTAGCGAAATCAGTGGCGTAGCTAATAGTCGATTTTTCCACTGCCAAAAGCTGAATGCAAAGCAGTAATGGGACACTTGCTTTGAGATAGAATACGCAAGATGAGCCAACACTTAAAATAAATGTTATCACACATTAACGCTGTTTATAATAGAATCTTAATTTGTTTCATAATAGCTATTGTCCTTATGATTCATTGGTCACATGTATATTTGAAGTGGATGATAGCTCAGTGGGTAGGACACTCTGCTACCAGATACTCGCAGTGGTTTCCTGTCGACAATCTTCGTTTTCAAAGTAAGTGCCATGCTTAATGGAAAGATCTGTACTAAAAATCCACAGAAAAGCAGTCATTTTATTTTATTTATTTTTTAGTTTTGTTTCAACAAAATACTACATTTATTTATTTATAAACTAACGCACTATTGTCTAATTACAAAAAAAAAATATGTAAGACGAAATGGGAAAAAGAGCAACAGAGAAAAAATAGCACATACATAATATTGAATGAAGCAATGACAAAAATAGGACAGAATATATTAGAAAGAACATTCAAATCAAAGCATATATCACGCAAATAATGTTGGTAAAACATGTTTACTTTCAATACTTTACGAAATATTACTAACCATTTACTAACGTAATATTTATTTTCCAAACACTTGACCTAGAGTAAGTCGTTCCGGATCGCGCACATTTAAAATAATTTAATGTCAACATTGTAAGTTAACTAGTTTAGTTGTTATTTATTAACAGCTAAAATAATGTGAAATAAGAGGATATAAATCCCAATTGGGGATGCCATAGTTCCAACGGCTCCGAGAAGTTGGGACTCTTGTGCAGTATTCATATAAACATATAGTGCTTACTGCTCTAATAACTAATAGTTCAATAAAAGCTGTACATTTTTGTGGCGCAAGGAATGTAATTATTTAGTGCAAATGTATTTATGCTGACAAGTATATAAACTAGGAGGACCTTTATTGACCAGGACCTTTTGTTCGATGTAGGTGGATGGCTTGATAAATACGCATTGCCCAGAGTGGCCAGCTTCAATTGGGTATACATATTGTAAGAAATTAAAAATCGTTTTTGAAATATTGTCCTTGATAATTAGGGCTACTCACAAGAAAAATGATTCAACAGCTTTTTCGCATATTTTTAGATAAACGTTTCAATTAAAAGTATAAATAATTGATAAATGATTGAACATTAATAACAGAAAATTTGCCTAAATATCATGGAAGCTCTTTGTTAAGTTTATGTCTTTATATCATTAAAAATGTGAAAATTCTAAAGTTCGCAAAAAAAAAATTACTGTTGAAATACCTCTGAAAATTAAAATTTTATAATCTTTGTTTGGTCTTATTTGTATAACCACTGCAAGTTTTTTGATCAACGCAAATATAGGAAATATACCGTAAAATCGGTTGACGTAAGTTATGCGACTCGATGATGTGAAGTTACCACGGGCGGAGAACGTCCTAACATACTTAAAAGTGCTGCAATATTATGTGTGGACTTTTCTTGTCTCTTTCTCTCTCATGGTTTACGACGTTTAAACCCGGAGAAAGTGATTTATCGCAAATTTGTATGGGTTGGTTAAAAAAATTTAGCTCTCTCTCTCCATGTCACTTACCTCAGAAGAGGTTCTTATGACCAAGTGAGGAAACAAAAAGATAATAAATAAATAAATATATATTCTTACTTCAAGTTTAGAACTGCTTGAAAAATAACAGTTTTAAATCCCTACCTACCTAATATAGTACCTTACCATAGTGTATTTTAGCAGACATTATATTTTCTTTCTTGGCAAGTCGAGTTTCATCCCGTGATTTTCCACGGGTGACAACTAGCCTATTGTTGTGGAATTCCACCATTGGTGACACTTAAACTAATAACTTCACAGCCTTTGTGAGGCAGGTTGATTATTAAATCTCCAAACCCACGCTTTTAATATATAAGCATCTAATTTATATCATGACAACATACATACCCGCCATCCCTATTAAGGCTCCATACGAGTATGGGCGGGTAGGTGTGTTAAGGGTGGAGTTGGAGGAGCGGGTGAAGGGGCCGGGGGTGATAACAACCGAAACGAGGTGTAATTGGTTATAACCATTAGTGATTTATAACCATTATACCAACACCGCCCCTCTTCCCCCGCTGTTTGGGGTAAACAACGCAATTGGGGGAGGGCACCACCCAAGTATCGAGTGTGCCAAAGGTGTGATTATTTATCTAAACCATTTTTAAAAGTAGAAACAAAAAAATAAGAATGATATATCAGAATAAGCAAACACTTTGTGGATTGGTATGATTAATTAATTTAAAAGATACGTTGTTTTTATCCACTTTATTTTTGTATAAGTCTACTAGTTTCGATTCTGCTGAATCTTCATCGGGACTTAAAAATATACTAATGAAATTAGAGGAATGTGCATATATATATAATGGTGAAAATGGGGAAATTCCTCTAATTTCATTAGTATATTTTTAAGTCCCGATGAAGATTCAGCAGAATCGAAACTATTTGACTTATACAAAAATAAAGTGGATTAAAACATCGTGTGTTTTTATTTAATTAATAATAATATAAACTTAAAATGAAAATGGTTGATTTTTTGTGACAGTTACACTAAATAACCATCACGTCGTTTCTCCGCAGGGGTAGGCAGAGAGGACGGACCACCATATAACTCTGTCTTGGCAATCACTCCTGGCTTCATTCAGATTCATACATCGTCTCATGCATACTCCCACTCTTCACATGACCCGATTAAAGTATTTGATTTACTTGATCGTGCCATCTCTTTCTCGGGCGTCCTCGACTTCTTCTTCCGTTCACTTTTGCATCATATATCATTGACTATTTTAAAACATAATTCTTCTTCTGGAGATTTGCCATCATCAGAGTAATATTCAACCTGTAAATTGCATTCCGCAACAACTCATGGGAGCTGCACTGTTTCCGGTCACGCATCTTTCGAAGCTATGCATTATGTAACTAACTAACTAACCATCACGCCGTTCACACCGCAGGAGTAGGCAGGGAGAACGGACCGCCATATCTTGGCACACACTCTTTGCTTCATTCACATTCATTAATCGTCCCATACACACTCTTCTGTTATTCCGATTCTTCACATGGCCCCAATCAAGTAATTGATTCTCTTGATCGTGCCATGTCTTCCTCGGGGGTCCCCGACTTCTTCTTCCATTCACTTTCACATCATATATTCTTTTCACACTCCTTTATTTGTTCATTCGCTTCGCATACCCAAACCATCTAAGCGTTCCTTTCTTAATCCTTTTTTATTACGCTTACATCAGCCTTGCATTCTTTACGGATATCCACATTTTTAACACGGTTACCATGGTTTTGCCGCACATACGCCTCAGGGATCTCATTTCCACAGCAATCAGTCTACTTTCATCCTTCCTCTGCCAGTCCCATACCTCACTGCCATACATCAGGGTTGTTGGTATAAGCACTGCATTGTGGACAGCTAGCTTCGCTTTTTTGCTCATTTTTTATTTGCGCCAACAGCGTTCAGTCCTCCATTAATGGTGTTTCGTATGTATGATGAAAACAACCATTGACACGTTCGTTGCTAACTAAAATTCGTACATATTAGTGCCATATATAAGACGGATAAATTCAAACTGACGAATGGCGACGGGTTTCCCTATGCCCTGTGGAACGATTCAACACCACATGGCTACGTCTGTGTAGATCGGTCCAAAGCAAAGAGGCGGAACAATGCGCGTGGCGCGTTGTGCGCATACCGGTCACATGTCTATCAAGGCGCGACGCGCGGTGTCAGCAATGAACGTGTCAAACAAAAAAATCCGTATAACTTCTTAGCCACTCTGTACGTCTTAATTCCTCCCCTTCCCATCGATTTTCCCTCATCACTCCCCCCTCCCCGAGTGGGGGGGTGAACCGCCCTTCTCCCTGGTGGGGCGTACGGCAGGAAAGGCACCGGCAAAGAGAAATGGGAGGTAGAACCGAACACAGCGGAGAAAACTAATTAGTAAGCCACTTTTTGGCCGCTTAATTAATACGACATAAGCTACGGATGATTACTCGCGAAGGCATTGAACGAAATTCTGCCAATTAGGAGAGAAGGAAGGGTTGGATTGTAAGGGTAGCAGGGATGGGTAGGAATCTTATAATCTAGGAATTTCATAATATTATTAACGAAATCAATTATTTTATCGAACATGCCAAATAATAAAACACGTTTTATGGAATTATTAGTTGATGCGATTAGATTTGGAGTGATCAAAAATTTTACAATCATATTGCATAGTAAAAGGAAACCACCCAGGTGAACCGCTGCGTCAGCAATATTCAATGCGCATTGCGCATGACAATCTTATAGAATTCAAAATTACGTGGTATATTTTATTATTAAAGATGAATTAATGAAGGCCTCCGTAGTCGAGTGGTAAGACGCTCGACTACGAATCTAAAAGTCACGGGTTCAAACCCGGTATATGATCAATATGTGCCGTAACACATTTAAGTAATACAAAATAATAAATAGTATATTTGCGGCGCGTTCCAGAGTGGCAGATAATCTAAGTATCGCCCTGGTGAAAGACCACCATTCAGAATCGAAATACTGCTTGAAATGGCTTTATCCGTGTTTGGTGACCAGATTTTAATAGCCAGGTACTTTTCGACCTTCCTCTTTCCCATATCCTTCTCTTCCCCACAGCCTTCAGCCTCACAACATACCCCAATTTGGGGATGCCATAGTCCCACTGGCTCCAAACGGTCGGGAGCAGTTGATACTCTTGTACAATATTAACGATTAAAAATATATACATAAAAATATAATATAAATTAATTTAAAAAATAAGTCAAATATTTTATCGAAAATGATAAATAATAAGTTATATTTTATGGATGGTGGGTAATCAATTACGATTTTTGGGCAGGCTAAACGCTCAGTGTAAACTCGAGCAAAACGCTGCGTCGGCAATATTCATTGCGCATGGTTAGTCACAAATCAACCGCCTGGCGAACAAGTTTTTACTCTAGCTTCTACTCAGTAGAAGTGATTAGATTTGAAGTGATGAAAAAAAAAAAAACGTACACATAGCTTTATACGATAATAATAATAAAATTACATTTACATAGCGCAGTTTTCTTGATATTCCACCTCGAGTGCGCTCTGCTAGAACAAACTTAAAACGATAAAGATTTTGTGACCACATTCAGGGGTCATGTTCCTAAAATGACTCCCAAAGTGCTCCTTATATGCATAATAAAATAAAGTTAGAAAAAGTTCTTACAGCTAAAATATTAACCCTAGTCCGTGTCCGTATTAACTTTACAATCTGTTCAGCCGAGCAGTTAAGATCCTTGGCTACTGAACCAGGGATCGTGGGTTCGAAAACAAGTGAAAGCAATTATTTTTTGAAAATTTAAAATATACATATTTATTTAATTACCAGCAACCCGAGCGTTTATTGGCATTAAATAGGTTGTTACAAATACATGTACTTTACTCGTCTCACTAGACGATGTGACATAATATTGTGGTATATTTTCGGCACGTTCCAGAGTGGTAGATACTCTCAGTATCGCCCTGGTGAAAGATTATCATTCTAAACAGAAAAATGACTAAAATTGGCGTTAGCCGTGTTTGAATAGCCAAGTACTCCCAAACTTTACTACCCCCCCCCTCATCTTTCAGCCTCACAACATACCCTAGTTGATGATGCTATAGCCTCACTGGTTCCGAGCAGTTGAGACGCTTGCGAGGTATTTACATTCACAATCGAAACATTCCTTGAAATAACTTTAGCCGTGTTTGGTGACCATATCTGAATATTCAAGTACTTCCCAACCTTTCTCTTCCCTATCTCTTTCTCTTCCCTGCGTCCTTCAGTCTCACAACATACCCCAATTGAGGATAACATAGTCACACTGACTCCGGGCATTTGAGTCGCTTGCGAGGTATTCACATTCACAATCGAAAAGTTGCTTGAAATGACTTTAGCCGTGTTTGGTGACCAGATCTGAATAAGCAGGTACTTTTCAACCTTCCTCTACCCCATCTCCTTTCCATCCCTTCTACCTTCAGCCTCACAACATACCCCAATTGAGGATAGCATAATTCCACCGGCTCAAGATGGTTGAGAGCAGTTGGGACTCTTGTGCAGTATTCGCTATACATTTATATAAAATGATTTTTATGTTAAAACCTGTAAAAAACTGAATTTTAATTTTTAATTTTTTTCACCAACTTTCAAAAAAAACTAAAATCTTTTTTTTCTAACAATTTATTAAACTAGAAAGCAATAACTTGTTTCTATTGGAAACTAATTACCAAGTTGAATTATTAACAATGTAACCTCCAACGACTATTAAAGACACATTTTTCTAAAAATATCCTTTTTTTTTTTAACTCCTACGCCAAGCTCAAGAGCTAGTTCTCTTCTTTGGCGTAGAAATACAAAAAAAAAAGAAGTTATAAACATATCAAATGTACTATCAACCTTTATATCGCTAAATTACAATATGTATTATGTTTAATATATATATATGCTTTTATTATTTAATCGAATTACTTTTCTTCAATATTATTTTTTATATATTTAAGTAACTATCCATATTGTGTAACATTGATATAATTTCTATATATATGTAAACTTTTTTTTCTTATTTTGTAAATAAATAAAAAAAATAAAAATGAAATTCAAAAAAATGTGTACAATTTCATTGATTAAAATAATAATCCATTTTTTTGTCTTTTTTGGGGCCTGCACTGTGCGACTAAGAGCAAAATGCCAGAGCGCTACGAGCGGCTAGAAGAAGACCGAGCCATAGTTTATGTTTGGAAAATTTAGTCGTTTGGAGTTGTTGCTTAAAAGCTGTTTAGCGGGAAGCCCCCGGCGGGCGAGATGCTATTTAGGGGTGGGCTGGGGGAGGGGGAGTACTTACTTGCCGGATTTGAAATGAGAGGTTCTCTCAAATTGGGTTTTAAGAACGAACAATTAAAAACATATTATGTTGGCCTTGAAATTAAATTGGCGCGTAAACCCCGTCCCAAGACGGGTGTAAGATTCTTTAAAATAGTCATTTCTGTTATATAAGTGACACTTAATAATAACAATAACATTTGGATAATTTTTAGAATTATAATTTTTGTGAAAAAAATACCTCAAGGCTAACTAACTAACTAACCATCACGCCGTTTCTCCGCAGGGGTAAGCAGAGAGGACGGACCGCCATATAACTCTGTCTTGGCACACACTCCTTGCTTCATTTACATTCATACATCGTCTCATACATACTCTTCTGTTATTCTGACTTTTCACATGACCCGATTCAAGTATTTGATTTACTTGATCGTGCCATGTTTTTCTAGGGCGTCCTCGACTTCTTCTTCCATTCATTTTCGCATCATATATTCTTTTCACACTCCTTTCTTCGTTCATTCGCTCTACATGCCCAAACCATCTAAGCGTCCCTTTCTTGATTCTATTCATTACGCTCACATCAGCCTTGCATTCTTTCCGGATATCCACATTTTGAATAGAGTCATACATGATTTTACCGCACATACGTCTCAAAGATCTACCTCAAGGCAGCTGTACAAATTTTAGTTTCTAGTTAATAACAATATTTATTTGAATAACGTACAGAGAAAATATATGGGAACGTACTTACCTGGCAGGTTCCATCAGATAGACACAATCACTTTATTGACTTATTTTATTAAGATTTATGATAATAATAAAATATTGCAGAAATTTTGTTTTCAATTTTCGTTTTTATCAGTTAGTCGTTACTTAGCGGTAGATAATATCAGTGTCGCCTTGGTAAAAGACAACCATTCACATTCGAAACGTTGCTCGAAAAGGCTTTAACCGTGTTCAGTGACCAGAACTGAGTAGATAGGTATGTTCCAACCTTACTCTTCCCCTTTTCCTTCATTTCCCTACTAGCCATGTTACTCTTCCAAAAAATATATAATGACATTATTCCACTGGCACCACACAGTTGAGACTTTTCCTGAGTTCACATAAAAAATAAAAATGAACAAATACACTAAATAAAATCAAAATGAGTTTGAGCACGAAAAACGGTGTATGGGCATCGCAACCAGAGCTTATCAGAAAAAACTACTAATACATATGCATTGCTTGCATACAGCATTTATAAAACTAGTTATTCGACATAAAAAAAGAAAATTATATTGAGATAGAAAAAAATCATTCTTATATAATAAAAAGATCACATCGTAAAACATTCCGAATATTCAAATTTAATCAAAGTGCACACTTGCTATCTCTTTCTCGCTAATATCAGTAAGTAGGCGGAAACAAGACAGAAGACTATTTATCAGTAAAGTTTGGCAAGGACATCGCTGTCTGAAGTGAATACATATGCACCAATACACACAATCCTAATTTTGTGTTCTTGTGGTCAACTTTTATTGCGTGGCCTATAAATAAGCAGTAAATATAGTAAATATAAATATGCAGTAAAAATAATATAAATAGGATATTTAAAAAAAAAAAATAACCTTACCATTTTTTTTTCAGTAAAAAAAAAACATTATTATATTAAATCAAAATATGTCATTTACGATTTTGATCATTACGTTTACAATACAATTGCAACACTTTCACATAATTCGTATTTCGTAAGATATTAACACTTCAATCCAACGTAATGTATTTCCTTGAAAAATTACCTGTGCGCGGTACACTGAGGAATTTCTTTAATATTATTAAAATTAATATATTATTAGTTGCTACCCGGAAAAATCACGGGAACTATCTTGAGTTGGCCAAAAAAAATATCATTTCTTCTTATCCACCCATTTTAAATATAGAATAATGTCTGCCAAAACACATTATAGGTAGGTACTTTATTAGGCAGGTAGGGATTAGAAATGATTATATTTACAATTTGATAATTTATATTAGCATCAGTTCCAAAATTAAAAAGTACACTCTCATACAAACATTGGAGTAACAATGTATGGAGAGATAGCTAATTATTTTTACCTAACCTACACAAACTTGCGATAAATCACTTTATCCGGGTCACGTTGTACACCATGAGAGAGAAAGAGACAAAAAAATAACACATTACTTTTAAGTACTGTAAGGATGATCTTGGTCTCGCGCGTCTCCGGGACTCTGCCCACTTGTTTTCATATGCGACTTAACGCGACACAACTAAATGGTTTTTTAGGTTATATGCTATATTTTTGTTGATAACAATACTGTGAAAAAGTGGTTATACGAATAAACAAAAACATTACGTCGACATGTGCTATGAATGGATGTATAAATACCCTAGCCTTGGTCCTAGCCACGCCCAGGTCTGCCGAGTTCGGCAAAAATCATCAAAAACTGACGACACTGCCTTGGAAAGGTACCACTCTATGTACTCTAAGGTACGAACATACGTACGTACTTGCAAAGTTATTTATAGTTATCTAATATTCTTTATTTATAGTTTTTGTGTTCAATTTGTAGAACTCCATTTCAATTTTTATATAATTTAATTGAATTAAATTTAATATTATTATTATTGAGTTCTGCTATTTTCAGTTTTTATTTTTAGTGACAGCTGTTTCGGCGTTTAAGGCCACTGTCAAACTGATATTAATGTAATATTCTAATATTCTGTTATCAATATTACGTGAAAAAAATATACGAGGTGGAGTCGGATAGAATAATGATTATATGAATGATTTGTCCTTTACTTTTATATGTCTAATTCGAGGAAATTGATATGTTACCTTTTTTCATCCGCCTTTGTTTTTCATTATCAAGGATTTTTTGGATCAACTTAGTTCACTGAAGGGATAAACTAGAAGTAATGTTTTGTGGGCGTGTCTGCGTGCCTAAATTAAGCTATTTCCTAGCTTCGAGTGAAATTGACAAAACATTTTCAAGTATCGAGATCATTTTCTTTTTTTTCTGATCATCGCACAAAAGCCCAACTGTCTGGGTCCAGTGGGACTTTGGCATTACCAATGTGGTATTTTTTGAGGTTGAAAAGAGTGGAGAAGAGGAACATTAGGAAGTACCTGGCTATTCAGACCTGGTCACCAAACACGGCTAAAACCATTTGAACCAACGTGTCGAATTGTGGTACTGCACCAGGGCGATACTGAGAGTATTTACCACTCGAGAACGTGTAGTAAATGCACAAAATATTATTTTATATTAATTATTTGTGACATGACACATAAAATAAATACAATGTATCTGTGCACGCTGAGATTTAAGACCGCGAAGTCGTCAGGAAATTGACTTTCTTGAACAGAAATCTATTTTATTGTCTCGGGCCTAGGAGTCGAAAGGTCTTATGTTACACTGGCCATATCGGTTTTTTTTTAATTAATGAAGCTTACACTTTGTAAAATTTTCCATTTCGTGCCTTAAATATAATTTATTATTAAAATTCTTAATAAAATTATTTTGTGCGATGTTTCGTAAATTTTCTAGAATTAGTTTGGTAGTAATTTCTCCACTCTTATAAATTCCTTGAATTATTTGTCCAGTGTAACCTATCTATAGATTCAAATTATTTCCTTTAGTTTAGTTTTGTAAAGCGTATACAAATATTATCTTATAACAATTCTAGATTTCCACGAGTAACTCTTTTATACATTTTTTTTATTGAGTCATCACGTTTAATATCACCAGCATTCCAGCAACCCTGTTCCGTGGCTTAGTGCAGGGATACTCAAACTTTTTCGGTGTGCGGGCTAGTATATATGTTTCAGTGATACCTAGGTAAGTAAAGGTATTCAATTTATTTTTATTAAAGTTAAATAAGTAAAGTTTATGTAAATACTTTGATCTTGGAGTAAAAATATATATGGAGAGAGAGCTAAATATTTTTACCCAACCTATACAAATTTACGATAAATCGATTTTATATTTATAAATTTACGGTTTTTACGTCGTAAACTGTGAGAGAGAAAGAGACAAGACATGTTGTCACATAATATCGCACCACTTTTAGGTTTGTGAGCATATTTTCCATCTCCCGCGTCTCCGGCGACTCCACCTACTACTTTTTGTTATGCGACATAACTCAACGGCTTTTGAGGTTATATCCTACATTTATTTATAACAATACTGTGAAAAAGTGGTTTTACAAATAAACAAAACATTTTATATTTTTTAAAGAGAGACAAACATTCCCGGGTTACGAATAACCTGACAAAATTTGAAAAACTTCTACTACCATCATAATAAGTGGAATCAGCTACCGACCGGTCATTATATCGACATGTGCTATGAATGGATGTAAAAAGGTGTGTCCATTAAAACCCTAGCCACGCCCGAATCAGGAAAAAAAATACAATCCTCTCTACACTATTTCGCAAAGCCATCCCTCCTGGTATATTATTGCTCTGAGACTTTGATGTACCTACATAGCAAGTTGCACCATTGTTTAAAATAATATGACATATTTATTTATTTATTTATAAATTAACGGACTTAAGTCCAATTACAAAAATACATATAAAACACGAAATAGAAAAAAGAGTAACAGAGAAGTAAAAGCATATACATTAAAATAAATGAAGCGATGACAAAAATAAGGCAAAATAAACATAAGAGAGAACATTCAAGCCATGGTCTAGTCAAAGTTTTCGTAGAGTCGTAAAGCATGACAAAAATCATTTAGGCTGGTACCAAAAATTTCAAGACCATTGCTTGAGTTAACAAGTCTTGACATTCTGGACATTGGAGAATTATACCCATAATTAGCATTGTGATGATTGAGGAACAGCAATTCATTGTTTCTGAGTCTACGGCAAGGAATGTTGAACTGGATAAGTTGCAACAGAGAAGGTGAGTCAATAAAACAATTAATAATTTTGTAAATGAAAATTAAATCGAAGTCTTTCCTGCGCTTTTCTAGTGAAGACATTTTCAATAATTGTTCAATTTCATCATATGAATAATCGCCTCTTTCTCGCCCCAATCTCCATGATGAATATAAACTTGTTTGGTTTTAGATAAGTTATCCAAATGTTGTTTGTATTGATTCCAATGCCACACCTTATGAATATCCACACTTTTGAAATATGTTGTATTAATTTAACTCATTGATATGAAATCACTTCTTCACAGGTAAGTCGAAGCAAATAGTAAGTGTTTTTAGTCAGTCTATGATTTGCTGCGTAATTTACGTATTATTTTTCGCAAAACCTAAAATTGCTTACAAGAAACTTGTGAAATAAATTGACGGGGTCATAATGTATTTATACTTGTTTAGCAGAATATCCTTGACACACTGTAAATACCTTTGAAAAAAAAAAGTATTATTGTGTATTAGTAATAAAAAATGTGAACAGCCCGGAACATTAGACGGCCTGCATGGTCGAGTGGTAAGACGCTCGACTACGAATCCAGAGGTCGTGGATTCAAACCCGGCGTGCGCAAATAAATTTATTTAAATAATATGTGTCATAACACATTTAATTGATATAAAATAAAACATAGTATATTTGTGGCACGTTCCAGAGTGGTAGATACTCTAAGTATCGCCCTGGTGAAAGACCACCATTCAGAATTGAAACGTTGCTTGAAATGGCTTGTGCCGTGTTTGGTGACTAGATCTGAATATCCAGGTACTTCTTAACCTTCCCCTTCCTCATCTCCTTCCTCTCCCCACTGCCTTCAGCCTCACAACATACCCCTATTGGGGATGCCATAGTCTCACTGGCTCTAGATGGCTGGGAGCAGTTGAGACTTTGTGCGGTATTCACGTAAAAAATAAATTTAAAAAACATTTAAAAAATAAAATAAATATGCAAAAATTTGTTTAAATCGATTTTTAAGTCGGTCTGTTCTATTCTGTTATATTTTGACCCTTCGCACTTAACATGTTAAGAATGTAGTAGGTTTTCGGACCAGCATTTAAGTAGCACTGGTTTAGTGTACCTTGTACCTTCCATAGTTCAGTTACTTAGTCGAAAGTGCTGAGCAATTTCATTGTTAAATACTGGCGGCGCATTCGTAAAGTCATTAAAGCGAAGCTCGCCCCCTTAATGAAAATGGTTTTTAGGTTCTGGCCACTCCGCCATGTTGCTATATCATATTATATTATAATAGATCGGGCACTTTGTTATTATAGCGTGGAGTGAGGACGGTCTGGGAAATTAATTAATGATTGCTGTTATCAAATACTTGATTTTATACAATTTAGTCTACCACTCGGTCCCACGAACATTTAGCATTGACAAAGTAAAAGCTATAAATAGTACAACATCGCTAATTAGTCGACACTTGCTAGCACGATCGCAAATCGTCCATTACATTTGTTTACATCAAATAAAACAGCATCATCGAAATTGGAATTAACTAACCATAAATGCTAATTTTTTTAAACATTTAAATAATATCAATAATCAAAAACACAATTATGAAACAGAAAAAGACAGAAAATAAAAAGGTCGCAACCAAGACTCGAACACGGATCTTCTACTCTATCCGGGAGTAACGCTTCCACCATTTCAGACATTGGCACCTTATTAGAATCTGTCATTTTTAATCGATCTCATACTTTCATTGAAGATTATTGATATTGTTTTTTCTTACAATTTGGCTAAAAAAAAATATTATCAGTTTATTGAGAATTTTCACTCCTTAGATAAAGTTGTCTACATGTCATGTTATCAACAAATTTACACGGAAACTAATAATATGGTCGCTGGGAAGGCAAAAGGGCTTAAGCGCCATTTTGGTCAAAAATGAGTTAAACGTGCAGTTTTTATTTCTGAATCGAAAGCTATGACTCTCGTTTGATTCTGAAGACTTTTGGGGCCCCTCTAACGTTCAAAATATGTTTTCCATTTGGGAGAAGGCTTGACTCAAGCGACTACAAGTTTGGGACTTTTTTTAGCTTTCTGTCGCTTCAGTTAACTCAGTGAGAACATTGAGTTACCTGAGTTAACGTTTTTTTCCAACTGATAATCAAATCCAAACAGGCGCTAAATACTTATGAATTTTATTGTAAAACAAAGAAAGTCAGCGGCGGCGATCATTTGAAGTGGCAAAGGTAAAAAAATCATTATGGCGCTAATCATCGATTTTAGACAGTGTAAAATGTGCCTTTGGTTCAAACCACTAGGCCTAAGTTTCCTTGCAAAGATACATTTACTAACGACTTTGACCTAAACACAGTCGATATGCAATACAAAAACATAAAAACATATTAAAAATGTTGTAACCGCAACCGGTACTTGAACTCGGATCCTTGGAGTAACAATATATGGAGACTTTATGGGAAAAAAAAGGACAGCAAATTTTGCCAAATTATCACACCGCTTTAAAGTACTGTAAGGATGTTCTTCGTGTCCCGCGTCTCCGTTGACTCCCCCCACACGTTTTCATATGCGACATAAATGAACATAAATCAACGGTTTTTCAGGTTATATGATATATTTTTGTTTATAACAAAACTATGAAAAAGTGGATATACGAATAAACAAAAACATTGTGTTGACATGTACTATGAATGGATGTGTAAATACCCTAGCCCTAGTCCTAGCCACGCCCAGGTCTAGCCGAGTCGGGCAAAACTCATCAAAATTGACTACAGCAGCGCTGTCTCTTGTATATTATTGCTCTAAGCTCGGAACCTTCCGCTATCCGGACATACACTTTTCAAACTGAACTATCACACCAACTTTTAGACCTACCATATTGACTAAAATATTAGTTTTTATTGTTAATTATTAAAATTGTTTCAATTTTCCCACAAGGCGTATTCAACTTTATTTTGAAAGCGAAGTGTTTAACTAAACTAAGTAGCCAAAATGGTGTTGTCGTGAAAATTGTAACTTAATTGCCTTACATAAAGTGTTTTTTTTTACTTATCCTTGGTTCGGCTGTTAGGACTCTAGCGTAGTTTATAAAAAAAATTAACTTTTCTTTATCACTTTTAATTAATTATTTATTTATTGCTGAAATAACTTCATTAAAATTGTTTTGCAATCAATCATAAATAATTTCCTTTTGACATTTATACACACGTACGAATATACGTATGAGAGAGATTTTTTTAAATTTGTATCCAAAGTATGCGTTCAGAAAATTATCAAATTTGAAAAAAATATCTTTTCAAATCCTTACCTACCTAATAAAGTACCTTCCTATAATATATTTAGGCATGCATTATTCTATATTTGAAATGGGTGGATTGAAGCAACTAATTTTTTTTCTGGAAAAGTCAAGTTACATCCCGTGATTTTTCACGGATAACAACTAGTTGAACAATATTTATTTTAATAAACGTTCATCCAAATTCTTTGAAACCATTCTTTAGTACGTATTAATTTAAAAGTTCCATGCAAGCGTTATTAACTTAGTGCTAGACTACCGCCATCTTGTCCCTAACACACTTAAAAGTGGAACTCATTCCAAAATGGCGACCCATAAAGGAAAGCAACTAACTGTATTGCAGCACTTTGCTTTCCCGCAAGAATAAAAAAGGAAAAATAAAACTTTCTCTCTTTAGAAGAAAACGTTTGAAAAACAAAGTTTTCTAATCCAGGGAATTTAGCAAAAAGTCAAAAATGTTACTACTTAGCACAAGTGTATATTTATGATAATGATTTGTACTTTTTTACTCGGGTTCGCAATTGTCTGCGTGGTTTTTGTGGTATACAGTTCAGTGTTGCCACACAAAAGAATAATAGTGGAGTGTATTTGATTCCTCTTTCAAGGAATCGCTATAAAACCCTTGAATAGCCGAAAATTTTGAGTAAATAAAGTTTTCATAAGTTCTTTTATTTCAATTCAACAACCACTGATTTAATAGAGCACTTCAACTTTAAAAAATCTTTTTCATCTTCCCATTAGTTCTTAATCTAAGAGGGTTTCGTAATTCACACCCCCCACTCAAATTTTGGATTTTCGTTAAACAGGAATTTAAATATATATAAATATAAAGTAATGGGATACAAAAATGGTACATAATTCAAAATCAAAGTCAACGAGTTGGAACAATTTCAAATTTAAAAAAGCCCGCCAGTTTCTGCACAGAGACAAGGGTTTTTTCAAGTACTAGGGGCTCCAGACTATAGGTGGCTGCCAAATTTAGCAGAGGGTCGCACTGAAATTTGTTCACTTATGATACATACTTTAAAAGTGGAAGGATGTTTTTTTTTTTTTTTTGCGGTAGATTATTTGTTATTGTGTACTTTAATTTTTATGTAAAAAGTTTATTTTTCGGAGATAGCTTTATGTGCTTTAAGCATAAGTGGATAATTTTTTTTATTTACCCCGTTGGGTGTCCATTGCATTGAAAAGGTTAAGCTAGGTAAGTTAAGTAAGACTAGATTAATTTCAATTGAATTAAGATTAGTTAGGTTAGGTGTATTGGGTTAATGGTGGTATGACTGTTAGGTTAGGTAAGGTTAGATTACGTTAGGGTAGGTTAGGTTAGATTGAATTAGGATACAATCACGCTAGCTCATCGATAAAAATTGTTACAAAAAATAATGTAAAACGTTAAAATAAATAATTAATTCTGGTAAGTTGAGGGTTTTAGGGAACAAAAGCTTCTCCGCGTTGGCGGGAAACTAAAGTTTTATTCTTCAGCGTTCAGTGCTGCCATCTTGAAAAAAACTTAAATGAATCGAGGTTAGCTTCCTGGGAAACAGATAGGAAATTACGAGTCAGTACTTAACTAATACATACATATGAGAACAGATGGATATTATTAAATATTAATGAGGGCCTCAGCAACATTTAAAAACGACATGCGGTACTATTAAAACTTTACACGTTATTTTAAAATATGTTTTTTTATAATTATTAAGTAGACTATTCTAACTTCTGAGTGATGTCAGGCTAAAGGAAACGGGAAAGGGAAGTGTATGGGGAAAAATAAGGTTTTTAATAAGGACGTAGGTACATTTTGTATAAGATGAGCAATTAGAGTTGACCGAAACACAAATTTAGGATTGTGTGTATTGGTGCATATTTATACACTTCCAACGGGGATGTCTTTGCAAAACGTCACTGAGAAACAGCATGTTGTCTCATTCACACCTGCTTATTTATTTTAGCGAGAATCTGGATATGTTACGTTCGAAAACATTGTATTCCAAAAGATTTCTATTGTGCTATTTTTATTACATTCAAAACTAACTTTTTTCGATCTTATTGGAATTTTCTTATCTGAAGTCGAATATCGTGTTTAAAACTTGCTATATGCAAGCAATGCATCTGTGTAAGTCGATTCATGTTTCGATTCATGTCGCATCGTGTTTTTTTTATACTCTTTCACATTATATGTCTACGTCAAGTGGGTGAAAATGTCATTCTGTACATAAAACATCTAGTTTATATATAATATTTTAGTTGTTATCCGTGAAAAATCACGGGATGTAACTTGACTTGGCAAGAAATAATATTAGTTGTTTTAATCCACCCATTTCAAAAAAAGAATTTATTTTGCTCGAATACATTAAGTAGGTACCTTATTAGGTAATTAGGGGTTTTAAAAGATTTTTTTTAATTTGATAATCACAATTAACATTAGTTCTAAATTTGAAGAGTTCACACTCGCACGGTCGTACGTACTCACAAAGGAAATTATGTATAGTAAATAATGTAAAGGCAACTATTTGCCGTAAATAGATCAAATGAGATTAAAGAAATTAATGTATCCAAGAGTGAAACTTTTAACTTCCAAGTCTTGCGAGAGCTGTCCGCCAATGGAGGCACAATGAGACACATTGTTATAAAAGTGGGTGTTGGAGAAAATCGAAGAAAAACATCGATACAATAGCCCTAACTCGCAGAAAATAAAACTGGAGGAAGACGTTGAATAGTGGGAAAATGCTAGGATCGTTATACAACTGTAGAGAATCCAGAAAAACAATTAAATTATAACGTAAATCGTCAATTTCATAAATCACTCAAATATTGAGGCTAAGTTTGCATGTCTCTTGTTTGCTTTGGCTTATAACTGAACTCAAATTTGGAACACATTCAAATATTGCGGATAATCTACTTATAAAAGTCTCTCATTTGATTCGGTTTATAACTGAACTCAAATATGGAACACTTTCAAATATTGAGGTTAATCTACTAATAAAAGTCTTTCATTTGATGCGGTTTATAACTGAACTCAAATATGGAACACTTTTAAATATTGAGGATAATCTACCAATAAAAGTCTTTCATTTGATGTGGTTTATAACTGAACTCAAATATGGAACATTTTCAAATATTGAGGATAATCCACTAATCGAGGATAACGATGTATTAATAATGTAATTCAACAATTTCATACACCGCTGGTTAGAAAAACTCAGCTCAGGGGCATATAACGCGTATTTTTTAATCGTAGTTGTTTTACACATTACGTTACGGTGATAATAATTAACAAAACACTTGAATGCGTGCAGAAACGAGTGATGCGTTGAATAGATTCCCCTAACTCTTTAGCACAGACGTCAGGTGGGAATACTACCCTTGTTCTACAGAAAGATGGAAGATATTACAAGAAACTTCATTGAACCCTTCGGCACCGGTGCACAGGCAGCAAATACGCCAAACACACGTCCAACATTTATACCCGGTTGATATTTACCACATGAAAACGGGTTGCTCCTACGACTCCTACGTGTTTTCTACCTCTTGCAATATGGTTCACTCCTTCTTTTCCTAAAAAAACCCTCCCCCGCAGCATCTCCAAAGATGACATACGATGACGTACGTAAGAGGATAATCTATCAAACGGATTGCCAGTTTCTGCACAGTCAGCGGTATTCATAAAAAAAGTTTTTTATCAGAAATTATCATCGTAATGTATAAAACAATTTAGATTAAAAAAACGCGTTATGCACCCTTGAGGTGAGTTTTTGCTAAACAGTGGTGTATGAAATTGTTGAATTACATTATTATTTCATTGTTATTCTCGATTGGTAGATTATTCTCCATATTTTAATGTATTCGATATTAGAGTTCAGTGATAAACCAAAGCAAATGAGAGACTTTCATTAGTAGATTATCTTCAATATTTGAATTTATCCC
Organism: Drusus annulatus; assembly: GCA_022651775.1. Lineage (NCBI taxonomy): Eukaryota > Metazoa > Arthropoda > Insecta > Trichoptera > Limnephilidae > Drusus > Drusus annulatus. Next base: position 619,062 of record JAGWCC010000344.1, on the reverse strand, counting down.
ATCTTTGAATTTAGTTATAAACCAAATCAAATGAGAGACTTTCATTGGTAGATTATCCTCAATATTTGAATGTGTTCCATAATTGAATTCAGTTATAAATCAAATCAAATGAGAGACTTTCGTTAGTAGATTATCCTCAATATCTATATGTGTTCTATATTTGAGTTCAGTTATAAACCAAAGCAAAGGAGAGATATTCAAGCTTAACCTCAATATTTGAATGTGCTCTATTGTTCTATTTAAGAAAAAATTGGGTAGTAAACTAAACAAGGGAAAGACTTTTAATGTCACACTCTCCAAAATTATTTGTTCCTGGGAAATAAAGTAAAAGTAGAAAGACGAGCTCCCAGTTAGTACAGAGGGGATATAAATCTCTATAGGAAACAACAAAGTGTCCACACTATGGCAATAAAACATACAACTTTACGCCCTGTAAGGGATATAAATGGAGTTTTTTACGCGTTGTACCATCATCTTGTAAGTGGGGAAAAGGCAGTAATCATGGGCAGGAGCAGGATCGTGGACATTTTTAAAAAACTATTTTTAAGGTTGGCATCATTTATTAATTTATATATTATAAACCTCACATTCAATATAATACGATGTTCTACAATATTTAATACTTTTTTAATAATGTTGTGCAATGTGTACTATTATTAACTATATATAATTTCCTTTGTGAGTACGAATTTACGTAAGTACAAGTGTGAACTTTTCAAATTTAGAACTGATATTAATTGAAATTATAAATTTGTAAAAATAATCATTTCAAATCCCCACCTACCTTATAAAGTTCCTACCTATAATTTATTTTAGGAGATATTATTCTATATTTGAAATGGGTAGATTAAAGCAACTAATATTTTTTCTTCGCAAGTCAAGCTACATATCGTGATTTTTCACGGGTAATGAATGACTAGTGTAACATAATATATTATGTGTATTATAGTGAATTGTGTAAAATTAAACTAACTTTATTGTGCAGTATTCAACATAATATCATGTTACGTAAAACTCAAAATATTACTTATTATTTATATTCAATGCTCCTAGTTTTGTAATTGTTCAAATTTTATGTTAATGTTTAAAACGTCTAACGGTCAAATTAACAATAAGTACCAAAAAATTAATAAGCCTTTCAAATAAGTTAGAACTTTTGATAATCTTGAAACAGTGCTAACTACTTAAAAAACACAATTCGTGGGGGGGAAACTGGTCGAGTCTAAACGTTGACAGGATAGCTCAGTTGGTAGTTTAGATTCCGGATAGCAGAAGGCTCCGAGATCGTTTTACGATTTGTTGTATATTATTATGTTTTTAATGTTACTCTTTTTAACATTTTTTGTAAATGTCCCTAAGGGTTGATTCAAGTATACCTATTTTGGGAAAAAAAATTTTATTTTTTTTTACTTTTCCTAAATTTTTCAGTCACCCAGTGTAGAAAACTTAAGTCTGCAATTCCGAGACTCGCTGAGAGAGTGGAAAAATACCTCCGGTCGAGCGGATGTTCCACAGCGCGGGTTCCACAGTAGTTACCTGCGGGTATATTATATGGTCTGGAGTTCCACTTTCCTCTAAGCGCGGCTAATAAGCACTCAGGTTTTAAGCGCTTTTCACTGGAAACTGTGGAAAAGTTCCACAGTTACGGTTTGTAAACTAAAGTCACGTTGAGAGTTGAATTTTATATTAATAAAGAGTTTGGTTACCTACATTTACCTTTACCAATTTATGGCTATTTTAGAATAGGTAAAATAGCAATGGAATATGGTGACAATTATACATATATATAATTAAAATTACGTATTAGAAAATTCCACGATAAAGGGGATTTTGCGACGACCGAGATATGAACGCCGGATCTTCTGCTAAACGGGAAACTACTCTAAATCACTCAGCTATCGCGTCAACTTTGAGACCCGCCGTGATCCTTCAATACATGTACACATGTTTTTTTTAAAAATAAATAATAATTACCACTGTTTCTTCACTGCACTGCAAGTTTTCTAAAGTAATAAATTAAATCTCTATTTAAATTAGAGGTTACTTATCAAAGCTTTATTTTAATATTAATTATTTACACAATATAAATAATTTTCATAAAAATACGACATTGATAAAAATGACAGTATTTGAAAAAGTTTCCGTAGCTCGATTAGCAGAGACGTTACTCCCGCATATAGTAGAGGTTCCGAGTTCGATTCTCAGTCGCAACCTATTTTTTCTGTCTTTTTTGATTTCATATTTCATTAAAAATTATTGATATTCTTTCAATAATTAATTAAAACTCTGCTTCCATATAAATTAATATATTACATTGTTCCTTAGTAAACAATTACTTTGTTGTATGACATTATATATGAAATTTTCCACCATGCATTTTTTTAAATAATACTGGTTTCGCTTTAGTCAATCTTTATCGGGGTTATATTAAAACTGACTAAAATACATAGAATGAGAATATATATATGTTGACAAAGAAGGTGACCGAATATAAAATAGATCAAGGTACAGTGAGATAGTGGTAGACAACATATGAAATGAAAGAGACAGAATGCCAAAGGTGCAAGGGATCACGATGTAGTAAAAAAATGTTGATTTAACGGGGAATATAAAAATAAATTAAAAAAAACCGACGTTTATTTTTCTTTTAAAAAGTTGTCTGTCTTTACGACTAGAAACCGGGTATAATCATATTAATGAATAAAATAAATTATTATTATTATTTATTTATTTTGTAGAAATCAATCATTTTGTGGTTTGACATATTTAATGAAAATAAAATAATATCTTTGTATAGTTTAATTTTGTATCTCGATGATGCTTAGGATAAGCAAAACCGGTCGGCCATAAAAAATAAAAATAATATTTGTGATCTTATACAAAGTTCTTTTTTTCTTTTTTTTTTAAATATGTCAAACCACAAAGTGATTGCTTTCTGCGAAAATATGTTTTTTTTTTAATCAGTTGAAATTATGTTACCATATTGTCCCTTGAAGTATATTCTATTTGACAACCAATCAAAAGTAACATTCCCAAAAACTGTGGCTTGAAGGATTTTACTAGGATGGTCGAAATTCCTTTCCCGGTTAAAATAAACCGGTTTCAAGCCGGTCACTGGAACCGACGGTATTATTTCTCCTTTCAAAAAATAACTGGATACATAACCGGTTCCTCACCGGTCACCGGTAACTGGAACCGCAGGTACACCCAATTTTGATATCGACCATCTCTAGATTTCACCTTTATGCTGTCAACATTTTCATATACGGAAAATTTGGTTGATCTGTACCCACAAAGTGAAAAGTCATTGAAAAGAGATCGAAAGCTACCAACCTACCGACCTAATATCGTCAGATAGGTACTCGGACCGGGTAGGTAGCAGGTTGGTAGGTTGTTAGGTTGGTAGGTACCAAGTGGAAGTGGAATAACGGCGGGAAAACATTTCGTGTGAGTCCCCCGGGCGCCATCACGCCATCACGCCATCGCGCTGAGATACAGTAATGCGTTTTACGCAGAATGTTATTCCCGAAACTGGGGGATTGCCATAAAACAGGCGGGACAGGCAGCCATCTTTAATACCACCTATCTATTCTTGTGTATTAGAATATTATTTAATAACCTCAGAGCAATAATATACAGGAGGAATAACTATGCGAAACAGTGTAGTCAGGATTGTTGATTTTTTCCTGACTCGGGCGTGGCAAGGGTTTTCATGGACACACCTTTTTACATCTATTCATAGCACATATCGACATAATGTTTTGTTTATTTTTATAACCACTTTTTCACAGTATTGTTATCAACAAAATATAGGATATAACCTCAAAAACCGTTGAGTTATGTCGCATAACAAAACGTAGTGGGTGGAGTCGCCGGAGACGAGGGAGATGGAAGAAATGCTTGCATACCTAAAAGTGGTGCAATATTATGTGACAACTTGTCTTGTCTCTTTCTCTCTCACGGTTTACGACGTGAAAACCCGGAGAAAGTGATTTATCGTAAATTTGTATAGGTTGGCTAAAAATATTTAGCTCTCTCTCCATATATATTCTTACTCCAAGCATTGGCTAAACTGATAAACTGATAGTCTTAAAAACCTAGTAATTACGATCAAACAATTAAACGACGCTACTTTCAGAGTCGTACCAAACAAGAATATGACAATAACAATAAATAAAACCTCATTAAAAAAATCGTTTTTAAAGTGCTTACGTAACGGCTATCCATACCAGCTTTTGGTGCCCAGTATCGGGGGCTGAGGATTACAGGGGCCTATCTTATATGAAAAACCCGCAGAGATAGGCCCCTGTGATCCTAATCTCCCGGTATATAACTAATAAATCACGTTAATAGTCGATAACTATGCACTTGTATAAACTACGTAAGCTATGTTGTGTAGGCGAGAGCTTCCTATGCGAGAAAGAGATAAACTTACGAGCATATAAACGCTTCGCGCTAGAAAGTAATGCAACTGCGTACACAACGGTTGGTCTCTTATCAACACTAGGCAACACGAGAGCAGTCGTTTTCAATCGTACTCAAAAATGGACTAGTAATTTTACAAAATTTTTTCAACTTTAATCCCAATCCCTATCAACATCAGTGAAACATAATTTTTTTCTAAAGAAAGACTACCTTAAAAACCTGAAAATATTTGAGAGGTATAGAAGCAAAGGCAGCAATCTTTTTCACCCTAAATTATTTCTTGAAAAGTCGATAAAGCGTTCTATATACTTTTCTTTCATGAATACGTCCATACGTTTAGAGATTATTGTTTCAATTTGTTTCTAGTTTAATGTACACAAACATTTTGATACATAAAATTCTCCATATCTTTATAATAATATAATCATTCAAAAGTTGACAATGCTACAGAATAGCGTTGTGACCGCTCCGTGGGAACTACTTCGAGGAACTACTTCCTTTTGCGGCAGTTCCAATTTCATTCATTTTTCATTGAACACATATTTCAAATTGAAATTGGTTAAGTTGGTAGTTCCCCTCGCACGATCTATGGCATCTATGCTCATTTGTGGTTTACTTCGAACTTCAATTTTAGTTTTTCGTTCGTTCGAACGATTGAAGTATCGCATCATCCACAGTTCAATTGTTCTTTTACTTCTTTACTTCGATTGTAGTTCTTAGTATGAAGTATTTTTTTAGTTCTTCGTTCCCTCGCACGTACTCATGACAGTTGCTTTTTATTTCTTTGCTTGTTTTGTCTATATGTCACTAGTTTTTTCGAGTGTTTTTGGTGATTTTGAATTGTGTTTTTTTACGAATTATTAAAATTATTAAAACGTGACTATTATTTGATAAGTTTATCGCTAGCAACCCCCTCCCCCCGACGAAGAATTCTGCGATTGATCTGTTACTTTGATTGAACTGTTCATCGTGAAGGATTCACTTTGAGGAAATAGCAATTCGTGAAGCATTCACAAATCTGTGAAGTTTTTCCCGTCACTTCTACAGAACCATTTTAGGAGATTGGTGCCTTTGCTTCTTAGTTCTTCATTTTTAAATCTCCTACTACCATCACTATAGGCTGAAAATGTTGCTTGTGCAATGATGGAGGATTTAGCTAGCGGAAGATCGAACCCACGAAGCCTGATAGAATCCGACGCATCTGTCCACTCGACTATTTACCAGTCTTCTAACTGATAGAAGTGGCCCAATTTAAAAAGAGATAATGTCGCATTGAAGTTTTTTTTATTGCATTGTCGAAATGTAAAAACTTCGACTGACACATCGTGCTGCAATTTCCCGTCAGCCTCAATATCCTTTTATTCGTTCCCACACACGTTCTTGGATTACCCCCTCAGAATAGCGGGAGGTTTGTATCGGCCCTCCCATTGGCTGGAATTGCGAATACGCAAAGGTTTATTTATCCTTCCGTGGTTTATCCGTGGACTCAAAGCGCGCGCGAATAATCGCTTCGTTCTTTTTTCTTTTTATACCATCGGCGTGTTCGATGGTGGACCTTTGTTCGCGAATGCACGTGTTTCAAACGAAATGCCACAAAACCTAAGTAGGTACTAAGGATTTTATTACCCATATACATAAAAATATTTTTTTCAAAATAAGTTTTTTTTTATTTGGTAAAAGGTAACCATTGTATTATTTCGTATTTAGATTTTCGTCGATCGAATACAATGACACTCAACCTTTATTCAGTTTCGACCGGTCGGTAGCTGAGTGGACAAACGCGTCGGATTCCCACCCGGGCGTCGTGCGTTCAATTCCTCTGCTGGCTAAGTCCTCCATCATTGCACAAGCAACATCTTCCACTTCTACTGATGGTAGTAGGAGTTTTTCAAATATTGTCAGTTTATTCGTAACCCGGGAATGTTTGTCTTTCTTTTTTTCAGTATCGCAATGGAAAAAGACCACCAAACAGAATCGAAGGCTGTGGAGCTTTGAAGCTTCATTTATCTCCGAAAAAATTACCACAGTACCTACCTAATTTAAGTCATTATTTTTAATCAATATTTTAAAAGTATGAAATTGTTTATTTGGGGTACTTAAATTTGTATGTTGTAGTATAAACTATACTGAATGTGTGGGATTGCACAAATCTCTCTAAATTCTGGTATAAATAAATTAATATTATTATTTGAAATACGACAAATCTCCGAAAGTTTCGCCATTTAAAAAAAATAGGAAATAAATTGGGTAAGTGCTTAGTTGAAACCCTGCTCGTAGAATGGAATACGCAAGTACCTACATAGAATCATGCATACCCCGTTAAACACCCGACATCAGCCGTAAATGGCGATTGTCCCGTGTTTCGTATTACCGAGCTGTCTGCGTAAATGGTTACATCCACCGTTCGCCATTTACCATCCGCCCGCCCGCCATCTTGCCTCGGGGAGTCGTTAGGTTGGCACTGCCGGCGGCGGAGGGACGCCATCTTGTTCAAACGATTCCGTAAAATGGCCACCCCGCGCGGGGAAACGCAGCTTTGGAAAGTGCCCACCAAACTAGTGTGAAATATGGCGAAAATGTTTGGTTATTTTAAAGTGTACAGCTAATGGCCTATGTTGCGCTGATATACTCGTACATTCGTGCTAGAGCGTATATTGTTCATTCTTTCAACTCTATGTTATTCCAAATATGACAATAAATTGTCAGCATTTTATTATTTAGACAACAACAATCAACCAAGTTCTTTTTTTTAATCAATATTGTACAAATTTGATTCAGCATAATGTGAAACTATTTTTTGTTTTGTTATTATTATTTGTCAATCCTGACTTTTTAGTGTGCTAGAGTGCTAAGATTGAAAGAAAACGTTATTATTGATGCTGTTGTAGCCGAAAAGGATTTTAACTTTTTTTTTTAATTTCATCTTTTGTAAGAAATTTTTTTAGCAAGCCGTGCAGTGCACCACCAAAACGGAAAAATCCTGAAAATCCTCATACAAAAAATTAAAATTTTGAAAAAAAAAATTAAATCATTTTCGACTACAACAACATCAATAACGTCGATTTTTTCTATCTTAACACTCTACCACACTCAAAAGTCACGAGCCGCCACTGATCCCGATGAGGATAAAAACTAACTCTGGGACAATGGAAATTAAAGAATACACAAATATAAAATACAGAGTAAGCAAACTTTTTAGTAATTACCTACAAAAAAAAAATAAACTAACTTTTGAGAAATCAAATGGTTTAGGTTTTTGGTTTCGTATATTTCTCACAGTTAAAGCAACTAATGCAATGTAGTACAGAGTATTATATTATAATGGGTATAATGGAAAATGCGGTTGGTAATTCTTTTAAATTATTAAGTCTACAAAGACAGAAGAGTATTTAGAGTGAAGCTTAAAATCTTTTAAAACCTATGTCTCCCTAAAAGCTCTTCATTGATGCACTCTGACGTCATGAAATTGTCACAGCTACTGTGCTACTGGCCACCCATTTAAATAATAATGTAGTTTATATTCTGTGGTTTAGCGTGTTATTTGCATTAACTTAACGATGATTTAAAAAAATTATATATACAATAAAAACTGAACAGAAAATTCTTAGAAATGCGATACTTTGATACTGATTTATAGAATACTACTTTTCTCCAATTTACATAAAATCTTTTGACTCCTAGGCCTCAGATAGGAGAATCAAAAAGCTCAATCAACTTCACACAAATTAAGGGAAAATTGCAATACGTCGGGCATACAAGGCACACCAGGCACGTCCACAAATCACTTCTATGTGTTCATCTCTTCAATTGTAATACATAAGTAAGTCAAATCGATATTAAAAAGATACCAAATGTTGGATATACGAGTTCACATTAGGAAATAATAGATTATTGAATCGAGTCAACAGTCATAAAAGAGGAGTATAAATGAACCAAGGAGTATGTGCAAAGACAAAATTGTGTGACGGTGCACCTTCTCTGCCTACCCTCTGTTGACACGGCGTGATGGTTAGTCAAATATAGTAAAAAATAAAATAACCTAAAATTTTCAACTATCGTACAATCGCTACCATTTCCTTTCTATAATACATTTCGTTATAAAGGCCTCTCGAAGTTTCAAAGGTGTTAATCGAAATACTAAAAACAACTCTTCTTCCCCGAAAATAACTACCCAAGTGGCTAAATCCAATTATTTATTATTATTATTCCACCTGGCAACCGCAGCGGCGCCCCGTGAAACCGCCCGGAGGGAGGAGGGGGCGGGCGAGAGGCGTGCGGGCGCGCGTTTAGGCCATATTTTACACTGTTTAATGTGCGGGATCTTCCCGCCGAGACCTTCCGCTTTAGAGCCCGCAAATTTGGTCCAGTCGGCCGGAAAATAAAAGTGTCCGACTTTCAGGTTTTTGCGCAAAATACGTTTTGTACAAATGCAATGATTTTTTCGCGACTCTCTGTGCTTAGGGGCGAATATATTCTAACCCGAAAGCCGAGATATCTTTGGATTTAGACGAAATTAGGTATGAAAGGAGTGTGAAAAGAATATATGATGCGAAGAAGAAGTCGAGAAAGACATGGCACGATCGAATAAATCAAATACTTGAATCGGGTCATGTGAAGAGTCAGAATAACAGAAGAATATGTATGAGACGATGTATGAATGTGAATGAAGCAAGAAGTGTGTGCCAAGACAGAGTTATATGGCGGTCCGTCCTCTCTGCCTACCCCTGCGGAGGAACGACATGATGCTTAGTTAGTTAGTTAGGTATGAAAAACAGACGTTTCTCCAAACCCATGTTTTTCATAGTCCGAACTTAATAAACATATCGTCACTGGAAAAGCAAAATGGCTTAAACGATATTTTGGTCACAAACGAGTTAAATATTCAGTTGTGATCAGATTATTTGTCTGCATCAAAAGCTCTGACTCTTGTTTGATTCTGAAGACTTTTGTGGCCCTTTAGCCATCTAAATATATTTACCATTTGGAAGAAGGCTTGCCTCAAGCGACACAAGTTTGTGACTTTTTTATAGCTTTTTATCGCTTCAGGTAACTCAGTGAGAGCGTTGAGTTACTTGAGTTACTTTTTTTTCAAAATCCAACCAGTTACTAAAGACTTGTAAAACAAACAAAAAACTTAAAATTTCTCAGGTGTAAACATCACAAAATGGCGCTTCAGCCCTTTTGCCTTTCTAACTATTAAGACATCGTAAGTTTGTTCTAGAAAAATATTGAAGTAAAGATGAAAACGTTTCCTCGAACTTATTTTGAAAGGAAAAAAACACTGAAAGTTTTATTGACGTTAGTACTTTCATCCTTTAGATAAATAGTCTTACTAGCATCTATATTTAAAAAGCTTAAAATATGTAGAACCTAGTTCTCTTCGTAGGGGGTAGCGTCCAAGATGGCCGCTCGGGCACCGTAGAGATGGAACCTTGAAGTAACAATATACGGAGAGAGAGCTAATTCTTTTTACCCAACCAATACAAATTTGGGATAAATCACTTTCTCCGGGTTTTTACGTCGTACACCATGAGAAAGAAAGAGACAACAAAATCTCCAAAATTATCATACCGCTTTAAAGTATTGTTAGAATGTTTTTCGTGTCTCGCGTCTCCGTCGACTCCGCCCACACGTTTTAATACGCGAAATAGATGAACATAACTCAACGGTTTATTAGGTCACATGCTCTATATATTTTTTATAACAATACTGTGAGACAGTGGTTATACGAATAAACAAAAACATTGTGTCAACTAGTTTCGATTCAGCAGAATCTTCATCGGGACTTAAAAATATAACTATATTTGAAGTATAAATAGAAGTATATTTGATTCTGCTGAATCGAAACTAGTTGATATATACAAAAATGAAAGTGGATTAAAACAACGTGTGTTTTTATTTAATTAATCATGCCAATTCACAAAGTGTTTGCTTATTGTGATAATCAAAAACATCATGTCGACATGTGTCGCTTTAGTCTCTGAGGATGTAAGCAAATAAATTAACCAAAAAGCAATTTGTGTTTTATTCCCCCCCGCAGCGATATCATATAAAATATGTTTACGGCTCGACGGCTTTAAAGTCTCTGAGGATGGAAGATTACGTTTTTAATTTGATTCTCTTTGGAAAAGGTTAGTTTTAGGTTTTTTTTTTAAATTTTATTCTAGCTACTAGTAAATCTATGTTAACAAAGTATCTAATTATAAATCTTTTTTTTTTTTACGTAAAAATAATAACTTATACGAGGCCTATTTAAAAGAAAAGGTGAATTTTGAATTTTCGCGGGCTGTGTACATTCGATTATCGATTTTTTTTTGTTATGTTGGTACACATATTTTATCATATGTTAGCATTATCAGCCATTTTGGATTAGTGGTTTTTTTTGACAACTGGAAAGGTTAGTCACGTTTTTGTGTGTACTCCGATTTTTTACTTTTGAAAAAAATGGATCAAAGAATGTGTATTAAATTTTGCGTTAAAAATGGAATAAAGTGCTCCAACGCACTTAAAATGTTGACTGTGGCATTCGGCGAGTCTACTTTGTCTCAAAAAAGTGTTTATAAGTGGTACAAGCGCTTTACAGAAGGCCGAGAAGATGTTAATGACGATGAGCGTCCTGGAGTTGTGGAAAAACAAATCATGGATTTTATTGATATTGATTTTACTGGCAGAGGAAGGATGAAAGTAGACTGAATGCTGTGGAAATGAGATCTTTGAGACGAATGTGCGGTAAAACCATGTATGACCGTATTAAAAATGTGAATATCCGGAAAAAATGCGAGGCTGATGTGAGGGTAATAAATAGGATCAAGAAAGGGACCCTTAGATGGTTTGGGCATGTAGAGCGAATGAACAAAGAAAGAAGTGTGAAAAGAATATATGATGCGAAAGTGAATGGAAGAAGAAGTCGACGACGCCCGAGAAAGACATGGCGCGATCAAGTAAATCAAATACTTGAATCGGGTCAGGTGAAGAGTCAGAATAACAGAAGAGTATGTATGAGACGATGTATGAATGTAAATGAAGCAAGGAGTGTATGCCAAAACAGAGTTGTATGGCGGTCCGTCCTCTCTGCCTACGAAACGGCGTGATGGTTAGTTAGTTAATTTTATTCTTTGATCCATTTTCTTCAAAAGTAAAACATCGAAGAACACACAAAAACGTGACTAACCTTTCCAGTTGTCAAAAACAAACCACTAATCCAAAATGGCTGATAATGCTAACATATGAGAAACATACGTGTACCAATATAACAAAAAAAAATCGATAATCGAATGTACACAGCCCACGAAAATTCTAAATTCACCTTTTCTTTTGAACAGGCTATGTATAATGTTGGTACGAGGATTCCAAATATTGTTCGTTTATTCTTAACCTGGAAATGTGTCTTATCAATGAATGCTGAAATTTTTGTTTTCGAAATGATGGGGGACTCGCTTGCAAAGGTTTGAATCCGCAGAACGAGCGCCTTTCACCACTCGACCACGAACCAGTTAGTGCAGGTGTTTTTGTGATGTTCCTATAAATCAACAATTTTAAAAATTCAACCTGTCCGTGCTTGTTAAGTGTTAGGTTTCCAAACCATAGACGACCTGCGGTGGCCGAGCGGTTAAAATTCTCGGCTACGAATCTAGAGGTCGTGAGTTCGATGCCCGGCGTGTGCAAATAAATTTTATTTTATACGTGTGATTTATTTGATATATTCTTTAATTAAAATAGTATACAATGCAATTGCAGCACGTTCCAGAGTTGTAGATGCTTTAAGTGTTGCCCTGGTGAAAGAGAACCATTCATAATCGAAACGTCGCTTGAAATAGCAATAACTGTGTTTAATTACCAGATCTGAATAACCAGATACTTCTTAACCTTCCACTTCCCATCTCCTTCCCCTCCCATTACCTTCAGCCTCACAACATACCCCAATCGCGGATACCATAGTCACTCTGGCTTCAGACAGTAGGGACCAGTTTAGACTCTTGTGTGCCATTCACATTTTTTTAAAGTATGAAATATACCTACTGTAATAAAAATGTATAATTTCATTTCAATTATATTACAAAACTTATGAAATGTTTAAATAAAAACAAATTTGTAACTTTGTTCCACTTTTTTATTTTTGACTGGACCGGTTTCAGCCTATAACGGCCATCTTCAGACTAGTACAGGTTGTTCTTATGTTATGGCTTATATCAAGCCATAGAAGCCATATAAGCCATAGAATAAGAACAACCTGTACTAGTCTGAAGATGGCCGTTATAGGCTGAAACCGGTCCAGTCAAAAATAAAAAAGTGGAATAAAGTTACAAATTTGTTTTTATTTAATTATTCAAATGGAATTTCACCATGAATTAACAGTTACAAAATTAGAAATAATTATGAAATGTTAATATTCAGCATACAAAAAAAAAATTAAAACATTTCCCTATCCCAATATTTGGTATTTCAAATCTTTAATCAATGTTTGGAGAAAACATAAAAAACTTCCCGCCTTTAAAAAATATTAATAAAGACTCAAACAACGCATTTGCCTGTTGCTTGATTTCCCAATAGAATCGGCCTGATTATAAATGCATTGAATGGCGGGAGAGGTAAACAAAAAGGCATTTTCCCTGCTTTTTGTCCGGGTAGGTACCATTTAATCTAAATGACAGGCGGATATCGAAATGCCGCCATGTGGCAACACCACGCCGGGAAGCTGGCGACACCGGGGACTCGAGGAGGGGATTGTGAACAGGATTCAATGGAAACGAATTATTTTCAAATCCGCAACGTTCTTTTCGTGATTTCAATGTATAAAATAATATTATTCAGATATGTTTTTTTGTGGTGTTAACACTGAGAAAATGGAGCCGAATTTAGCATGGAATTCGTATTATATTATGTAAAGTTCGGTGTCCTGGAAATTAAAAATTGATTCTTCGTGATGTGGATTTTTCGAATAAGTATAGAATCGCAGTAAAGAATATTTACTATTTTATTGATGGCCTCCACGGTCGAGTGGTAAGACGCTCGACTACGAATCCAAAGGTTGCGGGTTGAAACCCGGCGTGCGCCAATAACTTTTATTTAATTAATTTGTGTCATAACACATTTGATTCATATATAAATAATAAAAAGTATTTTTACTGAACGTTCCAGAATGGTAGTTATTCTAAGTATCGCACTGGTGAAAAACCACCATTCAGAATCAAAACGTTGCTTGAAATGACTTTAGCCGTGTTCAGTGACCAGATCTGAATACCCAGGCACTCTTAACCTTCCTCTTCCCTATCTTCTTCCCCTTTCCACTACCTTCAGCCTCTTTGGGAATGCCATAGTCTCTCTGGCTCTAGACGGTTGAGAGCAGTTGAGACTCTTGTGCGGTATTCATATTAAAAAAATATTTTTATAATTTGAGCTTTTTTTCGAATGGAAAATGTTTTCGAACACTAATGAAATTCCAAACGACGTTTGAAGTTACTTTGGCTATGTTTAGTAACTGTGTTTGAATAGTCGTACCACCTAACCACTCCCCTCTGCCTTGAAAATAATTATGGTAATTTAGTTCTACTATTCCCAATCAGTTGGAACCGTGGCAATCAAATATTCCATATTTTATTTCTATTTTTTATTTATTTATTATTTTACTTAACAATACATTTTTTTGTTGGTTGGTATAATTGCCCATCCCACTAGGCATAAGTCTGTGTTGGGATGGCAATTTGCAAAGGTGGTTTTTTAGCTACATAGTAACATGTTAGTATCCAAAATATAGTACATACATAATAAAAATAAAAACAATATAAGTAAACGACAACTTTGAAGATATGGAATCTACATTAAAACAAACTAAATAAAACTTGGTTTTTAAGGTGAGTAATGGTATTGCTTTTAAATGAGCTTTTTGTTAGTATGTTTCTGATGGTGCTGGGCAGAGAATTGAATAAATTGATTAGTGGCGTTGTACTTAAAACTTTTTGTTCGTAAGCGGTTTTATAGTCTGGGATATTAAAGAGTTTTACGTGTGACTGCCTTAAGGTTCTAGAAATTTTTATTTCTTCAAACATATGGACATTATTAAATTGGTGCAGTAGGATATTTTTAGAGTATAGTTGTTTATATGTTTTATATATTTCATAAACCTCAAAATATTTCGTAATTCTAAATCTAGAAATTAATCCTGTTCGCCTTGTAAAAATATATATGAACAACCAACTCATTACTGATAGATTTTTCCTTAAAACTTTTCACTTTCACAGCCAGCGATATTTTTAAATAGTATTTAAATACCATGTTTATAACTTTTTAATCTACATGAATAGTAGTTTACAAGATGTTCAAAATTTTATGTTTTAATGGGCCACAAGTGACCTAATTCATATTTTTAAAAAATCTAAATTTATTGTTTTAATCAAAGTTTTAAGCTATAAATCGCAATAAATCAAAAAATCTAGTAGGATACCCTTACACAAATACATTATTCTCTCGACTTCTATGTTTTTTATTATTATTATTTTTTAAAGTTAATACCGCACAAGAGTCCCAACTGCTACCGACCGTCTAGAGCCAGTGAGACTATGGCATCCTCAATTGGGGTGTGTTCTAAGGCTGAAGGTAGTTGTAAAGTGAAGGAGATGGGAAAGATGAAGGTCGGAAAGTACCTGGCTATTCAGATTTGGTCACTAAACACGGCTACAGTCATTTCAAGCAACGTTTCAATTCTGAATGTTGGTCATTCACCAGGGCGATACTTGGAGTATCTACCACTCTGGAACGTGCCGTACTATATATTATTTATAATGAATTAAATGTGTTTTAACACATATTAATCAAATAAAATGTATTTGTGCACGCCGGGTTCGAACCCACGACCTTTGTATTCGTAGTTGAGCGTAACCACTAGACCACAAAGGCCGTCAAAATCGCTACATACTTTAAATCTTATAATGTTATGATACATATCATAATATTTACCTGATTCAGTCGGCTAAGATGTCCGTTCACCAGTGGCGTGCGTTGCTCTATGACCAAGGGTAGGCAGCAGCCTTTCCGATTGTAGTTCCATAAGATAGAAAATTCGGTAGCCTTGAAACGGACCGATTTTATTATTATATTCTGTTAATGTTTGCTGCTAGGTGGACAAGTGATAGTAATAGTTGCTTACCTGTATAATATTCTCTTCTTCAATTCGTATTTACTTTTAGAAACAATTTAGCATTATCTAATTCGACACGCAAGTTGGAAGAAATGCTCTCTAGTATTTTTTAATATAATTCAGTTGAATTAAATTTAATCTTATTACTATTTAGTTCTGCTATTTTAAGTTTTGGATTAAAAAAAACTATTATTATTTAGCTATGCTATTTTTAATTTTTGTTTTTAGTGACAGCTGTTTTGGCGTTTAAGCCCATTATCAAACTGTCTAGTAAATTCCACGGATGTATGGGTAAAAAAATCGGTCAATTTATTAAAAAAAACGAAATATCGTTGAAATGATTACTATAAGTATATTCATGACGAAACGTCGAAAACAATGTGACATATTGTGTTTATTTTTTAACGACTTTCGCGATGTACACACTCCTTTCTTCGTTCATTCGCTCTAGATGCTCAAACCATCTAAGCGTCTCTTTCTTGATCCTAATTATTACGCTTACATTAGCCTTGCATTCTTTCCGGATATCCATATTTTTAACAAGGTCATACATGTTTTTAGGCACATACGCCTCAGGGATCTTATTTCCACAGCATTCAGTCTACTTTCATACTTTCTCTGCCAGTTCCATGCCTCACACTGCCATACATCAGGGTTGGTATAAGCACTCCATTGTTGACTGCTAGTAGGTATACGTTGATGATTTGCTATACTTGCTACCCGTTACCAGAAAGACAAGTCACAAACTCATGAATAATTATCAAAAACTCGCAAAACAAAAACTGAAAACAAATGGAACCCTATAAGGAAGATGCATTTCAACAAAAAACGTATATATTTCATATTCCCTTCGAAATTTGAATTCGCCGAAGCGAACCAAATCGCACATAAATATGTGAAAATGAGTCGAAAAATCCGCCCGTTGCTGTCTCCTCCTTGTCACGTAAGACAAGCTAATTTTCCACATGAGTGCCCCTCCCCCCCCCGTCTTTGCACAGAGTGGGGGGCTCTCAGTGCTGGTTCGTGCCACCCCTGGTTCGGCGCTAAATGGCAGCGAGAATTATATTCCGGTCTCTCTCTGGACTAGGGAGAAAAATCAAGGTTGCCAAAAACCTGTTTTATTTTTATTTTGAAGTCTTAATTTTTTTTTTAAGCTTTTCTTAGTCTTAAATGCCTTAAATGCCTGAAGCCAGTGAAACTGTCGTGTGTACTGGATAATTTTTTGAGGCGGTTGAAGTGGAAGTGATGAAAGTTAAAAGAAGAGGAAGGTTAAGAATTACCTAACAAAGTGTCGATTTTGAATGGTGCTTTCTAGGAAATCAAGACTACCTTACTACTGCAGTGTTTTTTTTTCATAAGGGAAGGAGATGGGTAAGAGTGAGGTTGGTAAGTACAAGCTTATTCAGATCTAGTCACCAATCACGGCTAACACCATTTCAAGCAACCTTTCAATTGTAAATGGTTGTCTTTCACGAGTATACAACTCTGTCCAAATAAATCATGACTAACTCTGTTTTTTAAGGAAATAATTGCACTGGAACGTGCAGTTCTGGAAAAATACGACAACTTTACATTGCACAATAATATACAGTTATAGAAATTTATGACTACATTACAATAAAATGCGTTCTATAAGAAAATTGTGAAAACAATACAGTGTACTACAGGGTATAGTTGCTACGTAAACATTTTATTTTTTTTGATAAACACCCATTGGGCTTTTACAGTAAAAGAAAACAAATTCGTTTAATAACATATAATTTTCCCAAAAATATATTGTTAAATATGTCAGCAATGAAAATTTTTTTTACATTTTTAAGCGAATGATTATGAAAAAATTTCAACAGCTAGCTAGTACATAGTACAGCAAGTGTAACAACAAAAAATAAAACAACAATAATTGTATATGAAGTTAATAATTATAAAATTGAAAAGAAAGACATTGCACGATCAAGTAAATCAAATACTTGAATCGGGTCATGTGAAGAGTCAGAATAACAGAAGAGTATGTATGACACGATGTATGAATGTAAATGAATCAAGGAGTGTGTGCCAAGACAGAGTTTTATGGCGGTCCATCCTCTCAGCCTACCCCTGCGGGGAAACGGAGTGATGGTTAGTTAGTTAGTTAGTTAAATTGAAAAGAAAGAAAACAACAAATATAACGAGAAAGAAATGGATTTTTTTTTAATTATAAATAATACTGAAATAAACGTAATATAAATAATAATATATTAAAGATGTGAACTTTCATTTATATTTGAAATGAAGATTTTATTTCGGCCAAATTATTTCGCGTGGCTTTTTGTAATTATTCAAATATGTGCCCGTTTTATAGTCATTATTAATATTCATAAAAAAATCTAAAATATAACACTATTTTCAAAGGAGTCAGTCGAACATTTGAATTGCGATATCCCTGCTTTCTCGCAGGACACTTTTGGTCCCTCTTTTCTCCGCAGAATCCCAATTGAGTTTCTCCCTCCCGCAACTTCAAACCGGCAAAAATAATGGCCGCCCACATTTTAATAGGAGACATGACGTGACAGCTATCGGGCTGTTATTTAAATATTAATATTTGGTTTTGCGTAAATAACAAGTTTTTAATTTGAATTATTTATAGAGAAATTGCTACAAAGTCACATTGGAGTGAAAAGAATACAATGACTAAAATTCAAAATGAAATATTTTTTTAAAAAATTTAAAAAATTCGTATTTTATGAATACAATTAATACAGGCTGGTGAATTCAATTCGTATTAAAACAGGTAAAAGCAGCGTAGGGTCTTTAGTCGTCCACGATAGTCTGAGATAGTCAAATTTCATTTTCAATTAATCGCTTTGACACAAAGGTCAACGCGGGTTTGTTTATGTACATGGCAGTAATTTTCGAAAAAAAAATCACATCTCTTAACATTTCTACCACCTGGATCCCCAAAGCACGAGCATTCAACGTAGACATGATAATGATTATTATCACCAATATCGGTAATTTGTTGACACTTGCAAGCACGACTGCAAACCGAAGGGTTTTCGGACTTGGGTTCAAATTCAAAAGTATCCGGAAACCTGTTTATTAATTCAATTCGCAAGTCTGTTGGTGTCCATCCATGACAAAGCTAGCTGTTTTTGTTTAATGTAATGCCACGAAGTTAGGTGGTTGCATTATAGATACCAGCACCTACCAGGCTTTCATACGCCTCAGGAGGTAATAAAAACTTATGCTTCTCACAAAGGCGCCAACTATTAAATCTAACCCCAAGTGCAAATAAACAGATAAACTCACTTACCTCTCCATCGCGCCGCTGGCCTCGTACGCCAAATGATGAAATAATTAGAGTGGAAACATTTTTACTGTATTCTGTTTAATTATATGACTTATGAATTATACCTCTTTGTATTTTGTAGAAAGCAATCACTTTGTGGTATGACATATTTAATGAAAATGAAATAATAACTTTGTATAAGACTAAAATAACCATAGCCGGTGCTCACATTCTTCATAAAAATGGTCGTGGCAACAGATTAAAATAATTTAGAAGCACTAGAAATGAAAAAAGCCATTGAAATGAGTAGTAAAATTCTTAAATTAGTTAAATTTGTTCAGTATTTTAATATTAGGGTTATTTCCCGTAAACTCTCACCATTATTTTATCACCTTCTCAGTTGACGTTTCACCTATTTCATTTCATATTATCTGTCTCTTTGTCTCTGTTCCTTTTGTTATAATTTAAATGTTATTCTTTTGTTTTCTTACTGTTCTCTTATTTTATTTTTTATTGTGTTTTCCCTCTGTATGTATGAGTATATATAACCACACGCTATGTATCATTGTTTAGTTCAATTTTGTACCCTGATGCTGCTTAGGCTAAGCGAAACCAGTCAGTCATAAAAACAAAAATTAAATCTGTAGTCTTATACAAAGTAATTATTTCATTTTCATTAATAAAACTTTGATTTCGAATTTGTACAGGGTAAGGCTAGGATTGGTTTTTATAAAGTAGTATTTTTTAACAACTGTTTATTTCGGAGGATTTTCTTTATTTAATCGTCTTTATTTCATCATTCTTAACGGAATTCTAAAGGTTGGCTTTATTCGGTCCCATAGAACTAATTTCCGACTCCAAGGCTCGCATTTTGCCGGCAAAGTGGTATTTTTTTTTACAAATGTTACTTTTTGAGGTTTTATTTTATTTAATCGTCTTTATTTAATCATTATTAACAAAATTCGAAAGGTTCACTTCATTCGGTTTTATAAAGCCTGAAAAAACGGCATTTAATTTCTGACCCTAAGGCTCGCAATTTGCCCGCAAAGTGGTATTTTTTTTACACATGTTAATTTTGGAGGGTTTTTTTATTTAATCGTATTTGGTTTATCATTCTTAACAGAGTTTAAAAAAATTACTTAATTCAGTTTCATAGAGCCTGAGAAAATTGCATCTAATTTCCGACCCCAAGGCTCGCATTTTGCCCGTACAGTTGTATTTTTTTTACAAATGTTAATTATGGAGGATTTTTTCATTTAATCGTCTTTAGTTCATCATTCTTAACAGAATTTCAAAAATTCATTTCATTTGGTCCCATAGGGCCTGTTAAAGAACCACTTTGTTGATTTAACACACCAAATATTAACACTTTAAACATTTAATCTGTTTATTTTCAAGTATTTTCAAAGGGGAAACCTGCCAATAGCAACTGGTTAACAGTGGTGACATTTCTACAAAAGTGATGCTTTTTGTATATAATACTCATGGGTCTATGTGGAAAATCGAAAAAAAACGTACTTTATAGTACACAATAAGCATTTTATTAGACGTAAATTTTTATTTTTTTTAAATATTGGGAATTCTGGTTTCGACAAGGGGCGCTAAAAAATTTGACTGCGCCAGACACCGTTTGGCTCAGGGCTGGGCTGTCTGGACTATGCTTTTGACGCGACCTTTGCCGGTGCCTGCAAAACTCCTATAATAACGTTATTAATTCAATTTCTTAAATTTCTTTGATAATGTTTGGAATATCCTTTTTCTTGAGACTTTGTCTCTTGCTCCACTCGAATTACCCTGGTGAACCAGATTACACCACTCCTCGTGGTCCTGCGCTGCATGAAAAGCTACGGACACCGATGCTCCAAACACCTGTGATATTTGATATTAAATTATTATTATACCTATTTCAACATGCTTTGTTCTTTATTTAGTTAAATATCATCATTGGACTGCAGCATACAGTTCAGTAATCCAACCCAACGCGACCCTTAGATAATAGGTTGTATTAAGGTAGCGGAGGGTAGCAGATTGGTTTGGGAGTTCTGTAATATTAGTTCATCCCCTCCCGGAGTGTCTAAGTAGATAAAATGGTCCTTCCCCTAAAAATACATTCTACCACCTGAATGTTTTCGAGAAGGTATGAGGATAACTAACTCGATCAAAGATACCAAGAAGCTGCCATCTTGTTTTCAAAACTGAGGGGTTGCCAGTTGTAAATGTGATTTTTGTTTTTGCGGATTTGGCTAGAAATAAGAAGGGTTGATTCTGGACGGGTTATCGGGGTGACTGAATTCTCAAGAAATACTGTACCAATTTGGGGTAGGTGTTTTCTCAACACATTTAGTGCAGGTGTTTTTTTTTTTTATTTTCGCATGTGAAACCGCACGAGAGTCTCAAATGCCCAGAGCCAGTAGGACTATGGCATCCCCAAATGAAGAATTTTATGAGGCTGGAGAGAGTGAGGAGGAAAATGAAATGAATAAGATGTAGGTAAGGAAGTATAGGTAATGCAAGATTATCAATCTGCTGTATAATGACATAAAGATATTTAAATAGGCCTTATCAGTGTGAATTTTTAGTCGATGGTATAGTCGAGCAGTTAATACATTTTGACTTCGGATCAATAGTTTGTTCACAAATAAATTTAATTTAAATTAAATGTAAATATTTAAAGAATATCAATAATTTTCAATAGAAGTATGAGATCGTTTAAAAATTCCGCTTTCTAATGAGGTCTTGGTGGTTTAATTGGCAAAGTGTTACTCCCGGATAGAGTAGAGGTTCCGAGTTCGAGTCTCGGTCATGACCATTGTACTTTTTAGTTTCTGGCTTTTTTCTGTTTCATATTTCGACCCCTCCAACGTAAACTGTCGTATCTTCAAAATCCCGATTGTGGATAAGACCATCTAAAGCTTCATTTGAACACTTTAATTCCAAATATTAACCGATAAATCCAAAAATTTTAAATATAATATATGAAATTAAAATATTTGCTCAAAGTTTGGATTTAATAAGAATATTTGAATTTACAGTGATCAAAAGAAACGCTCTCCTGAACAATAGAAATTTTGGAGATACGATTGTTTACGTAGGAGGAGTCGATTTGTGTTTTAGATTATTAATATTATTTAAATATTTAATAATAAAAAAGAATTAATGCTTTAAAGTTAATTCCAATTTTGATAAATTATATTTGTTATTTCGTATACATGGCCTGTTCAAAAGAAAAGGTGAATTTTGAATTTTTAGCGGGCTGTGTACATACGATTATCATTTTTTTTTTGTTATGTTGGTACACATATGTTTATCATATGTTAGCATTATCATCTATTCTGGATTAGTGGTTTGTTTTTGACAACTGGAAAGGTTAGTCACGTTTGTGTGTGTTCTTCGATTTTTTACTTAAAATGGATCAAAGAATACCATGATTTGTTTTTCCACAACTCCAGGACGCTCATCGTCATTAACATCTTCTAGGCCTTCTGTAAAGCGCTTGTACCAATATTCAAAACACTTTTTGAGACAAAGTAGACTCGCCGAATGCCACAGTCAACATTTTAAGTGCGTTGAAGCACTTTATTCAATTTTTAACGCAAAATTTAATACATATTCTTTGATCCATTTTTTCACCACTCTGGAACGTGCCGCAAATATGCTGTATATTATTATTTTTATTTTTATTAATTAAATACAAATTATTTGCGCACACCAGGTTCGAACCCACGACCTTTGGATTCGTAGTCGAGCGTCTTGCCACTCGACTACGCAGGCCGTCAAAACGTATAAACTTGTCGTCCCTTTTTCGCTAAAAAATATTATGTAGGTGAAAGCAAGATAAAACACTGTTTCCCAGTGACGTTTCGCAAGGACATCACTGTGTGAAGTGTTTGGGTCAACTCTATTTGTGCGGCTTATAATATGATTAATTTTCAAAAAGAAAAAATAATTACAGAAGCAAATTAGTATGAAAAAACCCAAATGAAAACATGGCGTCTTAGTTCCTCTTCTAGCCGCCTTACAACGAAGCTTGCTAATAAATTAATCTTTATCACTAATAATATTCAAAGCAAGAGCTTTATGAGATAAGCTATAGTTAAGCTTTAAGCTTAGGTAAATAAATGGTAATTTAATAATGGTATACAAATAATTAATCACTGTACCGGTTAAGAGGGTAAACGGTCCAATAAATAACCTAAACAAGGTTCATCGAGTTGCCAATGTTATTCTTAAAATGCGCAAATTATATATTTGTATTATTAATTATTGAAAAAATATCAATAATCTTCAACGTAAATATGAGACAGAAAAAAATAACGGTCGCGATCGAGATTCGAACTCGGAAACTCTACTCTATCCGAGATTAACGCTTCTGCCAATTGAGCCACTGAGACCTTATAAGAAACCGGCATTTTGAATCGATCTCATTCTTCATTTGAAAATTATTAATTTCATTTTTGGTATTTTTTCTGCCGATTTGGCTGCCATCTTTGTATGGAATACAAAGCTCTACCCGGGCACATATTATATACCTAGATGGTGTATTGGATAAACCATTCATTTCTGTTGATACTAAAAACTATTTTTGACCTTAATATTATTTCTCTTCTAATTATATTTATTTTTTATAATATATTTTATTAGTTTCATATTTCTTTCCTCATTTTGGATTAAAAAATTCAAGTAAAATATCAAGTTCCCTAAAACATTAAAAAGCTGCGCCCATTTTTAATTTCCTGCTTAACTCTTCGTTTTAAGTCGATGGTATTTTCCAACTTTTTCCCTAACTAGAAGTTGTTGACTGATAAATTTGGAAAGGCGGGGAGATTTTAGACAGCTTTATACGATAATAGGGGAGTCCCACCCCTAGAGTGGCCGATGGTTATGCCTGTAAATACCTTAAATAAGCTAATTGTTTTCGGTTGGCGTAGAAAACGATACTTGAGTGGTAAATACTCTCAGAATCGCACTGGAGAAAGAGCACCAATTAGAAAATAAAGGTGCTTGAAATGGCGTTATCCGTGTTTGGTGAGCAGATTAGAATAACCACGTACTTCTCAACTTTCCTCTTATATTTTTCATATTTTATTCCCCTCTCCACTACCTTCAGCCTCACAACATACCTCAATTGTGGATGCCATAGTCACACTGGTTTCGGGCAGTCAAAATTCAAATCGGGTTGTAACGGTACTTGTTTTTGCCGATACAAAACCGTTATACCGATATTTATTTATTTATTTTATATTTGCAAAAACAATTTTACACCAAAACATTGCAAAAAACACAAAAATGGTCATCATAATTACACAAAGATTAAAGTAAAAATAAGTTTAAAAACAACAAAAAAATAGTTTTCAAGAAGTACATAATATAGTTAAAACTTAATAGTTAGTTCTTGCTTAAACTTGTTGTAGCTCGTGTGAAAAATATCCAAATTTCCTGCGAGGCAGTTAATTAACCTAGTTAGTCTTCCCAGAGGCATCACCATTGGTAAGTTAGTTCTGCACCTGGGAAGAAACAGAAGCCTGTGTTGGCGGCCACTCGTGAAATTATCAGGGACATAAAATCCAATTTCCGCCAGGATGTCAGGTATTAATAATACACCGTTCAGGAGTTTATGAGCAAAAAGCAGTAATGCTATATCCCTCCTCGAACTAATATCGACTGTTGCAGTCAATTTATCGGCGATACCGATACCACCATCCTCTTTGACTCAATATTTTACAAAATTGCTATTTATTGCTCATAAAGCAAAGATGAAGAAAAATGGCATTTTTGAATTTTAGATTTTTTTCGAAATGAACTTCTAAAGTTGGAAAGAAAATAATTAGTTCCAAAGTTATAAAAACGAGAACGTAATCGTTTTATTTATTAATAATTTTAAACATAAACATGAAAAAAACTAACTTTGAACATTGTAATTTTAACATTATGTTAGAATTTTAGACTACAAACGTTCATAATAAATATATTTATGAAATTTAAAGCTTTTATTCTTAATATTTTTATTTTTTTTATAGAAATAATATCAATAATTAATATAAAAATAATAAGCATAAAAGATTTAAAGTTGTCTAATTTAATATTAATTCTCGACTTCGTAAAAATTCAAAAATCTTCCATAAAAAAATAGATGGTTTATCCAAGACACCATCTAGGTATATAATATGTGCTCGGGTATAGTTTTGTATACCATATAAAGATGGCAGTCAAATCGAAAGAGAAATTATATTAACAATTTTCAAATAAAGAATGATGTCGATTAAAAATGTCGGTTTCTTATAAGATCTCGGTGGCTCAATTGGCAGAAGCGTTACTCCCGGATAGAGTAGAGGTTCCGAGTTAGTGTCTCGGTCGCGACCGTTATTTTTCTGTTTTATTTACGTTGAAGATTACTGATATTATTTCAATAATGAATATAAATATATTTATTTTAATATTAACGGACCATTGTCCGTAGAAAAATATATCGTTATACCATAGTGTTAAAAAAAACTCACCCGACCTGAATCTACTTATAAATATTTATAATTTAAGTACCTTAATTTGAAAGAAATCAAAAATTATCTGTGTACTTTTTATTCGTTTGATTTTGTGAACTATTTTCAAACTTTTGAATATTTTTTTTGTAAATTATACAATATTTCACATAAGAATATCTTTTTACTGAGATGCCGCACAGCCAGGATATAGTCTTTAGAATATGGAGGATAATTATCTTTTCGTAGCAGTACATCTACTCAGCTTATTTTTGGATCCGGTTTTCAGAACTAAGTCCGATTCACAATTCGTTACTACCATAGATAATAACATGATTCTATTGTCTATAGATGGGGCAGTCGAAATAGAATTATAGTTACGAGTAGGTCCTCGGATGTTGCAGCAAGATGCGGCCATAGGCAACTATAATCCGTTTTCTATGATGCGATATAATACATTATCAGAGTGAGTGGATTGAGAAAGGCTACGCGAGGGTCAAAGGGAAAGAAAATCTCATAAAAGATCCACAAAGTAGCGGTTAACTCGATTCACCCTCTGCCCGAGTGCCTTTCAAATATGCCCCTTCTATTCTTGTCTTTGTTTTTATGGTTAGGTACCTACGTACCCTCGATCTATAATCCCTAACATAGGTCCTAATTTTTTTGTTTTTAAATAATTAGAGAAATATATCAGGAGTCTTTGAATGACCAATACTATTTTTGGTAGACCTGGGCAGTTTGACAACTAAACGTAGATATTTATTTAAGTGCAACCAATTTTTTTCATGTTTATGGCAACAGCGATTTACGCCGATTTTGGGACAATTATAGGTTATGTACATGAACTCAGAGCAATAATATACAAGAGAGAGCGCTGTAGAGAGAGCTGTAGTCAGTTTTTACGAGGTTTGCCGGACTCGGCTAGACCTGGGCGTGGCTAGGACTAGGGCTATGGTATTTATACATCTATTCATAGCATATGTTGACATAATGTTTTTGTTTATTCGGATAACTACTTTTTCACAGTATTGTTAAAAAATATATAAACAACATGTAACCTAATAAACCGATGAGTTATGTCAATTTATTTCGCGTATCGTAACGTGTGGGCGGAGTCAACGGAGACGCGGGACACGAAGAACATTCAACAAAACTTTAAAGCGGTGTGATAATTCGGGAAAATTTGTTGTCTCTTTCTTTTTCATGGTGTACGACGTAAAAACCCAGAGAAAGTGATTTATCCCAAATCTGTATAAGTTGGATAAAAAGAATTAGCTCTTCCTCCATATATTGTTACTTCAAGTACATGACCGGTCGGTAGCTGAGTGGACAAACGCGTCGGATTCCCACCCGGGCGTCGTGCGTTCAATTCCTCTGCTGGCTAAGTCCTCCATCATTACACAAGCAACATCTTCCGCACTGTATAACCACTTTTTCACAGTATTGTTATCAATGACGTTACAAATATATATATACACGTCTTAGAATATTAACACAAAATGTGGCAAGTAACAAACACACTTACGTTACCAGTAAATTCATCACTCAAATATCGGTCAGGTAATCATCATGTATGACAAAGATAGACGTTTATAGAATATGTGTGTATGAACGAAACAGATGTAGGATCGGACTGCGTTCCGTACTTGCTAGTAGCGTTGAGTGCTCTGGTAAGAATGAGATAGCACTTCGCTTACTCGCTTACACTAAGACGTCATTATTTAGGTCAACAATGGAGATAGTTGTGCTGTCTAAAATAATAAGTAATTTGCATTAATTTGCGCGTACTTAGAAATAAAATGTTATTCCTTAGCTTTCGGTAGTATTTGCAGTGTAATTGAAACACGTTCTCATCACGCACTTATTTTTGTAATCTGTTTAGATATAGTAAACGACCTCAAGCGAAGCGTGACAGTTTAATACTAAATCGGCTTAAACACTGAGCACACCAACTAGCGTGGTTTTTGCTTGCCACTTTGAGAGCGCTACAACGTGTCTATATATTTGTAACATCATTGATTGTTATCAACAAAATATATGGGATATAACCTCAAAACCGTTGAGTTATGTCACATAACAAAACGTAGTGGGCGGAGGCGCTGGAGACGGAAAACATGCTTACATACCTAAAAGTGGTGCGATATTATGTGACAACTTGTCTTGTCTCTTTCTCTCTCACGGTTTACGACGTGAAAACCCGGATAACGTGATTTATCGTAAATTTGTATGAGTTTGGGTAAAAATATTTAGCTCTCTTCATACATACTCGTATTCTTACTCCAAGAATAAATGGCTTCTTATGAATTTATGTATGAACATTTAAAAAATACAAAAGAAGCTTTTCCATGCAATTATCTCGATTACAAACATAGATGAATATATTTTATGATTACAAAGCGTTAAAAAATAATGACCTCGAAGATTAATGGCCTATGTCATCTTTGGGGATGCTGGATAGAGGGTTCCCTTCTCGGCTCCATAAAATATTTTTAGCACCTAAGTCATCCGATTCCTCAACAAAGTAACTGAGCGTCTTGTACAGGGCTAGGAGATTTTTCAATACTGACCAGCTGCTAATCCCATACAAATCTCAAGTACGTCTAAGAGTGAAATTTGGGAGCCACCTCTGGGCTGGAGCTTTCAAATACTTGATAAACCTGCTTGATTCTGTGCAGAGCAGGGCGGTTTGTCTGATTGACAATTCGTTGTAAATTAATTATTTTTTAAAGTTTGTGGAGTGAAAAACAATAGTCCATTCTTTGGAAATAAAAAATATCAAGTATGTAAATGGCATAAGAAAAGTTGTATATCTAGTCAATGTTTTCTACCAAAATACACTGAATGCCTATAAACAACTGTTGACAGACCGATTGCCATCTTTGATGCACAGACGCAATGTAGGTATGCTGAGTTTGTTCTACAAGTATTTCAATGGAGCTTGCTCGAAAGAGATGCAGCATTGAGACCTTGCACGCCGGTACACGTGCGTCAAACTCGATAGACACGAGCTAAACACCCGTTCACAGTTGATGTCGACTTCGTTGGAACGGATCGTTTCTCTGACCGTTTTTGTGTTAGTCGACCTCTATGTAGAACGAACTACTGGCATCTGTCTTTCCTCCTTCAATTAATCCAGGCTTCTTCAAGGCCCACATTAAAAAATCCCTTTCTACAGCCCCTTTCTTGACACGCCTCACAGTGTTGCCCAGCCGGGTGGCGAAATAGTTCCCATCTGTACACCCTACAGTCGGGGGCATTCTTGTGAGGTGTTACATAAAAATTTATAAAATTTGAAATGCAAGTGTTGATATTGTATTATTATTTCTAAAGGGTTTTGCGACAAACTACAGTCAGTATAATGCGATATAATGTTTATAATCTTCAATTTTTTAATTAACCACCCAAATTTGCAAGCTTTTTGAATATTTCAGAATGTCAAAAAACAACAGCACTTTGTGGTTTGAATTTACATAAATGTAGATAGTATTTATTCTGCTGCGATTTTTTCTGGAATCATCAATTACGTTTGAAAACGCTGACTTTCAGAATGATAAATATTGACAGCATTTATTATTCCAACTTTGATCGCATTTAATTTTTTGTCAACGGCGCTTTCTCTGTGTGTGCTATAATTGATATGATTAATCACTTTACAAAATTAAAAAAGATTACGTGACAAAATTTTGTTTGAAAATACTGATACATATATCAAAATATATATATATTACAGCTTGACACGGACATTGTAAAAAAATCACTAAACATTTAATCTCCAGGGCTTTATTTGGAATAATTGATTATGATCTGAATATTGTAATTTGATTCACTATTAAAAAAAATATGAATGATTATGAAAACATTAAAATGTACTCATTCCACACAATCAAGTATAAATACTTTTTAAATAATTGAAATACGGTAGCCTATCAAAAGTAACTATTTACATGGGTTTTTATTTACAAAGAGCAAAAATAATTTCGAGGAAACATACAAAATGCATATCAAAACCAATACACTTTCAAGTTGGTAGTCAAAATATAAATAAACAGTGCTGTACTACAAACCTTTTGTTTCATTTCATTTACAACGTCACACCATCATATATTTGCTCTTTTGAAAAGATTTTTAAAAAAAATCTTAATAAAGAAAGACAAACATTTCCGGGTTACGTATAACTTAGTAGACAATATTTGTCTCCAACCACCAGCATTATAAGCGAGAAATATTTATTTTGCAATGATGAAGGACTTAGCTAGCAGAAGATTGAACCTGCGATACCTGGGTGGGAAACCAAGGCATTTATCCATTCGGCTAATAATCTATCAATTCGTGCTTCTATTTACGATAAGAACTTTGTTATAATGATATTTACTAGTAGTTATTCTCCATTGTACTAAAATCCAAGTCCCCAATCCGGCAAAGACTCTCTTGCAGATATTAAAATGTATTTACAATAAAAAACGTTATATTTATTTTCTG
This sequence comes from Drusus annulatus, assembly GCA_022651775.1. Taxonomy (NCBI): domain Eukaryota; kingdom Metazoa; phylum Arthropoda; class Insecta; order Trichoptera; family Limnephilidae; genus Drusus; species Drusus annulatus. Next base: position 589,283 of record JAGWCC010000344.1, on the reverse strand, counting down.
AAACATAATTTACAAGCATTTCTTTTTTTTGTTCTTTTTACTGGGGCACTGGTGATTCCATCGTTCACAGGATAATTTCCTCGTAGAATAGTATTTTCCGCACTTCACGCAGAGCCAATCAGGGTCAGGACCGTGCGTTTGAATTATATGTCGTCCCACATCTTCAGTTGCGGTCGTGCTCAAGAATATTGTGTTGCAAAGCAGACATTCGAACGCCACACAGTCTCCTAGCGCTGTAATAGACTCTTCTTCAGTAGCAAACTTGTATTTATTTGACTCATTCAATTCAAACTGCACATCAAACTTCTTGACGGTGAACTTTGTGATGGGGCTAACCGTTTCTTTCATACGAATATTAGTTTTATTCTCAACAATCTTGATTTGATCTTCGACTGCTATAGACGGTTGGTCCGCTTCACCACCGTAGGGTTGTCCCAAGTATCGCGCATACGAGTATTTACTCGTAGGAGCGTAATATTCCGTGTCTGTATCAACGATGTCTGTACACATTTCAACATCCTGCTTAAATTCCGTCAGAATGCTCAGCAAGTCAACTTTTTTGCCGATGCGAATGTTGGGGTTCATTCGTACATACTGTTTAATGTGATCTATGTACTCGGAAACGGTTTTGGAGTTGAGTGTTCTCCGATCTTCAGTGAGAAATTTGTACTTGAGATCTGTGCAACGTGCTTGAGCACTTGGTTTGTAATCAGCGCCGAACTTGATGAGCTCAAACTTGGATTGCGGCAAGTTGCAGTGGATTAAGTGTAAGTTCTTGAATACAATAGATACGGAAATGTTCGGCCAATTGATGATGTCTTTTGAAGAAATGAACACAGAAGACTTCTTCACATCCTGATAAAACATATGTTTGTCATTAATAATCTTATCATCCTGGATTACTTGGTAAAAGATAGTTTTGTATTTCCTAACCGGACAGGTGACTTGAACAATAATTCTGTCCGGGTCATTTTCTTCCATGTATTGAATGGCCTGATTTTTGAGTGACAGCAGGTGATTCACATGCTTGGTTAAGTGGCGTTGAAGCCTGCTTTGGATGAATGGCAAGTCCTCTTTTTGGAAGTAGTGTTTCCAGATGACCATGACTCTCTTGATGCAGGACAGAATGATGGATATGTCCAGCTGGCTGCGATTGCAAATATCCTCGCCAAACACTTCACTGTAAATGTCTATGTACCTCTCATCGGGCAATTCGGTGATACAAAAAACATAGTTGTTCTCGCCTTCTTGTCTGATTCGTTTGATCAACTCGCCGAGGACTGTTATCCTAGTATCTGGAAATAGAGAATTCATACTTAGAAAGAAACTCATTTCTTCGTGTGATACCTCGCATGAGCCAGTTCTGTGCTGTATAGACCAGGGGAAATTTAATGTCACCAGGTTGGGGTTGGGTGGCGTTGTGAGTTTTGAGGCTAGTTTTAGGAAGCCATTGGTAATGCACCTCTTGAAAGAGCCTGGGATTAAATGTGCTTGTACCACATGTGTACCGTTTTACACAAGGTATATTTGGAACTCGCAACCACTGGACTACGCATATGTCCGTATTGTGGTGCTTACATAGATATTTCAAGCTCCACGACTCGTGGTGAAAATGATGTTGAGAGCTGAAAATGATTACATCGAACTAGAAATTTCACATAGAAAAAGCTGTGCAACCTTCATGTAGCCAGAGCTCACAAATTGCTTTTGTATTTTATGTTCGGATCTATCCTACTGATTAGTAGATTCTTCAAATTCAAGTTTTTTTATTTTATGTTTAGAGTGTAAGGAGTATACGGGTCGCGAGAGTGAATGGTAAAAGAAGTCTGGGACACCCAAGGAAGGACACCATGGTACGACCAAGTAAATCAACTACTTGAGTAGGGTCATGTCAAGAGTCAGAATAATAAAAGAGTATGTATGAGACGATTAAGGAATGTGATTGAAGCGAGGAGTGCATGCCTACCTTTTGCGGAGACACAACGTGATGAGTTAGTTAGTTATTTTATACACAAGTGCCATGCATTATTTTCTTAACTTTCCTCTTGGTCGTGTTCTTCTATGAAAAACTTTTTTAATTAATTGGATTTTGAATAGTGAAAACTATATTTTTGTCATTTTTTGTAAATGGCAAGTAATTTGTCGATTTTGTCAAGAAAAATGTTTTTTAGCGTGATTAACAATAATAGTAGTAAGGAACATAATATTATTGTACATAACTATTAAAATATTGTGGTGTATAATATTGTATTATGAAAATTATATTATTCTTATAAAATTTTAAAATTACGAACGTGTTTTATAAAGTTCAATTTCCTCCGCACTGAAGTATATCACAGCAACATTTTCCAACTCATCTTCGGATAAACTCATTTTTATAACTGTCATCAAACTATGAAAATAACATAAAATGTGTATTGCAGAAATCTTTCTAAGATTATAATTTATATAGAATAATTGTCATTGCATTTTCCATAACAAATGTAGAAATAATAACGCGGCAATACAATAGAGAATAGAGCATTGATACAAAATGACAGTGACGGGACTGACGGCACCATAAATAATATTATATGACATAACATAACATTAGAGATGGTCGATATTCCTGTCCCGGTTAAAAGGAGCCGGCTCCAAGCCGGTCACTGGAACCGTCGATATTATTCAAATAAAAATCGATATGATTTCTCCGAGGATCCGGTCCTTTTTTGGCAAAATAAATGAATAATAAAAATGGCAAATATCTTATCTAGCTCTTTGGTGGAAAGGTTCCCCCCATGAAATAAAAAATACAGGAATCCTTTCTATATTATGTATATAATCTTCTTCGTGGAACTTTTCTGTCACTAGAAACCGATTCAATTCAGTGCTAGCCGCCGTCGAGTACGGTCGCACGCAACGATTTCGCTCCTTGCAGTAAATGATATTCACTGTCCATCAGCCGTCGTTCCAGCCATCATCATTGCTCACATCACCGGTGAGAGTATTCTAACCTTCCCTGTATATAAAGTTCATTTGTCTTTATTTCTATGTAAATGTATTTTTGTCTCTCGACGGTAATTAGGCGCAAACGCAACCGCGCCCACTCCAGGGGTACTCTAACCCCTCGCCAGTCCCCTAAAAACTGCCCCAATTCGTCGCCACGACACAAACGTTCTACCGGCAAGCAAGTGTTCTCCTTCGCTCGAACCTATTGTACAAGAGAATAGGTTTTTTCCCTTGAGATCCCCTTCTCCCATCCCGTCGGCTTCTAACAGCTCTCCAGCAGGCCTCGAGGTTCAGCTTTCCGCTGCTCCTAGTCGCAAGTTCGGAATTCCGCCAATAGTACTTCACCAAAAGACCGAGACTACGGCTTTGTTCCGGTCTTTGGAAGACAAGGGTATTGATTTTTTTGCAAAAAACAGCGAGAAATTCCTTCACATCCAACTGAGAATCCCGCGTGAATGCAGTAGCGTCACCAGGATGCTAATTAGTAAAAAAAAAAAAAAACAATCGAGCATCACTCGTACAGGCTCCCTGAGGACAAGCCCTTCAAGGTAGTAATTAAGGGAATTCCTGAAGATATTCACCCTAATGAAGTCAAGGTAGAACTCGCCCTCAAATACCCGGTGATCTCCGTTCACCGAATGAAATCTGGTCAGTCTAAACAGCCGACCAAAAATGAACAAGTTAAGAGGATCTTTACAGATATTCTCTCGGTCCTTCACCTGAGGATTCAAGTCGAATCTCTCAGAAACAAAGCTCGAATGGGACAATGTTTCCCTTGCCAACTCTACAGCCATTCGGCAAACTGCTGCCACGGACAAGAACATTGCTGGGCCTCACCGGGCATCGGACTGCCCTAAACTAAAAGACCCCCACACATCCAATAAGGATTAGAGGGCCCTTTACCTTAACTTACCTTAACTCATACTTACCGCGTTCTAATCACGTCGAAAGGCCCAATAGGGACTTTTCGCGTCCTCCTCCCCCATTCAATAATCAGCCTCGCTTGTCTTACGCAAGCGTCGCGCGCTTCAACCAACTTTCGCATAAACCTGCCCCCACCCCTGCCACTTCAGCCTGCGCCTCACTTCTATAGGCAATCCTCTCATCAGGAACAAAGGCCTCCCAAAACCCCAGCTCTCAGCCAACAATACCGGTTGGAACGCCGACCTGAGTCCTCTCAAGCGCAGCAGAGCACCTCCCCACCCCCTCCCCCCTCCTCAACCAGGGTTTGCGATCTTCATACCTATTTCAAGCTCAACTATCGCGATCACTGCTACAAGTCGCGTACAGCGCCAGTCCATTCTCATACAAGAATGGTGCAAAAAGTGGAGAATCTCAATCAATCCCTCAAAAAGTGCTGCTACTGTTTCCCCACGAAAAAATTACAAACATACCCCAAACATTAAATTGTTTGGCGAAAAAGTTCCATGGGAAAAATCCATTAAATACCTCGGAGTAATTTTAGACTCAAAACTCACGTGGAACGAACACATAAAGTCAAAAATCAAATCAGTTAACAACGTGATATATCATGCTAGTTAGAAATAGTCGATTATCAACAGACAATAAACTACTCATATACAAGACGACCATAAGACGCTGCACCCATTTGGGGACACGCAGCTCACACACATTTAAAAAAAACTACAAACCCTACAAAACAAAGCCATTCGACTTGTGTTGGGTACGCCCAGATGGATCAGGGTTTCCACTCTACACGAAGACATGAACATTCTTTTGATAAAGGAGTTAATTGTTACTCAATCTGAAAAAAAATTATGCCAGCCTTGCCGGACATAAGAACCCCACCATAAATTCTCTCGCTAGATATAGCCAGAATGACAACTTTAAGTATAAAAAACCTAAAATAATCATCTGCAAGGAGTGACACCCTCTCCAAGAGGCAGTTAAATTGTTATTATAATTTTATTATGTGTATGTTTAGTATTTTTTTTTGTTTATTTAGTTTATTTTTCAAATTAGTTAATTTATCGAATTATGTTATGTATTATTAATATTATCTTTATACATATTATGTTTGTCATACAACCCCTTTTAAAATTAAACTCAAAGTAAAGTATCTTTTTGATAATCCCCTTTGAATATTTTAGAGTCAGTAAACTTATTGTTTAGGAACTCTGTGTATAAAGAATATCCAAGTCCAAGTAGGAACCGATTCCTAAAATAGCCAGATAAATAACCGGTTCCTCGTCAGTCCCCGGTAACTGGAGCCGCAGGTACACCCAATTTCCGATATCAACCATCCCTAATGAACATGAAGATTACAGCAATACGATACAAATTAATGATGGATATTATCAAAACCTCGGAGTAATAATTTAATGGAGGGATAGCTAATTTGTTTTACCCAACCCATCCTAAATAATAATAAATTACTTTCTCCCTGTTTTTACGTCATACACCATGAGAGAAAAAGAGACAACACATTTTTTTGACGGCTTGAACGTAGGGTAAGGATGTTCTAAGATTATCGTTCCCGCCTACATTCAATACGTCGCTATTTATGTCAAAGTTGTCGGTTTGACGTTAAATTTAAATCTATTGTTTTTGGTTACTATAAGGTTGATTAATACGGTGGAAAAGAGGTTTTGCAAATAAACAAAACATCATGTCTATATGCTCTGTGAATTCATGTAAAAATACATCAAAAATGGTATTAAAAGCATAACTTTTCACAGGTAAGCCCGTAGTGTTTTATATTTTTAGATATCGCGTTTGAATTATCGTATCATTGAGTACATAAATACTATAAACGTCCATTATTATCTAAGCACACATTATGCTATTCGTTTTGTTAAATGTGTTGACTATATAAATCATTTAATATTGTTTCTGTTGTGGTTTTGTTATGCGAACGCTTTTTTGAGGTTATGTCGTATATTTACATTGAAAAACATACAGTGAAAAAGTGGTTATACAAATAAACCAAGCATTACGTCGACATGTCCTATGAATGCATGTATAAATACATCAAAAATCAGTTAAACACATTACTTTTCACACGTAAATCTGTAGTTTATACAATATTTATGACAGCGCGTTACTATCGTGGTTATCGAATTATCAAGTACCTATATAAGTATATATGTACATTATATTAACTATAAACTTTCACTCTTATTTAAGCAAACGTTATGTTATACGTTTTGTATTTGTAAATCATTTAAATGGTGTTTTTGGTATCGTTTTGTTTGTTTGTTTACAAATTATATCAAAATGGCCGGATCCCAGCTTGTAGGCGAGAACAATTCGGCTACACAAAAACAACCGTATTCTTAAATATATATTTGTCTCTTTCTATCTACTTACACGGGCGGGAATATGTGTGTGTCAGAGAGAGACCCATATCTTGCTTTGACGTTTTTTGTACAATATTTGTATGTTTTAAGGGCTGTGATAAACGTTTTTTTTATTAACTATTTTTAAGATTCCCAAAAGATGAGATAAGGCGACAACTTTGGATTCGTGCAATAGAGCGGGGAGATTGGATTCCCAAGTTCCACAGTGCTGTCTGTTTAGAACATTTTTCAAATGAAGATTTTAACCGGACAAAAACTTGTTTTTTTAATAATTTAAAAATAATAATAATTATTGTTTAAATAAAATGTAAAAACCTAAAAAAAAAAAAAACTATCTTACTAACCATTTTTATCAATCTCATACTTCCTTGAAAATTATTAATATTTTTTCTATATTTGGGATTAGGCCTTCGGAAAATAATTAAATAATACTACAGAAATCTTAGAGGTAATTACCACACTTTTTGTATTCATGTAAAATTTACAACTTTGATCACTTACGTAATATTCTCTTGTCTCAAAACATTAATACTTTAAAGATATAAATTTATGGATCTGTGTGTATTTAGTAATTTTCCGATGGGAAACCTGCCAAAAACGAGTGGTTGAACGGTGATGAAATTCTGTATGATATCACCGACATACGATTAAATATGATATTAAAGAAGTTTTTTAATGTATTCTATCAAATCTTGAAGTAACAATATATGGAGGGATAGCTAATTTGTTTTACCCAACCCATCCGAAATTGTAATAAATCACTTTTTCCGAGTTTTTACATCGTACACCATGAGAGAGAAAGAGACAACAAATTTCTTGGACGGCTTCTATTAACTGTCGTAATGATCTTAAGCTGGTTATTTTCGCTGGTTAACGGCGAGACTCCGCCTATATTTTTTATTTTGCCACTAAACTTGACACAACTAAACGGTTTTTTAGGTTAGATGCTATATTTTTGTTGATAAAAATACTGTGAAAAAGTGGCTATACGAATACACAAAAACATTATGTCGATATGTGATATGAATGGATGTATAAATACCGTAGCCTTAGTCTTAGCCACGCCCATTTGCGCCGAGTCATGTTAAAATCATCAAAAACAAGTCCAAAACTGACTTCACTGGCTTTGGCCTGGGCTACCTCTTGTATACTCTAAGTATCAAATACTTAATGTAATTTAAAAAAGAGGTAAATAAAAGTTCTGTCATCCAGTTTACAAAACTTCACCATTGGTAAAAGCTATACCTCATGGGTCCACGTGGAAAATAGCGATGATTCAATAATATAATTGTTATGCTTCATGTATTCACTTTTTATTTCAAATTCAAGATCAAGCTAATTAAAATGATTTGTGGCAACCCTAATGTACTAAAACGTTTGTAAAAAAGGTGTGGCTATGAAATCCCTAGCCGCGCCTTTTTAGAGAAGTCAGTTAAAATTCTTACAATACTGACTTCACTTGCCTTGGCTTGGGCTACCTCTGTATCTCTGTGATCAAAACATTCGAATGAATATTGAATAAGATTTAGAAAAAATAATTGTTTTGAATTTACGGCTGAAATACCAAACCAAACCCTCCCCCCTCCCTCCCATCAACAAAGCACTGAAAATGCTAATCTACAAAATTAACTATGCAGGTAGTCAATACAAACAAACAAAAAAATCGGGAAAATTATTCGCCTCATGCTGTGGTTGTACAGATTTAAGAAATATTTACAATTAGACTTAAATTCGTATTTTCTTTATCAAGAAGAAGAAGATAACTGCAAAGTTCAGTACGGAATGACATATTTATTTTTGCAAGCTGACAAAGAAAGAACTAACCCACAATTTGTTTTAATAATTATTTTTTTATACCACTAAATCTATACTAGCGACACCAACGCCTAAAAAATTAAGTATGTCAATTTGTGCTACATATGGCCTAGTTGTCTATGACTTTTTTTATTACTAATTGGAACATTCAACTTTTTTATTATATCAAATCAATTCTTATTTTTATTAAGAGCCTCCATACGTACATTGCATATAGATCCTAAATCGTAAGAAACACTTTTTGTGTACAAATCCTTTTCAAATCTTCTAAAGTTTCTTGTCTATTGTTTCTATATGACAGCTGCCCATATGTTTGAATTGTTGGCGGTATCATGCCTTAAAAGGAATGATGTACAGCAAAGCAAAATGTAGTAATGTAAAGCAAATGTAGTAATTGCGAAATTTCCAGTTTCTGTAAGAGCGATGTGAACGTGTTTTCAGGGCTTGAGGTACAATTTGAATATTTCTTACTGTACACAGTTTGGTTCGCAATAGGGTGAATATTGCGCAAATGACGATTCATATTACAGGCATTGCCTCCCTTTATGGACATAACTTTAGAACAAAAGTTGCATTTGGCCTGGTAAACCCCAACTTCCTTAAAATAAGCCCATATTTCACTTTCATTTCTCGTTGAACGGCCATCCATAATTTTAGGTAGAGATTATATAGTCCCATAGACAAAACAAGCACAGAAATCATAAGCAACTGTCACGGGTACGTGCGAGGGAACGGATAACTAAAAAGATACTTCATTGCTTCATTCATTCTTCGAACTAAAATCGAAGGAAAGAAGGGAATGAACAATTGAACTGTGGATGATGCAATATTTCAGTCTTTTGAACGAATGAAAAATTGAATTTCGAAGTAGATGCCATAGATCGTTCAATCGGAAGTACCAACTTCAATTGAAATATTTGTTCAATGAAAAATGAATGAAGTTGGGACTGCTGTCAAAAGAAGTACTTCTTTGAAACAGTTCTTTCAAAACTGTCACAACTAGCGTTGGGAAAAACTTCAATGTTTTGTGAATGCTTCACGAATTGTTAGTTCTTTAAAATGAACCCTTCGAAGTGAACCCTTCAATTGAAGTCGAACTCGCGAAAAAATAAGATTTGAGAGAAGAAGGATTGATCCGCCTGTTTAGCGTTGGGAAAAACTTCAAAGTTTTGTGAACGCTTCAGGAACTGCTAGTTCTTTGAAATGAACCTGTCGCGGTGAACACTTCAATTGTAGTCGAACTCGTCAAAAGATAGTACTAGTCGGCAGAGATCCCAAATCGAAAAGTGCTAGCAAATCAACAAAAATTCCTCTCCAAAAAAAAAAGCACTAGTCGGTAGAGATTTGAAATCGAAAAGTACTAGCATATCGACAAAAAATCCTCCGCCAAAAAGTGCTAGCAAATCAACAAAATTTACCCTCCGAAAAAAAAGCACTAGTCGGTAGAGATTTGAAATCGAAAAGTACTAGCAAATCAACAAAAAATCCTCCCCCAAAAAGTGCTAGCAAATCAACAAAATTTACTAAAAACGGAATTGCAGGTCGGAATCGACGAGACCACTTTGGGAATCGTCCTATAGACAAAACAAGGACAGAAATCATAAGCAACTGTCACGGATACGTGCGAGGGAACGGATAACTAAAAAGATACTTCATTGCTTCATTCATTCTTCGAACTAAAATCGAAGGAAGAAGAGAATGAACAATTGAACTGTGGATGATGCAATATTTCAGTCTTTCGAACGAATGAAAAATTGAAGTTCGAAGTAGATGCCATAGATCGTTCAATCGGAAGTACCAACTTCAATTGAAGTATTTGTTCAATGAAAAATGAATGAAGTTGGGACTGCTGTCAAAAGAAGTACTTCTTTGAAACAGTTCTTTCAAAACTGTCACAACGCTAGTCACAACGCTAACGCTAAGCAAAACGCTTCTTAGAATTGACAGATGCAAGGTCTGCAATATTGATTTCAAAGGCCCACCAATTTGGCGAGTTTTTCTGTGTTATTCACTGTTTTAAACTAGTTTTTTCTCGTATGAATTTATTGTAAGTATTTACCATAGTCTGTAATACGTCTGTATATTATCTTTATCGTACATCACGCCCACTCCGGAGCCGTTTCTCTGTCATCGCAATGTATTAAATATCGTCGGAAAATGAATGTCATTTGATCAAGCCCAAATATTTCGGTAAAATTATGGCGTTGTAAAAAGTGACTTTTCATGTAAATATCGCCGCTGTAGAGGTAATGCTCATAAAGTAGCATTTTAAGATTATGGAGATAATCGAGTTTTAGTGAAATTTCAACATCACGATTCTTCCTACAACAAATGCATTTTTCCCAGGAATTCTTCCTTACACTAGAATTTTCAAAACACTCAAGAAAAATTCCCAATTCTTCTATTGTACTAACAATAATTGTACTTAGTGGAACAAGTTTATGTGTTATTTCCACATGATTATTTAAAATACTAGTTTTGATTTTATTGAAAATAATTAGCTTTTATTGGAAACAAAGAATACAAAATTATTCAGTGCCTGAGTTCTTATCAAAATGCAGTTCTAGCAGTTTAGAGCTATTGTACCACGGATGAAGTTCCCCTTGAATAAGATTATTTTTACATAGCTTGATTGAGTCATTCTTTTATTGAATACATATACCGTCTTACTTATTAGATTTTTACGCGCCGACTTAGAGTTGGTTTAGTTACCCCGGACGTAGGTTATTAAATTAGATGGATATGCCGTTGTTTTAAAGCAAGTTTATCGCTATTCCAACCTTATAACACGCGTAACATTTACACCTCGTTTATAAGTAAGGGGTTAGGCAATTGTCCTTTGTAAACATAATGTAGTACTGGCTAATTCATCTGCCTACCTTGTCCAAACCCTGAGATATTTTTATAATCGGAAGATTGGTCATACTGGTAAAATATTGCGCCCGGTAAAGCTTTCTCAAATTTTAAACACTTGATTTTTAGCCAGGATTTTTTTTTTGCCGTCACTAATGTTTCTGTTTTTAATTGATGAGGTTGCCAAAAGCTGCAGATTAAAAAACTCATTACACAATGTACAGTTTATAATACTTTAATATTTATATTTAAGCTTGATGCTTCCGAAATACATGTATGAATGTAAACTTTAATTTTGAAATTCATGGCTACCCCACGAGAAGCGGTGGTGATATTAGACTTACCAAAACGAATTTGTCAGGAACTCAAAATAATATCCTCAGTCGAACTTGGTTATAACGATCACGGCTATAATGAGCAATTACTTAATGATATGTTAGTTCGGGCTTATTTTCATACAATCGTGTGGGATTATAACGAGGTCGCTTCACTGATATAACATCCAAATAATATTGTCAACTCAATGCTTCCGGGTATGAGAAAAAAAGAAACAATTCTCGAAACAGTCAAATAATATCATAAACTAGACAAAGAAAGCCGCCCGTCCGGCATGGCGGCGGACTTTCTGCAAATCTCGTAAGGAGGGTTTATAATCCCTGATAGTTGTCGCTCCAAGAAACATTTCTATCCAGTAATATCGTTTGTACACTATGTCTAATTTGTCTGGTTTTCAAAATCCTTAAAAACAATACGATTTTTTCTTTGCAATTCTGTTCCCTTTTTACAAATTCGTTTGTACTCTATGTCTAATTTGTATCTGGTTTTCCCTATTCCTTAAAAACAATAAATTTAATAATGTGCAAGCTTTCATACCCTGGTGTAAATATCGATATTAGTAGGAAAATATACTTTTTTTTACCTACCCATCAGATTTTTAAATAATGGCTATAAGGAGCAAATTTTGTTGGTCCCTTCGCGCTCGTTATATCCAAGTTCGACTGTATTTTAAAAGATTTCAGATATTCAATGAACTACTGGCAAATGTTAACACTCCCGTTCAAAACAGGGGTTCTAATGTAACCTGGAACGAGAGTTTAGTGCGATATCTTAGATAGAGACTACTGAAATATTATCAATATACTTCTCTCCGAGTATTACCAAAAACAAATTATCCAAGATTATGTCATGAAAACGCTCACAATTGTTTTAGCCTTGTAGACTTGCCAGTTCTCTGGATTACTTTTAAGTCACCTTGTTATTTTTTTCATAATAGGATTTTCTTCAGATGGCTCACAATCAAAGAAATCCAAATTATTGTTAGCTCGTGGGAGAAGTTTTTAAACCCAATAAGAAGAATCCTCAACTGAGCTATCTAGAGAATAATCTTTATGGCTAATAAAACTACTAGTATATTGGACTATTTTGATTAAAAAAATCTTAATTTTCTTGAGTAACTGCTTCGTTGATTAGTAAGTGCAGTCTGAGTTTTTACAGAAAGGAATATTTTCCATAAACTGTACATAATTATTTGTTCTACAATATCTCCTCAACTAAGGCCCGTAGGAACTTTCTGATAATTCCCACAGACGGATCTCGTATCCCTGATGAAGATAATGAAGAAATGTAATTTTCGTCAAAAAGTGACTATAGCGGCGAATTATAATGTCAAACTACAGCGCCCTTGAGGTGATTTTTCACAAAAACGGCGCTATACAAATTATCCAAATATTATTATTCAATGTTCTCTGCTAAAATATCAATTTTTCTGGTTAAAATTTGATGTGTGTTACTCTTGATTTGAAGGTTAATTGATTCAATCTTTTGCAGATTTGACGAAACATCATGCTGTCTAAAGTACTTGTCGCAATTAGGAAAAATCAGAAGGAAACCAATATCATGCAGATCATCCAAAATTTGCAGAATTCAGACCTGAGGAATATATACTTTGAAGTATACAAGACGGACACCACCAAACTTTCGAACATCGTCACGTCTATCGTCTACATTTGCATCAAGACCCTGCTGAGAAATTGGAAGGGTTATTACAGAGCCCTAGACCAAGGAGACATGCATAAAGAACTGCTTCAATACTTGAAAGAAAATCTCGATTATATTATCGCAACTGCAGATGGAAAAATTGCAGAATGCGAATTAAATAATACCGAAACGGAAAGTGAAACAGTTACCGTGGAATTAGTCTGCCCTTACCGTAAACTTCATTCCGCCTTTTACACTGGCATTCATCCAACGAAAAAAGATATTGTCAACTTCCTGCCTTTAAATTATTGCATTCCACATAAATTTGAAATGTCTGAACTTGTCAACTGGCCTTTTATGGAAGTCAATATTCAATTTCCCGATTTTAAAATCACTAGGACTAATATATTCACATCGGAATTTAAACTAATTAAATTAACTTCGGATTACAAGCCAACCCTCAAGAAAGAAAAAATTACTCTTAAATATAAACAACTCACTAAAAACATTGAGTCTTTTCCTAATGTTTTTATATTGACTTTCATGAAGCAACTAAGGCACAAACTAGGACAACTCGACTGTTTGTACCCGAGCAATGTGAAGATCTCCATCTTAAGCTTGTTAACAGCATTTGAAAAAGACATCAGCTTATGTGCGGAGGAAATAAACACAAACACGGAATATTTTTGTCACCTGAACAAAGGATATGTGCGATATCTTGGGATGCCGGTAGAGGAAAAGAAGCAAGCCATCATTAAGCACGAAGACCAAATAAAACTAGATAAAGAATCGGAAAATATACGTCTACAGCATATAATATATCCAACTGTTAAATTTCATTTATCAACTTTCAATATAATGTACGATATTGACAAAAAAGACGATAGCTATATCTTTTCGATATCCCAAGAAATGGTGCATAACCTTTTCCAATATATCAGTTTTAAGTGTTGCCTTTGCATGTTTCAATGCAGTGGTGCCAATTCCAAGAAAAATCTAGAGCAACACCTTAACATGGTGCATGGCATGGAAGCAGATTGGCACTGCCCTAAATGCAAGAAGGCGTTCACCATGCCTAATCTCAGTTCGCGGCGTTGGCAACATGAGTGCACACGTAAAAAAAAAAAACCGGGCCACCCTGTAAAAAACAACATTTTATAATGACTTGAAAGTGTCCCCTGTTAAGTGCTTCTACTAGGGATTCTATTAGGCTCGACGCTCGTGGCAGGGCTCTTTCCGCTAAGGCTCCACAGTCCAAATTATTATTGGAATCAATTTTGGGGAAAAGCCCTGATGTATGCACCAAGCTTTAGTGGAATAAGAACTGTTAAACAAAACAAACTGTTGGTTGTGTTTGTTTGAAAACTGAAGCAGATATCCAGGAAAATAAATCATAAAAAGTATTAAAACATGCAAATTGCTGCTACTGCTTATGATACAAATTCAACATTGTTAAATATTGACACATAACATTCAAACTTAATTTATTATAAGAGCACGGAAAATTAAAACAATTAGAGTGCGACTGAAATATGAACTCGGGATCTCCCGTTAACCGACTAATCCGCACCCTAATTTTTTTAAATTTTGTTCTGTAATTAATTAATTCCAAATTTTTTATGTTAATATTGTTTCAGTTTAATTTATCGTAATAGAGCGTTAAGCTCTTAAGCTTTAACATCTCTTTCTCATAAAGCTGTTGTATATAATTTTTTTTTTTTTTTAATAATTATATTTGTATTGTGTGTTCTGATGGTGACACAGGTTGTATCAAAACTGATTGACGTATTGAATATAATAATTTGATTTTATCAAATAAAAAACACAAAAAGTGACATAAACGACGTAATTTGTTTTCAATCTAAAAGTTCATTTTTTAAATTGCTTTAAGTTTTCATTCCAACCTTGGCCGCTGGACCCCCAGTACGGACCCCCTTCGTCTCCGTCCAAACTCTTATTCCCTCCCTAACCTTGGTGAGTGGGCTTAAATAAATGATTGCCATAAGCACAAAAAACACAGTACAAAATGTCACTTTATGGTACTTATATAAACATATTCACAAAAAAGCCCTACAGCAGTAAAAGGCAGCCCGCTCACCGGGTAGAAAAGATTATCTCCTCATTAATGCACCTCTAACCACAGTTGACACAGGAAGAGGAAGAAATATTCCCCGGCACTGTTTCAAAATTTCTACAATATGATATATATAACCAGTTTTCAACTTTTATTAATTAGGTAAACCAACAATTTTCTAACGTTGAGACTGCCACATTTTTTCCTATACACCTCATGTGATTAATAAACAAACATATCTGAGAATTTCTTGAATTCTCTATTTGTATGTTTTCTCAACCCTCCAGTTTAATAATAATAATTTAATTGTATTGTTTTAAGGCAGTAATGCACAACCCTTTTAGCATGAGTGGCAATTCACCTATTTTTTTCAAAGGTTCATGGACCGCATACAGTACAAGCGGACGTTGTCCTGCAAACAGCATCTAACCCAAAAATGAGTTAAGTATACCACTGTGAAATGAAAATTACCCTCCATGTTCCACAGACTAGATCCAGGCCGTACGGTATCTCAGTACAAATATATGCTCATTTAAAATATTACCAAGGTCTCTTAACATGCTTTTATAATTTACAAAAAAGATTAAAGACGTTAAAAATAAACAAAAGAGTCGGATGGTGTCCAAAGCATGTGATTTATTTTTCCTTTCTTTCAAATTAAGATACAAAAGTCACTTTTATTTTTCTTATTATATTTATCTTCGAAATAGTTTCAGATCGCATGGAACTTTTTAGCAATATGATATTATCGAATGATCGCCCCTCCCAACATGGATGCCCAGATTGTACACTCACAGCTATTTTTTATTGAAAACAATATTTGTGGGCATATGAGGTACAGGGAAGGTGTTTTCTAAGTCAGATTTTATGGTTTCAGTATCATCAAGTTACTACTCGTCCTATTTTTAGACGTTCACAAATTATGATGTTTTATTCACTCATCAACCAGGATGGTGTGTTCAGCCACAGTATTTTTTTCCTGTGCAGCAAATGCGTTTCACCTGTTGCACATATCTTTTGTCAGAGACTTAGTTCACAAATTGAACGGAGATAAAAATGTGTTTTTGAATTTCAAAAGCAAATTATTTTCAAAGAAGTCATACCAGCGTCCTCTACATATGAATCGTGTATATGTTTTGGATTTTCATCTTGGCTATTAGAATTTGTGCATCACAATTTTCACAGCTATAAATACATATAAAATATGTAGGACATTTTAAAATATGGTTTGCAACAAAAAGTTGGTCCTCTTCATAGTGAGTCTGTAGGCCCCCTGGTATGGTTTTATCTTTGAGAGTTAAATAATTTTACCCAACCTATACAAATTTGCGATAAAAAAGAGACAAGAAAAGTCTTCACATAAAATGGCAGCACTTCTAAGTATGTATGAATGATCTCAGTCCGTGCTAACTTCACATCATCGAGTTGCATAACTTACATCAACGGATTTTCAGATTATTTCTTATATTTGGGTGGATTAAAAAACTTGCAGTGGTTTTACAAACAAATCAAACATAATGGTGATACATGCTATGCTTGAATGTTCAAATAAAACAAAACAAAGATTATAAAACCTCACTTTTCAGAGGTGTTTCAACAGTTTTTAATAATTTTGACAGAACTTTAGAATATTTTCTCATTTTTAATGATATTAAGTTATAAAATCAACAAAAAGCTTCCATCATTATTTAGGTAAACCTTTTGTTATTTGTGTTGGTGTGATATTTTTAACTGTGTATTGTTATTGTTTTGCTTAATGTGTTTAAACATGTTTATTTAAAATGAAATTGGCTACCCAACATCCTTTAATATATCTTTCTATCGAGTCAGTATAAAGTCAACCGTCCTGACTACACTGTTTCGCAAAGGTACCTCTTTATATATTATATTCTTTATTCTTACTCCGAGGTTTTATCCCAGTGGTACCTACCTCGAAAAAAAATTTTACTAGGGATGGTAATATCGGAAATTGGGTGTTCCTGCGGTTCCAGCTACCGATGATTGGCGAGGATTCGGTTATTTATCCAGTTATTTTTGGAACCAGTTCCTGGTTCCACGAAGAAGATTTTTATACTAAGGAATCTTGTTTACATTAGAACGGAAAAAACTGGAACCGATTCATCGCCAAATATTTACATAATTTCATGGGGAAGGAATTGCTAGCGCTGTTCTGGTACCGAAAAACACTGACACTGTGGAACCGGTTCCTCAGAAAAATAATATCGGCGGTTCCAGTGACCGGCTTGAAACCGGTTCCTTTAAGCCGGGACAGGAATATCGACCATCTCTATTAGTTATATTGGCTACACTGAATTTCTGAAAATATAACCTCCAAATAAATGTTTGAAATCTGCGCGTGCATGTGAGCTTTCAAACATGTATTTCTGATGTTGTGTTGACAAATCTAACCAAATATTAAAAGACTGTCTTGTGAATATCGAGGTAACGGAAAACGTACATTGTTGTAAATAATTGTGGTAATAATGTTTATAGTTTGTCCTGCATATATTTTTTTTTGTTTTAGCCAGTGTCATAATATTATAAGATGGAGTACGAAGTCGGAAGCATAGCAGATTTAATATCTGGAAATCACACTCCTAATCGGCGTAAAGTGGCCAAGAAACCATTAACTCCAGTAAAGCTGCCACCGTTAATTAATGTCACACCGGCGACTCCGAGAGACCAAGAAAATATCAAATCCAGAACTCCAAAACTCGCGTTCACACCAGAAGTTCCCTTAAAAAGTGCAGCGAAAATTAACACTCCCGCAAGAGATCAATTTGAATCTCCGAAAAGTGCTCCGAAAAAGAGAAAATCAAAGCTTTCCAATAATTTCCAGTTTTTATCGCAACTTCCAGACCATTCCGACTCTGAAAATGAAGGGTTCGGAGAAGATGATGAAACCGGTGAAGTTGAAGAGTTTTTGGGAATGAAAAAGTCCAAGAAGTACACTAAAGAGGAGGGGAAGAGAGTCATCAAGGAGTATTACATTGGCAAGGAAGAATTAAACGGAAATCCACCCAAAGGAAAATTGGACCAAACCAAACAAAAAAATAACAAGAATTTAAGTAAAGAAAAGGTCGAAGAGACTTCATCTAAGAAAAAAAAGAAGAATAAAGATGCATATGTCGAACCGGTTGTAATACAAAATGTTATTGTTAGCCAAGAAAAAGAAACCTAAAAATAAGAAAAAAAAAGAATCATCCAAAAATGAAATTGAATTAGAATCCTTACCACAAAAAAAAAAGAGTAAGAAAAATAGAAAATCGAAATCTGAAAATAATGAAGAAGATGGAAGCATTGAAGAAAAAGCGCAGGATAGTGGATCAGAAAACAATTCTGACGATGAATTACCAGCATCCGATAATGAGATGGAAATCAATGAGGAGTTGGAAGAGAATGCCCCGGAAAGCGAGGATGACAACCATGAAGATATTTCGCAGACGGATTTCCAACGGGCAGCCTCTCGCAGGGTGGAGAAGAAACTGCAGAAGGAGGAGAAGTTCAGCCCGGACGAGATTGACAAAACCTTGTTTGTGGGCAATATCCCCGTCTCCGTTTTGCAGAAGAACCATGAAAAGGTCCTCAGGCACAAGTTCTCACCTTATGGAGGCATCGAATCAGTGAGGTGTGTATTCCAATTCATCACAAGAGTCCCAACTGGCCGGAGCCAGTAAGACTATGGCATCCCCAATATGTTGTGAGCTTGAAGGGACCGGGAGAGAAAGGAGAAGCACTTGACTATTCGAATCTGGTCACTTAACATCGATAAAGTCATTTCAAACAATGTTTCGATTCTGAATGGTGGTCTTTCACCAGGATGATGCTGACAGTTTATATGAAATGTGCCATAAATATCTTATTCATATTTATATCAATTATATTCGAAAGAACACATCATTCATCTTTCCATACTATTTTTATTCATTTATCATTTTTTTGTCCTTTTGGTAATTAATTTATTTTATCTTTCAGGATAAGAAATATACCACTGGCAGATTTCAAAACGAAACCCAAAGTAGCCCTCATTGAGAAGAAATTCCACGCTGAGAGGACCACGGTCATTGCCTACATCAAGTTCAGAAATGCTTCATCCGTTCAGAAGGTTGACTATTTATTTATTTATTATTAGTTCTATTGCATCTGAGATCATGAAAAATTTAATAATAAGAAATAGAAAAGGTTCAAATCTAATTACTGAATATAGATACGGTTGGATAATATTCATATTATGATTAAATATATATATACTCGAATATAAAAGAAGTTTTACTGAACTCTCTTAACCTGATAATATTAGAATTCCTTCTACTACCATCATAATAAGTGAAAAACGTTATTTACACAATGACGGAAGACCTGGCTAGCAGAGGATTGAACCCGCGACGCCCCGGGTGGAAATCCGATGCTTTAGACCGCTCGAGCAACTTGACCGATTAACATTAATATGTATATGATTTTAAACCCAGGCCCTGGTGGAAAACAACTCTCTCCTTGACGGAAACCACCTCCGCGTGGACCGCTGCTATCAGGACAGGAAGGTGCCGGTGGACACCAGGAAGACAATCTTCCTCGGCAACCTGCCCTTCAACATCGAGGAGGAAACCCTCCGGGAAGTCTTCAGCAACTGCGGCAACATTGTCTCCATCAGATTGGTGAGGGATAGACAGACGCAGATTGGCAAAGGTAACTTTAAAATACTGTTTGATTTTTCCATTCAAAAGTTGCAGTTTCTTCATGTAAACATATAAAACAAAAATAAAAAGATATTCAATGGGTTTTAAAGTGACTAATTAACTTCAGCTTCTGGTGCTCTCTCCTGACTACCAGAGCAACTTTCACCCTGCATATTGCAGCCTGTAACAATTCAGCAGAACTCTACTCCGTACTATTCACGAAAAATGTTAAGGTGTGGCATCTTCTACTACACCTTTTACCATTCTTTCCCTTGATTATCATTACGGTAATCTTGTTTTTTTTTATCACTTATGTGATGTGATCAAGATTTTGGGGTTTTATTATTTTTATAATTAGTACAATTTCGCAGTTCTTGGCCATTCAAACCTTAATATCACCACTGTCAGGATATTTTGTGGATGTCTCAATGGATCTACAGTTCGAAAGCTTTTATCTTCTGTGTCACTGATTGGTTCCTTGTCCAAGTTTCCATGCATACAGAGAAAGCGACAATAAACTCTTCTGATTCTTGAATGTAGTTTTATGTTGCGGTTGAAGAGGGGTTTCTTCATCTTAATGAAGACGCTCCTAGCCATCTCAATGGGAACCCTAACTTAAGATGAATCCCTTCGTTACCCGAGTATTTATGTTATTAACCTTGTTCCAAATAATTTCAGGTATCGGTTTTATCAACTTTGAGAAATCTGATGGAGTGGAGCTAGCCATGTCCATGAGTGAAGAAGATCTACTCCTGAAGAAGAAGACCATCCGTGTTCAAAGGTACAATACGTCCAACAACAAGCGGGAGAATCCCAGAGACAACAAGAATAAGAGAGAAGGCAAGAGGAACCAAGGAGAGAACAGGGTTGTCGGGAAGAGATACCAGAAGTTCCACCCGGAACCAGTTGTGGAACAGTATAAACCTAACTATGGGAAGAAACGAGATGAACAGGTATGTTATTATTCCCCAGTAGTCCAGTTCCTTCAATAAAATTCACCGGGGTTTTCATTGAGTATTTGGCGACATCTCCTGGTTCCATAATGTGGCGTAGTGGGCCAGTAAAAGTAGGAACAAACATCATTGGACACTATCCTTAATGACCAGTGAACAATTGGAAAATTGATAAATTGTTTCTTCATTAAATGTCCTGGTTGTTTTATGGACATTTATATTAGGACTCGTAAACTTATTATTATCCGTTCATTTCCAGGGTAACAAAAAGAGAAAGCGCAACTTGGAAGGAAACTCTGACAACATACAGAAACAAAATAACCCCAACCAGACTGAAGACGGCGCCACTGGCGAACCTTCCTTCAAGAAGTTCAAGAAACAGAATTTGGAATCAGAGGGCAACACTGCTGAACACAATAACGGCGAGGAACATGCCACGGTAGCGAGTAACAGCGAAGGCGCTAAAGATAATGCGACGAATAATAGCAAGGATGAAAGCAGACCCTCGAGGAAAGAGAGGAGCATTGATTTCAAGGGATTGATCGCTAAGAAGAAAAAGGTATGTAGAATAAAATCATTATGGAAAAATTTATATACTTCATTGCGAAAAGAGGCCATCCTTTTGATAGATTCCCTTATCTTAACGAATGGATTGCAGTCTTTAGAACATAGGTGTGAGGTCTGAATGCTGCGTTTGTTCTACTGATATTTTAATGGGAGGTGGTCCGAAGAACTAGCGTCGTTGATTCCTTTGGCACCGGTATACAGCCGGGAGACATGAGATTGAGTTGACACCAACACAGTACTCACACAATGCATTGCTTGCCTACAACATGTTTCCTTGCTATACATAAATGAAAATTTCAACAAAATTTCAAAAATATATTTTAATATAATAAAAAAGAACTGCAATTTTTTTTTTAATATTCATGTTTGATCAATGTTCACTTATTATTCCGTTTTGGCCAAGAACAATAAATAGGCCTAAGCAATGCAAAAGGCTGTTTCTCAGTGACTTTATGCAAGGACATCAATGTCGAAAGTGAATACATATGCACCAATACACAGAATCCTAAGTATGTGTCGGTCACCTCAACTCTAATTGTGCAACCTAGAGTATTAATTATTTGTAACTGTCATTTAAAATGCTTCTTTTTTTCAGAAATTCAAGATGAACAAGGCCATACTCAAGAAAAAGAAGATCAGCAAAATTCTTTTGCACGATGCCAAGAATTAAAAATATGACCATTATTATTAAATACAAAAGATGTATTCCAAATTTGACTGCTATGTTAAATAAAAACATATTTAAACACATATGTATCTACATGGCTTACCTAAATCTTTTTTTTTACATCATGTGGACTAGCGTTGTGACCGCTCTGAAAGAACTACTTCTTTTGGCAGCAGTTCCTACTTCATTCATTGTTCATTGAACAAATACTTCAATTGAAGTTGGTAGTTCATTTCAGCGTTCTGACTGCTCCGTGTGAACTATTTCATTTTGCGGCAGTTCAAACTTTATTCATTTCATTGAACAAATACTTCAATAAAAGTTAGATTACAAAAAACTACTTTAATTTGCGGCAGTTCAGTTGTGACTAGTACTTTTGTTTTGGTGAGGAATATCAAGGAACCGGTTCCAAAAAAAACTGAACAAATAACCGGATAAATTCAAATCTCATTTTTGCGAGTTCGACTTCAATTGAAGTGTTCACTGCGAAGGTTCATTTTAAAGAACTAGCAATTCGTGAAGCATTCACAAAACATTGAAGTTTTTTCCCAACGCTAATGTGGACCAAAAGTGCTAACTTTTTATTTTTTTCTCCTAATGTTTGGTTCTTTTTATCTATGTTGTCTTTCCACTAGTCTCAGGAACAAACTATTTTGTGTTTTTCGTCTTTTGATAGGCATAAATTAATGCTGTACGGGGGACAGTTGAGGGCTTTTAGAATTATTATATAGTAGCCTCGTCAAAAAAAAAAGTTGAAAAAAAGTAGTAGTAGTAAAGCCAATGGGATTATGACACCCTTATACCCTTTCTCTATACCCTTATAACAGGAAATACAATTAATAAGGGTATACAGAAAGACTGGTAAAACAATAGAGTTGGTAGAGTAGTATCTATCCAAGGCAGTGAAGTCAGTTTTTGACTTGTTTTTTATGATTTTAACCTGACTCGGCGCACCTGGGCGTGGCTAAGACTAAGGCTACGGTATTTATACATCCATTCATATCACATATCGACATAATGTTTTTGTTTATTCGTATAGCAACGTTGTCACAGTATTTTTATCAACAAAAATATAGCATATACCCTAAAAAACCGTTTAGTTGTGTCAAGTTTAGTGGCATAATAAAAAATGTGGGCGGGCGGAGTCCCGCCGTGAACCACGAGCTTAAGATCATCCTTACAGTATATAGAAGCGGTCTATGAAATTTGTTTTCTCTTTCTCTCTCATGGTGTACGACGTAAAAACCCGGAGAAAGTGATTTATCGCAAGTTTGTGTAGAAATAATTAGCTCTCCCTCCATATATTGTTACTTCAAGGGTAAAACCTAACTCTAATTATGTTTTTGTTTCTGCAAAAAACATAAGCGCCATCTCTAAAAGGGGTGTCATAAAAATAAAGATCTTATTCAAATATACTTAAAATATTCCCTAAATCATATCAAAAATTACCCACATCCTGGGATAATTGTTTTTATTGCGCTGGCAGCATCGCTGTGCATTGAACAATTAGCCAAAATAAATGAAAAGTAACTTTGTTAGGGAATTTTTTTACAAATTGCATAATTGTTATCAATCAGCGTGCCATTTTTTTCTATTTCTAGTTGAGATGAACAATTAGACAGTACATATTTTTATGCCGGCGACTGCGCTTTTTGGTTTATCAGTATTTGTTTAAAGCAATATTTTTTTGGGATTTATTTTTTAATCATGCAATACTTTGGTAAAATAAAAAAATCCCATACCTCCATTATCAGCTTTTTTCTGTAGTGTAGAACTAATGAACTATAATGAATAAACGTAGTAGGTAACTGTCGAATGTTAGAAGGTTAGGTTTGGAAGGTTAGGTAGATCACGTTTATTTACAAATTAAATCACGCTGACGTAAGTAATCACAAGAGAAGAGGTGTCTTCCGTCACGAAAGGTAAAACCGAAGTGTCAGCCGGCAAATTCCTCCTTTCCCGCTTTAAACATCTTCCTCTGCTAGGCTGTTAGGTGCGCCCCGTTGCTGGCCATGTAAATACATATTATTATACGCCTAAATGGGCATTATAATAGTATTGGTAACTGCTCCAAAAGTAGTTCCTGGTAGTGATAGCACATTTTAGATTTCACATCCCTAAGGCGCAGCTGTTCCAACGTATAGACGATAGTCTTGTTATACACAAAGAGGGTGAGGGGGGCACAATCGGTACTTACTGCACAGGGTGCTGAATGTGGAACCGATTCTGTATACCTGCCATCTTTAAATTTTTTTAAAAATCTTCTTTTGGCGACTTTAAAATTTCTTCTAAAATATATCTTATAAGAGGCTGAAGTTAGGTATTGTCCGAGTAATCAACCAAAGACCGAAATTATTCAAAAATCATGTTTGACCAAAATTTACATTTGAAAGTAGACAAATATGGAATTCAAACCTTTTTGCAGGGATGATGGTGAAAATATAAGCATTGTGCAACCTCAAAAAGGAAATGTACCAACAGCGCGCTTGTAGCAAAAAGTGCTTAGTATTGTGTGAATTGCTGTCCTTCAGGTAGTAGATTGGGTAAGTGTAGGGGAATAAGTGGATTGATTGAACGCAGGCGATTAGAAAAGATTTAGTTTATTGTTACTGTTATCTTATGTTATATATTATGTACAAAACAAACATAGTGGATTCACTAAAAGTTTCGCTCTACAGTCGGAAGGTGTTTATAATTAAGTAGTTTGTTTGTTTGTCCCATTGAGATGAAAACAAAACCAATCACAATAATTAAAACCTAGTAGATAAACCTACAAACAAAACCACAGCAATGACCTTGTGAAACACAATCAGGAATGAATGAGACATAATAATGGATGCATCTAATTAATTATAATCAACACAATCAATGTAAGGAACAGACCCCTAATAGTCAGATATTACAAAAATAATATAACACTAATACAGTATTTCGTTTTCATTAAAACATATTGAGATGAAATGTTCGCAGGCATACTTCACTTTCTCAGAATAGACGGTATGCCATTCCCTTCTTCTAGTGCCGATCACGAGACAAGGACACGACACGCTTACCTATCTTACATACCTAGAATTAAATAGCTCTCTCGCTGTTCAACCAGTAAACATTCCACCGCCCGTCCGTCCCGAGCAAGACTGTTGTACGTGATACTGCCGCCGTCGAACAGGAGATAGGCATAAAGCTTAAAGTAAATACAACCGAGAAGGTCAGGGGAGGGTTGGGGGGCGCTTCACTTCTTGGCGTTTTTCTTAGGCTCGGGTGCTTTTCCCTTGGCGTTGTGGGACAGTTTGGACTTCTTGTTCTTGGGTCCGTCTTCATCTTCGTCTTCCTCGTCCTGCAACCAAAAACACTCATCAGCCTGGGGTCGGGCTCTACACAGCTAACTACTCATGCAATCCGTACAGTACACTTACATCACTACTTTGTCTGTCAAGGGAGCTAGCTGTACTTGTCAGTAATCAGTAGAACCCCATTCGTTTGCAATAATAAACTACTAAAATGTTTTGAATTAACGGGGTTGTACTGTAGTTGCAAGTCAAATATCGTAGAAGCAATCAATACCTTGAATCTATCTTTATTACTGGCCATACGTAAAGTAACCTTGGCTTTAGCTATTCCCCAAATGAAAACAGGACAAGTTTTTTTTTTTATAGCTTCGTCATAAAATATACCAAAAAATTTACCACTCTTGTAAAGCAACATGTTTGTGGGTTAGCCCCTTTTCAAAAGGCCGATGATTTATTACAGTGCAGAAATTTCCCAGAATATTAGGGTAATAATATTTTGTATTAAAAAAACCCAATTTATAATGGTTTGTACAACAGTATAAAAGTAACTGAAAAAAAAATTGA
Source organism: Drusus annulatus (assembly GCA_022651775.1). NCBI lineage: Eukaryota > Metazoa > Arthropoda > Insecta > Trichoptera > Limnephilidae > Drusus > Drusus annulatus. Next base: position 563,542 of record JAGWCC010000344.1, on the reverse strand, counting down.
CAGTATACAAATCGTTACAGTGATTTAAAACTAAAAACAAACTGGTTGCTTCATATGAAGGATTATGGAATAGTGTTTAACAAGCAACATTATAACTAAAGCCATAGTGACCACACCCAATAGTAAATCAAGTAGTCATTGTCCAAAATACAGAATGCTAATGCGCAAGAGAAATTACAAATGGTGGATTTAAAAATAATTATTTATGGAGAAGACTTCAAGCTTTAGCCAAATTATTAGCACAAGATCATGCACGGTTCTTTTGTCGTCTAATGTAAATTGGACAAATGGCGTATTGTTTGGTTATTTATACCTCCTCTTTCTTGCGCTTGTCGGTCGTCTTCCCCTTTTTAGCGTCAACCTGCAAATTTCACCAAGCTTAACATGCGTGAAACACAGCTCGGGCGGCCAGAGGCGCTAATCGGTAAAGCGGTAGATTGACTAATCTTACTGTCAGTCAGACAAATGCCTCAAGAAATCTTTGTAGACCGGACGCCAAAACGGCAACCAGTCTAGCTCAAAAGATAAATAGTATAGTTGTCATCACTCTGACAAGAAAATTAGTAATTTTTCCCAATTGTTAATTTAGCCCTAATTTTTAAAACCGACTAGCCTAGATTATGCGAAGAGCGGATATTTAAAATAGAAATATCAACTCTTCAAAAAAAAACCATTAAAGCAAGAAAAAACATTGTGTTAAAACCTTGAAATGTGATAATGTACGAAAGAAAGCTTTTGGCTTGTGAAATTATCAAATGGAGAGGCGTTTGGGTCGGGATGTTTGAAGCCCCAAAGACAAGATGGTTACGAGGCTCAAACAATTCAACCACGGGTTTGTTTTTACAAATGATGAGCTTGATAAATTGCACACTGAAGTAATGATTGTGACCATGCAAAGATCTTGGAATAATAACCCAATCTATCATTGCAAACTGTAAAATTATGGATCAAGACTCGGATTGGAGGTGATTCTGGTCACAACTTGACACAGACACAATCTTTACTTTATATTGGATGACTATGTTGTTACTGTCGCTGGCAGTAGAGGGAGGTGGGAGTACTTACATGGGGCTCATCTCCCTCTTCCTCATCGAGCATCTCCTCCTCCATATCATCCATATCCTCAAACTCTTCTACGAGGGCGCCCAGCAGGTGTTGGCCGATCAGGTGCACAGGTCCTGAACCCTAGGAACAAACACATTGTTATTAGTATTGCATACTGTTGTAGTGGAACTGGCTTTGGCAGGCCTTCATCCAACAGTGGACAGGCAACTGCTGCTGATGTTGGGACAGTTATCAGTGGTGTAGTAATAATTCGGTCAGACAAATGCCTCATGTGGTTCATATAGAGCAGGGAGACCAAGACGGCCTGTGCTCCAATCCATTCACTTGGTAGTTAAGGTGTCATCACTCAGAATTTTACTTGTGTATTTCTACAATGAATATTAAAAACAAAAGATTTTTGCCGAGTCACTACATTTTAATGCAAAACTAAATTTATAACTCGTTTTAATGTACACACAACTAAATAGGTTGGGTTAATATTATATTTGACATATTAATAAAAGTAAACTATATAAATTCAGCAGCTGGAAAATCATGTAAAAATCGTTTGACGGAGAATTAAGAAAGTAGGCAAAAGCTTCCACCCTGACAGTTTAAATCTGTCACATTTGACAATGTTGCAAATAGGCAATCAGCACCATTAGGTTTGCAATTTCAAATGAACACTCGGCCCGTGTCAGTATTTGATTTAAGTATGACATGGGCAGAGAATTGGCAATGCCCTTGCGGTGATTTTCATACAAAAACGGCGCTATAAAAGTAATCCATTTATTATTATTAACGTGGGCCGTTATTTAAAATGACAGGACTTCGAACGCCTGGGGCTTAATGTTTGGGATAATTAACATAGCAGAATGTTAAAAATATATTGAACAGAAAATGTAGATTTCTCTCATACATAAATAAATGGTTCAACTGATGTTAGCGGAGATTGTTCTCCAATGGGGGTAGATAATTACCTGGATGAGTGTGAAGGTGACAGGTGCATCGGGGAACTCGAGGTCAAGCCGGACTTGTCTGTTTTCTCCGGACTTCAGGACTGCCACGGGGATCTTCACTGTGTCGCGCATGGACATGGTCTCCACCTGGAATGGTTCACAGAGGGCTTATAACATCTCAACAGTAGCTACTTTACACAAACAGGCTATAAATCTGGAGGGTCAATGCTACAAGTTAATTAATATATTCATGACGAGTTTGCACCGAAATTAATTCAGTTAAAAAAAAGAACTAGGCGGGATGGGTTAAATCATCATATTAAAAATAAAACCATGAAATGAGGTTTTCTGTTGGAATTCTATGGTGTTATTATTATAAGCACATCAAGTATTGATTCGGTCAGACAAATGCCTCATGTGGTTCATATAGCGCAGGGAGACCAAGACGGTCTGTGCTCCAATCCATTCACTTGGTAGTTAAGGTGTCATCACTCGGAATTTTACTTGGCACGCTTAAATGTTTCATTTGATGCTTTCCATGTTAAAGGCATGCCGCTGATAGGTGTGTTGTAACCTCTCCCTCCTTCTCGTAAAGAAAAACACATGCGACAGAAAAATGAGTTAGAACAGAGCTATCAGCAGCAGGAATATACCGTCCCCAGAGAGAATATATTATTATGCAGGTAGATAAAACTATAAAAGGTATAGTAGATAAACTTTAAGAACCTAAAAATCTGATTTTACCATCATACTACTTTTTACATCGACGGCTCCATGGTCGAGTGGTAAGACGCTCGACTACGAATCCAAAGGTCGCGAGTTCAAACCCGGCGTGCGCCAATAACTTTTATTTGATTAATATGTGTCATAACAAATTTAATTCATGTAAAAATAATAAAAAGTATATTTGCAGCACGTTCCAGAGTGGTAGATACTCTAGTGCGGTATTCACATAAAAAAAAAATACTAACTTTGAAAACGTGGTATTGTATAACCGTTTTAGCAGACTTTTGCCTCAACAATATCTTGAATTGTCCTATCACAAGCACTCTTCTTTTCTATTGCACGCATCATTTACGAGGAGAGGTTCCACCAGATCTATCGGCATTGTCTATTTTAGCGCAGTTGATTATTGCAATCCCAGAAGCCAGATGGGGGTGGATGGACTGTGTGGAAGGAGACTGAGGTAAGAAGTGAATGGAGAGGGACCACAGCCAGGGGAGAGAGAGAGCATTTGTGGAAAAGGCCAAGTCGCACCCTAGGATGTAACATATGTAGTGCCGTGATGATGAATCATTGCAATCAGCAAAGATATACAGACAGGTCAAAGGAATAATGCAGTGTATTTGTTATTTACCTGGACGACGTTGAATTCGGTGCCGGCATCCTGTCCCAGGAGGGCTTGGCGGATGACCAGCTTGTTGGTGCGGGGATACTCTTCGGTCTTGATCTCCGGGTCCCAGGTCTCCGTTTTGTTCGCCTCGGTCAGGGTGACTCCTGGAACCAGAGAAGGTTAAGTTTAATGTTTGAGCCGTGGATACATTCATAGTTCAGAAAACAGGCAATCTAAGATACACCCACGCGGCATTCAAGGAGGCCGATACTCTCAAAACCATCATTGTTAGAAAAGCAATATACAAAACCTTCAAACTTTTGTATATTTGTTGTGTTCACAATATCTATGATAGCGGCTGAAAACCGTACAAGAGTTCCAACTGCTCCCAACCACCCTGAAGCCAGTGGGACTATGGCATCCCCAAATGGGGTATATTGAGGCTGGAGGTAGTGGGGGGTGAAAGAGGAAGGTTGAGAAGTACCCGACTATTCAGATCTGGTCACCATACACATCTTAAGCCATTTCAAGTTTCGATTCTGAATGAGGGTCTTTCACCAGGGCGATATTGAAAGTATCTCCAACTACGGAGGAGCCTGCCCCAAATATACAATATTTTATTTGAACTAAACAAATTGTGAAACAACACTTTTTTATTATTATTGACGCACACGGGATTTAAGCCTGAAGCTTCTGGATTAGTAGTCGAGAATCTTAACCACTGGGCCATAGAGCCCAGAGATAAATGCATTTAATGTTACATTAAAATATAGAATGTTCAACACCATCTCCTAACTGATATATTTTTAGCAATGATATTGTAAGTTAGACGATACATACTGACATTACATTTGGTAAGGTTGGGATGTTTGTTAAGGTTTAGGTTAAGTTTATTTCACTAAAAATGTGGGGGTAACAGTATTGGGTGCGAAAACGATTACCTCCAAATTAATGAGCAGTACAAAAAGCGTACATTGGAAATTTAAAGAATTGTCGATTTCAGTGGTTATGGAGACAGAGTATTTTTTAAATTACCAAAATTAATTTAACTACCACTAAACTACTTTTAAGCTCAAGCAAAACACACAAAACTTTATAAAAATAATAACTGATGTCCGAGTTGTTAGACACTGTATATTCAGGTGTCACAATTTCAGTGAGCACATGGCTCAAGATCATTATCAGAATAAACAAAGGGTCTTTAACCTATAACGCCCCTAGCACATTATTTAAGAACGTTTGTATTATTTCGTTATGATAAATATGAATTTCAGACCACATATTTAAAATTGGCGGCGAGAAACATCCCTGCGCAGTGTATATGACAAGTTCACACATTTCAAAATAGCGCGCCACATGCCTGTATTGGCAGTCTTTGGGAATACGCGTAGTAGACATTACACATACATTTAAATGGTGAATTATTCAATTAACATAATTTAATTAATACGTTCTTCACTATAAACATTGAGGCACTCTTCATACACTACTCGAGACTTAAAACATTACCCCTAAAACGAAAGAGTGAAAATGGCGGGTTTTTCAGACCCGTAATTCAATAAGGTATTGTTGTCTGTAAATTCTCCGGTAAAAAGCCATATTTTAACAGAAATTTCACAGATTAAACACATTTACCGAGAGTTATTGCGAATATGTAGTAATTTTTCAAAAACCCAAGCCACGGCAAAAATGGCGAGTTCGCCGGTTGTTAGGAGACGCCCAAGAATTATGAAGGATAGCACAAAAAGTATGAACATAATAAGTAAAATACATTTTATAAATTATAGAAAAATTACATTAAAGATTGACTAACCGTAAAAATATTCATCAGCCATGGCGATTGTTTTACTATTACTGGATTTACCGAGACTTCAGCAAACGAACGCCGGCAAAAGAAATTGAAGAATCACTGAAGACGGTGTGGCGAGCATGAATAATTTATTTTCCCATCGTTAAATTTATTTAAGGTAATGTGAGGGGCTAGTAGTTAAAACATACTTTTCTACTTCTACTTATAAAGTAATATATTAACGAGTATTCATTTTCTCAATTTATAAACAAATATTTTTGTTTTCTACTAAGATTGGCAAAAGTTTTTTTTATTTATTTTTTATTTAAAAAGTAAGACAAACATTCCCGGGTTACGAATAACTTGACAATATTTGAAAAAAACTCCTACTGCCATCATAAGAAGCGGAAGATGTTGCTTGTGCAATGATAGAGGACTTCGCCAGCAGAGGAATTGAACGCACGACGCCCGGGTGTAAATCCGACGCGTTCTCCACCCAGCTACCGACCGGTCAGCAGTGGAATTACATATGTTTTAATCATTAATTAATTTAAAAGATTTGATTCTGTATATGAATCAAAAACAGCCAACAAAAATCCATAATGATAGAAATCTCCCACCAAGGTAAGCATATAAATCAGTAATATAGTAAGTACCTGAATGGATACATTCATCACAAAAAAATATGCAATGTACAGAACATTTTTTTTATGGTTAAAGCAAATTTTAAGTTTCTCTGTCATTTTGCATACATATTATTTCTTAAGTTTTGATTAGAACGAAGTCGTTGAATAAATTGTGTAATATTTTTTATTTTATTAAATTTACATAAATAGTGTAAAGTATTCTTTTTAACGTACATTACTTTTTATATAGCTATTTTTACAAAAAAATTTTTTTAAACAATCGAAAAAAAAATGTGTGAACGAAAAAAAATCCGATGATGATTTCATAATCGTCTTTATGCGGCTTTTTATCCCACTTGCTAGTCATTCTCGACTTAGTATGCAGCTTGACACGCTTGCAGGTGGTTAAAAAATGAATTAACGAATGACCAAACTATTTTTAAATGCATAGATTTTGGTATCTACAAAATTTACACTAGTGACGCCACGTACACCATAGTTCAGTATGTTGTTTTGTAAAGGTCAGTTATCATATTTGTATTAAAAAAATGTATTATATAAGGAGTTCTTAAGTTTTTAAAAATTTACACATGGGTACTTATCAAAACGATTATTTTACAAAAAGGTCTTCGCTACTACTAAAAAGTCAAAGATACTAAATAAATATACTATGTAACCTAGATTTCTTGTTGGCATTATACTAATGGATGTGGTTTTTTGAAAACATACATTTCATATTTACTTTATTTTGTTACATTTTTTTTTTTAAAGGAAGACAAACATTCCCGGGTTACGAATAATCTGACAATATTTGAAAAACTCCTACTGCCATCATAAAAAGCGGAAATGTTGCTTGTGCAATTATGGAGGACTTAGCCAGCAGAGGAATTGAACGCACGACGCCCGGGTGGGAATCCGATGCGTTCTTCACTCAGCTACCGACCGGTCTAAACAAAAACTAAACATGTGTCTTTTTCCATCGAGCGTAAGCCAATATAGATTAATTGTTTTAAATCTCCCTCACACTTGATCATTCAGAAATGATATTGAAAAAATGTATGCCAATCAAAATTAATATTCAAATAAAATATTAAATTAATATATACATTTAAATTTAAATATTTAAATTTAAATTGAAATATTTAAATATAAATTAAAATATTTATTCTGAGTATTTTATTTTTATATTTATTCCAGATCTCAGGGAGGGTGGTGCAATCCTATAAGCTGCATATAATACATAGAAAAATAAATTACCATGATAATATATAGAATTGAATAACAATCATATATATGTATAATTATTATTATTTTTTTTAAATATGTATTTCACGTTACGCATCCTCGAGCCAAAAAATAATCCTCGTATAAGCTAGGTGATGAATATTGGTTAAAACCTTAGAGTATATAGAGTAGTATCTATCCAAGGCAGTGTAGTCAGTTTTTGATGATTTTTACCTGACTCGGTGGACCTGGGCGTGGCTATGACTTCGGTTAGGGTATTTATACATCCATTCATAGCACATATAGACATAATTTTTTTGTTTATTCGTATAACCACTTTTTCACAGTATTGTTGTCAACAAAAATATAGTATATAACATTAAAAAACCGTTTAGTTGTGTCAAGTTTAGTGGCATAGTAAAAAATGTAGGCGGAGTCTCGCGGTGATTCAGCAGCCCAAGAACATTGTGACAGTACATAGAAGCGTTGTATTATATTTGTTGTCTCTTTCTCTCTCATGGTGTACGACGTAAAAACCCGGAGAAAGTGATTTATCCCGAGTTTGTATAGGTTGGGTAGAAATAATTAGCTCTCTCTCCATACATTGTTACTCCAAGGTTAAAACCGTATAAACATTAAAAATATAATTCATTTCTCCATTGTTTAATGTGGCTTCCGATGTACAGTAAGGTACTTGCTTCCGAGCGACTTGAAGGTAAAGTTATTTCTAACGTTAGTTGAGTAAGGGTAAGGACCTGTATTTTAATATTTTTATGTTGGACAACCTCTATAAACGTACGCGCCTAACCGTTTTGGTTACGCGACGCCATTTTTAATTTGAATATTTTGCGCTGGCTTGGATTATTTTAGCTAAACAAGCTTACATTTGCGTCAATCAGTGAGTGCCTCCGTTATTTAATTTAGTTTTATTTTTTGACATTATATCGCAATTATCGTAATTTACGCAAACGCGTTTTACGTTTGTTCTTATTTCAACAGTTTTCTTGTGTGCAATTTGTTTCGTAATGATACGTCAACATTGAACATCGAGTGTTTTTTGTTTATGTGTTTGATATTTTATTATGAATTTGGACCTGTGGAAGCATCTAACTGTGAAACGTGTCTTTATTTCTTATTTTCTGTAACTAATTAGAGGCTGATTTGTTTTTTTCTTTTTGTTTTGACATCTGCATTAGAAAGCGGCGGGTAAATATTTTTCTTCAGCCAAATGAACATCGGGCTATGGATGCTTAAGTGATGTTCATTTTCTAGTTAAATTATCACATATTTCCATTTACCCGCTTACAATAACCGTTTATATGAAGTTACTGATGATTTTTAAATCTTGGCATCCCTAACCCCAAAATCATCCCAGTAGATTCAAAGCTTGGTGTGTTTCTTATTATTTCACTGTAGAAATGTGAGTTCTTAGTTGTGTTAAACTACGTGTATAATTGAACGTATTCATCAGAATTTTCAAACAATTATTTGATGTTGTCGAAACCTATCGTAATTTTCTTTATTTATTTTTTACTAAAATAAACTGGTTGAAATATGATAAACACATTTGAGCTACTATAAAAACTGCATTTTTCTATAGATACCTTGAAAACATAATATAGCATATTATGCAACATTCTTATTACTTCTCCTGACTCTCCTTTCTCTGTTCACCCGCTCTACTTGTCCAAACCGTAAAATTATTTTCACCATTTCTTTCCGTAGATCAAGAGTCCAATTTGACACAGTTAACTTTCCAGGCCTCCAAAGGAGTTACTAGTTAACAAACTATTTTTTAAAACATTTGATTTTTAGGTAACTAAAAATCGATTGTTAAAAAATCTATGCTAGTAACACCACTGCAAAAATAATGCATGTCAAGCTGTACTGTATAAAAAATATCTTCACACAAAAGCAAAACTAGGAAATTTTTAATATTAGAATTGTTAGGTTTAATTGCATTAAATAGTTAACAATCTTCTTTTACCCATTCAAACCTAAAAGTACTAACATTTCAGACAATATCAAAAAATTAATAAATTTATTTATGGCGATTTGTTTTTTTTTTCAGATTGAAACATAAAAATGGCATTGGCCGGCAGTGGCCAGATAGTGGTGATAAAGCGCGATGGAAATGATGGATCCATCTATCCCCTTCACGATGGAAGCATCCACATTGGTAATGGAAAAGACTGCGATATAAGGATTCCTGTCAAGGGGTTAGCGCACAAACAGTGCCTGATCACCGTTACAAATTCACAGGTAATAATTTAAATTAATTCTTTTAATGCTTCACATGGGTAACTTTGCATAGAAAATATTGTGCATGACATTTTATTATTAGATTTACTATTAAGAGGTACATGAGTCCTCGATTCGCTAACCAACTAGTGACAATCTTACAAATTCAAAACAAGAGTTCCGACTGCTCAGAGTCAGTGGGACTATGGCATCCCCGATTGGGGTATGTTGTGAGGCCGAAAGAGTGGCGAGGGGTAGGAGGTAGGAAAGACAAAGATTGGGAAGTACCTTCAGGTCACAAAACATGGTTTGAATGAGAGTATCTACCACTCTGGAACGTGCCGCAAATATACTACATAGTTGCCGGAAAGGCAAAAGGGACATTTTGGGAAGTTTAGACCAGAGCAATTTAAAGTTTTTTTTTGTTTTACAATAAAATTCATAAGTCTTCAGTACCTGGTTGGATTTTGAAAAAAAAAAAATAAGTAAGGTAATTCAATGCTCTCACTGAGTTACCTGAAGCGACAAAAAGCTAAAATAGTCCCAAATTTGTATCGTTTGAGTCGGGCCTTCTCCCAAATGGTAAATATATTTTAGATGGCTAAGGGCTACAAAAGTCTTCAGAATCAAACGAGAGTCAGATCATTCGATGCAGAAAAAAAAAACTGCATATTCAACTCATTTTTGACCAAAGTGTCACTAATAATAATAATATTTGTATACGACTGTTTTTGTGGAAAATCACATCAAGGGCGCTGTATTAACTAATTAAAATTTATTTGTATTCACCAGTATTTGAACCGGTCACCTCTGAATTCAAAGTTGAGAATCTTAACCGCTCTGCTACAGAGCTCTTTAATAATTGGAAGGTTTTGAGTTTGATCCTTCCCTAGCATAAAATATATGATAATTTTTATAAAAATGATAAATGCAATAATGTTTGCACAAAACATGCAATCAAAATGGATAATTTATAATCCTAAGTCATGTGTGTTTCTATATATATATATTTTTTTTGATTAATTTAAGGCTACGATCAAGAACCTGTCTAACACAGCCCCCACGCTGGTGAACAACAAGCCAACAGACAGCAAAGTACTCGCTCACGGTGACATACTTTCATTCAACACTGGACAGTTTCGCTGGGATTACATCACACAGATCTCCAGCAAGCGGAAATCTAAAGGTAAGCCCTTTTCAATTATAATATATGAGGGGGGGTCCCCATCCAAAAGTTACTGCAATTCTCTTCTGTAGGGTGGACCCTTTCTCGTACAAACTTACACCAACTACTTGGCTCTATGAACCCTCCAGTATCAGCGTGCCATCAGAAATCGTCGTAAAGAGCCGCACTCAGCTTCAGTATATTTTTTTGTTAGATTCTTCAAGCGTTCACTGACGGCCTGCGTGGTCGAGTGGTAAGACGCTCGGCTACCAATCCAGAGGTCGCAGGTCCAAACCCGGCGTGCGCAAATAAATTAAATTTAATCAATATGTGTCGTAACACATTTAATCAATCTAATATAGTATATTTGCAGCACGTTCCAGAGTGGAAGATACTCATTGTATCGCCCTGGTGAAAGACCACCATTCAGAATTGAAACGTTGCTTGAAATGACTTTAGCCGTGTTTGGTGACTAGATCTGAATAGCCAGGTACTTCCCAACCTTCCTCTTTCCCATCTCCTTCCCCTCCTACTACCTTCAATTTCACAACATACCCCAATTGGGAAAGCCATAGTCTCACTGACTAGAGGGTTGGGAGCAGTTGAGACTCTTGTGCGGTCTTCACTATAAAAAAAAAGATTTATAAGAATTTCAATTTTCATGCGGCAGTGTAATTTCCTTCCCATTGGGTGACATTATATTTCTATTGCATTGCAGGAAGTTCACGCCCCACTTTCCTGGTGAAGAGGGGGCGGAAGTCGATTGGCAGGAGAAAGAGTGACACAACACCCAGGAAGGCGGATCCGCAGATCCGAAAGCTGCTCTACAACAGAAGTAGTTTGGATGGTGTCTTAGGTATGCCCACTCGCCATTGGTTTTCACTCCCGCTGGGAACTCTGGAGGGAAAGATTACAACGGAATTACAAAAACACAAAGGCAAAGCAGCCGCAGTCGCCACACAGAATTGTCTCCTCGTTTCCTCCTCTGTGAACGTGGCGCAGATGAGCTTGAAGGCCAGACCTGGACGATAGCCTCTTACCGCATTCGGGACAAATTATTTCCTTGTCCCTTCCCTTGGTTTTGACGAATTCCATGATGGTTCATGTGTATCTTAAACTTTTTCTTGGCTTTGATTTTTTTATTGCAATCTGTGTCATATTGAGTCATACAAATTTTAAAAAAAGGTGTATATGGGCTTCTGACTGATTATTGACAAATTAAGTAATTATCACACCGTTTCTCCGTAGGGGTAGGCAGGGAGAATAGACTGCCACACAACTTTGTCTTGACACACTTTTTGGTTCATTCACATTCACACATACTCTTCTGTTATTTAATATAAGTATTTGATTCACTAGATCGCGCCGTGTCTTCCTCGGGCGTCCCCGACATCTACCATTCTACATTCGAGTCATGTTTGCTTTATTTGTAAAATTGACAAGTTATTGACAGCCCTGCTTTACTGTATCCAATCTCATTACATAAACCTACCTAATAGAAATATTGTTTTAGCCAATTATAATTGATCTTACATTCTTTAAAATCCATTTTAATAATTACTCTTAACGCAACGGCTTTTGAAATTTCCCTAGATCTCAACCAACGATTTCAAGAGTATTTTTTTTCTAATCGTCACATATTTTCAAAATTTAAAAAAATAATGTTTCCCTCATCAGGTTCAGCCACCAAGACGCGTCAGGTGGCGGTGGTGAAGCCCCAGCGCCGGGTGACGGAGCCTCCACAGGTTTCCACCCCCGTTTCGGGGGGCAAGGCCTCAATCACGCCCAGCTCTGGTGAGTACCATGACGGGATTTGGCCTCCACAATTTCCACTGGCTAACTCAAGCCCCTAGCCATTCGCCTCCAGTCCTCGGGCTTTCCGTTCCTGCTCCAAACCTCTTCTCGCTCTGATCTTCTTAGTCATCTTCTTTCCACAATTGTCCATAAGCTTATGGATATGACTTTTTGAGGAGATGAGTTTTGATCTAAATTCTGTTCAGCCTTTGTATATCTATCTAGTATATCGCATGTCCAGTCTAAAAATAGTGCAATTTCACAAAATAAGTGTAGAACAGTAATGAACAGTCCGACTGCCATTATTTGTTTTATTTTATTTGAAAGATCGTTTCAACAGATAGCCCTCAGTTAACTATAGATATAGGTTATATCATAGAGTAGGACAATTACAATAGATAGACCAATAATTACAATACAATAGATACTAGCAGATAAAAACCCGCTACCGCGGGTTTTTGCCGCTAACCCCTCTTGGCGGCTTTTGGTTGGGTTGCGCCCAATTCAAGTGTTGGCGACCATTTATAAGGTTTAGCCCTATTGTAAGACAATAACAACTACAACAGTAACTACTGCCAATGAACGGTATAGCATGCTTACTTCAAATATTTAAGCATATAAAAAAAATATTCTTGTAATTAATATTCTAAATGCATTATTTTGAACACCGCAGACAATGAGAGGAACACCCTTCACTCCAACATAAATCTCGTTCATCCATGACAACGCAAAGAATAAATTGTATTTTACTAGTAATTAATGAAAGAGAAAATGCTTTCTCTCTCTCCCATAGAATTTAATAATTCAACAGGAAAATGAAGTTGCTCATTATCATCCAAATCTCCTTGTTCATTAATGATGATATCAACGAAGTGAAAAGTGTTCATTGGTCCTTCTAATCGTTAAAGTACATCCTAATTAATTGAACGAACATACAATATGGTTCGGTGAGTCATTCATAAAGCATCAGCATCTGTATGCCTGTCGCCGTATATACATTGAATCATATTGACATTGAATCATATTGACATTGGAAAAAAGCTCAGATGATTCTGATGTTCCTTCTACAGGAGGAACTTTACCATCTCCTAAGGCCAAAAGCAATTAATTGTCATCGTGGGGCGCGTCGACACACCGGAAGTATGTGTCGAAAGTCCCCGCCAAATACGACAACTTTATTACCAAAGACTAAATCATTTCCAATTATATCGCGTACAGTACGGTTACTTCTAAAGCAACCCCTGGAGCCATCGGTGCTTCATCCCATATGATAATATCTGCTTCCGTTATAATTTTGGGATTCTTTGATGTCACCTTACATGTTGTATTATCCTGTAAATCGAGGGGTAAATTAAAAGCGGTATGACACGTTACGCCACCCGGTAGCAAAAGAGCTGCAATACCTGTCCAAGCGACTGATTAAACTTTTTTACCTTTACCTCTTAGGGTATGAATCAATGTTTAGTAAAGGAACGTTTGACCTATTCCTCCGAGACCATCGATAAAGAAACATTTATTGTCATCATTTTCACCCCGAAAAAACTTATTCAAAATAGAATCGTAAGCTTGACGTTGTTCGTCGTTCAGTTTTGCAGCCATCAGTTCACCTAAAGTGTTCTCGGACATTACAGTAAAATCAGTTACTTGTCCGAAACTGCAACTTTCACAGGGTTCAGGTAAGCCCTGCATTCTGCAAGATGAATTCTCCTTCATAAGCATACCCTGTATGTTTAAAAGACAAAAAAATAATAGCTATTTCTTTAACATCATGATAGAAAAAATCTTCCTACATGCATTTTTTAAAATCGTTCCACAACTGTAACGGATCTGAAGGGATACATTGTATTAATATTAAAACAAATAGATGTCGGAGAGGTTTAGGCATCAAATACGACATTCTCCTCTGTCGTCAATTAGCTTCATTTAACTCGCCGCATCAGTTCGCAAAGATTCAAAGGATGTAGCTCCAGGCACTTTAGAAGGATTAGTCTTAAATGATAAAGTTCTATATTTCTTGGAGAAATCGAAGGTAATCGTCCAATAACTTTGTTGCCACCCCGCTGTCGTCTTATCCACTTTTTGTCATCTGAAAACACAAACTTATTTGGTACGTCTTGATATAGAAAAGAGTGTCCCTCTACATGTTGGTTATTCAATTGGAACCACGCTGTTAAAGAGGTGTTTCTTGTAGATGCTTCCCTGAGAGCTTCTTCTTCCCGTCCTTCTACAAAGTAAACAGACTGACTATCGGGTAAATGTAGAGCTAAAAGTAAAATTGAGTGAGATTGATCATGTAAAGGATTTTCCAGAATTCTCCATGCAGCTTCTAGGGTGCTTAGATATCGACAATTGATATATTGCTTAATTTCATCATATTGGATAACCACATTCTCTTCTAAGTTTTCAGCTTTTTCCATCCTAGCACAATCTATATATATATATCGTATATGGGTATAGGGTCTCGGAGTTTATAATTATTCTTTAGAATCCAACAAATTTTAAATCTAACCTCGAATGTCATAACTGTTTAAAAAACATATTAAAAAGATGTCGTAATTATACTAAAAGGTATGTAGTAAGGTAATAAACTGATTTAAAACAGCAACAAACACAACCCGCAAACAATGTAGTGATACAAATAATAGCACATTGTCCTTTAAAACGTTTGTTTTCCACCTGCTTTCGTTTTTAACCTATTTATTGGGGAGAACCAGTAAACTGTCAGATCTGACGTATGGACGCCATTGCGTTGAGTACAGATAAAGAAGGAATCTTCTTTCAAACAGCGTTTGAAGATGCAGCGTTAGTTACTGGTTTAGTTGCGACACTCATCAAAAGGAACATATAGTGAATATATCGTCTAAGATCGTAAACGAAAGAAAATTTCAAACTTTTTTATGCATGAACTATATTTTATCTATATTCTATGTCGCATTGGTCTATTCGATCTTGACGGAGTGTAGATATAAAGGAGGCTAGAATCTGTTTTAGTAACGACACTCAACAAAAGAAACATAGTGAGCATATCGTATCGCAGACGTAATCGGAAGAAAATTTCAAACTTTTGTATGCGTCAGCAATATTTTATCGGACGTGGCAGAAGATTTTTTAGCGTAATAATACTATCAGATACCAATAATTACAATACAATAGATATACCAATAATTACAATACAATAGATAGACCAATAATTACAGTACAATAAATAGACCAATAATTACAATACAATAGATAGACCAATAATTACAATACAATAGATAGACCAATAATTAAAATAGATAGACCAACGCCGGTAGACAATAATTCTTCCCGCAGCACCATGTTAGGATAATAACATATTATGCTACTTCAGGTTGGAGTATCTTTTTTAAAATTTGAACTATTTTATTTTAGCACGGAGACAAGTGAAGAGGACTAGCAGCGTTGCATCGCCGGATTCTGATCTCTTGAAGGTGGCCCTCGCCAACAAGCGCAGGAAGATTAACGACGTTGAGAAGATCGATGCCCCTGTCATGGGTAAGTATTTTACTAACCTTAAACTTTCCCCGTTTTCAATCATAATTTCATTCCACAAACCAATATCAAAATATAAGTAATACAGCGCAACCCACATGTAAGGTTCCCCATAAGTAGTTTTCATATTTAAGAAGTTTTGTTTTTAAAATCTAAGATTGTGTGGTGTGAATGTTTCCATCATAAATTTTCATTACCTATTTATATAGTATTTACGTATTTATGACTGATGAGTTTTTAAATTTTTAGATAAAAATAAACGAGCAGCTTTACTGCTGTTAACGGGAAAAAGTCCTCTCGGCAGATCAAACAAGAACTCACCGAAAGGGTCGCCCTCAAGAAAAGCCCTTTCCAATCTAAATCAAAACTCTGGCGATTCGGACAATATCAGGTCCACCCCGGTTAAGGAGACCCCCATCAAAGCCCCAAGGTCAGTCATCAAGTCTACTCCGGATAGAAGCAAGTCAGTAGAGGCTAGTGGGGCCTCTGTCTCTGGCACACCCCGGCCTAAGCAAGTCCCATCCCCCAAACCTTCCAAGACAAAAGCTACGCTTTCCAAATCCACCCCCGTAATCTCCGCCTCTAAGCTACCACTCAAAAGCACTAAGATAGCATCAAAAGTTCCGCTGCTAAAGTCCATCAGTCTGAGAGCTCTGATCGGGAAGGTTTCCGTAGAAAAGATATCCACGAGGAGATCAATCGGAAGAACACCCGCCCCTAAAATCACCCCTGTTACAAAGTCCGCACTTAAGAAGACACCCAGCACTCTGTATTCGGTCAAATCTGCTTCGATTATCAAATCTACTCGACAGAAAACTATCATCGAAGACATGATACTTGTCGATGACAAATCTGTTAAAAAATCTTCAAGGAGAAAATTGGACGTTGGCACATCGCCGGTTAAAATTATCAAGGAGGAATCTACCCCTGCCAGACCTAAGAGGATTTCTACTGCTGCTGCATTGAAATCGGCAAAATTACCTAAAAGTAAAACTCCTGCCAGGGTCAGTACGCAAAAGAAAGTTGCTCCGAAAGCTTCTCCTAAAAAGGCTCTGCCCAGGAAATTATATTCGCCCAAGAAGGCCGTAATTAAGACTGTTCCCAAGAAGATTATGCCACTCAGTGCAAAGTCATTTTATAATAGGACTTTACCGGTTACGAACAGGCCTAAAAAAATGATAACCCCCAAAGTATCAATCAATTCTAAATCGGCTTCAAAGATTGTTCCTGGTAAGAGTGCTTCACCAGCTAAATCAGTTACAAAAGCGACCCCGAAATCAAACAAGGCATTGAGAATAGTTGCGACTCCACAAATGGGATCACCTAAATTGTTCACTTCTAAAATTACACCTAAGGTTTCACCTAAAAAAGCGAGTGTTAAAGCTTCTCCCAAGAAGGCTACACCCAAAGTTTCACCTAAGAAAGTAGCACCCAAGGTTTCACCTAGTAAAAGTACATCTAGAGTATCACCAGTCAAACTATTGTCACCTAAAAGTGTTACCCCTAAGAAACAATCTTCACCAAGTAAGTCTCCCACGAAAGAAGGCCGTCAAACACTGAGAAAAGTATCACCTGTAAATATAACACCCGTTGTATTGCTAAGAGGTACACCTCTTAAAGGAACCCCTAGAAAAGTATCACCTGTCAAAGGGACGCCAGTAAAGGGAACACCTATGAAGGGAACACCTATGAAGGGAACATCTGTGAAGGGAACACCCGTTAGGGGAACACCCATTAGGGGAACACCCATTAGAGGAACACCTATTAAGGGAACACCTATGAAGGGAACACCTATGAAGGGAACACCTATGAAGGGAACATCTGTGAAGGGAACACCCGTTAGGGGAACACCCATTAGGGGAACACCCATTAGGGGAACACCCATTAGAGGAACACCTATTAAGGGAACACCCCAAAAGGGAACACCCCAAAAGGCAACACCCCAAAAGGCAACACCCCAAAAGGCAACACCCCAAAAGGGAACTCCAGTTAAAGCAACACCCAAAAGAGCAACACCACAAAAGGGAACTCCAGTTAAAGCAACACCCAAAAGAGCAACACCACAAAAAGGAACACCTACTAAAGTAACACCACAAAAGATTTCAAAAGAATCAACTAAAAATGTAAGCAGGTCTGCCAGAAACACTCCTCAAGTACAGTACGAAGATATTACACCTGTTGTCACTCCAAATGACCGAACACTACCGCTGAAGGGTCGACCGACCTTCACACCAAAGAGACCATCTCCAGTGAGTCGAAGGACTCCGGGATTCAAGTCTTCCTTGAAGAGGCAGTCGGTGAGACTATCTCCCGGCCAAGCCATGAGCACCCCCATCAGAGGAACGCCGGTTGTAGACACTCTGGTCGAGGCTTCTCCCAGAACTGCTAAGTCTTCAAGATCTAGCTTAGTAAGCTTCTCTCCGGAAACTAGCCTCTTGAAGTCAGTATCCAGAAAACTGTCCAAGTCCACTTCTTCCAAATCTGTGACATTTATCGACAGCACGTTAGATACGTCAGACTTTGAAGATCTATCTGGAATCAATTCAAATGATTCTTCACTGCTCAGATATTCCTTGGCTGGTAGTCTGGCAACGCCATCTCCCAAGTCTCCCAAATCTAAGACTCCCAGGAAGAAGGCCTCCTTCGTGATCAGAGCTCTTAAGAATGTAACACCCAGTAGCACAAGGAAGTTAACAAAGAAATCACTTTCAAAAAGAAAGTCATCCCTCAAAGGAGCTAATCAATCTGCTAAGAAAAATAATATTTCCATCAAGGGTACTCCGCAGATAATTGGCAATATATCTCCCATCGTTTCACCTAAACCCGCTTCTCCCAGAACTCCGGTGTCCATGATAACCACAGAAGATACTAACATTGTGACAACACCCAATTTGAGCATTCTATTCGATATGGAAGCCTCTACGCCAAAGCCGAAAGAAACTAGAAAATCTCTGGTTCGAGATAAAATTAATCAGTTTGAAGCGCAAACTGCCAAACGTTCCCCTCCGCAGAACAGCCGCCTTTCTAAAGTCACGAGGCAGTCATTGGGCTCCATGGGGAAGAAAGTTCAGCTTAGAAAATCAGAACTAGAGGCTTTTAGCAAGAAATCTCAAACCGAACCTAGAAAGAAACTGTCCGGAGTGCAAAAGGTAGTACTGCGCAAAACTAGAAGTTCGCTCAATACTTCACAAAGAAGTAATAAGTCTTTCGACCAGGAATCTAACAGCTCCGATATGACTGATGTGAATGCCCCTCAACCTAATAACCAGATTGTCATAACACCCAAGAGCACAGTGAAGTTGCAACCGGAGATGTTGAAGGAAAAACATTCTACTGCAAAGAAATCTTTATCCAGGAAGGCTATGATCGACCACCTCACGGAATCACCTGACATTGTCAAGGAATTATTCAAAAGTCCACTAAAGAGAAAACTGTCGCAGAGCATACGGTTGTATAAGTCTTCTATGGCTTTCGACGATGAGCAAGATGAAAGCATTGCCAGTGCTGCAAGAGATGCTTCCTTCGAACTGTTGAACAGCTCCAGATCACCTAACAGGAAATCCAAGGGAACTCCTGCTAAAGATATATCCTTAGAACTGCTGAACAGCTCTAGGTCGCCTAACAGGAAGTCCAAGGGATCTCCCACTAAAGATATATCCTTAGAACTGCTGAACAGCTCTAGGTCGCCTAACAGGAAGTCCAAGGGATCTCCCACTAAAGATACATCCTATGAACTGCTGAATATTTCAAGATCATCCAAGAGGAACTCCAGGGGCACCCCGGACGTTTCCTTTGATTTTGTGTCTGTCAACAGCCATCGCATTTCCTCCACGTCACTAGTCAGCCCCTCGCAAGATCCTTTATCTGCTGCCAACAATCTAAGACAGTCCATGAGAACCAACTTCGAAGGTGGCCTTCTGAACAAATCATTCCGCTCTCCTCACAATGCCGGCAATCAAGTATCTGCCATATTTAAAATATCTCCTAAAAGCAAGGTCATCAGAAAACACAAGTCTCCCAAGAATGACTTGACGAACGTGGCTGGTATAAAGCGATTACTCCAAACTCCCAAAAATGTTAAATCTCCCAAAAACGATTTGACAAATGTGGCAGGAGTTAAGAACTTGCTCAAAACCCCTAGAGTTCATAAGTCCCCTAAAAATGACTTGACCAATGTTGCCGGTGTCAGAGCCTTACTGAAGACTCCCAAGATCAGGAAGTCTCCCAAAAATGATTTGACTAATTTTGAAGGCATTAAGAAACTTCTCAAAACTCCAGTGGTGCCCAAGTCCCCCAAAAATGACCTCAGAAGTGTGGGTGGTGTCAGGAGACTAATGAAGACTCCGGGGAAAGTCATTGCTAAACCTAAAGATGACCTGACTGATGTTCGAGGAGTAAAGAATCTTTTTAATAACAGAAAATCCCCTAAGAATGACCTGAGGAGTGTGGGGGGTGTTAAGAGACTGATGAAAACTCCGGGTAAGGGCAATAATACACCTAAAAATGACCTGACCAATGTTCAAGGAGTAAAGAATCTTTTCAATCGTAGAGTAGTCAAGTCACCCAGAAATGACTTAACTAATGTTGCTGGAGTTAAGAAGATGTTTGCATCTCCCAGAGTCCAGAAATCCCCGAATAATTCATTAAACAATATTAGTGGAGTTAGTGGTTTGTTTAAATCATCTCCAGTCAAGGGCAAGTCTGCCAATAACAGCCTATCAGAAAAACTATTTGACTCCGCATTCGGTAAATCACCAGTCAAGACTTACGCTAAACGTTCAGCCACTCCTGTTAAAATGCCTAGAGGAAGAAATTCAGAGACATCTGTAGCAAATGATAAATCTTCCATAAATTTGAGCAAAAACCAGAAGAAGTATTCCGAAGTGTCAACTTTAATCATGAAGGATGAAAGCTCACTGTCGGCAGAGAGATCTACAAGACGGGGAACAATTGATAGGTCAAACATCTCTGTAGAAGTATCCAAAGTTCAGGTGCATGCTAGGCAGCCGCGATCCAATCAGCTCGCGAGCAACGCATCCATCCTGGGCCAGTCCACTCCGGCAAAGCTGAGAAAGGTCATGGCCAACGTGAGTGAAATAAACATCAAGCAACTATCTCCCATACTCTCAAAAGTGCCCAAAGAAGAGACCAGCGTGAGCAAGTCACCAGTGTCCTCCACCACTAATTTAAGGTTTGTGTAGTATTCTAGTGTCACTTCTGTAGATGATATGTTGGGACACTATTTCTTTACTGTATCAAGTTTTTGTTTTTTACAGAGGCAAGAAAAAGGTCGTTGCTAAGAAAATTGTTATTAAAAAGAGTCCTGCTTCAAATAAGAAAAGAGGAAAGAAGCCCAGCCCTGAGCAAAAGTCCCCTACTGTAGCCAAGACAGTGCTTAAAAAAACTGTGAAGATTGTCATTACCAAGCCGTCTCCCGTCAAAGAAGTCAAGCAGGCGAGAGTCACTCGCGTTAATTCCGGCTCTGAAAGCACTTCTGCTGCAGAGGCGAGCCTGCGCAAAGGAAGAGGAAGGAATGCTAAGGTTGCTTCGGCTGCCACCCCTGAAGAACACCCCAAAATAACAAAAGTGCAAAAAGCTAAGATGGAGGTATGTTAAAATATATAATATCTATGATCAATATTTATAAGTGCAAAAATGGTAATTTTAGTATAAGTATTTCATTTCATTATGTTGGGTGCCCACCCTCGTTTGGGTTTGTAGCTTAGGTGGTCCAGAGCGTTGGGTTCGCACTCAGCAGCCATGTGACGGTCAATTTTCTGCAAGCTCAACTTTTTATTATGGGATTAGGGAGTTTAAATTAGTTTTTTTTTATATTATAGTTTTTCCTAATCCAGCAATGTTAGCCTTTCTTGTAACTGTCATACACAAATAGTTCATCAAACCAAACAGATCAGTGAATTTATTATAAATAATTATTTTTTTAAAGATAATTGAAAATTCAAATTGTTACATGAAATTCTATTTTTCCACTCGTATTTTGACCAAAGGAAACATAAATTAAAAAGTGTTATAGAATAGTCAAAGATTTGCAATATTATCAATTTTTAACTGCACATAATTAACAAAAATTCTTATCAGTTATATTGTTATTAATGAGTTTATTGATTACATTATCTTTGATAAAACTGTTAACCCTTTCATATCTGAAATAATTCATTGATTAATCGAGGTAAATAATATACAAATTTTAATTAAATTTAGCTTATAATATGAAACATTTCCCTCGGATGACAATTTAAAAAAATACGCAAACACTGTAAATTGTTTATGTGATGAAGTGTGTACAGAGTAGACCCAACACAACAACAACAAAAGTCATTGCCAGAGAAGGTTTACTAAATCATTTTAAAAAAGCCACAAATAAATAGGGTCAGTACTTAGTAAATCGTTTTCAAAGTTTATGTAATTTTAAAATGACTCTGGTTGAGAAAGTGTTAAAAGATAACCATTTGCTTTAATAATAATTATTGTAATTTTTTAACTTTGCAGGAGAGCATGGAGAATAAGAAAAAAGTGACCTTCGCCTCTGATGTCATGAAGGGCTTCGATGACAAACCAGTCGTTAAAACCCGCGCCACCAGGAGTGGGAAACCCACAGGTACATCTTGCATTTTATACAACTCTTCTATTAGAAGCGTTTGCCTGTGCTTAGAAGAGGAGTGTACATTAGTACAATCATTTATTGACAGTTAATAATATGTACAGTAGTAAGTACATAACAGTTTGTATACAAATAAAACTGTATGCAGTACCTAGAGGTATTAATACTGTAAGATACTAATATTTAAGAACAAGTAATGCATCGTAAGGTAAATGTAAGCTAAATAATGTTGTGTTCTATAATTTGAATCAAATTCTTGGAATAATACATAGTATCATTGAATTAACACCGTAAATTGCTCTATCTGTAAGTTTTTTTTGGTGTTGGTGTTAGAGTGTTTTATTGTCCTGCCATTGAGAGCTTTGTTTTAGCATCTCTTCCTATTATATTCATCATTCGTGAGAAAGAAAGGGAGGTTACAAGGTATCACCAGTATGGACGCTTCAAAGTTCCTGTAGAATGTTTGTAAGTGTACATTAACATTTCCCATTTCTTGAACCAGGAGCTGCACAAGTTGAAGCAAAGCTCAAAGGCAAAGGAAAAACCACCCCTGCAGCCATATCTCCAAAGGCAACCAAGAGAGCTGTGGCTGCCAAGAAAACAGTTGTGGCCAAGCCCGATAATACCAGAGGTAAGAACTGCCTAAAATTCATGAAAAATACACTCAATTCTATTCAAGTTTTTTTTTTACACAATTTTAATATAATGTGTTTTTTTTTTCACATCTTGGAGTGATTTTTTATACAGTGGAAACATCTCCCATTTTCCATTACATACTTTATTTTTTACACAGTATTCTGTGGATCGTATCTCCCGTGTAAAAACAGAATTGGATGTATGCAGTACTTAATCAGCGGCATTAAGGATCCAGGATATTTGTATCACTTCTCAATTATTTCATTATATATTATATATGGGGTACTTTTCTATTTAGCAGTGTAGTGATTAATTCCACTCTACATATGCAAGTTGTCACCATATCGCAGTTCTCTAGTTTTAGTGTATTTGCATTTATTCAATTTGTTAATTCTTTAGTTGGTAAAATTGATTTTTGGGTACCACCATATAAGGGATTGTAATAGAATAGGTTAGGGAAGGTTTAAAATCAGTTTAAACCCTAACTTGCAGCGTATCTTGGTGTTGCTTCTTCACACAAACTTTTCCTCGATAGACATGCACGGTATATGAAACGGCTATGGGCACTTGGTACGTTTATGACGTATAATATGTATGTTTTCACTAGGTTCTTGTCGCGGCAACAAAAAAATTACAGACAAGTTGATCCGACTCTCGCAGAGGATTGTTTGTAACTGGCCTGTTTTGTTATAGCCAGGCCAGCGGTGTGACAATAATAAACTTGGGCAGGAATTACACGACAGGAATTTAGGACAATACTAGGAAATTGACCCAACCATATAGTAAAAAATTGTTTGCTGTACCGGAGTTATTAATTAGTCCCAAATTTTCATTGTTCATTTGAACCAATTTTTTTAATCAGTTACTATTCATTTTGTTTCAGGCCAAAAACGTTCATCTTCGGAAGTGATTTCTCCGATTGCTGTGAAGAGAACAAAAAAGGGTACATTTGCAGCTTCTCCCAAAAAGGCCTTAGTTGTGGCTTCTCCCAAAAAGGCCTTGGTTGTGGCTTCTCCCAAAAAGGCCTTAATTGTGGCTTCTACCAAAAAGGCTTTAGTTGTCGCTTCTCCTAAAAAGGTCTCAGTTTCCCCGTCTCCCAAGAAGGTTTCGCCTAAGGCAACCAGGAGAACTGCAAAGACATTGAAGGTACCAGTAGCCTCACCGAAGAAAATTGTCTCGCCCAAGAAGCCAGTAACTCTTGTAAAGAAAGTTGCTTCACCCAGCAAAGCAGTAACTCCTGTCAAGAAGGTTGCCTCAAAAGTCTCTCCAAAACTCAAGGCGTCGCCAAAAGCCAAGGCTGCACCAAAGTCCAAAGCTGCACCAAAGTCCAAGGCTGCGCCGAAGTCTAAGGCCGCTCCTAAATCCAAGGCAGCCATATCAACTAAAGCCTCTAAAAAAGGTGTGAATACGACCACTGAAAAAAAGTATGTACCTACCTGATAATAATATTGTAAGACTCACCGAAGATATAATACCTAGAAGTGTGATCCGATTACCGATTTGAAAGATCTAAACTGATTTTGTCAATTCATACAAGACCTTGGACTACTAGGCCCCTGACTACTAATGAATTTGATTATCTGTTCATCTGAAGTTAGAGAAATTATTGACCTTATTTTGGGCACACCAGACACCCATAACATACTTCTGTCGGTTTATATCTTCAGTGAACTTTGTAATAAGAATACTTAGTAGCTGAGTGGACAAACGCGTCTGATTCCCATCCGGGCTTCGTGGGTTCAATTCCTCTGCTAGCTAAGTCCTTCATCATTGCACAGGCAACATTTTCCGCTTATTATGATGGCAGTAGGAGTTTTTCAAATATTGTCAGGTTATTCATAACCCGGGTGTTTGTCTTTCTTTTAAAAAAATATACAGCAAAACTTTGGTTTTACTTTTTCCCTATTTCACGCTTTTTATGCCATAAAGGCCCATTTCATTCTATAGATTCTCGTAAACATATTTCCTCTCATGGCCCCGGTTTTACGTCAGTTTTACATACTGAAACTAGTTGAAATTATCGCATAAACCCAAAACTAGCTTACCTGAATGCACTTTTTTTTTACAAAGTCAGCAATACATTATGTACAACTGTAATTACGCGGTGATAATCGGCTTAAAACGAGGTAAACAGACCGCCGCATCAAAGCTGTAGAAGCAGTCATTCTTTTCCACTCAGTTTATTTGGAGCGATAATTTATGAGAAAAAGACAACGGCGGAATCACTCCCAGCTGTCAAGGTATTAGTTATGTTGGCGAGGTTAAACCACTGTCTTTACGTACATTTGAAATGTGCTCCTAGTTATTCACCTTTACGAAAACATTAATTTTATTAGAGCGAAAACTCGCATTTCATATTTCTCGTTAATTTGTATTTTATTTTTCAGATCCCCGAAGGTCACTCGGTCCACAAGGCAGAAAAAGTGATTGTGTCAAATTGCTCCAAAGAATATACGACAAAACTAAGAACCATTGAGGACTGATTTTCTGCTGGTGAAGACAATAATTAAATGATTTAATCTCTCTGCTGCAATACGGTACTAAAAACACTATGTTTGTTAGTCTCGCCAATTCTGTTGAACCCTTTGTACACTAATTGAGACTAAAACAATAATAATTTATTTGATATATTGTGCAGATTAACTTTAATATTACGAAATGTGTGCTTAGATATTAATGATGGCTAATTTGCTATGGGTACAGTGTACTTAGTTGATAATATTGTTCATTTTTATCATTATGTATTGTAAAGTTGACAGATTTAATACTGTGGCATTGATATTGATAGCATGTCAGAAGTGAAACAGATTGTATGACCTTGTTCAAGGGCTCAATTTCTGACCCTACTACTTTGTGAAATTCTCTACTTAGATGTTTTAGAAATGCATAATTTTATTAGCATATTGGTATGGAATTCACCAGGACACCTTTTCAAGAAGTTATCACTATTTATCGGTCCCACTTATCTACTAATCATTGTTTCCAATCTTAACTTAGCGTGGCTAAGTTATGTTTAAAACGACATATAAAGCGAAGGATCACACATTTGGCTTTTTTGGTTCATAGACAACAAAATAGCATCAAAGTATATATTTTAAATATTTAATTAACATAAACTAAACACTATTGGTAGGTTAGTTGGTCGAAGGGTTCAAAGCTATAGGCTCTCCCACCCAGGCGTTGCAGGTTCTATCCTCTGCTAGCTAAGTTCCTCACCATTGCTCAACCAACGTTTTCCGCTCAAAGCGATGAAAGTGGGAAGCATTCAAATATGGTCAGGTTATTCGTAACCTTGGAATGTTTGTATTTCTTTAAAAGAAACACTATTGCAGTTATTGTTGATAATTACATATTGAAATGCATACACAAGTGCTGTATTAATGTTTGTAATTGAAGTTATAATTTTAACTCTGCTCTGGCATTTCCAACTCCATTGTTGGTCAAACATCACCATTGCTTGGCCGAAGTTAATCCTGGCAAATGGATGGTCTAACTTTGGTGTAGTTACGCTAGGCCACGTTGGAAATAGCAAGGTTGGCTAAATTATAGCTAAACGGACGCCAAGTTTGATTGGAAACAACAGGCGTTACAAATGATGAGAGATGTCATGTGTTACAATACGTTAGCTTATTGTGATGTTCATTGACTTTGCGTAATATATTTTTTTAATTGCTTGACATGTGATTTGTAGTTGGCTGCAAGGGACTTGTATTCTATATCGATGTGCTAAATACTTTTAAGTCTTGGATTAGACTGTATAAAAATTATAGTTGTTTAGACAGATTTATCGTATATTATTAATATTATTTTATTTAAGTTACATTATGCTTTTTAGTGTGAATTTTGTATTTTTTTTGTTGCTTCTTTAGCTTTATTTTAATAATAATATTTTTAGATTAAAATAATCATATCAACACTGAACTCTTAAAACTTCTTATGTGACAATTTTGCAAAAAAAATTTTTTACTTAATCCCTTAAGTTTTTGAAAAATCAAAAAATTTAATTCCGGTCTTGTTTGCAACTAAATTTTTCAATAAATTACAAGTTTTTGCTGACATTACGAATCAATCACATTTTCACGATAAAGTACAAATAATAAATATTAATTAGTAGTATAATAAATTATAAAAATTTACATATAGCAAACGAGTGACCAAGAGGAAACTAAAGTGACCTTCATCCGGTTGTGGATTAATAATGACTGGTGATGTAATATCAAAGTTTGCAGAAAACAATGCACATAATATTTAATTAAGCTGTGGTGATATGAATGTTAATATTGGGGCCAAATTTAATTCAATCAAAATTATGTACTAAGATTAGTGTTGAAATATATTCTTTTGAATATACATTTTTTATCTATGATTATTAAAACTTCACATGTTTTTATGTTCAAGTAACATTTTCACGCTATTCTTTGATTGATAATTTTGATTTGCACAGTTCATAACTAACTTCTTTTAATAGAACTTGCAATGTTTTGCAGTAGTTTTTCATCAAAATAACCTCATTTTGGCAGATCATTTTATTTATAATCTACCCTCTCAGAAGTGTACAATAATTTGAGAGGTTAGGTTTGAAATATATTTTTTTTTAGCTAAATCTCGTGATGTTATTTCTAAGTTTTTACAATAAAAATGATCATTTCTAATTTTGCTGAGGTCATTTTATAAAGACGCTATTTATAGTTTTCGTTTAAATGCTTATTTATTTATGAAAGCTTATAATAAATGTGTATTTATTCTTTTAATTTGATTGTTATTAAAATGTATGAAAACAGTAACCCATCGTTAGAATAATGATTACTTTCAATATGAAAATAATTTCTAAGATTTTGCGAACTTGAATTCCATGCAACATAAACAATATTGTATTTTAAATGTTTTTAGGTGCCGATAAGGTGCTTTTTAATATCTTTTTATTTCATGTAAGGGAAAAAACAATTCCATTGATTTAATTTTCATTGAGATCTCCTTGCCTATTAACGTAAAGCATTAAAAAAAGTCTTTTTGGAGACAATTTTACGACATTATTTGAAACCTGATTTACAAAATACATAATTAATACAGTGAAACAACTATAGTGTTAAATTTTTCCAAAAAATACTTCTGAAACTTGAAAACTTCTCAGTTGTGAACCTTATAATGTTAGTTTCACTGTATTTGGCTCAATTTTACCTTTATCTTTTGGCTTTTTAAAGTTCTATAATAAGTTTGATATAACCTCATATAAAAAATAAATATAGAGTGCTTCTTGGGAATGATTATTTAATAAGGAAGAAGTTGTAAGGATACTTTTGACTTCACTTCAAATAAAGATCTGTAATAATACATACCTTTAGAAAAATTGCACAAAATATTTTTTATCAATTCTTTTCACCGCAAAAGTATTCAGTGAATCATAAGGTTGTGCATGAAAGAGTGTAAACATGTGAGATAATGTTATCTGAATGTAATTTAATTATACCCTGATAGCCAACCTCCAATAGGAGAGGGTACCAGAAAAAAAAATTGTGAAAGTAATGTAAAATGATCATGTGAGGGAGTTGTGATGAAGAATTCAATACTTCTAATAAAATAATCGTTATAACCGTCTTGTCCGAATGGTGCATTCTTAAAATAAGTATTAACGAGGCTAGGCAGATGATGGGCTTAATATTATAGTTATTGTGCCTTTGGGAATGTATGACTTATCGATATATCAGAGTTTGAGGGTCCCATTGCATATCTTGCTGTAATGCAGTCCTGCAGAAAGTACTGACACGTAAGTCAATATCTCACCTTGACAGATGATAAGTTACCTTGCAAGGTTCGTTGACTTCACAGCACCCAAACCCAGGAGGCTTATTTGTTTTTCTACTGCAGTGGGAATCTACCCTCGCGACCTCTAGAATTAAGGTCAAGTGCCTATCACTACACTGTGGAGACAATCTTCTCAAGCCGGACGAGAGCTTTTCTTCTTCACGAGTCGTCTGGAGAATATTAAAGTATTTTTAAAAGCCCTTATCGAAATAACAATGAAGCATTTGAAAAGCGTCAAAATTTTAATGAAAGAGTAATGAAACATTATAAAAGTGTCTGAATCCTAGCTCTACTAACTATTGTGCGTTATAGCGATCTGTCCAGTGAATCGGTACTTTCTGATGACACTGTACAGATAATATTTAAAGTTAGGTTTGATTCGTACCAAGTGTTGATCAATAATCGCAAGGTTCTCTTTTAAATAATTGTCTTCCAAGTGTATCTATACACAATAGCACCTTATTGACTTACACGTGTGCTTTTTATATTCACATTTGCTCAAATAATGTATTAATTTTTTTTTAATCTTCACCAATACTTTTGCTGATATTTTTAATGTTTTTCTTTCTCAAATGAACGATTTAATTTCTCGCTTGGTTTATAATTTCACGAGATGAGAATTTTAGCTCAATTGTGTTTTTAGAAATTGATTATGTTCCCCAATTTAATACCCATGCAATATTTATTGCTGATCTACAGAATTTGGTCATTATTAAGATATTATTTTTAAGTCATTTGTATTTTCTGAGGTTTGAACATGTTTAAATAAAATATTTTTTTGAAAAACAATTTGATATATTTTTAATCTGCTTTTGTTTCCTAGCTTATTTTACATTTTACCAGTTTACGGGCGATTGGTTCAAAGTGTTGGGTTCGCACCCAGCTGTATCAAGCTAAATCCTCCATCAAAACACATTTTATTTTTATGTGATACCGCACAAGTCTCAACTGTCTGGAGCCAGTGGAACTACGGCATCCCGTTTGAGGAATGTTATGAGGCTGAAAGAAGTACGGTAGAGGAAGGTTGTGAAAAAAATTGCTTGCTCTCGAAAATACTGTTCAGAAATTTCACTATCGTAATTACCCCCCTTTTTCATTCTTTTGTAAAGTAATTGATTAAAAACAATGCTATATAATGTATGCAAATATAATCTTTATTAAAATGTGCCAACATGCTTAGAGTAAAATATGAAATCAAATACTTTTGAGTT
The DNA here is from genome assembly GCA_022651775.1 of Drusus annulatus. Taxonomy (NCBI): domain Eukaryota; kingdom Metazoa; phylum Arthropoda; class Insecta; order Trichoptera; family Limnephilidae; genus Drusus; species Drusus annulatus. The sequence continues at coordinate 533,583 of JAGWCC010000344.1, read as the reverse complement.
AAATTTTTACTTTAAGTACAAAAATTACTTGGCACAAAAATAAAACAACACATTTAATTGTAAAACATCTTAATAAAAAATTTGAAAAAACTTATGAAAATAAAAAGTATAAAGCTGTGAATAGCACATTATGCTTATAGAATATAATATGAATGAAAGATATAATAAAAATAAAAAACTATTATACCTAATATGTATAATACATAAATAAATATTTTTTAAATCACATCTTTTTAAAGGAAATAAATACATATCAAAAGTTAAGCACTTCCAGCAAGTATAGAGTAATAGGTATCTTCTAATAAAAAAAAAACATTGTGCATACTCGTATGAAAGTAAAAATATATGTTTGAAATGCTGGAAATGGAAGAAAAAAGGAGTTCTGTTCTATGGACTGCACAATTAGAGTTTACCCAAACAATTCAAACTTAGGATTGTGTGTATTGGTGCATATGTATACACTTACAGCAGAGATGTCCTTATTCCTGCTTATTGTTTTTAGCGAGAAAGAGACAAGAATTGTATACTTTTGAGAATTTTGCATTCATTCAAAAGTTTTCCAATGTGTGTAGCATAAAAATGAGGTTTTTAGGATTTTTTTATTATGAAGCCAAATAACAAGTTTGAAACATGCTGTATGTAAGGAATGCATCTGTGTTTGGGTCAACTCTGGTTGCGATACCTACAACTCTAAATCATTCGGTAAAAAAATGTTATTCATACGTAATGAAGTTTTATAGAAAAGCTAAATCAAACAAACTGACATTACAAAAATGTAATAAAAAGACTGCTTCGATATAAGGCGTTAAACAGCAAATTGAGAATTTCTTCTGAAATTCTTCACAATAAGGGAATTCAAGTGAAAAAATATTATGTTTTATAGGTCAACAATCATAGATTGTCGATAACCAAAACATCTAAGCACCGTTTGACCGGACGAGTTTTAACTGCGTCGGAACCTATGCCGCTAGCTACGACAGGTAGAATGACAACCGACTTAGGTACATGTGACGCTACGCACTCACTACCGCTTACTGTTTCAAATTGGGGCACTTTGAAGTGTTAAAACTGGCACTTATGTTAGTTGATGAATATTGAATTACTCATGAATACAAAATGTGTTTTAACGCCTCCGACTCAAAACTACGATATGTTTTGATGATATTGTGTTGTTATGCAGATTTCCAGATGTTGTAGAAGTGAGCCAAGGCCATCATGGGGGAGCCCGTGGGCTCTTCAGGAGCTATTCCGGCGCTGGGAGCTATCTCCAGGTGAGAATACTTGATGTCCTTGCCTTCCATACCGGATGCGATCATGAGGAAACCAGCTGGTTTCTGGAAGGGAAGAACAAACAGCCTTATAACAACTTTATTTGGTGAGATAGTCAAACCCTAAACGAGCCAGAGAACTGCTCAACATAGATAATTAATGAAACCATCATTCCACACTGCGAGGAATGAGAGAAAGCCACTGGGATGAGGCGATCCAAAGTGCTTGAAGGTCTAAATCCTATAGAATTCATCCAACTATTCAATATGGACAGAAACCTACCAAGGGAGCTGGTAGGACTATTGATACTTGTACAGCTGTTGGGAGTGGAAAGCACCAATAGTTGTAGAAATTTGTAGAGGCTGAAGATACACTGATTTATCTATGGTGCCAGTTTCATATTAATATATTTTAAAAAAAATTAATACCTGGTGCCCTCTATCAGTGGCCATTGAGGACCCATTGCCTGACTGCAAAGCGTCATCTCCTTCGAAGGTTCCTCGATGGGCGATGAAGTCGTCCCTCCGTAGGGTGGAGATCTCAAATATGTCGGCGATGCGGTCACCGGCTGCCTGCAGCCGCTTGGCGTGGTTCTCTTCTCTGAAACACAAACATTTTTCATAAGTTAACATTCTACAATCTATAACCTTGATAATACAATAAAACCACTAAAGAGTACACCAAAAGTATGTTGTAGGTGTGTTATAATTATTCTAGTTACTTCTGGTGAAATTGAATTTTTCATTATTCACGCACCGTATGATGCGGGTAGTCGTAAAGAGGTTAACGGTAAGCGAAGGAATGCATTACAGTAACGCAAGTAAGTATGATAATCACCTGGCGGCGTGGTTGTCGATGACAATACCATATCCGATGCCCACGGCTCTCAGAGAATGGCCGGTCAGTGTAGCCACGGTGTAGAGGTGAGGGTTCACTTCATTCGCGGATTGCTCTTTCATCTGAAAATTATATAAATAAATGAAAATGTATTTATTTATTAGATCTTACACACGAGTTCTAGTTATGTGAGGTTGAAGTAAATAGGGTAGATTGAGACACTAAAGATAAGGCAATGAATACAATTTATAAGGAGACAGTTTGCATAGCTCCTGTAAGCATTCAGGCCATGGGCCCCATGTGCCATCTCCAAGTAATAACGCAATCCAGGGTTTTCATTGGTGTTTGGCGATATCCCCTGGGCCCTTAGCTCAAACACATCGATAAAGTTTTTATTGACAATGTCGGTTATTAGTCATCGTTCCCGAGAACGACTGCAGATCACCACTGAACAAACAACAGTCGCCTGGCTCGTTTGAGATTTGAACTGACTCGAGCACTTTGAATTGTTATGAAGTGGCGGTGTCCTGTTAATAATTGTACTAACTGTATATTAATTTATAATGGAATTACGTAGAGAGATAAACTCACCAGACAAAGCAAATCAGCCATGATCATCCTCCCCTCGGCGTCGGTGTTGCCGACGCGGATGCGCGCTCCACTCCGAGCGATGATCAGCTCATCCGCCACATAGGCGTTCTCCCCGATGGAGTTACGCACCACTCCTAGCACGGCCACCGCTTTTAAATGCGGGGGCTTTAGGAGCTGGCAGGCCTGAAACAAACAGTTAGGTATATATTCAATACTATACACAAAAAAGTCCTACAGTAGCAAAAAGCAGCCCGCTCATCGGGTAGAAAAGATTATTTCCTCATTAATGCACCTCTAACCACAGTTGACACAGGAAGAGGGACTATGGCATCCCCAATTGGGGTGTGTTGTGGGGCTGAAGAGAGTGGGGGGGGGAAGAGTGTGGTAAAGAAGAAGGTTGGGAAGTACCTGGCTATTCAGATTTAGTCACCAAACATGGCTAATGCCGATCGATTCTGAATGGTGACCTTACACCATGGCTTCGAGTGTAGAAATGATGGGGTAGTTAGTTACTTGGTTGGTACCTTCATGAAGCCAGCGACAGCCCCCGAGCCGCTCTTGTCTCGCGACATGCCAGCCATGTTGCCCCCGTACTTGACGTCCACGCCGCCCGTGTCGTAGGTCACCCCCTTGCCCACCAGCATCACCGTGTCGGTGATCTGCGCCGGGTCGTTCGGTGTGTACGTGATGGTGATGATGCGACCTGCCAATAACATATTTCCACCATCACTTTACGCCTAAACTCATTGAGATACAATCGATACACTCAAGAAAATAAAATATTGAATGTTGGAGATGGAGACATAGCACGATGAATGTGAATGAAGCAAGGAGTGTGTGCCAAGACAGAGTTGTGTAGTGGTCCATCTTCTCTGCCTATCATTGTGGGAATGGTTAGTTAGTTATCATTCCAGCGGTGGGAGGAATGGGAGAACGCGCTTGGAATAGAAGCTTCAAATCTTATAAAATTCAGGCAACTACTTAATATTGATAGAAACTCACTGATGGACTATTGACAGGGAACTACCACCTCAAGAGAAACATGCAGTAGTTGGAAGGGGAAAAATACCGATAGCTGTAGAAAATGTGAAGAGGTTCAACACTGATTCGTCTAGTGCCAATATTTGAGATGGTAGAAGGTTCAGATATCTGGAGAAATACCCAAAGAATACTCTGGGGAACTTAATTAAAGAGACTGTCAAGGGAATAAAGTGAAACATGGGAGGTAGCACAGTTAACCTATGGCTTGTGTGCTTCCGGGAGCTATGCAGACCATCTATATATCAATAATAGTAATAATGTCTCACCTCTGTGATGCTCAATTTCATTGGCCGCTCTGTTGACTGCTGCCAGAAGTGGGAATTCACTTTCGAACTTTTTGAGGTCGTCTATCACGTCGATGGTCACATTTTTACCAGCAAAGGCTTTCTTGACGTAAGTCTCAACGTTGGGAGGGCTCATTCGCTCAGGGTCCCCTCCGGCAATGTCTCGAGCCACGATCCTGATTGAAATCATCGAAGTCAAGCATAAAAGAATTTATGACAAACTAAAGTCAAGCATAGATAAACTTATGAGAAACCGAAGTCAAGCATAAGGAAACTTATGACAAACCGAAGTCAAGCATAAAGAAACTTATGACAAACTGAAGTCAAGCATAAAGAAACTAATAACAAACTGAAGTCAAGCAAAAATGAAATAGTTACAGAAATAAAGGAATTAATAACAAACCTTAGTCAAACACAAACCATATGTTCAAGTGATAAATAACTAAATGGGAAATTCAACTAAATAACTAATGATAGTTAGTAAAGCTAAAAATTATGTAGAAAATTGAAAACAAATTAACTGACAAAAGACTAACAAATCGAAGTCAATAAAAAAGATTCAATGGCTTCATTCACACACCGTGCAGCTAACATTCAAAGCAGTTCCCAACTAACAAATAAATAGTTTAGGAGTCAAAAGGACAAAATAAATTATATGAAATCAATTGCGAGTATAATAATATATTCGGGCATACCTATTAATGCTCAACTATTGTTTAATACTAGTTCGCACTTGCCTAGCTCATTCATCGCACGTCGCGCGGTGTGTGGACGAAGCTGATGACAAATTGAGGTCACACACAGTTGATTGAGTAACTAAATAGAAACCAAACAAGTGCAATTGAATTGCTTTTCGTATTCAAACACGAGCTAAACTTTTCAATTGTAACTTGAAACGAAAAGGAACTACTGAACAATGAATTTATGACAGTCATAACATACATAGGGGAAAGCTTGTAACTTTATACAGAAAGAAAAAACATTTTTTTATAAAATTTATGAAGTACAAACCTGGCTTGATCCAGAGAAAGGGCAATATTGATAACCTTGCTGACATCCCTTCTGAGATTATCACCAAACACTCCCAGTCTATCAACCTTGGTGGACACTCCACTGTCTCTTACTTGCAGTGGCTGGAAGAAACATTACATTTATTTTTAATGATGACTGCGGAGTGAGATTGGAAGTTAGAGGCGAGAGTACAGGAATAATTTTCGGAATTAATAACCCTGAAATTTTGCAATTCTGTCTTCATTGACTAAAAGTAAAGTAATCCAAAGTAGGTACTTTACTTTGATGACTTCACAAAAAATAGGCTAAATACACCGTTTTTCTAGATTATTCACGATGTTCTAAGAAAAAAAAAATTAAGGAAGTTTTCCTAACAGAGTAATTCTACTTTAAAAAAAAAGTTTTTGTTTGAAAGTTGTTGAAAATTTGTATTGTGGTCGTAGCTTTACAATGCAGCATTCGTTTATCGCGTCTTCAGTAACATCTGATTGGAGTAGGTACCCGCCCAGGAACAAAATATACCCAATCAGTCATTAGGTTACGATCAGTCAAACTGATTTCGCATTTAGCAAGCTAATAGCAGTAGATTACCACCTGTAGTGGGCGGTATAGTGTTTACTATAAAGGATTGGTTACATAGTTGCCTCAACTTACCGTTTGCAAATACAAAGTAAATCTTTTTTTTTATTTTGACACTAATAAAAACAAATTATAAGTTTTTTTTTTTAGATTTACACAAGTCATCAGCCCCTAAGCTTTTGCCGTACCTCCCTAAAAATCAGATTATACAACAGAGCTATCAGTGGAGGCTTGTGACTTTAGAGTGTGCTATAGTGCTGAGATTGATAAATATGAAATTATTGTTGTCAAAAAAAAAAATCACAAATTTTCCAAAAGTCAATATTTTAAACAAACTGGGGCGCTCGCATAGTGCTGAAAATGACAGATTTTTTTTAGTTTGATAGTATTTTTGTCACTTAATTGATTTTTAGGGTTGGTAAAAATGTTAATTGAACGATAATTTGATTTATAATCTACCGTTGTGTGGTTTAAGTTAGAGATTCACTCACGACATATAAAGCATCCAGAACTCCGAGAAGTAGGACAAGGTCGCTATCTTCGAATCCGGGAACGTCCTGTAAAACCAGGAGAGGTTTCTTGATGCCGGCCTTCAGGGCGCGGTTCATCCCATTCTTGGCTGCCTCGTAAAGACTCCTGGAAAATCATAGAAACATATCAATCAACCATTTATTTTTTAATTTTCTGCGAAACTTTTACTGTTGAGAGAGGTTTATCTCAATTGAGAGTTTAAAAAGACGAAAGTGCTTTGAACACGTAGAAAATGGTTTAGCATCAGTTTGAATTTCAATTTTTACCACTGCATACAGACATATTTCTGGTTAATAATTATAGATATTATAATTTGTCAAATAGTGTTGGGTACATTATAGCGTTGTAACCGCTCTGTGCAAACTGCTACAAAGAACTACTTAATTTTGTGGCAGTTCACACATTTTTGTGTGTGCGAATACTTCAATTGAAGTAATCGTAGTTCGACTTTATAGAGTACAAATAACTACTTCATTCAGCGGCAGCACACAAAGGTTAAATTCGTATTTTTTTTTGGCGAGGAACCGGCTCCCCAGTTCCAGTTCTTTTCGATTTCAGATCAGCTTTTAGATCAGATTCAGCCATCCCCCTCCCATGAAATTTTATCTTTCGGCGAAGAACTGGTACCAGTTCTTTACGATTTCAGTTCGACTTCGGGTTGATTGATGAATTGAAGCGTTCACGTTCGTGAAGCATTCACAAAACTTAGAAATTTTTCTCAACGTTAGTAGATTATAACTGGTTTTGGTAAAAATGAAATCTTACCTCACGTCGTCATATGGTGATATTGGTCCCGTAGGAGAGATGACAAGCCTCTTTCCGGAAACCTGTTCATTGTATGTAACCGCTATAACCTGAAAAACAAATGTTCAATTACATAACGAAGCAATATAAATTATGAACAAATTCTTGCACAATATGTTTTAGGATGGAGTGTAAAAAAAAAAAATCCTCTCACAAAATGCGTAATTTATAAGTTTTTATCAGGGTTGGAAAGAATTACTTTTTAAATTATCAGAATAAGCAAACACTTTGTGGATTGGCATGATTAATTAAATAAAAACACACATTGTTTTAATCCACTTTTATTTTTGTATATTTTTAGTTATATTTTTTTGTTATTTTTTTTATTTCAGTATATTTTTAAGTCCCGATGAATATTCAGCTGAATCGAAACAGGTAGACATATACAAAAATAAAAGTGAATTAAAACAATGTGTGTTTTTATTTAATTAATTACTTTTTATTAAATTAGAATTAACATTAAAGCTTTTGTGCTTAAAAACAGAAAACAGAAAAAAATATTAGTAATTTTCAAATGAAGTTTGATTAAAAATGCTGGTTTTTTATAAGGTCTCGGTGGCTCAATTGGCAGAAGCGTTAATCCTGGATAGCGTAGAGGTTCCGAGTTCGAGTCTCGGTCGCGACCGTTATTTTTTCTGTTTCATATTTACGTTGAAGATTATTGATATTGTTTCAATGATTAATATAATTAATTTTTAGGTGGAAAAATATATTATTAAATATGGTGACTTCATAAGAGGATTTTAACTATGACTTACAGTTTTAAGTCCGCTGTCCAGTAAAAGTGCTTCTTCCACTTTCTTCAGCAGCTGCGCAGGAGCTTTGACCTTCGCATCTTCAGGATATGTGACGAGGAGAACCCCATCGTAATCTGGACTGCTGAGGGTTGACGCTTCTTTGAGAATCTCCTTCGTGAGGTAAAATTCGTCCGGTGACGCCATTCTGTAACAATGAATTACAAAGATAGTTAATTAGATACTTTTACATTGAGATGATTCACAAACCCCTAGACCCAAAATGCAACTATATTTTGTGCACAACATACGCAAATTAAATTATATTTAATGAAATGAAAAAACACTTTGTATATAAGACCACAGATTTAATTTTAATTTTTATGACCGACCGGTTTCGCTTAGCCTAAGCATCATCAGGGCACAAAATTAAACTTAACAAAAAATACATAGTGTGTGGTTATATATACATACAGAGGGAGAAAACAATATAAAATAAAATAAGAGAACGGTGAGAAAACAAAAGAATAAAATTTTAATTATAACAAAGGAACAGAGAGAAAGCGATTGATAATATGAATTGAAAGAGGCAAAACGTCAATTGAGAAGGTTTGACATGTTTAATTTCATTCAATATGTCAAACCACAAAGTAATCGCTTTGTACGAAAATATAAATTATATTTGTGTTGCCTTTAGCGGGGAACAAATGAATGATCAATCTAACATCCACCGGGATGAAAGTCACATTATATAGCCCCTAAGCCACAGAGCTCATCACACGAGAGGAAAGAGAGAATGAAGTCTTTAAAAAGTCTAAGTAGTTTACTGTGCTAAAACGGAAAAATCTTCTTGGCTGGACATTAAGAAATTGCCAAATTGGAAAACACCGTATTAAAAAAATAATTATTCTAATTACCTAGCATCAAAGTGCTCGTATATTTTCCATTGGTTGCAGTAACGAATTCCTTCCCACAATGGGATTTCAATATTCTCAGTCTCCATAGTGGTAGGCAGAGAGGATAGAGGTTCACACATTGTGGTCCGGATGACGTGCTCAGTTGCTAGAGTACCAAAATATATTTAATCTCCAACTCTAATCAGTTGTTGCGCAAGCTGCATTTTTTGCAAATCTTTGTTTTTTAGTGAACAGAGTATAGTGGGATGAATTAAACCGTTTTGTATATGTAGTACATGGGCATTTGGATTCGGAGCTCATGATTATGTTTGCTAAATTATATAAAACACTTAAAACAGTTTCACAGATAACTCTCTTAAAAAATACCATATATCAAACTTACATGGATTATATGACCACTATGCATGACAGCTGATCACAATTTGATCAAAAGATAAAACGGGCCGAGTATCGGAGTTTAACGAGGACTGCTCACCCAACTTAACATGAAACTTGTCATCAAATAAGTCAATTGGTCAATGAAAAATAAAGTTGAATTTTGAAACATGTGTAGAATGACCCACAATTCAATACATCTATCGTAAAAAGCATTTTTTACTTTTGAAAAAAATGGATCAAAGAATATGTAGTAAATTTTGCGTTAAAAATGGAATGAAGTGCTCCAACGCACTTAAAATGTTGACTGTGGCATTCGGCGAGTCTACTTTGTCTCAAAAAAGTGTTTATAAGTGGTACAAGCGCTTTACAGAAGGCCGAGAAGATGTTAATGACGATGAGCGTCCTGGAGTTATGGAAAAACAAATCATGGATTTTATTCTTTGATCCATTTTTTTCAAAAGTAAAAACTCGAAGAACACACAAAAACGTGACTAACCTTTCCAGTTGTCAAAAACAAACCACTAATCCAAAATGGCTGATAATGCTAACATATGATAAACATATGTGTACACAGCCCGAGAAAATTCAAAATTCACCTTTACTTTTGAACAGGTCATGTATACATACAAATATAGTGAAAAAGCTAAACTTCCAAGTCTATTATCCGTAATGGCTCAACCAGTTTAGCATGTGTGCAACTTACACATGTCACTAAACATTCCTACCAATCTCCTATTGTATCCTAATTGCATTCTTTAATGTCTTTCTGTCTAATAAATTATATCCTAACATTGCTTTCTAAAATTCCTTTTAACGTGTATTATCTCATAGACCACATGTTTGGACTCCGATACTTTTATTTTGACCATGCCTAAAATGCATGTATAAAACCCGAGCTGTAAAAGCACCCACTATCATTCTACTATCCATTCCATTCCAGAAGTAAACCATGTTCAGTTAAAGGTATATTGTATAAATTCTTCCAATAAAAAGTATTCAAGAGAAAGTGATTATTTTTTATTCAACAAACCCGAACAAAAGCGTGCCTTACCCAAGGAGCATTCTGTCAGTTGCATCAGCGATCATTACATATCTCAGTTTAGCATATTTTGAGGTGATGAACAGAGAAAGGAGAGCCAGGAGAATGTATGGTGCGAAATTGAACGCTAGAAGAAGTCAGGAAAATATTTGAGTCTGGAGTGTGTACCAAGCCAGAATTGTGTGGCGGCCTATCCACTCTGCCTACCCCTCTGGAGAAACGGCGAGATGGTTAGTTAGTTAGTTAGCAGTCTAGCTGTGCGAGTGCGACATTGCAATGAAAAAAAAGAGAATATTAAATATACATACTCAATTAAGTATATCTACAAGCTTTGACCAGTATATTTCTCACCAATGCTAGTTAGAAACTGTTATTTTGAATTATTATAATTGTCTGATAAGCTAAAGTATCATATTATCATATCACATAACATAAATAAGTTGAGTCAGAACCGGGCAATTTTTTGTTTGCATAAAACGTCTACATATATGTTTATTTTGATGTCAATAAACTTATAAAGTGTATACGCGTTGGAAACAAACATAATAAACATTGATAAATTATATTATGAATAGAATACAAAAAGTAATCTGTTTATTGACGCAGTAAAAACCCATTGAACGGTGAGTTCTGGCATCATGAAATTTCCATGATTAGATCCTTTGTAGAGTTTCCAGATCAAAGTAATTATTTTCAGTCTGCTCATTTCAATCATGAGCTATAGAGCTTTGAAATGTCCATTTAACCATAAAAAATAATCAATTGTTTTAGTGAAATATATGGGAAAACAAAATTAATTTATAAAATAATTTATATTTGTTCCATCCGGTCAAATTTTAAGCTAGGTTTTTTGATCAGCCGCCAGCTTAATAAAGCTCATCAAAATTTAACCAAACGCTGACGGGCCGAGAATCAGTAGTTAACTGGGACCATTATTTAAAGTGGTAAATGTAAAAAAATCGGAATTGCACTGATGGTCAATTTGATTACAATATCAAATGTGACAGGGCTTCAAACAACTAGGCCTTAGTAGACAAATTTTATAGAAATCTGATGCAATATTACATAAAGTGAAGTGTGAAAATAATTTTAAATAAAAAATCAGTGGCCGAGCTGTTGAGTCCTAGTTAAGTACCTAGTCGGCATAGTATATCAAAAAGTGACCAAAACAAAGTAATTTTATTATTTTAGAAAATAATCTATTTTAAACACATAATATTCTGTATGTCTGTGATTCTTGTGAAATAAAATTGATGTATTTTTATTGGAGTTGAATAATAAGGTGATTGATGCTTCATAAAACTGATTATACCCATTTTAGATAAATGAGATAAAAACAATCAAGATAATAAATCTGAAAGAAAACTGATGCTCTCAATGTACATAAGACCTTTCGACCACTGGGCCTCCAGACAGGCCAATGAAATTGATTTTCTATTCAAGAAAGAATTTCGATATTTGAAAATGTTTGATCAATTCCACCAGAAGTAAGGAAAAATTGGCCTTATTTCAGGTACGCCTACAACACACTTCTATCGGTTCATCTCTTCAGTGATAATAATATCTGCCCAGTTTCTTGCAGTGTAAAAGGGGTCGAGCTTATCAGATATCATAAAACATTATTTATAAGTAATGATAAAAAAAGGAAGATTGTATCTTCTGGTTACCTGCTTCAAAAATGTGTCTAATTGAGATAAGAATATACAAAATAAGGATCTTAAAAACGTTATGATTAAACAATATTGGTTTATGTTATTATTCAAGGAGAAGTTTAACAGCGATTTTAAGATATTTTTAATCATGCGTTGGGCAATATTTTATGTTTCAGAAAGTGCCATTGGATGACATTGGGCATAGATTTTTCCAGCGAAGAATGCCATTGAATAGCATTAGACAACACTTTTTGCAGTACAGTGTGCCATGAGATGGCATCGGGCATAGAGTGCCATTGGATGGCATTGGGTATCGCTCTGTGCAGTAAAGAGCGCCATTGGTAGGCATTGGTCACCACTTTGTACACATATAGGATACCATCGGAAGGCATTGGACAACGCTTCGTACAGCATAGGATACCATTGGAAGGCATCAGACAACACTTCGTACAGCATAGGATACCATTGGAAGACATTTGACAACGCTTTGTAGAGCATAGGATACCATTGGAAGGCATTGGACAACGCTTTGTGTAGCATAGGATACCATTGTAAGGCATTGGACAACGCTCCGTACAGCATAGGATATCATTGGACAACGCTTTGTATAGCATAGGATACCATTGGAAGGCTTTGGACAACGCTTCGTGTAGCATAGAATGCCATTGGATGGCATTGTGTAATGCTTAACGCAGTAAAGACTGTCGTTAATCATTGATTTATCCAGTGAAGGATGTCATCAGATGGCATTGGACAACACTTTGTGTAGTATAGAGTGCCATTGGATGGCATTGGGTAAAGTTTAGTATAATGGAGAGTGCGATTGGATAGAATTGTGCATCAATTTTCTGGGCAAAGAATACTATTGAATAGCATTGGACATCGCTTTGTGCAACATTCAGATGTGAAAATAAGTAAAACATTGACTCTTCAATAAAATGATGTCAAATCAATAACTCGCTTATTGATAATGCGCTTCTACATCATTTCATTTCATAATAAATAATAAAATTTTTTGAATCCCTTGTTCTCGACCTAATATACCCATCAATACTTAAAATAATAGATAAAAAACAACACGGATTCGTCAGTGGAAGGTCAACTGCTACCAACTTAATACTTTATCATAACTATATTACAGAATCTTTAACTAACAAAAAACAAGTTGATAGTGTCTATACAGATTTCTCAAAAGCGTTCGATAAAGTGTCCCATAAAATTTTAATAAGAAAACTATTTGCACTAGGAATTAGAGACAACCTGTTAAAATGGTTCTCGAGCTACTTGTCTAACAGAACACTGTTTGTCAAAATGAAATCCGTCAAATCAAATGTATTTTCCGCAACAAGTGGTCTACCGCAAGGAAGTCATCTTGGCCCGATTCTCTTTCTCATGTTTATAAATTACATCATAAATTGTTTCGACGATGTAGAAATTCTGCTTTTTGCCGACGATATAAAATTATTCAAAGAAATATCTAATATTAGCGATTGCCTAACTCTACAGTCAAACATCGATAAACTACACAATTGGTGCATAGTTAACAACTTATTCCTTAACATAGATAAATGTAAAACATTAACATTTTGTCGAATCAAGATCCCGTTATCATTTGACTACTCTATCAACAACAATATCTTGGAAAAAGTCACTGAAATTAGAGATCTCTGAGTCATGTTTGACACAAAATTAAATTTTATTAATCACTATCAACAAATCGCTAGTAAAGGTATGAAGATGTTGGGATTTATTCTTAGAACTATCAAAGACTTTGACTCGTTAAAAGTCATAAAAATAGTCTACCTGTCGTTAGTACGTAGTCTATTAGAATACAATTCTATGGTGTGGTCCCCATACTATCTAATCCACATAAACAATATTAAACGTGTACAGCGCAAATTTTTACGTTTCATAAACTTCAAACTACACATTCCAATTCAACACATAAATTACACATTCCTTTTAAACACACTCAAAATCCACACCCTAGAAAACAGAAGGAAAATAGCCGACTTAACTTTTCTGTTCAAAATAATTCACTCCGAATTCGACTGTTGTGAACTCCTGCACCTTATCAACTTCAGAGTACCTCAGCGAGCAACTCGGCAAAATATACTTTTCTGCAACAATAATGTCACTACCAACTACCACATACATGCACCCATTTCTCGCCTACATACACTCGGGAATGAATACACCTCAAATATTGATATCTTTAATATGAATTTGCCAAAATTTAAAAGACTTTTAAACGAAATATTCACTTATCGTTAATGTATTGGAACTATTATTAATTATTATTTTTTGTATTTTTATTTTTTTTGCTATTCATTTTACTGTATTATTTCATGTATATCCTTTTTAAACTGTACTCATGCACTTACTTATGTTATATTACTATGTAAAAGCCCATCAGGGCGTTAATAATAATAAATAAATAAATAAATATTATTGTCACATTAATATTAAATTCTTATTGTTTTGAATGCAATTGGTGTAAATGAAAAACATAAAATCAAATTATAATAGCAGTGGTTGTGTTTGCAATTATCTTAAAATTAAATGATAAATCTGATGAAACAGACCATGGAATTTGATCATGCAAACAATTTTAAAACGTATTTGTAACGCTTTATGATGACATTCCAAACAGAAGGATATAAATTACGTTATGAGCAGGCACAGTTGGAAAAGACTCTGGCAGTGTATTACCGAGGTGCTGTATTTGTCTAGTCGGTTACATAATAATAACTGCAGTAATCACTTGTCTTAGCACCTGTTTATGAATCCAATGCCTATTTATATTGAATGGAAAAATCCATGTTGTGTAAAATTATTTTGCGCTGTGTGGGAGTTGAACCTGAAACCTGTCGACTTAAAGACAAATATGTATTTATATTATATTTATAATTGTAATTGAATTAATTTAAATGTAACAAAAGATTATTTTCAAATTACTGTTGGCCAATCTAGAGGTTAAAAGATCAAAAGAAAATTTCAACAATATTATTATCAGGTAAACAATAATTTAGGTCACACGTTGATTATGGAATATTATACAAGTTTGGCTGTTGTGGTAATCTAGTACGTATGTTAACAATACTAATGAATTATTAGTCATTCCAATACATTTTGTATTTAGTATTAATACTATTAGGTATTTTTTTATAGTCAACAAGTAAGTACATATCAATACAAAATTAATGCAACTTTTCTCCAGAAAATATTTTAATTTAGATACTAAAGCAAGCATTGACACGGAAGATAGAACCCTTTAAAATGTGGATATTAAGGTCTATCCTCAAAAACCCCGAACAGATAGGGCAGGAAATTTAGATATTCTTCATTAAATGGCAAATGGAAATGGCGCTATTGTACAATCTCTTGGTCACATCAAGAGGAGTGGCAAATATAAGAGTATATATTAAAATGATAATACAGAGGAAAATTGATGGAAGACGTAATAGAGGAATACGTCGCACTTCATTGTTCGAAATCTATGTAGCTTGCAGGGTGAATATTGCCCTGATGATATTTTTCCAACAGGAAAGGGCACCAGAAGAATAGTTGGAATCACAAAATAGTTAGACAAAGGTTTGATTTAAAAAAAATCATGACAAATTTATATCAAATTAATTCAACTTATTAATATTAATACTTTATGCATATCTAAAAAATTAATGTATTATTAATTCGTTCATCTTGATGATCGTGCACTTAAATAAATAAATTGCAACTCACCGGGTAGTGCAAAAATCCAACAGTTATAAGAGAACTTCGCTTTACGCTGTAATCAGGAGAACAATGCTATTCAGCCAGCCGCATACTAAAGTAATTATTTATCTTCTTTTCAATTGCAGGCTTTGTTTTCTAGATAACAAGTAAATGTAAATAATTCCGTATTCAGGTTAAAGGGTAAACGTCACTGAAAAATAGAGGTGGTCGATATTCTGCTCTCGGTTACTTTGTCCCGGTGACTTCGCTGTCATGGGATCACCCGATACTATTTTTCTGAGAAACAGGTTATTTTTAAAGCCGGCTACTTTTGGATTTTTTTAAAAAAATATCTAAATGACACCCGAAAAATCAGAAATAAAAAACCCTCAGATTTCACTAAAGAGATGGCTGTCGATATTGCAGTGACTGCATTATTTGTTTCGTTTCTGATAGAAACCAGTTAGCCAAAAATTTTAACCTGGAAGTTGCAAATTAATTCAAAAATTAAAAATAACTCACCACAATAAAAAATAAATAAAATTGTAAATCCAAACATATTGGCATACTGAATAAACTACACGATGCCAAGATTTAATTGAGTAACAAGTGACAAGTAAATCATTTAGTAGAATTTGTAGGCACTGGCCACTAAAGCGTTTTATCCACACGTGGCTAGTGTCTGCACATTCTACTAAACAATTTAATTGCCACTCGCTACTCGACTAAGTACTAGCATCGCGTGCAGGCTCGGTCGAACAATAATATACAGAAGGGATAGCTTTTCGAAACAGTGTAGTCAGGGTTGTTGATTTTTTCCTGACTCGGGCGTGGCTAGGGTTTTCATGGAAACTCCTTTTATACATCCATTCATAGTACATGTCGACATAATGTTTTGTTTATTTGTAAAACCACTTTTTCACAGTATTGTTATCAACAAAAATATTGGATATAACCTCAAAAACCGTTTAGTTAGGTCGCATAACAAAACGTAGTGGACGGAGTCGCGGGAGACGTAAAACATGTTTACATACCTAAAGTGGTGCGATATTATGTGACAACTTGTCTTCTCTTTTTCTCTCTAACAGTTTACACGTAAAAACCCGGAGAAAGTAATTTATCGTAAATTTGTATAGGTTGGGTAAAAATATTAAGCTCTCTTTCCATACATTCTTACTCCAAGCCCGGTCCTAAGTTAAACAAACGACGCCTGGCGCAGGTAAAACTTTTGGCACCTCTTGTCAAAACCTAAATTTTAACACCAAAATTTTCGAAAATACTTTTTTTTATGTCAAATAAAATAACGTTTTGTGTAATTATAATACATCTCTCCGCTATATTCCACATAGACCCGTAAGTATCATACACAAAAAACATCACTTTTCTAAAAAAATCATCACTGTTAACCACTGTTTTTTGCAGGTTTCCCTTCTGAAAATATCTAAATATAAACTAACAGATCCAAAAAATTGTATGTTTAAAAAGTTAATATTTTGGTGTGTTAAATTAGCAAAGAAACAAGATTCGTTTATTGTTAAAAAAAACTAAACACAATAAAAACGACAACGTGCGTCACAAATTCCAAAAGGATTTGGAAAGAAGTGAGATATTTCCATTGCATTGTTTATAAATCTTAACTTAACATTTAAATTAGTATGTTGCTGACAAAATACGAGGTCGGAAAAAAGGGATGTCGGAAATTAGGTGCCGTTTACTAAGGCTCTATGTGGAACCGAATGAAGTGAACCTTTGGAATTCTGTTAAAAATTATGAACAAAAGACGATTGAATAAAAAACAATAACATTTGTTAAAAAAATACCACTTTTGCGGGCAAAATGCGAGCCTTGGGGTTTTTTAGGCTCTATGGGACCGAATGAAGTATACCTTTGAAATTCTGTTCAAAATGACGAACTCAAGACGATTGAATGGAAAAATCCTCCAAAAGTAACATTTGTTAAATAAATACCATTTTGCGGGCAAAATGCAAGCCTTGGGGTTGGAAATTAGATGCTGTTTTTTCATCCCCTATAGGACCGAATGAAATGAACCTTTGGAATTCTGTCAAGAGTGATGGACTAAATATGATTAAAGAATTTTTTTTCCAAAATTAACATTTGTTAAAAAAATACTCCTTAGCGGGTAAAATGCGAGCCTTGGGGTCGGAATTTAGATGCCGTTTTCTCAAGATCTATGGAACCGAATGAAGTAAACCATTGGAATTCTGTTAAGAATGATGAACTAAAAACGATTAAATGAAAAAAAAATACAAAATTAAATTTGACAAAAAAATTCTACTTTGCGGGCAAAATGGGAACCTTGGGGTTGGGATTTAGATGCCGATTTCTTAAGCTTTATGGGACCGAATGAAGTCAACCTTTGAAATTCTGTTAAAAATGATGGACTTAAGACAATTGAATAAAAAAATCCTCCAAAAGTGACATTTGTTAAAAAAATACCATTTTGCGGGCAAAATGCGAGTCTTGGGGCCCAAAAATAGATGCCGTTTTCTAGGCTCCATGGGACCGAATGCAGTGTACCTTTGAAATTCTGTTAAAAATGACGAATTTAAGACGATTGAATGAAAAAATCCTCCAAAAGTGACATTTGAAAAATACCATTTTGCGGGCAAAATGCAAGCCTTAGGGTTGGAAATTAGATGCTGTTTTTTCAGGCTCTATGGGACCGAATGAAGCGAACCTTTGGAATTCTGTTAAAATTGATAAATTAAAGACGATTAAATGAAAAAAATATCCAAAGGTAGCATTTTTTTATACCACTTTGCGGGCGAAATGCAAGCCTTGAGGTTAAATATTGTAAGTTCTTTTCTCGGGCTCACGCTAACATTCTCTGAAGTAATTTTTTAATTGAATTCGTTTTCCGAATGAATTTACACGTGTTTTTTTTTTTAATTTTAACTAATGCACATAATAATAATTACATTTGGAACATGAGATTAGATTTAAAAATAAATTTTATTGTTAAAATAAATAATAGCAACACAAAATAAAAACAATCAATTTGAAAATTATTTGCAAGAGTAGCTAAATGTTTCTATTGGTTTTTTCTATATCCTAAATGAAAATTACATTAGTATGCAAAAATAATATTTAAGTCGCTTTAAATACGTTTTAAATGTTTGTGCATTCACATTGTCGAAAAAATATCTTCAAAATGACTGGTATTGAAAGAATGCGGCAGCACTATTAATTTGTATTATTATTTCTTTCGTTTGACTAAATTGGCGCCATTTATTTCTCATCTGCACTGCTTGTTCTGCATAATTTTGTCTTTTTTTTTAACACCCAGTATGAAATTTCGTTCGAACAGAAGATAGGTAGTAACTCAAATCAAGTATTAAATGAGAGGTGCCGGTAGAAAATCCACGCCGTCGGGCCCAGGAAATTGCGGGTTTGATTCCCGTTGATGAATAGTTGGTTTTCTTCGATTCGTAATATTATATACGAGTATTTAAAGGCGCTGGATGTATAAAAAGCACTGTAATTAGATTTTATCATAGCCTTAATAATTCGCCACCTGGAGCGGACTGCTCCAATTGAGCCTGCACATGACCGGCCTTGATCGTGTGTACACGCCATAACTGAGAATGAAGAGTTAATTTAATATTGGTCTCCGGTTACTGGAACCGCAGCGACAATCTATTTTGAGAGATGGTCCATATTCCTGTCCCGGCTAATAGAAACCGGTTCCAAGCCGGTCACTAGAACCGTTGATATTATTTTTCTTAGAGGAACGGGTTCCTTTTTTTAGCAAATAAAAATGGCGAATATCTATGAAAAGCATTTTGGACGGATAAGTTCTTCTCACGAGGAACTGGTTCCACGGTTCCAGTGCTTTTCGTTCCCAGATTATCGCCAGCAACCCCCTTCTCCCATGAATATTACAGGAATCCTTTCTTTATAATATAAAAATCTTCTTGGTGGAACTTTTCTGGGACCAGGAACCGGCTCCAAAAATAACTAGATAAATAACGCCAGTCACCGGAACCGTAGGTACACCCAATTTCCGATATCAACCATCCCTAATCTTTCCTAAAAAAGACCGCTGTCATCGTCTTTACAGCAGTCTACTTTGAAACCTGTTTAAAACCTTCCCGCGGATTATAAAAAAATGGTTATGAGCGTTATATATGTTTAAACTTAGATTTTAATATTATACAATAATGTTTCCCTCCACTTGGATACTCCACGCAATGTTACATTCGAAATAAAATGAAGTTGACAAATTAAAAAGATAATGATAACATTAAAAAAATAAATTGTATCGCCATTTATGGGGTTATGTTATAAAATGTGCAGTGAAATGATGAAAATAAAGAAGATTTCTACTTCGCAACACAAACCAAACTAAATAATAACAACCATATTATTAGGAAACATTATGGAAAGTTTCGTCATTTGTGGGTAGCTAGAGATGACTGACTTTCAAAAATAATTAAAGCTGTTCTTCCAATGATTATAAAATTTAATTCATTTTCTTTTTTTTTGTTTACCGCCATCTGGTTGAGATTATTTCTACTTCAAAAGAAAACTAAAGCTTTCTAATTTCATCCATAGATGTCTGATCCAAAAGATTTGACTGAATATATTATATATGTTGCTATTCGTGAAATCTGAATAAATAATAAAAGAGTTCGCAAGTATGTACTTTTTCTAATTTGAATAAGCACTTATTCCAATATCAATGAATTCAATTATCTTTCTATATAAATAAATAAAACATTGAAAATATTCCGGATTTAGAAAAACTATCGTTTGCATTAACCCTTCGTACTTTCTGTTTTATTTTATTTATTTATTACATTACTGTGGTGACTGGATGGGTGTTTTGAAGTTTAATTAAATGATAAAATGGAGGGTATAAATGTATTAATTTAAATATTTTATGTATGTTATATTTGAAAATGGATCCATTATAAAAACGTTCATTTTATTTTGTAAACATATTTCTGTTTCTGTAAAAGGGCAAAAACAAGTATTCACCCGATTTTTTTCATTTTGTTTGTATAATATAAAGGCGCTGGGCACCGAAGAGATCGACCGATACAGTGCTTTATGGGCGTGTCTGTCTAAGTTAAGTTTTTCCTTACCTGTGATAAAAACGATAAATAATTATCAAATGTTTTTTTGAAAAAATCGCAAATTTCATTGGCCTGTCTGGCGTCCAAAAGTCGAAAGGTATAATGTAAATTGGCAATATTAGTTATCTTTCGAATTGAAATAGAACACACTTCTAAGGATTATCTGCTCAGTGGCGCTGGGCGTGTGAACAGGCACTAAGGCTCAGAGCAATAATATACGAGAGAGAGCGCTTAGACAGTTTTTATGAGGTTTGCCGGAATCGGCTAGACCTGGGCGTGGCTAGGACTAGGGATAGGGTATTTATACAGTCATTCAAAGCACATGTCGACATAATGTTTTTGTTCATTCGTATAACCACTTTTTCACAGTATTGTTATAAACAAAAATATAGCATGTAACCTAATAAACCGTTGAGTTTTGTTAATTTATTTCGCGTTTCAAAACGTATGGGCGGAGTCAACGGAGATGCGGGACATGAAAAACATTCTTACAATACTTTAAAGCGGTGTGATAATTTGGGAAATGTTGTTGTCTCTTTCTTTATCATGATGTACGACGTAAAAACCTGGGGAAAGTGATTTATCCCAAATTCGTATAGGTTGGGTAAAAATAATTAGCTCTCTCTCCATATATTGTTTCTTCAAGCACTAAGGCAAGCGAGTGGTGTTGCAAATAGAAAAAATGCTTGAAAAATTGCCCCCATCTATATATTACCTCTATTGCGCTGGCAACATTACTGTGCATTCAAAGGCTATTGAAAAAGTATGGAAAAAATAATTTAACGGATTTCTTTTAATAAAAAATGGAGATGCGCCATCGGTCCGTACTGCGCAGGGCGTGAGATGTCGTGGAGCCGGTCCTACCCATGGGGTTAATGAAAATGTGCAGCCCATCACATCGGGTGTACAAAACTGCATATATGATACAACATCATAATATACCAGGAGGGATAGCTTTGCGAAACAGTGTAGTCAGGATTGGTGATTTTTTCCTGACACCGGGCGAGGCTAGGGTTTTCATGGACACACCTTTTTACATCCATTCATTAGCACATGTCAACATAATGTTTTGTTTATTTGTAAAACAACTTTTTCACAGTATTGTTATCAACGAAAATATAGAATATAACCTCAAAAACAGTTGAGTTATGTCGCATGACAAAACGTAGTGAGCGGAGTCGCCGGGGACGCGGGAGACGAAAAGTGGTGCGATATTATGTGACAACTTGTATTGTCTCTTTCTTTCTCGCGGTTTACGACGTAAAAACTCAGAGAAAGAGATTTATCGTAAATTTGTATAGGTTGGGGAAAATATTTAGCTCTCTCTCCATATATATTCTTACTCTAAGGATACAACAGTTTCTTTTTTTAATGGGTAGGTTTCACGGTAATGTTTTCGTTAAAAATCTAATATTACACCTAAAACATCGCCAGCCCTGATAATGACTTTAATATCCACCTACAAACGCATTTAGACGCTAAATGTATCTGGGTATTTTATAAAAGTTTATCATTTCGAAACGTGTAATTTGTCGAGCTTAATATACTCGTATATGAAGCCGAGAGCTCATTATTTTTTCACATTATCTTCAATGCACCTAAATTATAAAAGGGTTGTCATTCCGTTTGTATCTGAATCGGACTGTTGTAGGATGGATTATATCTGCCTACTCACTTGTATGTAGATGACTGACTGCTTTAATATAATATTGTGATGGACCAGGGGTGTATTTTTGTTATTAATATTCCATTTACGAGGCCTGTTCAAAAGAAAAGGTGAATTTTGAATTTTCGCGGGCTGTGTACATTCGATTATCGATTTTTTTGTTATATTGGTACACACATGTTTATCATATGTTAGCATTATCAGCCAATTTGGATTAGTGGTTTGTTTTTGACAACTGGAAAGGTTAGTCACGTTTTTGTGTGTTCTTCGATTTTTTACTTCTGAAGCATATACGAGTATAATTAATATACCTACATAGTAGAAGGTACTTACCAATAAAAGCGGACTTATTATTATTGCAAGGTGGCAATTTCTTCCAACCAATCCACATTCTTAGTGTGATTAAAATAATTATATTGAAGCGTTTTCCGTATAATATGAATGTAATCAAATAGAAAAAATAATCATACACTAGGTGCCTACTCTAAAAAATTAAGTTAAATTATAACAAATGTGAATATTAATGAAAAATGTATTTATTTTATTTATTATTTTACTAGAACATACATTTTTATATTAGTTGGTAAATTACACATCCCACTAGGCATAAGCAATTTGCAAAAGTGTTTTTTTAGCTACATAGTAACATGTTAATATCGAAAATATAGTACATACATAATAAAAACAGACAAATTTGAATATAATATATTCATATAGAATCTACATATTAAGAGCTAAATTAAACTTGGTTTTTAAGGTAAGTAATGATTTTGCTTTTAAAGGTGCTTTTGGTTTGTATGTTTCTGATGGTGCTGGGCAGAGAATTGAATTGCTTAGTGGCGTTGTACTTAAAACTTTTTTGTCCGTAAGCGGTTTTATAGGCTGGGATATTAAAAAATTTTATGTGTGACTGCCTTAAGGTTCTAGAAATTTTCCTTAATGTATTCAAGTGAAATGGCAAGGAATAAAGGTGGGTAGAAATTGACAATAAGTGTAGGTTTCTGCAGTTGGGAAGAGAAAAACTTTCTTAGTTTGGCTTTGATAATGAGTTTTGAGGGAACACCACATACTAACTAATTCAAGTCTATGGTAGGTACCTACCTATTGTCAAATATTTTATCCGTTCGCATTTCGAATCCGTCCCTGCTATGTTGGCCTGCCTATCTGTACATTGTTCGTCATTATGTTGTATCTAGGGATATCATTATTACGTTGGTACCTACCCGCACAAGAGAAGGTAGGTACCGCCAGATTGTAGGTAGGTACCTACCCGCCGCGCTCAGAACTCCGCAATTCTCCGAGACAAAGAAATAATTAATTCTGACGGTTGGCGAACAGAGCGATTTTAGTATTGTGCGATGAATTATTGTGATTTGTTTTTCTTTCGACTATTTTGATGTTTTCTTGGGTAAATAAATAAATAAAATTAATACATATCATTTCTTAGGGTATCCAACTACCTCAACAAAACTAATTATGGAACTTTTTTTTGATATTACCGATAGCAAGTGAAAAAAGGAATTGAATATAAAAATTGATTACACGAACACGAGACGAGAAATACCAAAATTATAAGTTTAAATAATGCAAGCATGTATCTACCTGCATCTTTTGTACTGGGCAATTCAATTTTAAATTGATATACCACTCGAAATTAGTCGAAGTAATGACTTGACTCGATTCGGTAAACTTACAAACGGGCAATTGGTTTAATAGATTCCCCTTTTTAAGGTGCGAGTCATGTAATTTCTACCGATATTTCAATTTAAGGTGCTCCGAAGAACTAGCGTCATTCATCCTTTCGGTGTAGAGCCAGGAGAATCTTAAACGCGTGCTCAACATTTGTACGCAGTTCAAATTTACGGGATAATTTGTCGGCTGTTGTGTTTTCTCCCTCCTACAACATGTTCACTCATTTTTCTTTCCACATAGCATCCCCAGAAGTGATGTAAGGTGTTGATTTATAGACCGACATACTTGATTCTGAAGACTTGTGTGGCCCTTCAGCCACCTAAGATGTATTTACCATTTGGGAGAAGGCTCGACTCAAGCGACACAAGTTTGGGATTTTTGTAGCTTTTTGTCGCTTCGGGTAACTCAGTGAGAGCATTGAGTTAACTTAGTTAACTTTTTTTTTCTAAATCCAACCAGATACTGAAGACAACAAAAAATTTTTTATTGCAAAACCAAAAAAAACTTTAAAATGCTCTGGTGTGAACTTCCCGAAATGGCGCTTCAGCCCTTTTGCCTTTCCGGTAATGATATGGATGTCGTTGTGAAATTTTGATTTGGTTGTTTAATTTCGTTTCTTAATAACTTAACTTAACTTAAACTTAGTTTTATTCACTTTTAATTATAATGTTTATTTATTTATTTTTGTTGTCAATTAATTTCGTCACAATGTTTATGACATCTTCAGGGCAAATACAAAATAGGTCTTATAATCTCTTGAAGATTAATACATACATTATTATTAAAACAGATTAATCTCTAAAGATGTAATGAAACCAGTTGGCAATAAAAAATACTAAAGAAAGTGAATGAAACAAATTTATTTAGAAATCAATCAAATCGTTTTGGCAGTGAAATAAAATAAGGTTCCCTCCTAAAAGATGACATAGGCCTTGAGAAAAATTATTTCCTTCAAGGCCTCCCATGGGGAATTAATGTGGAAAATATATACTTACCTCTATTAAAAAAAAGCATAGGCAGGTATCTACTGACTAAAGGGTATGGGGGACCATTTAAAATAAATAAATATGTAATATGGAAAAACTATCCGCCATTCCATTTGCTGTAATGGCCTGGCCAGCCAATCATATTATGTCTGGGAATACCATAATGCCGAATGGTATTCGTGACAATACTATTAAGTTTGCGGATCGATTAGAGCCATAGTCGTATTTATATGGCAGGTATCACTGAACAGATTATCCCTAGGAGTGTGATCTGTACCTACCAATTTGAAAGAAGACGTATGTCGCAAATTTGCATAAAACCTTTCGAATCCTCGGTCCCACAGAGGCGTGTACTCCATAAAGACACATAAGCACTGCCTACCTTACGTACTCGCATACAAATATGTATAATATTACATTATAAATAAACAATTGCAAAAATATGTAAGTTCCGCGTAAATGCCGCGAGCGCCCCACCGATATCCTACTATAACGTGTCAAAAGCAGTAACTACAGATGCCCAAACGCCGCCAACGTCAGAGTAGATTGTTAAATCGTCGCTGGAAAGGCAAAGGGGCTTAAGAGACACTTTGGTAAAAAATGAGTTAAATATGCAGGTTTTTTTTCTGCATCGAATGCTCTGACTCTCGTTTGATTCTGAAGACTTTTGTGGCCCTTCAGCCATCTAAAATATATTTACTATTTAGGAGAAGACTTGACTCAAGCGAAACAAGTTTGGGACTTTTTAGCTCTTTTTGTCGCTTCAGGTAACTCAGTGAGAGCATTGAGTTACCTGAGTTATTTTTTTTTCAAAATCCAACCAGGTACTGAAGACAACAAAAAAAAATGCTCTGGTGTTAACTTCCCAAAATGGCGCTTCATCCCGTTTGCCTTTCCGGCGACGCGATATGTTCACCAGAACTAGACTATACAAAATATGTATGCTGTGAGCTGTGCGCGAGTTCAAGTGTCTTATTTGTGATGGTATCGTTGTTAGTGTCTAGGTAGTGCTTTAACAGAACAAATCCAATAGAAATCATTGACATCTCTTGGTTCCTATCTGTACTATCAATTAATCCGCTGTTTTTCCTATTAGGTACCTACCCTGATCAAGTGAAAGAATTTCGTCATTTGAAAATGTTTGATCATTTTCAGCAAAAGTAAGGTAACAAATGAGTTCAGGATACACGAACACACTAGTATTATCGTGTTCAGTGGCCGGGTTATTATTGAGCTTCTGGCGATCTTTGTATTTGCGGGATTGCGGATAATAAAACACAGGAAATGACAAATCTATAGCCATTTCTGTTTTTGACGAGAGTTGTGTTGCATTGTCTATGACGTCTTTGGGTTTTGATGCAGAATAATTTTTATTTATTGAGGTAGGCTATCTTGCCTCACCTAGTAATTTAATATGAAAAAATATATATACCTTACATATAGACATCTAAATGAAATTCATATAAATCACCCAGACTTTTTTAAACTAGAGATACTTACAGTATCACGTGGTGTTGAATAAAAAAAAAATCAAACTTTTCTCTCCCCATTTCTTAGGCGTATTAAACCCCTAATATTAGGGTATTTGGGTAGATATCTACTATTGCCATAGACTCACTGGCTCTGGGTAGTTGGGACTCTTTGTGTGGTATTCAGATAAAAATCTCGGGAAACACTAAAATACCAAAAATAAAACGTAGGTTTTTAATTTTCTAATTCGCCAAGATTGACTAACGCAATTTAGACATCAACCTAACCTAACCTTACCTAACTTAACCAAACCTAACCTAACCTTAACTAACCTAACCTAACCTTAACTAACCTAACCTTAACTAACCTAACCTAACCTTAACTAACCTTACCTAACCTACCACCAAAAATATGCGTATAACGTTTTTTTTTTCAAAGGAATAAAAAAATAGCGATGGAGTTTTACTGTAGAAAATTTATGTTTTCTGGAAAATTGAGAAAATATGGAAAAGCAGGACCATAAACTACACTCAAAATAATATTATCTACTAAATGGATATCTTATATGGCACCGTTTTCATGAAAAATCACTAATAGCTAAGATTTATTACTAATTGCTTCCAATTAAGATTTATAACTAAGTGACATACCTACAGCTAGAACTTTTAGATAGCAACTAACTACTGAGAGTATATATAGAGTAGTATCTACACAAGGCAGTGTAGTCAGTTTTTGATTAGATTTTATTAGATTTGATGTAGATGATTTTTACCTGACTCGGCGTACCTGGGCGTGGCTAAGACTAAGACTAGGGTATTTATACATCCATTCATATCACATATCGACATAATGTTTTTGTTTATTCGTATAACCACTTTTTCACAGTATTGATATCAACAAAAATATAGCTAACCTAAAAAACCGTTTAGTTGTGTCAAGTTTAGTGGCATAATAAAAAATGTGGGCGGAGTCCCGCGGTGACACAGGAGCCCAAGATCATCGTGACAGTACATAGAAGCGGAGTATTATATTTGTTGTCTCTTTCTCTCTCATGGTGTACGACGTAAAAACCCGGAGAAAGTGATTTATCGCAAGTTTGTATCCGTTGGGTAAAATTAATTAGCTCTCTCTCCATATATTGTTTCTCTTCTTAGAGTATACAAGAGGTAGCCCAAGCCAAGGCAGTGAAGTCAGTTTTGGACTTGTTTTTGATGATTTTAACATGACTCGGCGCAAATGGGCGTGGCTAGGACTAAGGCTACGGTATTTATACATCCATTCATATCACATATCGACATAATGTTTTTGTGTATTCGTATAGCCACTTTTTCACAGTATTTTTAAACAACAAAAATATAGCATCTAACCTAAAAACCGTTTTAGTTGTGTCAAGTTTAGTGGCAAAATAAAAAAATGTGGGCGGAGTCCCGCCGTTAACCAGCGAAAATAGCCAGCTTAAGATCATTACGACAGTATATAGAAGCGGCCCAAGAAATTTGTTGTCTCTTTCTCTCTCATGGTGTACGATGTAAAAACTCGGAAAAAGTGATTTATTACAATTTCGGATGGGTTGGGTAAAACAAATTAGCTATCCCTCCATATATTGTTACTTCAAGTTTCTCTTAGACTGAGACTTATAACCAGACTTGTAATCATGAATAATCAATAGTTCCGCTACATGCAGGTAGGTAGATGCTATCAGGTAATAAAAAAATATGATAATACATTCATCAAAGTAGGTACCTGGTAGAGAAGTTATTAAATATCTAGGTAATGGTTAGGTACCTGAATGACGGTACAGCGGCCGAACACTACAGTTTTATTTGAAGTCCCAAAACCATTTGCGGTTTGAACACGGAGCAATCATGGCCGCCGACAGGAAGGGATTATTGGACTTGGGGGTAAAAACCACCATTACAATGCCAAATAAAATGTTAGGGAATATACGAGAAGATAAATCCATTGAGAATTCCGTTTTAAGATAAAAATGATTGTTAGAGCAATTGATTGCTAAAAGATTTATCTTTCAGTAGTGCCCCGTGAGAAATAATCCCTAATAAATGAAAATATTTTCGATACCTATGGTTTAATTTTAATTTTAAATTTAATATTAATTTTAATTTTAATTTTAATTTTAATTTTAATTTTAATTTTAATTTTAATTTTAATTTTTAATTTTTAATTTTAATTTTAATTTTAATTTTAATTTTAATTTTAATTTTAATTTTAATTTTAATTTTAATTTTAATTTTAATTTTAATTTTAATTTTAATTTTTAATTTTAATTTTAATTTTAATTTTAATTTTAATTTTAATTTTAATTTTAATTTTAATTTTAATTTTAATTTTTAATTTTAATTTTAATTTTAATTTTAATTTTAATTTTAATTTTAATTTTAATTTTAATTTTAATTTTAATTTTAATTTTAATTTTAATTTTAATTTTAATTTTAATTTTTAATTTTAATTTTAATTTTAATTTTAATTTTTAATTTTAATTTTAATTTTAATTTTAATTTAATTTTAATTTTAATTTTAATTTTAATTTTAATTTTTAATTTTAATTTTAATTTTAATTTTTTTTTTACCATCACGCCGTTTCTCCGCAGGTGTGTGCGAGAGGATGGACTGCCATACAAATCTGTCTTGGCACACACTCTTTGCTTAATTCACTAACTGATTAACTAACAAGGAGAAAATAATATATAATAGCTCAACAATAGATGTTTTACATTTTAATTTTATAAACACGAATCTGGATCTTAATAATTAGGTACCTAAGTAAGTTTATTTAGGTAATTTATTAACCTCAACTTATAAAAAGCATCTGTCTAAGCAAAATTAAAATATCAACTCAAAATTTTCTTGTATATAAAACTGCTTTTTGGTAGATTTTTTGCATCTAATGAAAAAAACAATCGCCTGAAAAAATACTTTGGTTAAAAAATGTGTTTTCGGGTACAAAAACAAAAATAAAAATCTATTGAAACTCACAGTAACCCAAACAATATAATTAATTAATATTCCTGTAAGGGAAATACGGGAAAAAGAAGACAAAAAACGTGAAACCAAATAGCCAAGCTGAAATAAATTTTAAATGAATTAGTTGTTGAATTCAACAGCATGAACTCGCCCTAAAAGCGTTCACAAGATTTACACCAAGCGTTGAATTGTAGTGAGTGAATCCAACCTTATGGCGTATAAACACCAACAATTGAATGCCTCCCGGAATTAATACCGGGCCAAGCGAAACTGAGCTCTATGATAACACTCCACAGAGGGTAGGTTAGGGATGGGACCAACTATATGTTTGCCGATATCAAATAAAATATCGATATTTAATCGTTTTTTTTAATCGGTATATTTTTGACGGCCTCCGTGGTCGAGTGGTAAGGACCCAGCATGCGCGAATAAATAATATAAAATGACATATCATATAATGAGTATATTTGCGGTAAATTCCATGGTAAAAGATACTAGCATCGCCCTGGTGAAAGACCACCACTCAGAATCGAAACGTTGCTTGCAATGGCTTTTGCCGTGTTTGGTGACCAGATCTGATTAGCCCGGTACTTCCCAACCTTCCTCTTCCCCATCTCCTTCTCCTCCCTACTTCCTTCAGTCACACAACATACCTCAATCAGGGATGCTATAGTTCCATTAGATCTAGACGGTTGGGAGCAGCTGGGACTCTTGTGCGGTATTCACTATAAAAAATTATCGAAAAATGTTTAATGATAAGGGTATTGTGAATCGATAAAAGTGTGATGTGGGCGTGTCTGTGTGCCCAAAGTCAGCTGAGTTATTTCTTGGTTCTAGTGAAATTGATCAAACTTTTTTTTAATATGAAAATTCTTCCTTCAACAGAAAACCAATTTCGTTGGCCTGTCTGAGGCCTAGGAGTTGAAAGATTTTACAGAAATTTCCGACATAGGTTTTTTTTTTTAATCGGTATGGATGCACATTTCTTCTGATTTATCTCTGCATTGATCTTCGTTGTGTACCTAGTGGTAATAATAGTTTATTTTGTATCCGCAGACAAAATGGGCTTGATTCCTTTCAACGAGAAAAAATACTAACCAGAAAAGACACGGCACGATCATGTAAATTAAATGTTTGCGTTGTGTAATGTAAAAAAGTCGTTATAATAGAATAATATGTATAAATGCAAATGATGCAACAAAGCGTGGGCCAAGCAGTGTTGCGCGGCGTCCCAACCTCGTGTTTTAACTATCAAATTTTGTAGTTTAATTGAGTACTAATATTGTAATAGTAATTTTATGTATGTTATGAATATTTTTAACTAGCTGTCTGGTATTATGTTACTCTAGGTACCTAAGTATCTACAACCATTTTAAGATTCTTAAAAGTTATTTGGCAAGAATATTCTTTTCCATTTGACTTTGATAAAATAGCTGAAAAGATTAGTAAAAAACATTATTTTTCATTTTCTTCTGGTTATTCAGTTATTCAGTTATTTATTAATTTAAAAACATTACAAAATTTTTATTTTAAGGCGTTTTTAAATAGAGCGAGTAAGTGTATTAATACACAATATTCATAAATATAAAACAATTAATTCTAAAAAAAATATAAATTGCAATGAATGCAAAGTAAAGACAGTAAAAAATAAAACAATAAAAATTAGACAATTTAAACATAATTTTTTCATCCAAATGATGTATAAAAAAAAAAAAAAAAATAAAAATAAAAATAAAAATAAATAAATAAAAACAAGGAATAATTATGGTTAATAATGCAAAGTAAAGACAGTAAAAAATAAAACAATAAAAAATTAGACAATTTAAACATAATTTTTCATCCAAAAATAAAAATAAATAAATAAAAACAAGGAATAATTATGGTTAATAATGATAATAATTATATAATAATAAGGTGTCCTTTTCTATCAAAGGTTGGATCTTATCAATGCATTTTTTTTAATTTGCAGACTGTAGTCTGAAATAATTTAGCAGCAGTGATTTCAGTATAAATTTAAATAAGAAAAAAAATGTTATCGGTTTATAAAAAAAGTTCGATTAATCTTAAAAAAATTCGTTTTTCCAGAATTGCAATCCCTATCAATTCGGGGCCAATTCCCTTCATAATCAAATCCGACCCTCGACCAATCACTGCAGCGAGGGGGCGTGGCCCGGCGGGGAGGCACCGGTCCCTCATTGGTCGGCAGGTTGCCATGGAGACGGCGCGAGGCCACGTGGTGTCGATAATGTCGACCTATTATTATTCTTTTTTCATCTAATATAATCGCTTTAGAACTTGTTCTATTTTTGTACTGGAAAATAATATTGTACTTAGTTTCATCAAATTATTTTTATGTGTAAAATTATGTTAAAAAAAGAAGCTGATTTGATTGTTAGACACAGGTAACTTTACAGTTTGCCAAAGGACGAACTAACAACATTTTTATTAAAATCTATAGCTTTTTTCTTTAAAAAAAAACTAGCATCTTCACCGGCTGCAAAGTTAAGTATGTCAATCTTTAGCAAAATTTGTGATTTCAGAGAGAAATTGAAGAGATGTTGCTTAGTTAAGAACAAGATCACTTCAATTTTAATGACATTCATAATTATCTGTGCAGTCAGGGGCGTTGTTAGTGTAACTTTTGTAGATAAAGTATAAATCTAAGAGCAAGAATATATGGAGAGATAGCTAAATAGGGTATGTTGTGAGGCTGAAGTTAGTGGGGTAGGGAAGGAGATTGGGAAGAGGAAGGTTGGGAAGTACCTGGCTATTCAGATCTGGTCACCAAACACGGCTAGTAAAGCCATTTCAAGCAACGTTTCTATTCTGAATGGTGTTCTTTCACCAGGACGATACTTAAGAGTATCTACCACTCTGGGTATGTAAGCATGTTCTCCGTCTCCGGCGACTCCACCCACTACGTTTTGATATGCGACATAACAGGACATATCTCAGCGGTTTTTTAAGTTATATTCAACATTTTTGTTCATAACAATACTGTGAAAAAGTGGTTATATAAATAAACAAAAACATTATGTCGACATGTGCTAAGAATGGATCCATAAATACCCTAGAACTGGGCCTAGCCACGCCCAGGCCTAGTCGAGTCAGGCAAAAACCAACAATACTAACGGCTGATAGAACCCAAACGCAATCCAAATACTAAGTTTGGAGATCGCGCTGCAGGAGTATCGGGGCCGAAGGCTTGGAATAAACTCCCACCGGAACTAAGATGTATAACGAGCCCAACAGAATTTCGGTCCCAACTGAAAACATACCTTTTCAGACTATCATATCCTTGAATTCATTA
Source organism: Drusus annulatus (assembly GCA_022651775.1). Taxonomy (NCBI): domain Eukaryota; kingdom Metazoa; phylum Arthropoda; class Insecta; order Trichoptera; family Limnephilidae; genus Drusus; species Drusus annulatus. The sequence continues at coordinate 500,997 of JAGWCC010000344.1, read as the reverse complement.
AAAGAATCTCAACATTATCTGTTTCTCGACAAATCACCCTTAGATATACAAATTTTAACCAAATCCTGTACTGTACGACAAATTCAGAAAGTCCATTTTTTAATTTCGCTCCCATGCCCTAAATCGGAATAAAAAAAAAAAAAAATCACAATTTTAAGTTAATGAGTGTGTCTATCTGATGGGACCTGCCAGGTAAGTATGTTCCTGTAAATTTTCTTATTTAAACTAGGAATTAATATCTAATAATAAATAAGAAGATCTGTACAGCGCCCTTGCGGTGATTTTTCACAAAAACGGCGCTATACAAATCATACAAATATTATTATTATTACAGAAGCGCTCCCTGCTGTATATTATTGCTCTGAGGTATAAACGAATAAATTCGTTCGTATGTTAGTTTCTTCCTCAGATAAGTTTGTAAATATACGAGGCCTGTTCAAAAGAAAAGGTGAATTTTGAATCTTCGCGGGCTGTGTACATTCGATTATCGATTTTTTTTTGTTATTATGTTGGTACACATATGTTTTATCAGCCATGTTCGTGGAAAAACAAATCATGGATTTTATTCTTTTTTGATCCATTTTTTCAAAAGTAAAAAATCGAAGAACACACAAAAACGTGACCAACCTTTCCAGTTGTCAAAAACAAACCACTAATCGTTTGCAAAATATGACTTTTACCAACATAACAAAAACAAAAATCGATAATCGAATGTACACAGCCCGCGAAATTTTCAAAAGCAAAGGCCATGAATTTAATGGTAAGTACTTTTAACCTTTATTTTTTTAATTAAAAAGCCACCAGAATCTAAGCACTATAATAAAAAAAGCGTTCTCTAACATTTGTTAAAGGTAAAAGAGGTTACAGCAAGCCATTGGAAAAACCTTAACCTAACATTACTAAAACAATAAAAACACAATTTTCAGCAATTTTGTGTCTTGTGAAATATTCATGAAAATTTTCATACGGTTAATTGCACAATTTTTAAAATTTTATTAAAATCACATTTTTGCGGCTAAAAGTATGTGGCAACACCTATCCATATAAATAGATAAAGCAGACAGGTACCTACCTACTCGTGTGTAAAAGTTTTTTCTAACTTAGCCTTACTTATAGATATAAAAAAGTGAAAAAAATAGTAAAAAGCAAGTGGTTGATGATATGGGATTATTAAATCATTTTAAACCAAATATGGTTTTGAACTAATAGTTAAATTATCTGCCTGCCGATTTAATTTAATTTTATGTTCAATGGTGTCTCCGAGAATCTAGGCAGAATCGCTAACATAACTAACTAACCATCACCCCATTTTACACCTAGGGGTAGGCAGAGAGGTTGAACCGCCAACCAACTCTGACTTGCAACACACTCCTTGCTTCATTCACTTTCATAGATCGTCCAACATAGATACTCTTCTGTTATTCTGACTCTTGACATGGCCCGATTCAAGTATTTGATTCACTTGATCGTGTCATGTCTTCATCGGGCGTCCCTGACTTTTTCTATCATCCACTTTAGAGGAATATATTCTCCTAACACTCCTTTATTCGTTCATCCGATCTACATGCCCAAACAACCTAAGCATTCCTTTCAATCCTTAATACTACACAGATTTAAAAATAAATAAATTACCCCTTTATCAATAATATGTATGTTAGGTTAGGTACCTACCTATATAATAATAATAATATTTGGATAATTTGTACAGCGCCGTTTTTTTGAAAAATTACCTCAAGGGCGCTGTACAAATCTTTAATTTCTACTTAATATTAATTCCTAGTTTATATAAATATACAGCAACATACTTATCTGGAAGGTCACTTCTGGCAGGACACAATCATTTTATTATCATAATAACTTAAAATTTAGCTGATTTTTACACACATAAATATATATATATATATATATACATATAGTTGGTAGAATAGTATCTATCCAAGGCAGTGAAGTCAGTTTTTGACTTGTTTTTGATGATTTTAACCTGACTTGACGCACATGGGCGTGGCTAAGACTAAGGCTACGGTATTTATACATCCATTCATATCACATATCAACATAATGTTTTTGTGTATTCGTATAGCCACTTTTTCACAGTATTTTTATCAACAAAAATATAGCATATAACCTAAAAAACCGTTTAATTGTGTCAAGCTTAGTGGCATAATAAAAAATTTGGCGGAGTCCCGCGGTGAACCAGGACCTTAAGATCGTCCTTACAGTATATAGAAGCGGTCTAGGAAATTTGTTGTCTCTTTCTCTCTCATGGTTTACGACGTAAAAATCCGGAGAAAGTGATTTATCGCAAGTTTGTGTAGGTTGGGTAAAAATAATTAGGTCTCCCTCCATATATTGTTACTTCAAGTATATATATATATATATATATATATATATTTTATTTTTTTATTAGGTAGGTACATACCTAATTTTAATTAAAAAAATAAGAAATTTTCTATCATTTATTATTTAATCTGAATAGATTTGCAAACTTATCTGTGCAAGCAGTTAAAAGAGGAACTGACTAACAATCTAACGTTTTTTTTTGCATTGAAAACCACAACATCTAGAGGCGAGGGGACACCGACTTAGCAGTTTATTTGGTAGGTAGGCAGGTACATATGAGGCCTGTAGAAACAAACACGGCTAAGTCCATTGACTACAGTTTTCGAGGAAGAACAAAAAACGTTTAATTTAAAAATTACTTGTGATACTGTCACTAAAATAAATTCGACAAATAGTACTTACTAAAAACATTAATTTTCTTCTTGATACGTTAGTTTAACTGGTGCGAAACAAAAATATATTTAAATTATTAGTGGACTTTGCCGTGTTTGTTGTTCACATTTGACAACTGCCGCTTTTTGTTTTCAACACAACTGGACTTTGCCAGTTTTGAAATGGACACGTTTTTTCACAAGGTTGCAGTCAAAGTCAGTAAAAAAATAGTTTTACATTTAAAAAAGTATTTATTTTGATGGAAATACAAAACAATAATATCTTACAAAATATTTTGAAAAAGTTTGTAAGTTATGGTGACTTAATTAATAATTAATAATTAAAAAAAAAAAAAAACTAAAAATCGAAAGAAAAAATTAGAAAAGAATAATAACTATTATTCTGATATTTTTTTTATATAAATTTGTTTTAAAAGATTTAATAAGATATGAATGCGGAATAATATTCAAGAGCAGGAAGATTTCTCCAGTTATCACCGAAATGCTTGGTCTAAAGATAGTTGACATCTCTTACTTTTAACGATTTCAAAACAACTTTTCCGGGTTCTATGTTGCTTGGAATTATCATTGATTCATTTTTGTTTTTCACACAGCATGATTTTTACAATATTAATGACATAACAATAACTACTAATAAAGTAATCATATTATTCAATAAAACTCTAAATCGTAAAAACTAATTTATTTTACCACTATGCTGTTTAGTAAGTAAAAAAATTATGTCCATAAAAATAACAGGAAACAAAAGTTCATTATGCACGTCAGCGGACATTTTCGGTAATTTGCGAAATTGTCAATATCTCAACTTTTACAAAAACAATGTTTTACAACAACAAACCGCCATCTTGAAAACAGCTATTTACAACGCTCCTATTGGTCCGTTTGAAAACTGCCGTCTTTGATTTGGAAAGAAGTGGACTTTGCCGAGTTTGTTATGGAACTCAATTTTAATCCGTAAAAATAAATGGTTTAGAGCCGTGTTTGTTAGGAAAGCAACATTGCATCATGAAGCATTTTTTTTACTCTTTCGAACCTCATATTTAACTCATTTTCCATTATTGGTGGACTTTGCCGTGTTTGTTTCTACAAGCCTCATATCAACTTCCCCCATAGATCCTCCGCATTGCTATTTTCATGGTGGTAGTGAAAGTCTCAATACAACTATCTTTATAACCTTGGAGTAACAATATATGGAGAGAGAGCTGATTCTTCCTATGCAAATTTGGGATAAATCACTTTCTCCGGGTTTTTAAGAAAGAGACAACGATATTTCCCAAATTATCACACCGCTTTAAAGTGTTTTTAGAATGTTCTTCGTGTCTCGCGTCTCCGTTGACTTCGCCCACACGTTTTGATATGCGACATAAATTGACATAACTCAACGGTTTTTTTTTTGGTTATATGCTGTATTTTATGTTTACTGTAAAAAAGTGGTTATACGAATAAACAAAAACATTATGTCGACATGTGCTATGAACGGATGTATAAATACCCTAGCCCTAGTCCTAGCCACGCCCAGGTCTAGCCGAGTCCGGTGAAACTCATCAAAACTGACTACAGCAGCGCTCCCTCCTAGTATATTATTGCTCTGAGGTTATAACAATAATATACCAGGAAAGATAGCTTGTGTAGTCAGGATTGTTGATTTTTTCGGGTGTGGCTAGGGCTAGGGCTAGGGTATTTATACATCCATTCATAGCACATGTCGACATGATGTTTTGTTTATTTGTATTTTTTACCACTTTTTTCACAGTATTGTTATCAACAAAAATAAAGGATATAACCTCAAAAACCGTTGAGTTGTGTCGCATAACAAAACGTAGTGGGCGGAGTCGCCGGAGACGCGGGAGACGGAAAACGTGCTTACATACATAAAAGTAGTGCGATATTATGTGACAACTTGTCTTGTTTCTTTCTCTCTCACGGTTTACGACGTAAATACCCGGAGAAAGTGATTCATCGTAAATTTGTACCTATTGGTTGGGTAAAAATATTTAACTCTCTGTCCATATATACCTATTCTTGCTCTGAGACCTAACCCATAAGTTAGCTAATTCTCATAAAACATCAAACAAATATATAATCATATTTTCAAAACTATCTACAATCCATCTCGTCGATTGGAATGGTAACATCTGCCAAGGTTTGTTATTTGTTCAGTCGTATTGTTTAATAACCAGAAAGTATCGAGTATGTTCCTGCCGCTGAGAGCTCCGTTGTAACCTTTCTTTTCGTTACGTGCGACGTTTATGAGAAAGAGGGAGAGGTCGCAACAGAGCTATCAGGGCATGCCTATATACCTATCTACTGAATGTGGTCGCGACAGAAGACAGCGGGACGCGAACATTTTCATTCAAAAGCAGTGGCGGCCGGTGATCTAAATTTCAATTAATGCAATAATGTTGTAATTAAAATGCAATTAAAAATCATCAATTTTATGAACAAAATACGAGCCTCGGGGTCGGAAATCAGATGCCGTTTTCTCAGGCTCTATGGTCCGAATGAAATGTGAACCTTTGGAATCGTGTCGAAAATGATGGACTAAAGAATGAAGTGAACCTTTGGAATCATGTCAAGAATGATAGACTTAGGGGCTATTTCACCACCTCTCAATAAACTACTATTCATTATTAACTCTAATCATCGGAAATTTGCGAGCCTTGGCTGGCAACGCCGCTTTTTTCAAACCTTATCCCGTCTGCTGTCGTCTGTCAATACAATGCCGTTATTTCTATCATAAACATAAACTACCGAATGTCAAGTGAACATATTTCTATTTTAAAACCCTGTCAAAAAGTGATGGACTAAATAAAAAACTGTAATTATGGAAGTGGTTGAAGATTTAAATATCTAAGACGAACAGGACATGGCGGAAAGACGTAGACCGCGTGTTTTCAAACCAAGAGTCAATTTTTTATACGTCTTAGATTTCGCTTGACAAAAATGCCGTACTGGATAAAATGCGAGCCGGTATGTAATTCGAAAACGCCTTCAAATGACGTTCTTTTGAGATAGAAATAACCATGGACACGTGACAGAATGAAATAAGGTTTGAAAAAAGCGGCGTTGGAATCATGTCAAGAATGATAGACTTAAGAAGATTAATTTAAAATAATCCACAAAAAGTAACATTTCTTTAAAAAAATACCACTTTGCGGGCAAAATGCTAGCCTTGGGGTCGGAAATTAGATGCCGTTTTCTTAGACTTTATGAGACCGAATGAAGTCAACCTTCGGAATCCTGTCAAGAATTATGGACTTAGAAGATTAATTTAAAAAAATCCACAAAAAGTAACATTTATTAAAAAAACACTTTGCGGACAAAATGCGAGCCTTGGAGTAAAAAATTATAAGCCGTTTTCTCGGACTCGCGTTAATGCTCCCTGAAGTACAAACAATTGGCATTGTCCGAATAAAAATGTTTTTTTAAATTCAAACCTGCATGTTGCATTTGGAACATGAGAATAGTATAAAAGAATAAATTATTGTTAAAAAAAAGAACAACAAAACAAAAACGTCGACGTGCGTCTCAAATTCTAAAATGATTCGCAAGAAGCAAAATTTTTGTATTTGTTATACAGGAAGGCAACATTCAGAATGCTTTCCGGACCTGAACGGAACTCAGCGGACGGACGGTGTATTTTGATCAGGGTAGGCAGTAGGAAAAAGAGCGGGTCAATTGATAATAGAGATAGGTACCAACAAATGTCTTTGTTCTCTAAAAGCACTGCCTTAGAATCCAACATATGTACTAACACAAAGAAATCACTTGAACGCGCAACAGCTCCGAGTATACACATATTTTGTGTAGTCTAGTGTTACAGCTTTTGACACGTTATAGTGGGAAGGTCGGTGAGGCGCTGGCAGCGGTGGGATTAGCTACATTTCGCGCCTATTTTTGAGAGTGTTATAATTTCATATTATTTAATCCGATATTAAACGTATGTTTATGCGAGTACGGTAGGGTAGGCAGTGCTTATGTGCCTTCATGGAGTGCACGCCTCTATCCATGTGTGTACTAGAATTAGACATATACCTAGAAGCGTATGTACTACAGGTATTGTTTATTGCACGCACCAATCAAAAAAACATTCCATCGATTATTAATTGTTAGTTATATTTGAGGATGCAACGCATAACTGCAGCCAAACACACGCCGTCCCTGCTCAAAAGTGAAAATTCTCTACAAACCACAAGCGACGCAATGACGCGATCATTTGAGGTGAATCTACTATTGTTACCAGTGGAGTAAGATCCACTAGATTAACCATTTATCAGGCATAGAGTCTGACAGACGAAAGAATGCATCTGACGGCTGGTGCGCAGAAACGCATTTTAGTAGGAGGCGGGGTCAGCTAGAAAAAAAACCAACAATCATTGTACGGATTGTCTACTTCTTGAACTTCGGCAAAGCCATTCGTATTATTTAATTTGTTAAGCTTTACGGAGTAAGTAAAGGGAGTATCTCACTTGATTACCTAGGTCGCCTTTTATCTCCCAGCAATACCGCTACGAAGTGTAATTTTTATGATTATTACGTCATTTTATACGTTTTACGTTCAAACAATTGCATTGGCATTTTCCATACAAAAGGCTGGAGTTTTATAAAATCTAAAAAAAATAAAATTATTGGTTAGGCAGGTATCTACTCCCGAAGAAGGGAGCTTATGGGGTGGAAGAGAATAGAAATGAAATAGGGGAAGAAGAAAGGAAAGTTTGGAATGTAGATAACCTGGATATTCAGATTTGGTTATTAAACGCATGACGCACCGCATCACTTGCACGGGGTGAAGCGAAAAAAAATAAATTGACATCTGGATTACGTATTTTGAAATAGAGGTTTAATTATTTAATGCAAGGCTTAAAACAGTAGGTCGGTAGATAACTAACTTCTAAATACAATACCTTGGAAAGTATAAAAAAAAATTAAAAGGGAAAAATGCCATTTCACACCTAGATACCTAGTTTTCTAAATATTTATTATTTTTTTCGAAATCCAATCTTGTCAAATCTATGTCAATACTTGCTGCTCCGGGTTATATTGTTTTTAAAGACAAATATTTGTTGTAGATGACGTAGATGTACTTGGCAGGTCTTGCAAAACAAAGCGCGATTCGTAAAGAAGTAAAAAGTGAGTTATTTGGATTTATTGCTCAAGAATATTTGAGAATAAAAAAGACCACATCTTTAGTTATAAGAGTGACGTTTTTCTACCAACTTTCAAGATTTTTCAGAGCAAAAATATTATTTATGTTGTCATTTTTAGAGTCGTTTTAAAAATAAAGTTATTACCTACACCTTTTAAATTTTTTTATATGAATACCGCACAAGAGTCAACTGCTCTCAACCGTCTAGAGGCAGTGAGACTACGGCATCCCCAAATAGGGTATGTTGTGAGGCCTTAGGTAGTGGGGAGGGGAAGCAGATTGGGAAGAGGAAGGTTGGGAAGTACCTGGCTATTCAGATCTGGTCACCAAACACGGCTAAAGCCATTTCAAGCAACGTTTCAATTCTGAATGGTGGTCTTTCACCAGGGCGTTACTTAGAGTATCTACCACTCTGGAATGTGCCGCAAATATTCTTTTTTATTATTTTTGTATGAATTATATGTGTTATGACACATATTAATTAAATAAAAGTTGTTGGCGCACGCCGGGTTTGAACACGCGATCTACCTATAACCTACCACCTATCTAATCTTTTTTAGAAAGCTTCTTTACACCATGTTAGAATTTGAAAAATACATATTTTCGTACAGGTACCTACCGTTTGAAAACAGTTTGTTATGGATATGAAAAATCGGAAGAAAATTTTCTGTACCACTGGTACCAACATTATAAAAAAAAAACAGTGCAGGCTTACATATAAAGTAATGAATGGTCGAGATAGTTATAAGAGGAAAAAAAAAAAAAACAGTTTATTTAACAATAGCGACGCCCCGACTGCACAGATAATTTTGCCCCCGTAAAAGTTTATTGTCACCTCGCAACCTGGTGTTCATAATGAAAGCTTTGAAATTTAATTTTTTGTGTGAAAAAGTAGGACAAAATCAAAATAAATAAATTTTGTTTACTTAATATTTTGTGATTGCTGATTATGGAAAAATAGTTCCAAGGTATTGAAACATGGGTAAGTTCGTAGTACCTACTTATGTAGGTAAGTAGGTACCGTATATTATCATATTATATAACGATAAACAAATACCAGGAAATGAAAGAAGCTTTAGGTGATTCGACAAAAAAATGTCTAAACAATTAATGCTTCTCACAATTTTATTCGACCCATTTTAAATTGACAAAACCCGATAAATGTCAATTTTATTGCATTATATTTGAATGTTCATCCTCCCGCGACGATTTAGGCGTAGGTACTCACTGAACACCGTAGAAATAATAATAAAATTATTCACAGAAACTAACAACAATATTGCCGCAACATTCATCCAAACGATGAATTTGATGCCAATAAACTACCAAAAAATATAGTAGCCTCTGTCTTCTTCTATCCACCAACAATAATAATAATTCTACACGAATCATTAATCGCAATCCGCGCTTCAATAAATGGAACGAATAAAGCGAAAAGTGTATACACCTCTTTACGAAAATACTCCCCTAATATGACGACACAATGCTTGAAATATATCTAGACTCCTCGCACTTGAAACTTTGATGTGTGTGTTTTGGTTCGACTGTCCTCCTCTCGCGGGCTTCGTTCTTCTTTCTCCAACGGCTCGGAACATTCAGTGTGAATCGGTTAGCAGCAGTGAAGGGTCCACTGCCGGATTGGTGGGAGTTAATTCGTCCGAAATCGCAGCTAAATCGGTTTAACTCAACTGATTTGTCAAGTTTTCTATCTAGTAATAAAAAATAAAGTTCCTACCTTCGTTGGTATTTCTTTGCGAGTGCAAATAGGCTTAATTAAAAAGAAATACACGATACAGGCCGCATTTTCGAGGAGACGGCGGATTTTTGCGGTAATTTTTGGAACGCGACAGCTGCCATGGGATTCTAATTTGAAAAGTGTTATAATTAAAAACGCGGCAAAGTGAATAAGATTTTTTTCGTTCTGTTTTGACAGTTGTTTTTTTAAAGGGGGATTTTAATTTGCGTAATTGAATAATTGGTGTTTCTCTGAGAAAGCAAAGGTGTTTTAAGGACTTTTAAAAGTTTGTTGGTTGAGAAAATTCAAGAAAAAAAAGTGCTAAATTATTTGGGATGTGTTTAAAAATGACTTAAAAGAATGATTGGAGCTTAAAAATAAGCGTTAAAACTATAAAAAAAAAACATTATTTGAAATCAAAATGTCTTCGTTACATTCAGAAGACGAACACGAAGAAATAAACGTGGATACTGACAGTCGCCTCTCCGCTGGTGGGGACCAGTCCGACCACGAATCAGACAAACATTCCGAGTCCTATAGTCCTCGAAACAGGCTCAACATGCATTCCATATCCCCCTCCGACCTGCACAGAGGCCACATCTCCTCCCAGCCCCACCCGGCGCAGATCTCCCTACCGTTCAGCATATCCAGGCTTCTCGGGAAGTCATTTGACGATGAGAAGAACCTCGTCAACGTCGCTAGAAGAGGAGTCGACGAACTCATGGACAGAATACACAGAAGGGATTCGAACGAAGACACTACGGACGAAGAGGGAAGACTGAGGAGTGACAACGATTCAGAACAGGGACGAGACGAATTCAGAAGAGCGAGAACTAACGATGAGAGCAATAACGACAACGAATCAGAAAGCGCTAAAGATGAATATAGAAGACTAACCAACGCCGCTGAAAGTGAGATGGAGAACGCTAGGGAGGAGTATAGGAGATTGAGTGAAAATGGGATGGCAAACTGTTTCATGGGGCCCATGGGGGTGGGGTATGGGGTTCCAGGGTTCTACGGGTCTGGAGGAGGAGTGTTGAGGGTACCGGCGCAGAGGGCTTTGGCTTCCTTGCCATGGGGGCTGTCCATGGACCCGCGGCAGGCGGCAGCGGCGGCCTTTGCGCATCAGGTTGTCAAGGATAGACTCAATGGTAAATACTTCATTCTATTAAGCCTTCTTCTTATTCTTGTGTCGGAGGGACCTGCCTCACTGGACATTTTGTTAAACGTGGCAATACCTGATCTAAATGAAGATCAATCCTAGCGACGTTTCGTTTTGCATCTTTTGATTCTATTTATCACCGAGTGTCGTGAACCTATTTTGGAGTTGTGTGGAGTTTTCTAGGCCTTGTTTGTAAATTCTCCTCTTTCGCTTTCTCTGTTGGTCCTGGTTTTATATTCCCTTTCATCAGTGATTTCGTGGCCTGAAAAGGATTTTTTTTTCATTTGGGGGATCCGTGTCTCAAGACATGAGAAAATCAACTGTTTTTTTTGTAATTAAAATAATGTTATCGGGTTTTATTTGGTCCCCGCTGCTCCTAAATTTATTTAGCTGGACATCGAGACCCCCAGCAATTGCGACTTGCATTACTCTATAAATCTGACAAAGGATGTGAATGCCCGTGGCTAAATATCCAAATAAACGTGTTGTTTCAGAGTTGTGCACTACGAAGAAAACGTAATAAATCCTTGCTGATGGAATTTTGAGCCTAACGGCTGTTATCTTAAAAATACACCAATAGATAGGTAGTCTATCTACCTATTTTAGATTATATGTGTCACAATTGAACAAAAATTAATAGTTACCATTAAAAAATCAAATTTAACTCATGTAACAAAGCTGGTTGAAATTCTCATCTTTGCAGGCGGCCAAAGGAGAAACTATCGAATCTTTATCGTTTTTTTATCTGAAAATTCTGGCGTCTGCTTCGATCTGTCATCCTTGGAATTATGTAACGAGCATAGAATATTCGAGAGAGCATTTTTTTCATATCCAGGCAATAATAGATAATTTTATCAGGTAAATTATAATACTACTCTAATATCGAAATATGGCCATGGCAAGAAATGATTGTCGAAAGTGGAATGTAATCATCGGAGTGAAAATTTTCCTTGTACATAAGAGTTTAGCCTTTAGTTAGATTTAATCTAATTTAACTACAAATTACTAGCTACTCAAAAGTAATTTATCTTTTATTATGTTAGTGTCTACATATATATCTGCATTGTATTAAATTACGGGTCCGTGTTTCGTGCCCTACTAAACTGAGGAGGATGTGAAAGGCCTCTTTAAAAAGGGTTAAGTTCTCTGAACTCCCTAATTAGGTACTGACACCCAATTACACACGAGCATTTTGAATTCTGGGTACGTAGAAAGTACCTACCTGCCTTCCTAAAGTGAACGGAGCTTTTCAACTGCGCTTTTGGCGAACCACGCTAATTAGGGATACATTTATTTTGTGAAATCTTTTAATGTGAAATGGAGTTTTTGTAATTAATTAATTCAGACGTGAAAAGCACTCATTCGTTTGAAATATGGATCGCATTACGAATTACAAGTTACTGAATGTTTTACACGATCGCAGTCGGCTAAAAGCATAACAAGTTAATTTAAATTCATATTATTATTATTTAATTGTTCTACATTATATTCCTGTGAAAATGTACATTTTCAATATTCTAAGTAGGTAGGTACCAACTATATCTGTAATCTTAGATCAAAATATGATAAGTAAAAAAACAAAATTACTCAGGAGAACAGCTTGAAACATTGCATTTATTGTCATTAAATCGAAAAAAAAAACACTGGATAGCTTGGTTTCGTGAACGATTTGTGTATAATATAGAGTTACATCAAATAAAAGAGGCTGTGAAATAAGATACGTACTTATCCAAAAAATAAATGCACTTATCGTGATTATGATTTCGCCTAAGGCCACAAATAGATGATAACTACCCAAACGGAATATATATGCCGTAATTAGCAACAACGTCGGATGTGCAAATTGATAACTTTACATTGGAACTTTACCCATAGACATAAAATTCAAGACACGTCATATTCATACAAATCTTACGAAAAATGTAGCACCACTAGAACCGTCTTGTTTTTCGTTTCACCCGCTTATGAAAAGCATAGCCATTCAGAGAATATGTGTGTACGGATGAAATAGCTATATGAACGTCCCACGCTACTGTTATAATCGGGTATCGCGCCACTAGCCGTGGTTGTCTTCCTCACACTTATGTATTTCTGCATTCGCTATCTCACACCGTTCTCGAGTAGCTAAAAATCTTGTGAACAATTGTATTTATTGAATTGAAATAAAAATGTGGTTTGTGTATAATTATGAATAGAAAGAAACTCCAAGAGATATGTTTTTTTTTTGCTCCTGAATTATTTTTACACTTCTCAAGGCATTTTTTCTCAGAAAGGAGTATACAGCGACGCGTTTGTGACAGCTGGTGACAGCTGTCACAAATGCGTCTGTCGAACGAATGTTTGTGTGATACTAAACGCAGTAAATCTCAGGTATGTCTCGCGGACTCGGTTTAGTGCATTCACGCGCGTTGTCTTAGTAACGTATCTACATTATTTGACTCACCTAAGTGTTTAGTAACGTTACTTTGCTTTCCTTGTTTGCATAAGCCTCTAGTTATTTAATTGAAAACACATGTTGGCAACTTTAAGCACGTGTTATGTAAAGTTATCAATTTTTGGTTGGGACCGTCGCATGTTTTGGAAAAGTTTTAATAGATTCAATATAAATTTAACACGCCCATCCGATGAATTATCTAATACAAACATTAAGACTTCTATTTCGATAAGATCACATAATCATTACAACACGGAAACCAAAACGCCATCCGTCAAATAAAGACATTTGTTTTTTAAAGCTTGTCAATCAAACCAAATCATTATTTCAAATCCGGTCGTTCGGATGGTAGGTCCTGTGATCTTAAATAATAATAAGTTATATCCCATATCTAACCTTACTATTAAAAAAACAATAAAACGTATTTAAAAAAAGGTTGAGTTATAAAAAGTTAACCGCAAGAGGTGTTATAAAAAGTTATTCCGTGTTTCCAGTCGATGCGGTAGGGCTGTCGTTCATCTCTCATATTTTCTGTTCTCCTGGGAGCCCTATTATATCCGGTAGTTGATAGTTGTGGGAGGGAGTGGGAAGGGGAAAGAGAAACTGTCCGAGGTCATTAAAGGGAGGAATAGGGTTTGGCAAATTTATTGTTTTCAACGAAATTGAACAGTTAACTCTTTAAATAATTTTTAATTTAGATTTTTTTAACTCATAATACTTAACTGTTTAAATCTTAGAGTATATAGAGTGGTATCAATCCAAGGCAGAGTAGTCAGTTCTTGATGATTTTTACCTGACTCGGTGGACCTGGGCGTGACTAAGACCAAGGTTAGGGTATTTGTACATTCATTCATATCACATGTCGACATAATGTTTTTGTTTATTCGTACAACCACTTTTTCACAGTATTTATATCAACAAAAATATAGCATCTAACCTAAAAAACCGTTTAGTTGTGTCGATTTTAGTGGTATAATAAAAAATGTGGGCGGAGTCCCGCGATGACCCAGGAGCCCAAGATCATGGTCTTGTGACAGTACGTAGAAGCGGACTATTATATTTGTTGTCTCTTTCTCTCTCATGGTGTACGACGTGAAAACCCGGAGAAAGTGATTTATCGCAAGTTTGTATCGGTTTGGTAAAAATAATTTGCTCTTTCTCCATACATTGTTTCTCCAAGGTTTAAATACGTTTATACTTTTTAATACATTCCTAATGCTTTATACGTAAAATATAAAGTGACGAAAAATATATTTATATTTTTTTATGTTGTCTTCTTTGCAACCTTTTTTTAAAGCCAGTTTAAAAAAGTCATGTAGGTAGGTATGTAACATTCTTAAAATATATCCAATTCATGGAATTTATTTAGGGTAGCAAATATGTTATTATTTTATATTTTTTCGTTAAATATATTTTTTATTGGAAGTTTGAAAAAACCAAAGTGAATTCTAGATGCTAAGTCAAAGATCGCGTGTTAAGAGAAGGAAGATCTCTTCTAGGATCTTGAAGTCATCTTCCTCATCAACTAAGACAGTAAAAAAATAACACAACTTCAACACAAAAAAATCATATCCACAAATAAAAAAATGATAGCCCCCTTACACAGAGCCCGTAGTAGGTACCTACTCACAGTTTATATATTTTTATTCATACTATTGTGCAAATTAAGATATATTCATCCTTAACGATTTTAATTTTTCATTTGTAAACATGGCAAAAATATCAATTTTAGTAGGTAAAATAATTTGCTAGGTTCCTATTTTTATAAGTTACCCAAGTTCTATAATTATCAGATAAAAAATCGGATTTCTTTAAAAAATAAATAAATACTAAAATGAAAATAATGTACGGAAAATCACAGTTAGAGAAGTGATGTGTTGTGACAAGTTTTCGTAAATATTTCCTGTTTAGTAAATAAATAAATATAAGTAATAAAACATTAACAAAAAAATAAATGTTATAAGTGAAGCCCTGCTCCAGAGCTTTGAGGGATACCGCGTTTTGTCTTATTGGAAATGGATAGGTAATGGGTAGCGGTGATAGTGTAGAAGGGAGTAATTGCGTTCAAGGAAGGACACGGATTTTTCCAAAACGATTAAGTTGTTTCAGGTCATTATACCCGGCTTTATTATTTAACCGCTTCCTGTAACTTATTTCTCCAACTGTTATTTCTCGGACGATTATCAGAGATTCAGCTGAATTTTGATATAAATGAGGTGAGAACTGTATGTCGGAAATAAACGTCTACTTTCGGATTTTTGAATTATTGTATCTGGTCGATTCTAGCACTGGTTTTTTGAGTTTTTTTAAAGCCTTTGGAATTGACAGACATTATTTTGTGATACCGGTAACGTAAATGTACAGCTACAAATAAAAATAATTCATGCTAGGGTTGCCAGCAATGAAATGAAAAAAAAACTTTGATTGTATTATTAATGTTGCGAAGTAAAATATTGATCACCTAAATAAGTAGGTAGATAGGTACATTACCTTCTTAACCCTTCGCTTGTCGTAATGTTTCTGTAATATACAAGGGGGCGTATGTTCCTAAATTTAATTGTCAAGGAATATTCTGGATCGGCTGCCCCTCTCCCTAATATAATTAAAATAAACAGAATACCGATGTGTTGTCATTAAAAACTGATATGTATGTTGAAACTTTTTGAAACATATGCTAAACAAGCCTCATGTTTCCCATAATATGCCTCAAACTATTATATATTATAGTATTTGTTAGATACACTGCGAAAAATCACTACTCTATTTACTTTGCGACAAACGAAGTGTTAGTGATAATTTTTTTTATAAATTAAGTACTTACCTTCACAAATAAAAATCGGAAACAGACGTTCAGAAAATTTTATAAAAAACATCCAAAAAATTGTATAACCACCAAACACATTTATTTTAATGTTAACTAGACCAAGAATATGGAACACGGACCGATGAAAAATTGCACCAAACCAAAAGCGAAGTCAAAAGATAGCCTGCTAGCCGGTTCATGCTGTCACATTGTAGATGTTCTCCCTTGAGCAGTGGGCCCTTGCAGTGACGGTGTGCAAAATTAATGATAATTTCATAGATAGTCCATACCTTCTGGAATGCCATAAGTTGTTTGTGCCAAACAACTATTGCCAGGGGCGACACCACGATCTGCTTTGTATTCCACATGGCAGAATAGACGTGTTGACTCAGCGTAGCGTGACACAGGGTAAGGTGCTACTAAATAACATCTATTGGGCTATTCTCTATCATCTATCTTTAACCTAAACTTTGAAGATTTCAAGAGCCTTATGAATGTCCTCTTGTTACTGAGAGTGTGTATTGTAAATGAACACAGTATGAAATACACAAATTGCTGTTTATGGTTTTTGGGTTCTTCTTAATGAATTAACTTTTGGAATGTATGCATTTATATAATAATTGATTTCTTGAAATGGTAAATAACTTTTTTTTTTTTAAAGTTTGATAATGCCCTCAGAAGGCGAAACAGCTGTCACGCGTAAAAATAATTACATCGTAGAGCTTTTAACTAAAAATTGTTTTTTAAAACTTAAAATCATGATTATTATTGTTTAAATAAAATTAAAAAACCTAAAAATTAAAATGGAGTTCAACAAAATAAACTTTAAAACCATAAAAAAAAGAAAAATAATAAAATAAGGTAAATTACTTTAAATCAGGGCTATTTTTATCCTGCAGGCTACAGTGCGTAAAAACTGCACTTGCATCAGAAACCAAGGGGTGCGACATCTTCTTTTCTCCTTTCCTTGTATTTAATTTATCGCTTTTCATGTACTTAATATATTGGAGTTTTCTTCTTTTCACGTTTAGAACAATTTTTAAACGTTTGTCTATGCGATTAAGAACTTTTAAATTGGATTCCCATCTTTTCAGGTACTTTGAGGATGCGCCCATATACTTGTATAATGAATCACACATTTTAAAGGCATTTATATATTTTTAATTACATGAAATAAAGTTGTTGAAAATTTTTGGTTTATTTTTTCGCCGCCATGCAAGAGATGTCATTGTGTTAAAATAGAAATACACGCGGTTGTCTCATATTAATAATAGTACCTACCCTGTAATGTTTATCTTTTCAATTATATAACAATAGATAGATTTAACTTTGTAATTTTACGTTCATAAATATGTAGGGACACTATGATGGTCGTGAAGACATAGAGTTTTGAAAAGTGGGTAGGGTACCTGCTTAGATACTTAAATGAACATGGCAACATTACCAAGATTGCGCTTTCAACGAAACAGATTTCGAAATGATTCGTTTCGTGATCGGCAGACTTTGTGTCAGATCGTGCGTTTCCATGAAAGCCGATAATCGGCCATTTCCGCGATGACACATAACGAGAGTTTGGAAAAAACATTCAAAGATCAGAACGACTGGAATTATTGTGGGTAGGTACCTACCCCGTAATTATTATCCACTTGACGCATAGATGGTTTTGACATGTTCCACAGGAGAATAGGTATATGACGAAAGTGAATGGTAGAAGAAGTAGTTAACGCCCGAGTAGGACATGGCACGACCAAGTAACTTAAACACTTCAGGTCATATAAAGAGTCAGAATAACAAAAGATTATGAACGAGACGGTGCATGGATATGAATGAAGCCATGATCGTGTGCTAAGTCAGAGTTGTGAAGCGGTCCATCCTCTCTGCCTACCTTTAAAAAAAACGACGTGGTGGTTAGTTAATTAGTTAAATCAACTAACACCGATTCTCAATATAAGAATTAAAAGATGATTAAATAACCAATATATGTAAACACTCCTTGCTTCATTCTCATTCATACATCGTCTCGTAATACTCTTGTGTTGTATTGACTTTTGACAAAACCCTACTCAAGTGTTTGATACGTGCTCGTGCCATGTCTTCCTCGTGCGTCCCCAACTTCTTGATGTTAATATTTTGAAGCGACAAAAAGCTAAAAAAGTCCCAAACTTGTGTCGCTCGAGTCAAGCCTTCTCCCAAATGGTAAATATATTTTAGATGGCTGAAGGGCCACAAAAGTCTTCAGAATCAAACGAGAAAAAAAACCCGATACAAACTGCATATTTAACTAATTTTTGACCGAAGTATCGCTTAAGCCCCTTTCCAGCGACGATATTATGATGCCCAATTTTAATTATCTTAACCTTTTTCACCGATTGCCTCTCGATAGGTTTGTTGGTACAATTATCGAGGGACATTTTTGAACTGGTCGCCTTTGACGGTATCATGAATCGAGATGGCTTAAGATTGAGGAAGGGACTCTCATTGGGGCCGCTGCCTGCTAGTGCCTTCCAACACGAGCTTGGGGTCATAAACGAGTGTAATTATGATGTTTGATTGTGGATAAAAACGGAGCTACCCGTTTTACTTGGAATACGTCAAACTGGACTAAGTTACACCGGAGCGGCTTTTCGAATATCGTTTGATTAAAAAATTAATTTAAATATATTTTTCTACCCTTGGAGAAACAACGTATGGAGAGATAGCTAATTATTTTTACCCAACCGATACAAACTTGCGATAAATTACTTTCTCCGGGTTTTTACGTCGTACACCATGAGAGAGAAAGAGACAACAAATATAATACTCCGCTTCTATGTACTGTCACAATGATCTTGGGCTCCTGGGTCACCGCGGGACTCCGCCCACATTTTTTTATTATGCCACTAAACTTGACACAACTAAACGGTTTTTTAGGTTAGATGCTATATTTTTGTTGATATCAATACTGTGAAAAAGTGGTTATACGAATAAACAAAAACATTGTGTCGATATGTGATATGAATGGATGTATAAATACCCTAGCCTTGGTCTTAGCCACGTCCAGATCCGCCGAGTCCGGTAAAAATAAAAAAGTATATTTGCGGCACGTTCCAGAGCGGTAGATACTCGTATCGCCCTGGTGAAAGACCACCATTTAGAATCGAAACGTTGCTTGAAATGGCTTTAGCCGTCTTTGGTGACTAGATCTGAATAGCCAGGAACTTCCCAACCTTCCTCTTACCCATCTCCTTCCCCTCCCCACTACCTTTAGCCTCACAACATACCCCAATTGGGGAAGCCATAGTCTTACTGGCTCCAGGCGTTTGGGAGCAGTTGGGACTCTTGTGCGGTATTCACGTAAAAAAAAAAAAAGTTCGATTTAGTCATTTAAAAATAATTTGTTTATATGGTATTTAACGAATATAAATAAGATAATAGAATTCGATAGAAAAAATATTTCATTAAGAAAAGGCTTTTAAAAAATCTTTGATTGAATGTTTGTATGTTTGTCAGTCCAGAAGGCAGTGTGTTCTATGGTGTCTTCAGAATGAAAAGGTTACTAGAAATGGCTTCAGCCGTGTTTGGTGACGAGATCTGAATAGCCAGGTACTTCCCAACATTCTTCTTTCCATCTCATCTCCCTCCCTAGTATCTTAAGTTACACAACATGCCCCTTTTTATATGAATACCGCACAAGAGTCTCAACTGCTCCCAACCGTCAAGAGCCAGTGAGTCTATGGCATCCCCAAATAGGGTATGTTGTGAGACTGAAGATAGTGGGGAGGGGAAGGAGATTGGGAAGATGAAGGTCGGGAAGTACCGGGCTATTCAGATCTAGTGACCAAACACGGCTAAAGCCATTTCAAGCTACGTTTCAATTCTGAATGGTGGTCTTTCACCAGGGCGACACTTAGAGTATCTACCACTCTGGAACGTGCCGCAAATATACTTTATTTTATTTTATATCAATTAAACGTGTTATGACACATATTAATTAAATAAAAATTATTTGCGCACGCCGGGTTCGAACCCGCGACCTCTGGATTCGTAGTCGAGCGTCTTACCACTCGACCACGCAGGCCGTCTAACGCTAACAGATGGGATAAGACTGGAGTTGAATAGTGTATTTTCTCCCTTTATCCAAAGACTCAAGTCTATAGATATGTGGGTTTCCCGAGGTAGGCATTTCACGACTTTACCACATAATAAGTGTGCGTGTGTTGCCCCGAGCCCGTGGGTCGTAAACGACCCTAATTTTGAAAGCTGGATTGTTTTTGCTACCTGTCTTGGCCGGAGCTTCTTATTATTTATTATTCACTCGGAGAAACACCACGCTAACGTCGACCATTTATTTTTAAGGGGTTTAATTGATTCTAACTGCTGCCTTTGTTGGGACCCCGTTTTTGGTTTAAATTTTTATCACATTTTGTTGGTATTTTATCATTCGTAACTATAGAGATTTTTATGCTGTACATATTAACAGAACTACACTTTTTATATTAATCTTTGGGTTTTTACACAAAGAAACCTTGGCTGGCTTAAAATCATTAAAAAAAATGTTGATGTTTATTTTAATTTTTTATTTTTTTATATGAATACCGCACAAGAGTCAACTGCTCCCAACCGTCTAGAGCCAGTGAGACTATGGCATCCCCAAATAGGGTATGTTGTGAGGATGAAGGTAGTGGGGAGGGGAAGGAGATTGGGAAGAGGAAGGTTGGGAAGTACCTGGCTATTCAGATCTGGTCACCAAACACGGCTAAAGCCATTTCAAGCAACGTTTCAATTCTGAATGGTGGTCTTTCACCAGGGCGATACTTAAAGTATCTACCACTCTGGAACGTGCCGCAAATATACTTTTTACTATGTTTTATATGAATTAAATGTGTTATGACACATATTAATTAAATAAAAGTTATTGGCGCACGCCGGGTTCGAACCCGCGACCTTTGGATTCGTAGTCGAGCGTCTTATCACTCGACCATGGAGGCCGTCTATTATTTACGCCCGTTTTAGGCTTTAACATACATTTTAATCTATTTTATTTTTTTCAAAACAGTAACCTCATTAGTGCGAGAATTGTGTAAAATAGAAAAAAAAAAAAAATAGTATTGAATAGCAGATACAAAAATAACTAATAACATGTTCAAAAATATTGTAAAAGAAAGGAAATAAATAATAATAAGTAATAGGTCCAACTATTAGTTCAGCTCTACCAGATAACAACAACTGTACTAAATTAAACTTATAGTTTGATATTGACGTGTTAAGTATATCAGCGACATCGGAGTTTATGTTTCCCAGATGCAACATTCGTCGCATAGGCGTGTTGAATTGTGAGATTGAAGCAGAATTGCTACAATAGTACGGTAGGTACTGCCTTGTAATCGTCTCGCTAGGAACATGAAATGAAATCAAGTTTAATAGTTCAGGGCTGTCAATCATTGAATTTATAATTTTGTATAAGCAAATCAAGTCGGTAATTTGGTAAAACATGGCAAGAAAATAGATTGTTATTTTTTATGATACCATTTTTTGTGCCCAGTATTTTAATTAATGAAAATGAAATAATAACTTTGCATAAGACCACAGATTTTATTTTAATTTTTATGACCGACCGGTTTCGCTTAGCATAAGCATCGCCAGAGTACAAAATTAAACTAAACAAAAAATACATAGTGAGTGGTTATATATATACTCGAACGTACAAAAGGACCACACAATACAAAATAAAATAAGAAAACAGTAAGATTTAAAAAAAATGTTTTACGTCTTTTATTTCATATTATCTATCTCTTTCCCGCTGTTCTTTTGTTGTAATTTAAATGGTATTCTTTTGTTTTCTCACTATTCTCTTATTTTATTTTATATTGTGTTCTCCCTCTGTATGTACGATTATGTATAACCACACAGTAAGTATTTTTAGTTTAGTTTATTTTTTTACTCTGATGATGCTTAGGCCAAGAGAAACCGGTCGGTTATAAAAAATAAAATAAAGCCTGTGGTCTTAAATTTAACATTATTATTTCATTTTCATTAAATATGTCAAACCGCAAAGTGATTGCTTTCTACGAATATATTTTAATTAATCATTATGTGTTTTGTTAAACTGTTTTTACATGTGATTGAATAATTTTATTTGACTTTTCAACTTAATTTATTAACTCCTCTTGCAAATTAACAATATTAATGTTATTTTTTAAACGTTTTTATGATTTAAGCGGGATAAAATTTAGCATTCTTGTAAGTTCACACTTACCTACATAATATACTGCCTTATGAGGTAGATACATCAATATTACTCGTTTGCTGTGTGTGAATAAAATATGACTACAAAAAACAATTATTTGAAGAAAGTTGCTTAAAGATTTTACCATTCAATAAATGTGAATCGAAAAAAAAAATGAAAGTCGGTAAATTAAAAAAAAATGTTAATGCTGTTTAGCTAGTTATCGTTTTCTTTCTGTGGGTAGATACATTGAATGTGGGGCACATTATGTAGGTATATTGCAACCCCCTGGCCCAAGTGTTCCTCCCTTAAAGAGCGCATGTGGTTTAATCTTGTTTATGGCTTCAGACTCAGGTCCTTCGGGGTGCGGGGCAATAGTGATACGGAGCGTAGGGGTGTTAACGGGATGATATACTTACCCCATGTTTCACTACCACCAATATCAATACAACCATGTTTTGCTGTTTGAATATGAAAAACTCTGGCTACCCTCACTTATGGTGTCAACCTTTTAACTTTTTTTGTTGTTCTGATTATCTAATGTATGTAGTTTGTTTTGAAAATGTTTAAAATGTAGCAATAATAATAATAACAGTGAACTTATATAGCGCAGTTTTGTGATATTTCACCTCAAGTGCGCTCCATACTAAATTAATTATGCTAATAAGACTAACTAACAAGGAGAAAATAATATATAATTTGTATACAAATTAAAACTATCTAAAATCATGGTCGTTATCATAAATCATGAGAGAAAAAGGTTCAGATATGGGTATAACAGTGCATGTGTACATCAATAGATTAAAAAAAAACAATTTAACAGAAGCTAACGGTATAAAATCCAGATGAAACGTATTAATTCATATTAATATATTTATTAAATCAAAGAGAAGGAAATTAGATTGAGGACAGTTAATATGCTGGTACTTAAAACATTAATAATAATAATAAATGGATAACTTTTATAGCGCCGTTTTCATGGTAAAATCACCTCAAGGGAACTATATTCAAGTATTATAAGTAAACGATTCTAAAAATGCAAACAGTGTAAATATAACGAGTAACAAAAAAACAATAAATATTTTATGACGATGAGTATATGGTTTTCAGTAGATAGTGAGGACTTTGAGTTGTAATGATAGAAGTAAGGAGAAAACGGAACAAAGCAAATTAGGGACGTTTTTAGAGAAATTAATTTTTAATAAGATACGTTTTGTAAGTAGGATTTTTAAACAATTTAGTGCAGTGATTTTAGGTAAAATATTTTGCAAAAATGATGCTTGTTAGAGAAACAGTTTGAAACATTCATTGATGCTTGCAAATTGAAAAGAATTAAGTCTCACTAGTTTGTTTTTGAAAGTTATTGTAGATATATAAAATGAAAGAAAACAAAATAATGAAAATTTTCCTAAAATTGTTTTTATTTTATTTATTTATTGCAAATATAAGCATTGTACATTATGAACTTAGATGTATATTGCGAGTTAAAAATATACAGAACTGATGAAGTTTTACTAATATCGAAATCAGTTGGTTAAAAATAGACGAATAAATTGGTAGCTCAGACAAAACGATCGCATTATTCCATGTACATATTGTCAAACCAACAAATAATTTTCTTCTACGAATTTTATGTTAGTTCTACACTCAGAGCAATAATATACAAGAGTGAGCGCTGCTGTAGTCGGTTTTGAAGAGTTTTTCCGGACTCGGCTAGACCTGGGCGTGGCTAGGACTAGCACTAGGGTATTTATACATCCATTCATAGCACATGTCGACATAATATTTTTGTTTATTCGTATTACCACTTTTTATAGAATATAACCTAAAAAACCGTTGAGTTATGTCCATTTATGTTTCATATTAAAACGTGTGAACGTAAGAACATTCTTACAATACTTAAAAGCGGTGTGATATTTTAGAAAATTTTATTGTCTCTTTCTTTCTCATGGTGTACGGCGTAAAAACCCGAAGAAAGTGATCTATCCCAAATTTGTATAGGTTACGTACAAATAATTAGCTCTCTCTCCACATATTGTTACTCCAAGGTTCTACACGCTAACTTTTGCATTGAAATCTCAATAAATCTTCCATTCAAAAGTTTAAAACATGCTGTATGCATTGCTTGCATACAGCATGTTTTAAACTTGTTATTCGACTTTGTAAAAGAATATTTCAGTCTAATTTTAATTTAGAAAAAAAAACCTTAATTTTGCTCAAAAACTTGCTCTCAATAAAAACAATAAATAGGAGTATGAAATACAAAATGCTGTTTCTCAGTGACGTTTGGCAAATACATCAATTTCAGAATTGTATACATAAGCATCAATACACACAGACCTAAGTTTGCATTGTTTGTTTCAACTCTAATTGTGTGACCTATAATTTTGAGATACGTACGTAGGTACTACGTTATTTAATTTAAACCTGTACGAATCGTTATTAATAATGAATAACGTCTATTGATTTCATCGATAGTTCAAGGTTTTTATACAGTAAGCGTACATACTCTAATACCTTCGGCTATGATCAAATGAATACATTAATAAGACCACTTTGAAATAAGTTTGTATTACATTAAACTTTCTGTAGAGTCCACTAGCATACTGTATTATATTATTTAATTCTTCTTCTTCTAATGTCCTCTCTTATCGATAATTGACTATCATCAATGAAATCTTTTGCCAGCAGGATGCGGTCCAGCTCTGCGGATTTGCATTCGCACCAGTTACGTAGATTTCTAAGCCACAAAGTGCGGCGTATTTCCATCAATCTTCGTAGGTATTTTCAATCGGGAAATCTTGTATTTTTCGTTCCTCGTATAAAAACTAACCAACCATCACGCCGTTTCGCCGCAGGGGTAGGCAGAGAGGACGGACCGCCATACAACTCTGTCTCGGCAAACAGTCATTGCTTTATTCATATTTATACATACTTTTCTGTTATTCTGACTCTTCACATGGCCCGATTTAAGTATTTGATTCACTTGATCGTGCCATGCCTTCTTCGGGCGTCCCCGACAGTCCCCGGTCGAATTGTTATATGTGTATAAATAAAGTGGCTTAAAACTAAAATATTTTTTATTTAAAGTAATAACACATTTGACTCATTTTTATAGCGCCATTTTGTGTAATATCACCTCAACCGCGCTTATACCACGATAAAAAAGTTAAATTGTTTTTAAAACAGAGGTAAATATGTATTTTAAAATTACAAAATAAAAATACCCACACGAGTAATACACCCTTAAAAGTGAACGTATGAATTTTTACATCTCATTTTCAACATGGATGAAAAGCTTTGCCCGCCAACTTACGTTTCCGGCCGTCCTCTCCGGGGAAAACTTAGGGGTTTTTTCATTCTTCATGTTGGTAGCCACCTACATACTTCCTGTTTTATTTTTTAAATATTAGGGAGACACTCAAAACATGGATAACCTTTGATGTAATTCAGTAGGTAGGTACGATAAATAAAAAAAATTAATTAGGTTACAGCGAAATTTTTTTGAGTGGAAGACGAAGCAAAAAAACTAGCATATGGTAGAAACCGTGAGCTCTGGCATTATGAACATTGTATATCGTTTTCAGTTTGCAGTTGTCTCTTAAAACGCTCGACAAAATTAGTCGTTCAAATGGGGTCGATAAACCACTCTCGACAAAATGACAGCTTGTTATATTTTTTGATAATATTAACTATAATGCATAAAATCTGTGTGTTGAACAACAATAATTCTCTAAAAGTGAGCTTTGGCATTATAAAATTTATACAGTTTTTTTGGTGATAAATTTCTCTTAATTCAGCTCACCATGTCAATTTCAATCATGAGCTATGTATTTTTGAATTATCCATTTATTAAAAAAAGAAGGTTCTCTGCGTTATTGTTTATTTCAAATTGTCAAAGTTTCGATACGAAAAAAAAAATCAAAGAAAGGGTTTGAAATTCGAGCGAAGCCAATTAAACAATAAAATTATTTTAATTATGTTAACGTGGTTTCTCACGTCAGTTCATTCTATGTACCTACCTACTTTATGATGAAATTCTGGCATTTAATAACAACAGTTGAATAAAAACCCTCCTTAAAGAGAGGTACTTCTTGATTGAAAATGTTCTTCTCTTGGTGCCCTTCTATCAAATGTTGACTCTATCAAGTATCTTGAATTTATAGATTAGGGTCAGCACTCAAAAATGACACTGGACGTTACTTTCTAGCATTCTAATACAAGCAATCCTACACATGATACATTTGAAATTTTTATTTGGATAGTTAGAAAAATGTCAGAGGTTTCCGGTGAATACAATTTTACAACTGTAATCCTTCAAATTCTATGAAAAACACACAAAAATGACAGTAAAAGGTGCAGTTTTGAAACCAGAAAAGGCATTTTTTTAAACGTTTTACCTAAAATTGAAGTACGGTTTTCATAAAGAATTTAAAAGATTACTGTTCAATAATTGTGTTCACTGGAAACCTCAGACATTTTTCTAACCACCCTATAGAAATAAAAGATGAATAATTTGTATTATTGCTTGTACTAAGAGCCTAAACGTGTGTATTTTTGGGTTCCTACCCTTAAGATGTAATAAAGATATTGCAGTTTTCTTCTTTCTGCATCAATTTATTAATATTTTTATTAACTATTGAATATTTGCATACAATCATCTTCAAATGCCTCAAAAGTGTTTTTTTTTAATAAATAGTGCATCAATTCACATGGTTCTATCTTCCGTATGAATGCTTGCTTTCAATTTACCTAACCTAAAAGAAAATCCGTGAATAATAAAGATTTCAAAAAGATTTCTCGCCTCACAGTTTGAACAAAACTGAATCGCCTACCTAATAAATATATGAAAAATAAAAGCGTTTTTATTTCCAAAGTGGGCAACACAGGAAAACGCCGGCGCTCACCCAAAGGAATACGGAAAGGTATTGCCAGTTAAGAAAATCGGGTTTCCCTTTGCCCCAGGGAAAAGTCAACGAGTGGCTGGAAGCGCGGTAAGATTGTATCTTTTAGGTAGGTACCTGACTTTAAGCCCGAACCTTTTACTATGCCAGAGATAATATTAAAAATATTTGCATTATTCAAATACAAAACTGTACGAGAACCTTTTTGCGGTAAAAAATCTACGGTGGTAGGTGCCTACTCAGGTACCGCTTTACTGACTTTGTGTATAATGCAAATGAAAGAAAAATGAAGCGCGTGTAAGATTGCTTACAGAATATTAATTTGTGTTTTTTTTCTCTTGTTTCTACTTTAACAACCTCTGTGATTAGATTTCTTAGTAATAATAATAACATTGCATTTATGTAGTGAAGTTTTATGATATTTTCCCTCAAGTGCGCTCTACTGAAATAATAAAAAATAAAAATTGTGGAATTTGTGACCCCATTCAGGGGGTCATGTTTTTTTGAATTATTCCCACAGTGCTCCTTATGTAGTTGATAAAAAAAGATCGCGGGTTCAAATACCGGCGTGCGGAAATAAATTAAATTTAATTCATTTGTATTATTTAACAATTAATTTATAAAAAATAATATACAGTATATTTACGTTACGTTCCAGAGTGGAAAATACTCTCAGTATCGCCTTTGTGAAAGACCATCATTCAGAATCGAAACTTTGCTTGAAATGGCTTTAGAAATAGCCGTATTCGGTGACCAGATCTAAATAGCCAGGTACATTCTCACCTTTTTCTTTCAATCTGCTTCCCCTCCCTACTACCTTCAGCCTCACAACACAACCCAATTAAGGATGCCATAGTCTCACTGGCTTCAGACGGTTAGGAGCAGTTGGGTCTCTTGTGTGGTATTCACATTAAAAAAAATAATGATTGAAGAGGACTGGGGGGTTTGTTTCCGAAGTTGAAAGTGTTGATTTGTTACATCGTTGTAAAACTAACTAAACGTAACGCCGCTTTACCGCAGGGTAGGCAAGATGAACAAACGATACAAAGTTGTGATGCTACAACTTTGTTATTGCATACAAAATTTGCTTCATTATTCATACATAGATGACTATGATCCGACTCAATCTTCGAAGCACAGACGTTCGGTGGGAATGCTATCCTCGTTCTACCGGTATTTCAATGGAAGATACTCCGAGGAACATGCGTCATTGACTCCTTCGGCACCGACGCACAGCTGGGAAACTCGCTAAACGCACGCACCCAATATTTGTACGCGGTTGACATTTGATACATGAGACCGGGTCGCTTCTACGATTCGTTCTAGTATTCAACAGCTCGGCGTAACCTCTCTGTTTCCTACTTCCTACATAATTATAATTTTAAGTAAATAAGTGTGTCTACCTGATGGGACCTGCCGGGTAAGTATGTTCCTATATTTTCTCTTTAAACAAATATAAATATAAACCAGGAATTAATATCAACTAGAAAATAAGATCTGTACAGCGCCCTTAAGGTGATTTTTCACAAAAAACGGCGCTATACAAATTATTCAAATATTATTCTTATTATAACATGGGCTTCTTCAAGATCCAGGTTCACTCATTCCTTTCCTCAAAATGACCCTTCACACAGCATCTTCATTGGTGCTCCTGTGTGGAGTTAATGTAAAAAAAAAAACAATTTGATTCTCTTGAACGTATGTTGCATTGAATTTTCCACAGTAGTTTTACTCTCATGAAATTCAAAAGACTCTAAGACCTAACCTAACTTAACTCCCACTCATCTGAAGCCATCAGAAAAGACTCTAAGACCTAACCTAACTTAACTCCCACTCATCTGAAGCCATCAGAAAAGACTCTAAGACCTAACCTAACTTAACTCCCACTCATCTGAAGCCATCAGAAAAGACTCTAAGACCTAACCTAACTTAACTCCCACTCATCTGAAGCCATCAGAAAAGACTCTAAGACCTAACCTAACTTAACTCCCACTCATCTGAAGCCATCAGAAAAGACTCTAAGACCTAACCTAACTTAACTCCCACTCATCTGAAGCCATCAGAAAAGACTCTAAGACCTAACCTAACTTAACTCCCACTCATCTGAAGCCATCAGAAAAGACTCTAAGACCTAACCTAACTTAACTCCCACTCATCTGAAGCCATCAGAAAAGACTCTAAGACCTAACCTAACTTAACTCCCACTCATCTGAAGCCATCAGAAAAGACTCTAAGACCTAACCTAACTTAACTCCCACTCATCTGAAGCCATCAGAAAAGACTCTAAGACCTAACCTAACTTAACTCCCACTCATCTGAAGCCATCAGAAAAAAAGACTCTAAGACCTAACCTAACTTAACTCCCACTCATCTGAAGCCATCAGAAAAGACTCTAAGACCTAACCTAACTTAACTCCCACTCATCTGAAGCCATCAGAAAAGACTCTAAGACCTAACCTAACTTAACTCCCACTCATCTGAAGCCATCAGAAAAGACTCTAAGACCTAACCTAACTTAACTCCCACTCATCTGAAGCCATCAGAAAAGACTCTAAGACCTAACCTAACTTAACTCCCACTCATCTGAAGCCATCAGAAAAGACTCTAAGACTCTAAGACCTAACCTAACCTAACCTAACTCCCACTCATCTGAAGCCATCAGTTATATTTAGGTTAACAGCCCGTTTCATTTGCATCCAACATGGAAATCCAACATCCAACGGCCATCTGTTAGACGTGCTACATGGCCATCGTAGCCCCAATTGCGCGTGGAGATTGTGACGGTAATGTCAGCTACCTTTTCTTGTTTTTCACTGACACAGCTGATAAAATGCTTTCGACATTACGAAAATGGCGGTTACGATGCGTCGGTATCGTAACCGTTACGTCTGTAGATTTTGAACGAGCTAGCAGCTTATGTCCTAAGTCGCGTTTCAATTGTTAGAAAGTACAGTTCGAGCGCAAAGCGGAAAGCAGTTTGGCCAAAAGCTATTTCTTAACTCACAAATAATTATCATTTCGTGTAAAAGACTTCTCATTCGGACTAACGTTGCCAGTTTAACTACTAAACGTGGAAAGTTAATTGGTTAAATGTTAATTTAAACGATCCATAATAATTTTACTTGCTATATATAAGCCTTGGAGTAAGAATATATATGGAGAGAGAGGTAAATATTTTTACCCAACCTATACAAACTTACGATAAATCACTTTTTCTGGGTTTTTACGTCGTAAACCGCGATAGAAAAAGAAACACGACAAGTTGTCACATAATATCGCGCCACTTTTAGGTATGTGAGCATGTTTTCCGTCTCCCGCGTCTCTGGCGACTCCGCTCACTATGTTTTGTTATGCGACATAACTAAACGGTTTTTTAAGGTTATATCCTATATTTTTGTTGAAAACAATACTAACATTATGTCGACATGTGCTATGAATGGGTGTAAAGAGGTGTGTCCTTGAAAACCCTAGCCACACCCGAGTCAGGAAAAAATCAACAATCCTGACTACACTGTTTCGCAAAGCTATCCCTCCTGGTCTACGAGTATATTGAGCTATAAGCAGACGTATTTCAATTATTATTATATTATAAGTTAAAAGTTGACGTTTTTTTCAAATAATGTGAATACCGCACAAGAGTCCCAACTGCTACCGAGTGTTGGGAGCCACTGGGACTATGGCATCCCTAATTGAGGTATGTTGCAGGGCAATACTGACAGTATTCCCCTGGTAAAAGGCCACCACTCTAGAACGTGCCGCAAATATTGAGTCACGTGGGGTAACCGTGCGCGGAGTGTAAGTGTGTGTACCAACGTTTGAGACAAGTGTGTGCACGATTTACATCCAATCATTCCTTAATTATATACTATTCTATTTATATATCTATAATAATGCAAGGAACATTAACAATATATCAAAGTAAAGTAACACAATCTGCAAAAATTACGGCCTCTACACAGGCTTGCCTAGTGAGGCAGATTATGAAAATGATAAAAGTAAAAACTAATTTATACAAAAACTAAGACGTCAATTTGATTTACCGTGTTTATAATGTATTTACTGTTTCCAATGTATTGACATTATGTGTTTGTATTTGTTATTACTGTAAATTATATTTTGACGGCCTCCATGGTCGAGTGGTAAGACGCTCGACTACGAATCCAAAGGTCGCGGGTTCGAACCCGGCGTGCGCCAATAACTTTTAGTTAATTAATTTGTGTCATAACACATTTAATTCATTTAAAAATAATACAAAAAATATATTTGCGGCACGTTCCAGAGTGGTAGATATCGCCCTGGTGAAAGACCACCATTCAGAATTGAAATGTTACTTGAAATGGCTTTAGCCGTGTTTGGTGACCAGATCTGAATAGCCAGGTACTTCCCAACCTTCCTGTTTCCAATCTACTTCCCCTCCCCACTACCTTCAGCCTCACAACATACCCTATTTGGGGATGCCATAGTCTCACCGGCTCTAGACGGTTGGGAGCATTTGAGACTCGTGTTCGGTATTCATATAAAAAAATAAAAAAAAATAAATATATATATATAAATATAATATGAAGCTTTAGGTTGCCTTAAAGCAGGTTGTGTGTACAGTGTTCGCTACGTTGAAAATACAAATTGACAGGTAAATTCTGTAACTAATGTGTGCTATTGTGTAACCAACTGTTATTTTTTATGTAATTAATTTTCGCACGCCGGAATTCAAATCCGCAACCTTCGAATTTGCAGTCGAGGATCTTAACCGATCGACGACGGAGGTCGTCGTGGAGGCATTTGTGAAAATTGTTGTAATCGATCACATTACATGAGTGGTTATTTAAAAGTTGAAACCGTTGATGTCCAATAAATCTTAATCTCTTCATATTCCAAGAAATGGCGAACTGGGCACTCGCTTTTAATCATTGTTTTAATATTTTCCTCAATTTTCCGGTTTTCTTTGATTGCTAAGCACGGAATAATTTTTTTATTTTTATTTTGTGTCTAATAATTGCAAAATCAAAAACTAACTAATAATGGAAGTGTTATTGGGAGCAGAACGTATTAAAATTCCAGACCGTAAAAAAAGTGGTATTTTCATTAGCGGTCAGGAGTTTTTGCAACTTTGAAAAATAAGATATCTGCTTTGTCAAGATGCATTGAAATCTTAACTATGAAAATAGCCCTTGACAGTATCAACATTTTTATTTAAATACTCTCTATGGGTTTTGAACCCAGGAACTCTGGATCCAGATATATGCGATGATTATATTCTTAAAGTAAGAATATATATGGAGAGAGAGCTAAATATTTTTTTCCAACCTATGCAAATTTGCGATAAATCACTTTCTCCGAGTTTTTACGTCCTAAACCACGAGAGAGAAAGATACAATAAAAGTCGTCAGATAATAACGCAGCACTTCTAAGTATTTAAGGGTATTCTCCGTCAGCGCTAACTTCACATCATCGAGTCGCATAACTTACGTCAACGGATTTTGAGGATATTTCCTATATTTGTGTTGATTAAAAAACTTGCAGTGGTTATACAAATAAATCAAACATGATGGTGATATGTGCTATGCGTGAATGTTCAAATAAGACCAAACAAAGATTATAAAACATCACTTTTCAGAGGTATTTCAACAGTTTTAAATATTTTTAACCGAACTTCAGAATATTCACGTTTTTTTAAATATAAATACATAAAATCAATAAAAAGCTTCCATCATTATTTAGGCAAACCTTCTGTTATTAGTAGTTGTGTGATATTTTGACTTTATAAATCATTTTAATGGTGTATTGATATTGTTTTGTTTAATCTGTTCAAATGTGTTTATTCAAATGTCCGAATTCCATATGAGCGGTAACTAATAGGCTATCCAACATCCTTTAATATACGAGTACCTTTGTCTCTTTTGATCGAGTCAGTATAAAGTCAAGAATACCGACTAAACTGTTTCGCAAAGGTACCTGTCAATGTCCTCCAAGATTATATTCCAACTTTTGGTATTTGATTCTACCGAAGCGTTATTCGAACAAAGCTAATAGTGTAATATATATAAACTAGTAAAAAAAGGAATCGGTTCAAACATTTCATAACGTCTCCATCATAGAAAACCATTCGCCAGCATCGAACAGACACTCTCATCTGATTCTTTTCGCATCTCCTCGCCCCCTGCGCTCCCGACAGCCCCTGCCAGCGGGACAACTTTATAGATTATCATAAAATACGGAACGACCCCCTCCATCGTCTGTTCGCCCCCCCCCCCGGGCTTTGTCTCGCCCCCATAGTGAATAATACATCGGTTAACAAGAGAAGACGAAAACTGATATTGGGTAAGAAATAAGCAGGGGCGGTTTTGGTGAGGGATTCTTTTAGATTCAATTTGAGGGATGAAGTTCGTACTTGCGGAGGAAAAATCGAATAGAGCCGATTTTGTAAAACAGATTTTTCATTATATTTTCCAATATTTATATTTATTGGTTAATTATGTTTATATGACCGTTCAAATACCTAATCGACGTCAGTTCTATGGGTCCTCCAAAAGTTTAATTCAAAAGTAATGTTGTATTTACCTTGATGTGAAAGGGAATGGAAGAAGAAGTCGGGGACGCCCGAGGAAGACATGGTACGATCAAGTGAGTCAAATACTTGTGTTGGGCCATGTGAAGAGTCAGAATAACATAAGAGTACGTATGAGGCGATGTATGAATGTTAATGAAGCAAGGAGGTTGTGCCAAGACATAATTAAATGGCGGTCCATCCTCTCTGCTTACCCCTACGGGGAAACAGCGTAATGGTTAGTTAGTTAGATTGATGGTTTGAAGATGATTAAAAAACCACTAAAACTAACTTATAACATCACGTCATTTCTTCACAGGTAGGCAGAGAGAAAGAACGCCACACGACTCTGTCGAGTAGTAGACACTACTTGTTTCAATCACAGTCATAAACATCGTCTCCAACATAGGTACACTTCCGTTATTTCATTTTTTGAAACCTGAGTTAAGTATCTGATTTGCTTGATCGTGTCACTTCTTACTGGTGCATTATCGACTTTTTCTTCCATCAACTTGCGTCAGTGGGACTCCTTTCCAGATCTATTCACTCTTGGCATCCAAATCATCTAAAAGTCTTTTTCCACGGCTTTACTAGATATAAATATATATATATATATATGTGTAGTAAATATTTATATATATTAATATATATATATATTTATATATATATATATATATATATATATATATATATATATATATATATATATATATATATATATATATATATATATATATATATATATATATATATATATATATATATATATTTATTTTAAAGTGAATACCATCATATATTTATATATATATATATGTGTATATATAAATATATGATCTCATAGTCCCACTGGCTCCAGACGGTTGAGAGCAGTTGGGACTCTTATATGGTATTCACTTTAAAATATATATATATATATATATATATATATATATATATATATATATATATATATATATATATATATATATATATATATATTTATGTTATATGTGATATGCTTTTTTAAAGTTTAAAGTGAATAGCGCAAAAACGTCCCAACTGCTCAAAACCGTCTAGAGCCAGTGAGACTATGGCATCCCCAAATGGGGGTATGTCGTGAGGCTGAAGGTAGTGGGGAGGGAAAGGAGCTAGGAAGAGGAAGGTTTGGGATGTACCTGGCTATTTAGATCTGGTCACCATATACGGCTAAAGCGATCTCAAGCAACGTTTCGATTCTGAATGGTGGTCTTTCACCAGGGCGATACTTATCCACCACTCTGGGACGTGCCGCAAATAAACTTTTCATTATTTTATATGAATTAATGTGTTATGATACATCTCAATTAAATAAAAGTTATTGGCGCACGCTGGGTTTGAACCTGCGACATTTGGATTCTGCGTCTTACCACTCGACCATGGAGGCCATTAAACCTTATATGGACCTTGAATTTTATAATATTACTGTGGTTCTTTGTATTACAACACACATACACTTAAGTCTTCCTCCATCCTTCGTCAGTTCCTTAATACCTCAAACTGTCTCATTTCTAGCCGAAATTCTCATACGCTTAAAGCTTAAGTGATGAATCATAGTTTTCTGATCTTTAAATCTTACAGAACCTTCCTATTAATATCCGATCTTCTTATGCTGTGTGGCGTGTACCATAATAGCCAATGGTTAGGGATTACTCGTTGTTAGGAAATATTTCCAGTTAATGTACCAGTAATTTACTTATTTCCACACAAAATTCCCGAGCCAGCTCTGTGGCGAATACACGGAAAAAGGAAAAGCCCCGGCTACGAGCTTTCCGGATTGTCTTTACGAGTTGGCTTTGGGGGGAACCATTCGCCGAACGATTTTGCATAAAGAATTCACAGCCGCCATGGTAAAATATTCGACAAGCGATCTCTGCTGGAGCGAAAATAATGGCTAATTCACGAAACAGTTGTTTTCGACGGTGTTTTTCTTCGGCGGATCGGCTGTCAGTCGTTTACGTCTATTTTAGGAGCATTTAGCCGGGAAATACCCGCCGAACAGGTAGCAACAGCGAAAATGTGTAGACGACTGCGGTTTTCAGCTGAATTCGCTTTTTGCGGAGGTTATTTATGTGACAATTTGCGATGTTATAGACTGCACTAGATACGACCACTTCGTGGAAATGTTTATTTTTATAAGTGAGGCAGTCCACAGTGGAATGGTGATACCAAGGCTGGTGTACGGCATTGTAACATGGAACTGGTAGAGGAAGGATAAATGTAGACATGAGATCCCAGAGGCGTATGTGTTGTAAAGAACCATGTTACAAATATAGAGATTCAGAAAGAATCCACGGCTGAAGAAAGCGCAGTGAATAATATTCAGAAAGGAAAGCTTAAATTGTTGGACATATGGATCGGATGAACGGAGAAAAAAGTGCTAGAAGAATATATGACGCAAAGTGAATGGTAAAAGAAGTTGAGAACGCCCAGGAAAGACTTCGCACGACCAGATAAATGAAATACTTGAGTATTCATTTCAAGAGTCAGAATAATGGAAGAGTGTATTTGAAACAATGCATGATGTGTGCGCCAAGGCAGAGTTGTGTGACGGTATATCCTCTCTGTCTACCTCTCCGGGGAAACGGCAACAGGTACTTAATCCAACTACAGTACAATGAATCTTAAAAAATAATTTCTATACAAAATTTAAATAGGTCTAGATTTGCTTTCGACATCGATATCTGCAGATAACTTATCAAGTAGAATCATTCCTCTAGGAATGCTAGGCTGTGCCAAAACATCTGTCCGACCATGCAGTATGCTAAGCATGGCGTGGCTTCTACTGCGGCAGTAGTTTTCAGACACGAACAAACAGTTGCATGTCGAGAGGCATGGACAACCAATTATGTTATTTAGCATTTGAAAACCTATCGCCAGTCCAGTGCTGCTCACACCTGGTCTCCAATATTCTGTCTCTTCCGTCTTGAAAATTCTGATAAAATTATTGAAAAATTAAAAAACGACAATTAATATATTTTAGGTAATCAATAATGATACACGTCTCAATTGTATTAGCCCGTGTTTACAAAAAAAAATGAAAGGTGGATTCGTACGCTGCCCGAAATATGAAAGAAATTGTGGCCAGTGAGAGACAATACTTTGAACTTGAAGTAACAATATTTGGAGAGAGAGCTAATTATTGTTACCCAACCTATATAAAACTTGGAATGAATCACTTTCTCCGGGTTTTTTCGTCGTACACCATGAGAAAGAAAGAGACAACAAAATCTCCCAAATTATCACACCGCTTTAAAGTATTGTTAGAATGTTCTTCGTGTCCAGCGTCTCCGTTGACTCCGCCCACAAGTTTTGATACGCGAAATAAATGCACATAACTCAACGGTTTATTAGGTTAAATGCTATATTTTCGTTTTTAACAATACCGTGAAAAAGTGGTTATATGAACAAACAAAAACATTATTTATTTATTTTTAAATTAACGGATTTTCAAAGTCCACTTACAAAAAAAAAACATAAAACACGAAATGGAAAAAAGAGCAACAGAGAAGGAATAGCACTTACATATTAATAAATGAAAATAATTGAAAAATAAAGAAAGGCAATTAATATATTTTTAATTAATAATGTTACACGTCTATTATGTCGACATGTGCTATGAATGGATGTAAAATACCCTAGTCCTATTCCTAGCCACGCCCAGGTCTAGCCGAGTCCGGCAAACCTCATAAAAACTGACTAAAGCAGCGCTCTCTCTTGTATATTATTGCTCTGAGACTTTGAATCATACATGTATTACCAGTTTTTTAGAATAATGCCTCTAATTTCGGAAAAAAAACGGCGGATGCAAAGTTGTACATCTAATGGTTAAGATGATTATGTATTTACTAACGTAAAAGTAGTTTGAAACGCCGATAAAACTAAGCTTGATCTCATAAATAACGTATCCATCAAGTTGGTTTGAAAATATTTTGCACAGCAATATAGACCAATCTTGTTGAATTCTTCGCACTGTGTCGGCTCCATTTAAACATAAGTAGATACGTATCAAAAAAGATGTATTTATTTCTGCGGTTTGCAAGCAACATTAATGTTTTATGCCTCTCGTACAGTCTCAGTTTAATAACCATTATCACAAATACTTCATGACACAATAATAAGTAACGACTGCTGGTGAATCAATTTATTTTGTTTTTATCTGTATCATTTTCAGGTGCTAAGCATTTCTGGTAAAGTTGTCAGTTTTTTTCAGTCGGTTGTAAATTAGGTGAAAAAGGTTTATTCGACTTGTTTTAATGTGAAATTAAACCAAGAGTAGGTATTACTGGAGTCACTTTAGTGTGAATTTAAAATACCTGGGATGCTTTGCTTCCTAAAAACGATATGATATTGCCAAAGACAACGGTGTGAAACTTGAAGTGACAATATATGGAGGGAGAGCTAATTAATTTTACCCAACCCATACAAACTTGCGATAAATCACTTTCTCCGGGTTTTTACGTCGTACACCATGAGAGAAAAGGAGACAACTAATATAATAAACCGCTTTTTTTTCTCTTTTTTATATGAATACCGCACAAGAGTCTCAACTGCTCCCAATCGTCTAGAGCCAGTGAGACTATGGCATCCCCAATTGGGGTATGTTGTGAGGCTGAAAGTAGTGGGAAGGGGGAGGAGATTGGAAAGAGGAAGGTTGAAAAGTACTTGGCTATTCGGATCTAGTCACCAAACACGGCTAAAGTCATTTCAAGCAACGTTTCGATTCTGAATGGTCTTTTTTCACCAGGGCGATACTTGGAGTATCTACCACTCTGTAACGTGCCGCAAATTTACCTTTTTATTATTTTTATATGAATTAAATGTGTTGTGACACATATTAATAAAATAAAAGTTATTGGCGCACGCCGGGTTTGAACCCGCGACCTTTGGATTCGCAGTCGAGCGTCTTAGCACTCGACCATGGAGGCCGTCAATCGTCGTCTTCTATGTAGTGTAACGATGATCTTGGTCTCCTGGGTCACCGCGGGATTCCACCAACATTTTTTATTATGCTACTAAATTTGACACCACTAAAAGGTTTTTTAGGTTATACGCTATATTTTTGTTGATAACAATACTGTGAAAAAGTGGTTATGCGAATAAACAAAAACATTATCCCGATATGTGCTTTGAATGGATGTATAAATACCATAGCCTTAGTCTTAGCCACGCCCAGGTCTGCCGAGTCCGGTAAAAATCATAAAAAACCGACTACACTGCCTTGGATAGATACCACTCTATGTACTCTAAGGTGTGAAAGGACTCACCACGCTAGAAATAAATCGGTGAGAGACGTTCCCAAAAATGGAAGAAGACTTCAAGATAGAAAAAGTCCGTTTGTATTCGTTTATGTTTGTTATTTAAATACGAAAAAAATACAATGAGCCTTTATTTATAGGCAGGTGAAGTAAAAATGTTAAAAAACATTAATAGTATTCATCAAAATGAATTAACAATTCAAGCTAACGATAGGCATAAATCCAACGGCTCTATCCGCCGACTTTCGAGCAGCGACAGAGTCAAAAATGGCTTAAGGCAAAAAAAGGCGTATGGAAAAATCGAATGTTCGCCGCAAGGGCATAGGGTCGAGTTTGCCATTGAACTCTTAGAAGAGTGCTCCGGCCGATGTGTTAATTTTAATTGATTGTGATGAAGATTTTATCTCAGGAAGTAGTTAACCCGCCGTATAGAAATATTAAATCTGGTCTGGTGGTATGACAAGTGGTCGTTAAATGATTTGATTTTCTTTTTAGCAGAGCAAAAGATTAACTTGTTTCCAATAAATGATAATTGGTGATACTCAGAATAAAATGTGAAGGAAATTACCGAGGAAAAGATCAATAGAGGCGCAAAATTAAAACCACACAAGTTCACGTTTTGTTTGTTTTTCTAGGTAGTGCCAGCTTAAGTTTTATCGTTTATTGAAAGAATATTAAAAATCTTCAGAAAATATGAAAATAGAAACAAAACACTGAAAACAAAAATGTTTTGGTTGTGATCGAGACTCGAACTCGAGGCCTCTACTTTATCGGGGAGCGGCGCATCTACTAACTCTGCCGTCCCAACAAATTCATAAAGCGTTATTTTGAACAAATCACGTAATTCTTGAAAACTATTCTGACTTCAGTTTTTATTTTTTTCTGGAATTTTGGCAACCATCTTTATAATCGTGAGTTCTATCCGAACACAGTTGTGAACATGTATAGAAATTTTCATTTTTAACTTGTTAAAGCATTACGCTTCATTTTAATATTGATTATTGAAAGAGTATCTATTAAAAATCTATCCTAAATTTAAAAAAAATAATCAGTAAATAAAAGATTAGGTTGTGACCGAGACTTGATTGAAGTTTTATTGATAGACAATCATTTATTTTTATTTATTTTTGCAAAAACAGTTTTACAACAACACATTGCAAAAAAACATTAAAAAATGGTTACCATAATTATACAAAGATAAAGGTATAAAATAGGTAAAAAGAAATTTAAAAACAAAAAAATGGTTATAAGAAATACATAATATAGTTAGAACTTAATAGCTAGTTCGTGCTTAAACTAGTTATAAGTCATATGAAAAATATCCACATTTCCTGTGAGGCAGTTAATTAACCTAGTGGCATTAAACTAGTGACATAACCCAGGGGCATCACCATTGGTAAGTTAGCTCTGCACTTGGGAAAAAACAAAAGCATGTGATGGCGGCCTCGCGTGAAATTATCTGGAACATAGAATCCAATTTCCGCCAGGATGTCAGACTTTATATATCCGCTGAGAGATTAAGTAATTTCCTCAGTTTCCTACACCCCCTCATTGTCTAACATTGGTGTTTTGCTCTGCCACAAAAACCAAGCTCCCTCTGTACTAATATCTCACAACTGTACCTGTGTATAAAACAGATGCCTTTTTGTGTAATACCGTGGAGCGTGTATTAAAATCGATCAACTTTTCCGTATCGAACATTTCATCTGCGGAGTTTACGATAACCGCACAAGTTTATAAATCGGCCCGTCAGATGGTATTAAATAAATCGTGAAATATTCTTGGCAGGCGACCGGAAGGCGGCCATGTTACCTACGTACAGCTAGAACCTCCCCTCACTGCCTTCCACTTCCCGCCCGATGAAGGTACGGACCGGAAATCACTTAGGAATATCCAAAGTTAGGCCGTTTTACCGCGGAGTTTTCATATTTCAGGAAAGTAAAGTAGCGCCGTAAGTAAGAGTCACTTGCGGTGGATTGATAAACCCATCATTCAATTTCTTTATTAAAGGTGCGAGATCTACATATAGATATAGTTTGCAAGGGTAGGTGCGCCACCTCCCAGCCCGCCAGATGGGGTTGAATGAAAACTTTGAAGGATGAGTTGATGCCATAAGTTAACAAAGATAATACAAATGAAAATGAAACAATGACTTTGTATAAGACCACAGATCAGGGTACAAAATTAACTAAACAAAAAATACAAAGTGCGCCGTTATATTTACATACAGAGGAAGAACACAATATAAATTAAAATAAGAGAACAATGAGAAAACAACAGAATATCAACATAAAATTATAACAAAAGGAAAGAGATAAAGAGACAGATAATATTAAATGAAAGAAGCAAAACATCAACTGAGAAGGTGATTAAAGAATAATGAGTTTACAGGAAATATACCTAATATTGGACCACTGGACAAATTAACCTTATTATTAAGAATAAGACTATCAATTTAAATGGCTTTCTCTATTTATAGCGCTTTACCCAAAGTTATTACTTTATTTTCATTAAATACTCGCATGTCAAACCATAAAGTGATTGCGTTCTACGAAAATTTAAAAGGTAACACATTTGGTATATTTACGTACTATCATTATTACCGGATTTATTCGAGTTTTAACAGGCTGCCTTCGAAATATATTTTCTCATTGAACTCCTGAAAATTTTGGAATAAGCAATATGGCGCTGAAACTTTTCTTGACATTCAAATAAATTACTCGTTTCATGATAGAAGAGAAGCTTGCTGCAAATAGTGGCGTTTGCCTACAATTTCCAGATAGAAAAAAAACTGTACAAATGTAATTATACCTGGAGCTTGTCGTTTGACAGGTTTTTACTACAAAAATTCTGTTTTATTGTTTTGATTCGTTGAATACCTACCGGTTCCGCTTATTTGCTTGAGTTTTATTACTAAGCTTCATCAGAGAAGTAGGTGTGTACTATATAGAAAGTTTGCGTAAAAGCGTGACCATCAAAAATTAAGTTGAACCACGAAGTGCTTTCTACGAAAATATTTTATATTTATTTTCCAAAGATAAATCAACAAAAACGTGGATATCTGTTTTGTGAAACAAACGCAGCTGTTCGATAAATCTCTTATTTATCTGCACTTCATTCAACAACAAGTATTTTCAATCGAAATACAGTAATTCTTCCAAGAAAGCTTTACCCATCGATAAACTAGTGACGTTATACAGAGTAATATAGGCATATTAACCTGGTGTCACCATGTTACATAATCGTGTCAAACCTCTCACTCGTTACTCCGGAAGTGGATGCTTTGCACTTGCATTAGCTAAAGGGCTAAGGCTCTTGGGGTCGGAGCTTTTAAGCGAAGCCTTCACAGCTTCCGTAACCACCCCGATCCGGTCTGTATCCTGTATAATATCATATTTAAGGGGCTGCGCGTGGAAAAGACAAGTTAAATTATGCGACGCTTATGTTCAGAATAGTGTGTTCAGGAAGATTTTTGAGGAAGTGTTATTGAATTTAATGGATGCAGAGGTATTATATCAAAACCCAAAGCATCAATTCTGCTTTATTTTAGAGTGATAATTATACAAGTATTTGTTTAACTTATTATAATCATATTACAGTATTTAAATCTGATTACTTTTTTTAAGTATGTCAAAAGAAAAGGTGATTTTGAATTTTCGCGGGCTGTGTACATTCGATTTTCATTTTTTTGTTGTTGTTATGTTGGTACACATATGTTAGCATTATCAGCCATTTTGGATTAGTGGTTTGTTTTTGACAACTGGAAAGGTTAGTTACATTTTTGTGTGTTCTTCGATTTTTTACTTTTGAAATTGAATCAAATTAATTCAAACTGATTTCCCCTCTCCCACACAGTAGTTCTTTACACAGGATAGGTTGGTGAAGTAATATTACCACAGGTGTAGAGGCCCGTGAAGTAACAATATATGGAGAGAGAGCTAATTCTTTTTACCCATCCTATACAGATTTAGGGTAAATTACTTTCTCCAAGTTTTTACGTCGTACACCATGAGAAAGAAAGAGAAAACAAAATCTCCCGAATTATCACACCGCTTTAAAGTATTGTTGGAATGTTCTTTGTGTCCCGCGTCTCCATTGACTCCGCCCACACGTTATGATACGTGAAATAAATTGAGATAACTCGACGGTTTATTAGGTTACATGTTATATTTTTTTTAAAACAATGCTGTGAAAAGGTGGTTATACGAATAAACAAAAACATTATGTCGACACGTGCATGGATGTACAAATACCCTAGCCCTTTTCCTAGCCACGCCCAGGTCTAGCCGAGTACGGCAAACCTCGTATAAACTGACTACAGCTCTCAACGCTCTCTCTTGTATATTATTGAGTGTAGGCCAGTAAAAACAATTGTGTGATGTGTTTAAAAAAATCCTGTTTTTAAGGTTATTTTTCAAAAT
This sequence comes from Drusus annulatus, assembly GCA_022651775.1. Classification (NCBI taxonomy): domain Eukaryota; kingdom Metazoa; phylum Arthropoda; class Insecta; order Trichoptera; family Limnephilidae; genus Drusus; species Drusus annulatus. The sequence continues at coordinate 457,638 of JAGWCC010000344.1, read as the reverse complement.
GTATTTTGAAAATATTTTTATCAAGTGGTGTTCTGTCATTCTCAAACCAACCTGTAGGATAAGTTAAGCCGCGAAAAGCCCCGTAAAACATGCATCCAGCTCGCGCCCTTATCGCTTTGGGGCTGCATTTTGCCCGAGAGCAACCACTGCTGGATTTTAGGGGTTGTTTTCTGCGTGATGTGAAGTGCACTTTATGGAACTATTCTAGGGCTTTAAACTCCTATAAATACTATAGTCGACCATTCTAACAATCCTCATGCTATCTATGAGAACTTACTTACATAAGTTGACTGATTGATGCTTAATATTAAGGGATATAAACTAACTTGCTAACCATCCATTGCGTCATTCCCTAAGAGGTGGGCAGAGAAGACGAACCGCAACACATATCAGTCTTGGCGCACGTTTCTTTTTATTTTTGTTTTTTATGGTTATTACCGTACAAGAGTCCCAACTGCTCCCAATCGTCTAGAGCTAGTGAGTCTATGGCATCCCTAATTGGAATATGCTGTTAGGTTGAAGGTAGTGGTGAGGGGAGTACATGCCTATTTATATCTGATCACCTAACATTTCGATTCTGAATGGTGGTCTTTCACCAAGGTGATACTTCTTGCTTCATTCACATTTATGTGTCAGACATGTTCCAACTCAAGTATTTGATTCATTTTGTCATGCCATATCCTTTATTCTACTTTTCTTTTAACATTCACTTTGTATCACATGTTCTTCCCGTGATCTTTTCTCATTAAGGAATATTATGCTTAATCAAACTAAATAGCTAGGTGAAAATCCTCCAAACTTTTACAGATTTCACTATGTATTTTGTTTCCAGGTTTATGGAAAGATGTATTCAAATTTCTTTCATCAGATATTAGGAAAAGGTGTGTTCTGCTTGTAGAATTTAATTAAAATAATCCAGCTAGTGTTTTGGACGATTGAAATATTATAATATTTATAAGCTCCTGGTAAAAGCACTCATCAAATAACCGGTACATCGACCACTGTCTGAATAACAATCACTGCCACAGAGCTACCAATGAACTCCGCTAATGAACCGCACTTGAAAAAGTTTATCTCCTCACATATATGTTTGTTAATCTCCTCACATTCAGTTTGTTTTTTAGACCCGGGTGGCTTTTTGCGAAGTTTTACAGAGTTCTTCTTGGTTCCATTTACATCCTATCAACACGAATTTTGACGTGTGAAGTGACGTATCAGTAGAGTGTCGAGACCTTGGAGTAAGACTATATGGAGAGGTACCTTTGCGAAACAGTGCAGTCAGGTCGGTTATCTTTATTCTGACTTGATAGAAAGAGACAAAAATTTGTTAACATATTTGAACATATTAAACAAAACAATATCAATAAACCATTGAAATAATTTATAAAGACAAAATATCACACAAACACTAATAAAAAAATCTTTGCCTAAAGAATGATGGAAGATATTTGTTGACTTTACGTCTTTATATCATTAAAAATGTGAAAATTCTAAAGTTCGGTAAAAATGTTGAAATACCTCTGAAAAGTGATGATAATAATAATATTTGGATAATTTGTAAAGCGCTGTTTTTGTGAAAAATCACCTCAAGGGCGCTGTACAAATCTTGATTTCCACTTAATATTAATTCTTAGTTTATATGTACGTATTATAATCTTTGTTTGGTCTTATTTGAACATTCACGCAAAGCACATATCACCATTTTGTTTGATATATTTGTACAACCACTGCAAGTTTTTTAATCAACACAAATATGGAAAATAACCTCAAAATCCGTTGACTTAAGTTATATGACTCGTTGATGTGAAGTAAGCGCGGAGGGAGAACATCCTTACATACTTAGAAGTGTTGCAATATTATGTGACGACTTTTCTTGAAACTTTCTCTCTCGTGGTTTACGACGTAAAAACCCGGAGAAAGTGATTTATCGCAAATTTGTATAGGTTGGGTAAAAATATTTAGCTCTCTCTCCATATATATTCTTACTCCAAGGTCGAGACTTCTTTCAATTCACCCAGTTCTCTGCAAGTATTTGTATAGCTAGGAAAGCTCCGCTGGATGGGACACGCAGGGAAGATGGAATATAGCTTACCACCAAAGAGTGTCTGTAGTATCTGAATGTTATGAAGATGAACGCAGCATCCTTAGGCTTACGGAGCTGGAAGGAAACAGCAGGAAACCACAGAAGTGAGAGCGTTTCTTAGAGATGGACAGGACTCTTCAAGAACTGTAGCCCAGAGGAAATTGATGATGATATTGAAAACTTAAAAGTTTTTCATAATTTTTTCAATTACATTGTTAAGAATGGATAAAAAAACTGTTGACCAACCTTTTAGGAAGAATTATGGCATCGTACAAACACCGTACTCACACCGCTGCTTTGCTTGCATACAACATGTTTAAAACTGTATTCGACTTCACGAAAGAAAATTCCCGTGAAATTGAAAATTATATTTTAATATCATAAAAAAAAACTTTTAGAATATTATATTATTATTTCTGTCCTTTCTCGAAAAAAAACATTAAGCAGGCGTAAACAAGAACAAACCCTTCCCAACCTTCCTCTTCCCCATCTCCTTCCCCTCTCCACTACCTTCAGCCTCACAACATACCTTTATTGGGGATGCCATAGTCCCACTGGCTCTAGACGATTGGGAGCAGTTGGGACTCTTGTGCGGTATTCACTCTTAAAAAAACACACTCTTTCTCAGTGATGTTTGGCAAATACATCACTGTTGTAATTGATAACACATGTATGTACCAATACACACAATTCTGTTGTTGCTGTTAGTATAGTTGTTGATTAATTGAGCGACCTATAATTTAAAACGATTTTTTTAAATTTTCAAAACCACACACAAGCCTATGAAATTTTTTGTTTTTTTTTTTCGATTTAAATCTGCATGCTCATCCCTACCCCTCGATTCACTTACGTTACGCGACCCTTACGCTTTATGCTTATAAATAATTCTGTCGTAGCAGTGGCGGGCCCTCTAGGGGAACTAAACATGAGACCCGGTGTTCCTTTGAATATCATATTGTTTTTAACAAAGCGCGGGGGAAATTATGGCCGGTTTGTACTAACGTTGCGACGCCGTTGATGCCCTCTTATTGATTTGGGAGATTGATTACTTTAGATACGTAAAAAGTCACCTGGCTAATTGTCATCATCATCATCATCATAGTGGTTCTATATCACAACGGTAGTTGTATTAAAAAAAAAACTGACAACTGTAGATATTATATAATTTAAAAAAAAACCCACAAACGCATCTAACGCACCCCGCGTAAACCGTCTCCCAGAAGGTGATAAAACTACCCGAATGTATTTTTTAAGGTAAAGCCACCTCTGTCAGCCATAAAACTAAAATCCTTAAGTCACAGATGATTTCACTATGAATATGAATACCCATCCCTTCCGGACCTAATATTATATATTCCATAGACTTACTTAAAATAAGTAGCAGTCTGAAGATGCCCGTCATAAGGTGAAACCTCTCAGGTCTCAAATAAAAAAAAATAGTGGAATAAAGTTAAAAATTTGCTATTAATAAAATTATGCTACAAAGTGCATATTTTTGATTATAATCCACTTTATTTTTGTATAAGTCTACTAGTTTCGATTCTGCTGAATCTTCATCAGTAAATTGTTAAGTCCCGATGAGGATTCAGCAGAATCGAAACTAGTAGACTTTTACAAAAATAAAGTGGATTAAAACAACGTGTGTTTTTATTTGATTGATCATGTCAATCCACAAAGTGTTTGCTTATTCTGATAATGTATATTTTTGGGTGCCGACCAAGACCTTCTGGTAAGAACTGCATTTTGTTAAACTTTTTTTTAATTATAATAAAAAAATATATTTAACCCTTTAAAAGCAAGAAAGCAAAACTCCAACGAAGTAATTAAATCGTGATATTTTGAAATACCGTAAAATCCTGACGCGGTACGGAAATGACTCGCGCCTAAGCAAAACGCAAAAGTTCGGCCGAACAAAGTGACTCAAAGGGGGCCGTGAATCATTCTAGATGTAATTTGATTACGTTCAGCCCCTCCCCCTTCCCTTTCCCCTTCACGGATAGACTGGATAGGTACCTCTGGTCCGCTGCTGAGAGCTCCGTTATTACCTCTCTTTCTGGTGCATGCGACGGTTATGAGAAGGAAAGAGAGGTTACGCCGGATTTATCGGCGGTATACCTTTAGTTCGTACTTTAGAAGCTGGAACCGCCGGGATATACTCCTGACTACCTTCCAAAATGGGATTTTTACACTTGGGTAGGAAAGCAATAATTAATGTTGAATGCTTTGAATTTTGAAAGGTATTATGACTCAAGCTTTTATGAAACAGGCAAATAGTAAATTGAAGGGCTTTGCAGAAATAGACATTAGCGTAGAAATTGGATTAATATATTTTTCCATACCTACAAAACATTGAATCTGAAAATCAATTAGAGTTGATGCGAACAACACAAGCTTAGAATTGTGCGTATTGGTGCACATATAAACACCTCCGACAGTAATTTTCTTGCGAAACGTCACTGAGAAACAGCAATTTTTTGTTTTTCGAAAAGAGTAAAAACGTTCGAAAAGGTTTTGATGTGTGGTCTTTTCAATAAAAGTTTTGCAAAAACAATGGAACAACAAAAAGTTTTTAAATTTATAAAAAAAATGTTGTATGCTAGCAATGCGTTTGTGTGAGTACACATTCGCCTCAACATTCGTTGCGATATGACAATCCGCTGCTAGCTCGGTCTCTGCTGTTGCATCTGTCACTCTCTCGCAAGTGATATAATTTATTATATTTTTCCTTACCAATATATTCTGCTAGTAGTTATAAAACTCACAACTAACTACCTCTTAACTTATACTACCCGGCACCGCCCGCGTTTCTAGACCCTTTCATCTAAAATAAAAATATGGAACAGACAAAATGTGGCTTTGCCTTATTTTTTGACAGTTCCAAAACTAAATTTGCACAGTTTTTTTTGTCTGAAATTCGTAGATCGATGCGACTATTTTCAGCACATGAACCTCAGCAGGAGCCATGGAACCTTGAAATATTCATTTTAACGGTAAACACATGATGGTAAACCATATTGTTTGTTGCGTATTGGTATTTCAATTGTTAAATAAGATTTAAAAAATCTCATTGTGTTAAAACTTGTGTATGCAGAATTAGTTGATGATGAATGTAACTAAGTCCAGAGTCATGGTGTTTGAAAGAGAGAGTACGAGAACAGCGTGCAATATAGTTGTGAATGATGAATACTTGGAGCAAGTGGATGAGTTTGTGTATTTAGGAAGTATGTTTACGAGAGACGGAAAGGCTGATAAGGATATTGAAAGGAGGGTGAATGCAGGAAACTCCATTAATGGATGACTGAACGCTGTTAGCGCAAATAAAAAAAATGTCCAAAGAAGCAAAGCTAACAGTCCACAATAGCGTGCTCATACCAACCCTGATGTATGGCAGCGAGGCATGGAACTGGCCGAGGAAGGATGAAAGTACACTGAATGCTGTGGAAATGAGATCCCTGAGGCGTATGTGCGATAAAACCATGTATGACCGTGTTAAAAATGTAGATATCTAGAAAGAATACAAGGCTGATGCAAGCGTAATGAATAGGATCAAGAAAGGGACGCTTAAATGGTTTGGGCGTGTAGAACGAATGAACGAAGAAAGGTGTGTGAAAATAATATATGACGCGAAAGTAAACGGAAGAAGAAGTCGGGGACGCCAGAGGAAGATATGACACGATTAAGTGAATCAAATACTTGAATCGGGCCATGTAAAGAGTCAGAATAATAGAAGAGTATGTACCTATGAGACGATGTATGAATGTGAATGAAGCAAGGAGTGTGTGCCAAGACAGAGTTGTATGGCGGTCCATCCTCTCCGTGATGGTTAGTTAGTTAGTTGTGTTGAAACTTGGGCAGTCGAAATAAGGAAGGTACTCGCTTTTATGATTGAAAATATATTTTTATTTTGCGAGGACAGTTTTAAGTCCTCTTTGTAGTACTAAAGAAAAATGATAAAATTATTTAAACGAATGTTATATTTTATCAAAAACGAATCAATAGTGTCGGGTCTGCTTTATCATGTAATTGATAAAACGAAAGCGCGTACCTCCCAGACGATAATGGTATAGCCATAAAGACGCTCCTCCCCGCCACATTAATTCCCATCCAACATCTACATCCTTCAAACCCGGCAATACAATACTACAATACGCCGAGTTTTCCTCGGCTCTGATTGGCCGGATGCCGCCGGGGGGTGGGGGTGGGGGGGCAGAGAAAAATGGCGTTTCCCCCCCACCTCACTCCCCCGGCAGCGCTGGAAGGGGAAGTCCCTGTAAATTGAAACAGTGTTAAATTACCCGAGAAGCGTATCTGTATTTCTGCTCCTTGTGGAGCGGCGATTGTCAAACGGTGTTGCCAGAAATTAAACGATTCGATTTTTATTTATTTTCATGTTATTTTTTACTAACTATATTTTATCTGAGAAAAGATTTTTTCAGCGATTTTTTTCTTTTTATTTTGCATGATAACGAAAAACTTATCTTTTATTTGTGTCGGCTTATATAAGGGTCGAATCCAGAGGTCGCGAGCTCAAACCCGTCGTGCGCAAATATTTTTTATTTAATTAATATGTGTCATAACACATTTAATTGATAAAAAATAAAATAAAGTATATTTGCGGCACGTTCCAGAGTGGTAGATAGACTCTAAGTGTCGCCCCGGTGAAAGACCACCATTCAGAATTGAAACGTAGCTTGAAATGGCTTTAGCCGTGTTTGGTCACTAGATCTGAATAGCCAGGTACTTCCCAACCTTCCCCTTCCTCATCTCCTTCCTCTCCACACTACTTTCAGCCTCACAACATACTCCTATTGGGGATGCCATAGTATCTATCACTGGCTTCAGGCGTTTGGGAGCAGTTGGGACTCTTGTGCGGTATTCACTATAATTTATTTTTTTAAATGTAAAAAGTCAGAATAACAGAAGAGTATGTATGAATGTAAATGAAGCAATAAGTGTGCGCCAAGACAGAGTTGTAATTAATATGTGTTATAACACATTTAATTCAGATTAATAGATACTCTAACTATTGTCCCGGTGAAAGACCACCCTTCAGAATCCTAACGTTGCTTGAAATGGATTTAGCCGCGTTTTGTGAGCAGATCTGAAAAGCCACGTACTACTTTCTCCCTTGCATCTCCACTACCTTCAGCCTCACAACATACCCAATCGATGATGCCATAGTCTCACTGGCTCTCAGAGTTGCAGCGCCAGTAGCTGTTATTGCCTGGAGATCTTTAATTATAGTTTTTTTTGTAATATTTAATAGATCTAGATGGTATGTCCCAGCCTCAATCTTTAGTATTAATTTTGATTTCACAATGAAAAAGATCATATTGGTGCATGACTATCGATGAATATAATAACCAAATAATGTATTTAATACACGTTTAAGTACATTGTGATATTTGAGATCGTGAAATAATTATAGGTACGTATTTCAATTTGGGCATTGAAAATAATTTTGTAGATTGAGATGTTTGATGAAGAGAAAGTAACCATAGGCTTAAAAAATATATTCTTAGATGTATGGGAAATCAATTTAAGAAGATTAGTCGTAATCACGACTGCTTTGTCGAAATGGTTTTTCACTAGTCGTTCCCTCTTTGTTGATGATCGTGACATCCACTACGATTTGCTGATGAAACCAGGTCTTTCTGCACGAGAGCTTATTTCGTTGTACCGACCATCTCCAAAATCAGAAATAAAAAATATGGTTATTAATATAATTTATAGCAAGGTATTGTTTGATTAAATAGGGTCTCTTAAAATAAAAATAAAACTTTTTATCGAACAGAATTTGAGGTAGTAAATTTGTGAAATCATACACTGGAAACAAGCTGGAAAACTATTTAGTAGTAGAAAAATCGGAAAGTGCGACAAATTGAAAAAAAAGAGTAAGAAAATTCTGTGTCACTTAAGTGAAGAGGTACATGTCACAAAATATCCCAAAAATTAGTTAAGTATGCAGTTCTATGTTAAAAGGTTTAAGGAAGGTCATATGAAGAGATACAACTCGGGCATTCAATTTTGTGCATTTGTAATTTATACATATAAAGTACGCAAAATCTTATTTTAAAAAAATACAGATATTGGAAAATTAACTTTACCTTTCCTAAACAATAAGAGAGTTGTGACATACTCGTATAGCTTCACCTAAATGCCACAGATTTGTCATTATAATCAGAATATTTCAAACCATAAAAAATGTGATATTCATGGTTTTAGTTCTCGAAAACACTCCACTAGGTTAGGTTAAGTTAGGTTAGGTTAGGTTCGGGTTCTCAAAAACACTCTGTCAGGTTAAGATTAAGCTTCAAACGTACGACCGGCGACCGTTTTCATGACATTTTCGCAGGTTAAGATAACATTAGCAGGTTTGAAGTCAATCTCCCAACAAACGGAACAAAACTTCAAGAGATCTTTCATTGCACCTTAATAATAATAATAATAAATGGATAACTTTTATAGCGCCGTTTTTGTGGGAAAATCACCTCAAGGGCGCTTTACAAATTAATTTATCTAACCTATAATATATCACTTAAGCTTATAACTAATAACTTACATTTAAGATTTATTACTAATGGCTTACACATAATATTTTCAACCAGTGACTTACAATAAGGACTTCCATACGCAAACTGAACAAACTCATTTAATTGTACAGTTTTATTTGAAGAAATTGAATTAATCCAAAATGGAAGAGGTTCTATTAATGTTGAGAAGCTCATTTCAAGTCCAGCGCTTACAATTTAATATGGCAAGACAGAAAGCTTCCACTTCTCGAGTATTCTTCAGGTGTAAAGCGCCCTGGGAGAGCGGAAATTAAATAACCATCCCTTCCCCATCTCCTACCACCTCTCCCCGCTTCCCCACCGATTCCCTAGCTGCTCCGCGGCACTGTAAATCTTTTCAAGATGGCGGATTCGCCGAAGTACCAGGTGGGTAGGTAATAATATGAACTTTTAACTACCCACGCAGCTTGGCATTCAAATACATAATTAAAATTTGGTGACTTACTGCACAGCGTACATAAATATAAGGAATTCTCTTCTAAGAATGAAGGCTTGTTATGTTGCAAAAAAAAAAATATTAAAGCTAAAATAGCGCTGAAACTTCGACGAAACCGGTTGATAACATCGAGTGTGTAATACTTCTGGCGAATTCACTTACTGTTTTTTCCACGAAGGTTTTATGTAAATAGGGGTAGACAGGGTAACTTCGAGCAGAAGACCTAACTATAAAAATCATCATTCAAATAACCCCTTAAATTCCTGCTACGTTTAACCCCCTCCGCCCGATTAGCCCCGGCTTAACCCCTTTTAATGTTAAGGGATGCTCAATTGTTAAATGGGTAGGCGCTTGTTACAATTTCCACCCCATGGAGGTCTTTATACATGGAGGGGACTAGTTTCATAAGACATCTATGTTTATTAATTTCCTAAATTTTAAACATCTATTTCATTCATAGGGAGAGAGTACTAAAGGAATGAAACGACAGACATTCATTGTGGGTGTGATTGTGTGCCTGAAGTAGGTCTTATTTTTCCTTACTTCTGGTGAAATTGATAATACATTTTTTAATTTTTTTTCAGAGTTAAAGGCATAATGCAAATTGGCAATCTGAATAGATCACACTTCTAGAAATTACCTGTTCAGTGATGGGGAGTGAGAATTACAGATACACGCTGTGAATACAAGTTTTATCAGACCAGAGCTCACCGTTCAAAAGTTTATGCTACGCCTGCACACATACTCTCTGCTTTATCGTTATGATTTTTAGTCTACCAGTTTCCTAACTACCTAACTAACTAACTATCACGCCGTTTCTCCGCAGGGCTAGGCAGAGAGGAAGAACCGCCATACAACTCTGTCTTGGGACATACTCCTTTCTTCATTCACAATCATACATACCCCTCTGTTATTCTGACTATTCACATGACCCGATCCGAGTATTTAATTAACTTGATCGTGCCGTGTCTTCCTCGAGCGTCCCCGACATCTTCTTCCTTTCACTTTCACGTCATATTTTATTTTCACCCTTCTTTCTTCGTTCATTTTCTCTTCATGCCCAAACCATCTAAGCGTTTCTTTCTTGATCCTATTCATTACGCTTACATCAGCCTTGCATTCTTTCCGAATATCCACATTTTTAACACGGTCATGCGTGGTTTTACCGCACATACGCCTCAGGGATTTTATTTCTACAGCATTCGGTTTAATTTCACACTTCGTTTGCCAGTAACATGCCTCACTGCCAAGCACAAGTTTCCTTAAGTCTAAATTAAGTAAATTGATTAATTAATATCAACTGCCCTTAAAAAGCATATTTTGCGTATTTTTAATTATTGTCTTATTACACTAAGTTCGTACTTTCCACAATTTTTAATACCTCAGTCATCCATTCGCCTTCCGACGTCCATTTAGTAACCCTTTCACTGGCGGTGTGGGCGATTATTCTAAGGCTGGGGTAATTTGTAATCAGCGGTCATTTATTTTACGTGTCTGAAGGGGTTAGAACAATATTATGAATTTGGGGAAATGCGTTTATAATGAGGCAAGTCATTTTTCATGTCGTGGGGCAAATTTGTACAGCGTTCTAGTAGATTATTTACTCGTCTGTATTTTTTTATTTTTAGTTGCCAGTGTTAAATAAATAATTTAGTTGAATGTATAGAAATTATAAATTTGGGAGGGGGGACATTATAAGTCGATATTGAGAATTGAAAACCATTTTCATACTTAACCTTTGATGACTTAATATCTACATATTTTGTGTTGGCGTTTGCTATGATAACACTTAAGCTGTGTTTTTTGTGTGGCCGAGCGGTTAAGATCCTCGGCTACGAATGCAAATGACGGGTTCCGTGGTCGAGTCATGGTTCAAACCCGGCGGGCGCAAATAAAATTTACTTGATTGATATGTGTCGTAACCTCAGAGCAATAATATACAAGAGAGAGCGTTGCTGTAGTCAGTTTTTGTGAGGTTTGCCGAACTCGGCAAGACGTTGGCGCGGCTAGGACTAGGGCTAGGGTATTTATACATCCATTCACAGAACATGTCGACATAATGTTTTTGTTTATTCGTATAATCACAGTTTCACAGTATTGTTATAATAAAAAATAAAGCATGTAACCTAATAAACCGTTGAGTGGTGTCAATTTGTTTCGCGTATCAAAACGCGTGGGCGGAGTCAACGGAGACGCGGGACACGAAGAACATTCAAACAATACTTTAAAGCGGTGTGATAATTTGGGAGAATTTGTTGTCTCTTTCTTTCTCATGGTGTACGATGTAAAAAGCCAGAGAAAGTGATTTATCCTAAATTTGTATAGGTTGGATAAAAAGAATTAGCTCTCTCTCCATATATTGTTACTTTAAGGTCGTAACATATTTAATTAATATATAGTATGTTTGCGGCACGTTCCAGAGTGGTAGATACTCATACTCGTAGTATCGGTCTGGTGAAAGACCACCATTCAGATTCGAAACGTTGCTTGAAATGGCTCTAACCGTGTTTGGTCATTAGATCTGAATATTCAGGTGATTCCCAACCTCTTCCCTATCTCCTTCTCCTGACTACCTTCAAACTCGTGACATACCCCCATTTGGGGAAACCATAGTCTCACTGGCTATAGACGGTTGGGAGCTTGAAGTAACAATATATGGAGGGATAGCTAATTTGTTTTACCCAACCCATCCGAAATTGTAATACATCACTTTTTCCGAGTTTTTACATCGTACACCATGAGAGAGAAAGAGACAACAAATTTCTTGGACCGCTTCTATATACTGTCGCAATGATCTTAAGCTGGCTATCTTCGCTGGTTAACGGCGGGACTCCGCCCACATATTTTATTATGCCACTAAACTTGACACAACTAAACGGTTTTTTTAGGTTAGACGCTATATTTTTGTTGATAAAAATACTGTGAAAAAGTGGCTATACGAATACACAAAAACATTATGTCGATATGTGATATGAATGGATGTATGAATACCGTAGCCTTAGTATTAGCCACGCCCATTTGCGCCGAGTCATGTTAAAATCATCAAAAACAAGTCCAAAACTGACTTCACTGCCTTGGCTTGGGCTACCTCTAGTATACTCTAAGGTTGGGAGCAGTTGGGACTCTTTTACGGTATTCACTGTAAAATAATGTTAGAAACCTAGCGGGCGAAAATAATTTTCACTTCATTTACGTGTGTAATTTAATACATATAAAACAATATAGTATATTTGCGGCACGTTCCAGAGTGGTGGAAACTAATAGTATCGCTTTAGTAAAAGACCACCATTCAAAATCGAAACGCTGCTTCAAATGGCTTTAGCCGTGTTTGTAGCCCCGATCTGAATAGCCAGGCTCTTCCCAATTTCGACTTCCCCATTTTCAGCCTCACAAAAAACAGAATCAGGAAGCCATAGTCCCACCGGTTTCGAGAAGTTGGGACTCTTGTGCGGTATTTATATACGAAGTGCCTACGCTTATTTTAAAAATAATCGCTGATTTTTTTATTATTTTTTATATGAATACCGCACAAGAGTCTCAACTGTTCCCAACCGTCTAGAGCCAGTGAGACTATGGCATCCCCAAATAGGGTATGTTGTGAGGCTGAGGGTAGTGGGGAGGGGAAGGAGATTGGGAAGAGGAAGGTTGTTAAGTACCTGGCTATTCCGATCTGGTCACCAAACACGGCTTAAGCCATTTCAAGCAACGTTTCGATTCTGAATGGTGGTCTTTCACCAGGGCGATACTTAGAGTATCTACCACTCTGGAACGTGCGCAAATGTACTTTTATTATTTTTATATGAATTAAATGTGTTATGACACATATTAATTAAATAAAAGTTATTGGCGCACGCCGGGTTTGAACCCGCGACCTTTGGATTCGTAGTCGAGCGTCTTACCACTCGACCATGGAGGCTGTCAAATCCCTGATTTGACCAGTTAGAAACACTGTCATTTTTTTGTTGTAGGCACTCTGCGTTTTTGGTGATTTTATAAAATGTCTTCAAATCATAAAATCAATTCATCGCAAATTTTCTATTTGTTAAGATGTATTATCATTACAATTACGTTATTTGTGAATCCAACAATAGCTACTTACCGTTAGATTATCTCATTATCACATTCTCTGGAAGTGATTAATTTCGTCATGGCCTGAAAATGAATACTTTAATATATTTTACCTTACGGTGTGTATCCATTTAATACATTCCAGTGGCGTGCAGTCGACATAACAACAAAAAGCTGAACATGCCCCAAAAAACCGTTAATAAAATAATAACACCGAATGTTTATTTTTTATCTTTAATGAAAAATGCTGCTATGGAAACAAATTTATAATTTGTTTTTACTTTTTATTCTTCTTTTCATATATATTTATATATATAATACGTTCCTCTTTAATAACAAAATAATCGGATGATTAGTATAGCGCCGTTTTTGTGAAAAATCACCTCAAGGACGCTGTACAAAACTTATTTTCTAATATTAGATATTAATTCCTAGTTTAAAGAGAAAATATTTTACAAAAAAAATATATTCCGACCGGTCGGTAGCTGAGTGGACAAACGCGTCGGATTCCCGACCGGGCGTCGGGCGTTCAATTCCTCTGCTGGCTAAGTCCTCCATCATTGCACAAGCAACATCTTCCGCTTCTTATGATGGCAGTAGGAGTTTTTTTAAAAATATTGTCAGGTTATTCGTAACCCGGGAATGTTGGTCTTTCTTAAAAAATATATAAATAATATTTGTATATATATATAAATATATAATTATATACAGGAACATACTTACCCGGCAGGTCCCATCAGATAGACATACTTATTAACGTAAAATTATAATTATTTTTTATTTTTTTTAAACTTTTTTTTCCGATTTAGGGCATGGGGGCTAAATTAAGAAAAACGGATTTTCTGAACTTGTCGTACAGTACGGGATTTGGTTAAATTTTTGTATAACTAAAGGTGATTCGTCGAGAAACAGATTTGTCTATGTTGTCTCTCTAATAGTCGCAAAAACTAAATAAAACTACGTTGGGTGAGAAAACGTTTTTTGGTATGTTTGAATTTATGTTGTGCTGTACAGAGATAGTCAGGGGTGTTTAGATTCATACTCGTATGGCAGTTTCGTTTAAAAAAATAGTTTCTTGGTGAAAGGACCGATAAAGGGTCCCATCTGATCCTTAAAACGGTCCGGGAAAGTGGTGTGTGACCTCTAATGCTATCTTTAATATTCTCTAAGGTATATATTTTCAAACATTACACGGTAAATAGACGAATTAACATTTTTTTTTAACTTTCTGAATGTTTGCTTATGGCTTTGTCATCTCCAATATTTTTTGGAGAGAAAATGCAGTAGTATTATCTTAGAGTATACAAGAGGTAGCCCAAGCCAAAGCCAGTGAAGTCAGTTTTGGACTTGTTTTTGATGATTTTAACATGACTCGGCGCAAATGGGCGTGGCTAAGACTAAGGCTACGGTATTTATACATCCATTCATATCACATATCGACATAATGTTTTTATGTATTAGTATAGCCACTTTTTCACAGTATTTTTATCAACAAAAATATAGCATCTAACCTAAAAAACCGTTTAGTTGTGTCAAGTTTAGTGGCAAAATAAAAAATGTGGGCGGAGTCCCGCCGTTAACCAGCGAAAATAACCAGCTTAAGATCATTACGACAGTATTTAGAAGCCGTCCAAGAAATTTGTTGTCTCTTTCTCTCTCATGGTGTACGATGTAAAAACTCGGAAAAAGTGATTTATTACAATTTCGGATGGGTTGGGTAAAACAAATTAGCTATCCCTCCATATATTGTTACTTCAAGAGTATTATTTTTAAAATTTGGCTTATTTACTGTTATGTCATGTTGATAATTTCAGTCTACTGGACATTAATTGTATTTCCACAGCAAATTGAACTAACTGGTGAAGTAACAACTTTGAGAATTGAAACAAAGCTTTGAAATTGAAATTGTTTTAGACGTATCTAATTGTTTCAGTCTATTAGGGAAGTGGTATTCACATAAAACACATCAAATCCGCAATCCTAACAAACCCTAATGTTGCGAGGCTTAAGGTAGTGGGGAGGGGATGGAGATGGGGAAGAGGAAGGTTGGGAAGTAACCAGCTATTCAGATCTGTCGACAAACACGACTAGCGCCATTTTTAAGCAACGTTTAGATTCTGAATGGTGGTCTTTCATCAGGGCGATACTATGAGTATCTACCACTCTAGAATGTACCGCAACTGTACTAAAAACTATTTTATATAAATTAAATATGACACGTATTAACTAAATACAATGTATTTGCGCACTCTGGTTTTGAACCCGCGACCGCTGGATTCGTAGTTAAGCGTCTTGCCACTCGACCACAGAGACCGTCAACCTATACCAATAATAAACCTGCATCTGCATAGCCGCAGCTTAATATTGATCAAATAACAATACACGAGAAAGCTTGAAGTAACAATATTTGGAGAGAGAGCTAATTCTTTTTCCCAACCTATACAAATTTGGGATAAATCACTTTCTCCGGGTTTTCACGTCGTACACCATGAGAAAGAAAGAGACAACAAAATTTCCCAAATTATCACACCGCTTTAAAGTATTGTAAGAAAGTTGTTCGTGTCCCGCATCTCCGTTGACTCCGCCCACACGTTTTGATACGCGAAATAAATGAACATTACTCAACGGTTTATTAGATTACATGCTATATTTTTGTGTATAACAATACTGTGAAAAAGTGGTTATACGAATAAACAAAAACATCATGTCGATATGTGCCATGAATGGATGTATAAATACCCTAGCCCTAGTTCTAGCCACGCCCAGGTCTAGCCGAGTCCGGTAAAATTCATCAAAAACTGACTACGCTGCCGTGGATTGATACCACTCTATATACTCTAAGGTTCGGGCTTATTTTCATACAATCGTGTGGGGTTATAACGAGGTCGCTTCACTGATATAACGTCCAAATAATATTGTCAACTCAATGCGCCCGGGTGTGAGAAAAAAACTAGTTCTAGCCACGCACAGGTCCAGCCGAGTCCGGCAAACCTCATAAAAGCTGACTACAGCAGCGCTATCTCTTGTATATTATTGCTCCGAGTGAGAATGGTACGATGAACGAAAGAATGCGGCTGGCGGCTGATGCGCAGAAACGCATTTCGGTAGGGGGCGGGGTCAGCCGGAAAAAATCGCATTCTTTAAATCGTCGAGTTCCACCACTGGCGTCCATCCATCTAACAAAGAATACGACATCAATCATATAAAATCATCGGCTGCGACTCTCTTGCATGATGGCAACATATAAAAAGCAAAATAAGGCGGTTAACACAAATACCCGCACAGTAAAAGTCGAGGCATAATAGCCCATCACGTGATGCAGTCGTTATTGCCCGGACCACGATTGGCCGCCCGTAATGGCCATGGCTCGGACGTCAGGGGGTCATTACAGCTGCATTATTCTATCTATTATGTATATGAGTATATAATGTAATAATGAGTGGTAAATTATTTATTTCATTATATATACATACCTGTATAAGGACGGTATGTTATGGTTAGGTAATGAATGGTTCGTCAGTTGGATTTCATGTATTTTTAACCCCTTCTTATCCAGTATCGATGTGAATAGCATGTGTAGAGTAGCCTTTGAACAGCCCATATATCAAAATACCCTGAGGAAAACATCTCCAGTGTCTTTGTCCTCAGAGCAATGATATACCAGGAGGAATAGCTTGTGTAGTCAGGAATGTTGTTTTTTTCCTGACTCGGGCGTAGCTAGGGCTAGGGCTAGGGCTTGGATATTTATACATACATTTATAGTACGTGTTGACGTAATGTTTTGTTTATTTGTGAAACCAATTTTTCGCAGTATTGTTATCAACAAAAATATAGGACATAACCTCAACCTCGGGAGACGGAATACATGCTTATATACCTAAAAGTGGTGCGATATTATGTGACAACTTGTCTTGTCTCTTTCTCTCTCACGGTTTACGACGTAAAAACCCGGAGAAAGTGATTCATGGTAAATTTGTACAAGTTGGGTAAAAAAATTAAGCTCTCTCTTCAAATATATTATTGCCCTGAGTCTTGGTCACACTATGAAAAACAATAGTTACAAATTCCAGATTCGCAAACGCTAATCCACATGAAAAAATGATGGAAGACGTAGAAAAGGAAGATGCATTACCTCATGACACCAAAGATATAAAGAGTTCAGTTCTCCTGTGTAGTGTTGGACTACAGCCTACACGGTGAAGATTTTTATTTTTACGTAAACACCGCACAAGAGTCCCAACTGTCCGGAGCCAGTAGGTCTATGGCATCCCCGATTGGAGTATGTTGTGAGACTGAAGGGAGTGGAAAATTGGAGGAAATGAGGAAGAGGAGGTTAGGAAGTACCTGAATATTTTGGTAGGTATTGTCACCAAACACGAGTACCTTAACCGTTCGACTGTGGAGGTAGTCCAGACTGAGATTGCCTTGAAGATATCCAACCTCTGATAGGAGAAGGTAAAACGAGAGGAAGATTAACTGGAGAAGATCTGAATGTGATATTTAAAATTATTTTTAGTTCTGTGTTTCATCCAGGCATTATTGTACAGGTTTACATTCCAAAAGTATCCAATCTCATTTACCACTAGAATACAAAAGGTTTAAAGTAATCAATTGACGTAGTTTTTTTGTCTCCCCAAATTACGATTGAAGGTTATTTGACCAGTTATACAGAAAACAATTTATTACCCTTACATTCTAACAATTACTTTATTTATTAAATTCAACAGCAAATTCCTATAATATTTATCACGTAAGACATTAAAGAAAAATGAAAAAACAAACGTAAAACATTGAATTTTTGTTTATTAAAGTTTACAATATGACAAATTTTATCCGGTACCTACATTTAATGCGGTTGATACTTTAATTGGGAATTTAAAAAAGAATATTTAAACTCAAATTCGTCAGTACAAACATTCTGTTTTGTTCGCTTATTTGATGTAGGTACTTACTACAGACAAATCAAAGAACCTACTTTAAACTGCAGATTTTGTTTCCTGTTTTCTCTGCTCATACGTTAGTAATCTTGCAGTAAGAATATATATGGAGTGGTACCTTTGTGAAACAGTATTGTTGACTTTATACTGACTCGATAGAATGAGACAAATATATATTAAAGGATGTTGGATAGCCTATTAGTTACCGCCCACATGGAATTCGGATATTTTTAATAAACATATTTGAACACATTAAACAAAACAATATCAATACAACATTCAAATGATTTATAAAGTCGTAATATCATACAAACACTAATAACAGAAGGTTTGTCTAAATAATGATGGAAGCTTTTTGTTAATTTTTTGTCTTTATATCATTAAAAATGTTAAAATTCTAAAGTTCAGTCACAAATATTTAAAACTGTTAAAATACCTCTACAAAGTGATATTTTATAATCTTTGTTTGGTTTTATTTGAACATTCACGCATAGCATATATCATGCTTGATTTATTTGTATAACCACTGCAAGTATTTTAATCAACACAAATTTGGGAAATAGCCTAAAAATCCACTGACGTAAGTTATGCGACTCGATGATGTGAAGTTAGCGCGGACGGAGAAAATTATTACATACTTAAAAGTGCTACAATATTATGTGAAGACTTTTTTTGTCTCTTTCTCCCTCATGGTCGACGTAAAAACCCGGAGAAAGTGAATTATCGCAAATTTGTATAGGTTGGGTAAAAATATTTAGCTCTCTCTCCATATATATTCTTACTCCATATTATTCTTACTGGTAATATTGACAGTATGTTAACAATGTTTGTATGTAATACTGACCGACTGGAATGCTCGATTCTTATTTCAATTTAATGTTTTATGTACGAAATAAGTTTCTTCTGCCATATTTGTAAACAGTCACAGTTCGCGATTCGCAAAAGCATCAGGACAGGAACGAGTATTGTTTTTTTTTTTTACTTACGTAGTGGCTAACGCAAATTAAAATGTACCGACCGGAACGTTAATCCGGTTTGCTTCGAATTAATCATTACATTTTATTATTAACTAAAATCTGTTTGTTAATCAGCAAAATCAAATCGAATCTTGTTATTAACTACAAAAGCAAATCTTGTTATTAACTACAATCCGTTGGTTTAAATCAGCAAAATCTTGAGAATGGTAAATTCTGATGTCATGAAATTTACACGGCATTTTCCATCTGGAATTCATAGATAAACGCAACTGATTTTGGATCGCTACGTCATTTATATCTTGAGTATTGGAGCCTTGAAATATTATATTAAGTGTATAAAAATTGGACAAAATGCCTCAATGTTTTTACATATTTGCGATTGTTTAATTAGCAAAATAAAGTGCTGAAACATAAGTGAAACCGGGTTGCAAAAGCCAGTAGATAAGTATATTAGAGTTATTGGTTTAATCTTAATACCAATAATATACAATAAAGGGTAGCTTTCGAAAGAGCGTAGTCAGGATTGTTGATTTTTTCCTGACTCGGTCGTGGCTAGGATTTTCATGGACACACCTTTTTAGATCCATTCATAGCACATGTCGACATGATGTTTTGTTTTTTTGTAAAACCACTTTTTCACAGTACTGTTATCAATAGAATATAACCTCAAAAAACTGTTGAGTTATGTCGCATAACAAAACTTATTGGGAGGAGTCGTTGAGGCGCGGAAGACGGATAACAAGCTTACATACCTGAAAGTGGTGCGATATTGTGTGACAACTTGTCTTGTCTCTTTCTCTCTCACGGTTTACGATGTAAATACCCGGAGAAAGTGATTTATCGTAGATTTGTATAGGTTGGGTAAAAATATTTAGCTCTCTCTCCGTATATATTCTTACTGCAAGGTTTAATTCATGTCATCGATCAAGGTAACTTATATATCGACGATTCATGTTGACTGATTAAAAAAAAGGAAAATAATAATTTCGCAATCAATTTGATGACTCTTACATTAACAAAGGTATCAAAAAGTCATTTCTAAATAAATCTACCCACGTAAGAAAAAGCTTATAAAATGGAGGACTTGAGTGGGTATTTCGTTCGGTTGAAAATTCCCAATGTAATTGGGTTTTTTAATAAACCAATTGCCGCCATTTTGGCCGTGGGACTCCATTACTTTATAATGGCTTCCGCTCAATAATGAAAATACAAAGATGATTGCCGCATTGGCTGGCAGACAATGGCCACGCGTTATTATACAAAACTATAAAGAAAATCTAATTAAATGATAAGAGTCATAATATGGCGGCTGCGCTTACCTGTGCGGTGGCCATTTTGGTAACTTTGAATTTCGACAGGAGCGCATTCAAAATGGCGTTTGGCGGCTGCTCACAAAGTTTTAGGATTTTTTTATTAACTTATATTTAAAAATGTAATTATTTTTTAAAAAATTGTTAAGTAAGTAACTTGTAAATACTATATTTTAGTATAAAATAAGTTATCCATTTCCAAGATTGTCCACATCACTATAATAATAAATATACTATATATATTATATATTGATTAAATGTGAAACACATACAAATTAAATAAAATTTATTTACACACGCCGGGATTAGAGCCCGTGACCTCTGAATACGTAGTCGAGCGCCTTAACCACTCCACCACGGAGGTCGTCGAATGGATGGAGATGGACAACTTTGAGAGCTATGCAAATTTCATGACATCAGAGCTTAACGTTCGATGATGTTTTTTGGCATACATATTTTCTGCTTTATAATTAAGATTGCTCACAATGAGTGGAGATGCCATAGACATACTGGCTCATAACAGTTGAAACTCTTGTGTGCTATAAAAAAAAAAAAAATGAAATAGTTCCCTGTCTATTTAGAATCGGTCCATAAACATAGCCAAAGAGTCACCACCGCCTATGAGGTGATGTTTTACAAAAATGGCGCTATATAAATTAGCCAAGTTTTAAGGAGTATCTTCTGCTTTGGACTTTTGAGTTTAACAACTCCGGATAGCAACATTATCAAGAATATATTATGAACATGTAGGTACCTAACTTAATTTTTTCTCACCATCTACAAAGCATCCTGTAAACAAATATTACCTACCCAGGTAGGCACCAACGACCTGAGAGCAATACTATTCCTTCGAGATAGCTTTGCGAAACAGTGTAGTCAAGATTGTTATTTTTTTCCTGACTCGGGCGTGGCTAGAGTTTTCAGAGACACACCTTTTTACATCCATTCATAGCACATGGCGACAGAATGTTTTGTTTATTTGTAAAACCACTTTTTCAAAATTTTGCTAACAAACCTGCATATAACTTCGAAAAGCATTGAGTTATGTCGCATAACAAAACGTAGTGGGCGGAGTCACCGGAGACGAAAAACATGCTTACATACCTAAAAGTGGTGCGATATTATGTGAAAACTTTTCTTGTCTCTTTCTCTCTCAC
Organism: Drusus annulatus; assembly: GCA_022651775.1. NCBI lineage: Eukaryota > Metazoa > Arthropoda > Insecta > Trichoptera > Limnephilidae > Drusus > Drusus annulatus. The sequence goes on along the minus strand of JAGWCC010000344.1, from coordinate 436,098 downwards.
GGTTTACGACGTAAATACCAGGAGAAAGTGATTTTTCGTAAATTAGTATTGGTTCGTAAAAATATCCAGCTCCTTCTCCATATATATTTTTACTCCAAGTTACCTACCTTGATTTTTGCTCGCAATCTACAAAGCATTATGTAAACCATAGAGTTGGTAGAGTAGTATCTATCCAAGGCAGTGAAGTCAGTTTTGGACTTGTTTTTGATGATTTTAACATGACTCGGCGCACCTGGGCGTGGCTAAGACTAAGGCTACGGTATTTATACATACATTCATATCACATATCGACATAATGTTTTTGTGTATTCGTATAGCCACTTTTTCACAGTATTTTTTATCAACAAAAATATAGCATATAACCTAAAAAACCGTTTAGTTGTGTCAAGTTTAGTAGCATAATAAAAAATGTGGGCGGAGTCCCGCCAGTGAACCAGGACCTTAAGATCATTGCGACAGTATATAGAAGCGGTCCAAGAAATTTGTTGTCTCTTTCTTTCTCGTGGTGTACGCCGTAAAAGCCCGGAGAAAGTAATTTATCGCAAGTTTGTATAGGTTGGGTAAAAATAATTAGCTCTCCCTCCATATATTGTTCCTTCAAGATGTAAACAAATTTTAGCCACCCAGGTGGGCACCAACGACCAACATGCAAACAAAAATAATTACAAATTACATTTCTCAGTCCAACTCTGCGCGAGCCCATTATTTACAAGCTTCATTTAAATTACAATCCATTTTACATTCCGTGTCCATTTTACATGAGTTTTTATCCGATCGCATTTCGGATAATGGCGGGTAATGCTCGCACGGCGATTTGTTTCAACAGTTGAGGCAATTTTATAAGTAATTTCAGATTGCATCCTGCGATAGCGTGGGATTGACACTTTATGAGTATGTATTCGATTAAAATTAATATTTTAATACACCGATTTCAAGAATATTTGATTAAATATAAGAGTTCATTCTTAATATTAATGGAATGAATTCAAATTCAGGGGCGTGGGGTGTTTTTTCTAGACTTCGGTGATTTGAAGTTTTTTTTAAATATAAATAGAACACATACACTTTGTTTTTAACCACTTTTTTATTTAATATTTTGTACAAAATATTAAATAAAAAAGTGGTTAAAAGTGTATGTGTTCTATTTATAAATATGGCAAGCCACAAAGTTAATGCTTTTTACGAATATATATTTTTTAAATGTTTCAAAAGTAGTTTAAAAGTTTGAGATAGATTTAGTATAGTTTTCATCCCTTAGCTTATTTAGGTCGTTTGACTAAAAATACAGCCTGTTTGAGATAATTTTTTTTTGCAAATACGCCGCAATTTTTATAAAGTGAGCAATCATTTTTGATGTGATTGTAATAATATTAATATTGTTTAATACAACGAAACAGAGCGGTGGGTGCAATACTCAGTCTGCCATATAGACAAATACGAGGCCTGTTAAAAAAAAAGGTGAATTTTGAATTTTCGCGGGCTGTGTACATTCGATTATCGATTTTTTTGTTATTGTTATGTTGGTACATATATGTTTATCATATGTTAGCATTATCAGCCATTTTGGATTAGTGGTTTGTTTTTGACAACTGGAAAGGTTAGTCACGTTTTTGTGTGTTCTTGGATTTTTTACTTTTGAAAAAAATGTGACTATCCTTTCCAGTTGTCAAAAACAAACCACTAATCCAAAATGGCTGATAACGCTAAAATATGATAAACATATATGTACCAACATTACAACAACAAAAAAATCGATAATCGAATGTACACAGCCCGCGAAAATTCAAAATTCACCTTTTCTTTTGAACGTACATGAAAACTATACAAAAAATAAATAATAATGGATTTAGTAACATAAGTAAGATATAGGAGTGTGAAAAAAATATATGATACGAACGCGAATGGAAGAATAAGTCGGGGACACCCGAAGAAGACATGGCACGATCAAGTGAATCAAATACTTGAATCGGGCCACGTGGAGAGTCAGAATAATAGAAGAGTATGTATGAATGTGAACGCAGCATGGAGTGTGTGCCAAGACAGAGTTGTATGGCGGTCCGTCCTCTCTGCCTACCCCTGCGGGAAAACGGCGTAATGGTTAGTTAGTTATTTAGACAAATCTCAAAAACACAACCTTAGTAAATTTAATTAGTTAGTTAGTAACATAAAACAGTAATTCAAAAATGGTATTTATGAGTATGTATGTATACATACTACATAGGAATAAATCATCGCCGGAAAGGCGAAAGGGCTGAGGCGCCATTTTAGGAAGCTAACAGAGGAGTACTTTTTTTGTTTTACAATTCAAGTCTTCAGTACCTGGATGGATTTTGAAAAATAAAAGTTTACTTAATGCTTACCTGAACCTAAAAAAAGTCCCAAACTTATGTCGCTTGAGTCAAACCTTCTCCCAAACTGTAAATATATTTTAGATGGCTGAAGCGCCACAAAAGTCTTCAGAATCAAACGAGAGTCAGAGCATTCGACGCAGAAAAAAAACTGACCAAAACTGCATATTTAACTCATTTTTAACCAAGCTGTCGCTTAAACCCTTTTGCCTTTCCAGCGACGATATGCTTCGAGGTTCGATTACATAGATACTTGGAGTAACAATGTATGGAGAGAGAACTAATTATTTTTACCCAACCTATACAAACTTGCGATAAATCACTTTCTATGGGTTCTTACGTCATACACCATGAGAGAGAAAGAGACAGCAAAAATATCACACCGCTTTAATGTACTGTAAGGATGATCTTGGTCTCCCGCGTCTCCGGGGACTCCGCTCACATGTTTTTATTTGCGACTTAACTGGACACAACTAAACGGTTTTTTAGGTTATTTGCTATATTTTTGTTGATAACAATACTGTGACAAAGTGGTTATACGAATAAATAAAAACATTATGTTAACATGTGCAATGAATGGATGTATAAATACCCTAGTCCTAGTCCTAGTCACGCCCGGGTCTGCCGAGTCCGGCAAAAATCATAAAAACTGACTACACTGCCTTGATAGATACCACTCTATATACTCTAAGCATAGATACGTAGGACGTCTTGTATTCTTTTCGAATTATCTAATTCGTAATACCAATGTTAATTACATGGTGTTGTATCCTTTTTAAGGTTTCTAATTTTTAATATCGTGTTTCGAATTAAAAATGCATCTCTGTTTTGGGGCCACCAATGGTAGCTCGATTCGGCTTATTGTTAAATTTAACAGTTAAATAGAGTTGGCCATTTACGAAACGAAAAAATCATCACATTAAAAAGTCCATCAGTCGTAACATTAGCAATCATCCAACAAATTGGTTCTAAAACGGAGGTAATAGCCCGTTCAAAGCCTGGAAAATAGCACAAGAAGTTCCTAAGTAATGGGTAATGCTGGTTATAAGGTTAGCACAGTTAGCTGTGATTATAGTTGAACGCTAAAGCGTTCTAGTGTTTGAAATGAAAAATGTTTTCAATCGAAATGTCGTTATTTCGTGACAATTTTTCATTATGAATTTATAAATTAATACAAATTACGACATACATCCTACCTACAAATACGCAGTGCAGGACACGATAATAATTAATCTTATCTTATACTCCAAATAATTCAATATATTTGAAAGAATAACATTTCCCGTGTGCAATATTAACTGTGTTTTAGGTGAAAGACTTAAAATAAGTGGTTTGAACTCAGCAACTTGAACGAAGCAATAATATACAAGAAAGAGTGCTGCTGTATTCAGTTTTTATGAGGTTTGCCGGACTGGGCTAGATAATTGTATACGCTCGAGAATGATCAAGACACACTTGCCCAACAGCTTAAGCGACACTTTGATAAAAAATGAGTTAAATATGCAGTTTTGTTTAGTTTTTTTTTCTGCATCGAATGCTCTGACTCTCGTTTGATTCTGAAGGCTTTAGTGGCGCTTCAGCCATCTGAAATAATCCACTATTTGGAAGAATACCACAGCAATAATATACAAGAGAGAGCGCTGCTGTAGTCGATTTTGGTGAGTTTTGCCGGACTCGACTAGACCTGGACGTGGCTAGGACTAGGGCCAGGATACTTATACATCCATTCATAGCACATGTCGACATAATGTTTTGTTTATTCGTAAAACCACTTTTTCACAGTATTGTGATAAACAAAAATATAGCATCTAACCGAAAAAACCGTTTAGTTGTGTCCAGTTAAGTCGCAAATAAAAACATGTGGGCGGGGTCCTAATGAACCGTTGAGTTATTTCCATTTATTTCACGTATCGAAACAAGTGGGCGGAGTCAACGGAGACGCGGGACACGAAGAACGTTCTAACAATACTTTAAAGCGGTGTGATAATTTGGGAAATTCTGTTGTCTCTTTCTTTCTCATGGTGTACGACGTAAAAACCCAGAGATAGTGATTTATCCCAAATTTGTATGGGTTGGGTAAAAATAATTGGCTCTCTCTCCATATATTGTTACTTCAAGGGTTTGAACCACTGTCACATTTTTCCTGTCGCAAATCGTTGATTAGCGCTATTATGATTTTTTTTCCGCTACCACTTAAAATAATTGCCCCCGTTAACTACCGATTCTCGGCCCGTTTCAGCATTTGATCGAATTATGATCAGGTGTCATCGGTGTCAAGCTTATGATTACACTAATAATAATAATAAACTGTATGCACAGCGCCCTTGAGGCGATTTTTCACAAAAACGGCGCTATACAAATTATCCAAATATTATTATTATTACTGGATAGAAATGTTTCTTAGAGCGACAACTATCAGGGATTATAAACCCTCCTGATTTGCGGAAAGTTGCATTATTTGACTGTTTCGAGAATTGGGTTTTTTCTCATACCCGGGTGCATTGAGTTGACAATATTATTTGGACGTTATATCAGTGAAGCGACCTCGTTATAACCCCACACGATTGTATAAAAATAATCCCGAACCAACATATCATTAAGTAATTGCTTATTATACCCGTGACCTTGCTATTACCGAAATCGTTATAACCAAGTTCGACTGTATTGATTTGATTGCGTTCTTCCCCGTTAAGTTAAGTTCTACATTGCTCAGCCGCTGAAGCACTGGAGTTCATCGACGTTCATCAATTAATTTACCTGACTGTACTGAGTAACCGAGTACCTACTAGTAATAAGTAAAAATGTGATGATGTGATTCCTTATTGCTTACTCCAGTGGCTTAGCGACAAACTTTTCGGCCCCCACCCCAACACTGAACCACAACGGCTTAAACAAAATGTTTGAATTTGAAGACCAGCACACCGAAGACTAAGATTTCAGCTATATTTTCGCCAGCAAATAACACATCTAGATATTGTGTCAAATAACTGAGAGAGATATACTACATTTGACATGGCACGTATCTTGATAAAAAGAAAAATCGAAAATATTTAGACCGGTCAGTAGCATAGTGGGCAAATGTGTCAGAATCTCACCGGGCGTCGTGGATTCAATTCCTCTGATGGCTAAGTCCGTCATCATTGTACAAGCGACGTTTTCCGCTTATTACGATGGCAGTAGGAGTTTTTCAAATATTGTCAGGTTATTCGTAACCCGGAAATGTTCGTCTTTCTTTAAAAAAATATATTAGGATGAGTAGACATTTTTTTAATAAATGCGGGGAAGGGTCCAAGATGGCCGCCCCGCGCACCGTAGATATAGGGCGTCCAGCTAGGAATGTTTATTTATTTAATTATATACACCCTCATGGGCTTTTATATAACATATGATTTAAAACATAAAATAATAGTGACATAAAAAATAACAATAATTAGCATTATTTCTAATTTTGTAACTGTTAATTCATGGTGGAATTCCATTTTAATGATTAAATAATTTTTTTTTTTAACTTTATACTATTTTTAAAAATAATATATAAGCCATAGAATAAGAACAACTTGTACTAGTCTGAAGATGGCCGTTATAGGCTGAAACCGGTCCAGTCAAAAATAAAAAAAATGGAATAAAGTTAAAAAATTGTTTTTATTTAATCAATAATTAGCACCCAAAAACATGATTAAGTCGATAGAAATATTATAATGCAAGTTAACACTAGTATTTTTGAAAGAGGTATGCTATTATAGCCTCCTTGTAACTAGATTAAGTGCAGTTGAATATATCTACTATTTCAGTGATAGAATTACTCACTGCTTGCAATCTAGGTACAAGCGAGTATTTAAATGACTCAGTCCTGATATTATTGTTACATTTAAAATACATGTTGATACGATTTAAGTTTTAAACTAGTTAAGGTAATTTAACCATACGTAAATCCATTTTAATTCGTACATATGAAGGGAGACAGTACTTAAAGGGTCAAATGAAAAAAAAAACTCGGAGTAAATAACATATTCGGAAGTATTATTTGGTTTAGAAACGGTGAGATTTTGCGCCGCTGTCGGAAAATTTGCGCTTCTTTGCAACGCTATTTATGTTTTGAGTAGGTAAACCGCAACACACTCGCGTGCCCATCAGCGGCTGCCCTTGCCGCCCAGCTGAAAGTTACGCCACTGGCTCGTACCCCAAGCTGTAAACACCTGCCGTAGTCATCTGCAAACCGCAAACTGTCGTCGCATTTAGATGAACCCAGTCCTTGAAGGAACAATATATGGAGGGATAGCTAATTTGTTTTACCCAACCCATCCGAAATTGTAATAAATCACTGTTACCGTGTTTTTACATCGTACACCATGAGAGAGAAAGAGACAACAAATTTCTTGGACGGCTTCTATATACTGTCGTAATGTTCTTAAGCTGGTTATTTTCGCTGGTTAACGGCAGGACTCCGCCCACATTTTATATTTTGCCACTAAACTTGACACAACTAAACGGTTTTTTAGGTTAGATGCTATATTTTTGTTGATAAAAATACTGTGAAAAAGTGGCTATACGAATACACAAAAACATTATGTCGATATGTGATATGAATGGATGTATAAATACCGTAGCCTTGGTCTTAGCCACGCCCATTTGCGCCGAGTCATGTTAAAATCATCAAAAACAAGTCCAATACTGACTTCACTGGCTTTGGCTTGGGCTACCTCTAGTATACTCTAAGACCCAGTCACATTACATCGGAATACACGATGGTTCGACATTTGCTAATACCTACATGTGTACATGCATTTCCCGCTCCTATACGAGGTTAGACACTCAGATTATATAGAGTGGTATCTATCCAAGGCAGTGTAGTCAGTTTTTGATGATTTTTACCGGACTCGGCTAAGACTAAGGCTACGGTATGTATACATCGATTCATATCACATATGGACATAATATTTTTGTTTATTCGTATAACCGCTTTTTCATAGTATTGTTATCACCAAAAATATAGCATATAATCTGAAAAACCGTTTAGTTGTGTCAAGTTTAGTGGCATAATAAAAATTGTGGGCGGAGTCCCGCGGCAACCCAGGAGCCCAAGATCATCGCGACAGTACACATAAGCGGTGTATTATATTTGTTGTCTCTTTCTCTCTCATGGTGTACGATGTAAAATCCCCATGAAAGGGATTAATCGTAAGTTTGTAAAGGTTGGGTAAAAATAATTAGCTCTCTCTCCATACATTGTTACTCCAAGGTTAGACAGCATCGTTAGTTCGCGGAAAGTGGGACAACAGGAAAATGAGGTGAAGCCTCACAGAGAGGCAGGTTTTAGCTATGATTATCAACCAGATCTAGAAAGCCAACTGCTTTCTAAACTCCCCCTTTCACTTCTCTTTCCTCTCCTCTACTTTCATCTCCCTTTAGTCAGCAAGACTGATACAAGACTCGAGAACAAAATGCAAAACACATATCTTAAGAAAGTCATCCAGTACTTATAAATATATCTATGTAGGTACATAAAGGTAAAACTTACTTCAGATATATTTCCAGAGTGGTAGATACTCTAAGTATCGTCCTGGTGAAAGACCACCATTCAGAATTGAACCGTTGCTTGAAATGACTTTAGCCGTGTTTGATCACCAGATTTGAAATCTTCCCTTTCCTCATCTCCTTCCCCTCCCCACTACCTTTAGCCTCACAACATACCCCAATTGGGGATGCCGTAATCCCATCTGTTCTAGACGGTTAGGAGCTAAAAAATCTAAGAACACACGAAAACGTGACTAACATTTCCAGTTGTCAAAAACAAACCACTAATCCAAAATGGCTGATAATGGCTGATAATTCTAACATGTGATAAACATATGTGTACCAACATAACAAAGAAAAAACGATAGTCGAATGTACACAGCCCGCGAAAATTCATAATTCACCTTTTCTTTTGAACAGGCTATGTGTATATAATTTCATTGGCTTTGAGCGTTAGAAAACGGGTTTTATTAAGAAAAATAAATATTGAATCACCCTGTATTTGTGTATTACGGGTAAGGTAAGATAGTCACGACCATCATTGAGACCGCGAAGATGTTATGTCACAGTTAGATCAGTGTTATTATTGCCCAACCTGGCGGCTTGCGAGTTACAGGTGATTACGCTGATGTTTGAGGTGCTCGATGCGCCGCGCTGTACTTAGGTGTCGTCGACTATTACTTTTATTTTCTCGCAGAGGAAGTCTGTGCGATGTTATGAGGTTGATGGTAGGGTTCTAGAATGAAGATTATCTTTACATTGCGCAAAATTTGATGTAAGATTAGAAAGAATTGTAATCAAAAACATGTTTTTTTATTTTCAATTTGGTAGGCGGGTATGAGTACCGCCGCCTTGGGAACCAATTATTGGATGACCAACACCTCTGCCACAGGTCGCCCCAAGTGGTTCGCTACGTTTGGTGACTTAGCAGGGGTGCCCGGGTTTATGGGGGGAGGTTTGTCCAGGTCTTGGCGGCCCACCTACTGCGTGGCGGGTCGGACTGGGAGATGCCGGTTGAGGGAGACCCTTTACAGGGGCCCGACCCGAGGGCTTACGACCGAAGGTGGGCTGCCCCATCAACGAGTGAAAAAATCCTGCCGCTGCTGTTGTGCCGGTTCGTGACCGGAGGGGACCCAGCAGCAGTGTTTGGGGCGCATTGGGCGACCTCTCCAGCTGGACTCTCCCGGACCATCGCCTAGCACCGCAGTGGGTGGGATAGATTCACTCGTCTGTCATTCCGGGATACACCAACCCCCAGCTTCCTACTCACCCTCTACACCTATTCCTTCCCAAACCTTCCCTTTCCCATTTTTTTTCTTCTTTTTTTCATAATCATTAACATGCGTCAAATTAATAAAATCAATAACGTTAATACAGCGGCGAGCAGTAGGCGTCCCCGGTGCAGGCCAAAAATGATGGTCAATTTTACCAACATTCGCGGCCTGCACAAAACTTAAATTTTGTCCACCATCATCTTTTGTCCCAACGTCCCAACCTTCTTTTCCTTTCTGAAACGCAGATAGCCGAGCCTCTAGACGCCTCCTATTCTTCCTTCAACGGAAGTAATCTTCCCAACAAACCTTCCATTGAGATGCTTGGTGTAACCTTAAGTGACCAGTTAAGGCACCGGGGCTCCATCGAAGCCAGAGTAAAGTTAGCCTCTCAGAAGTTGGGCGTTTTGTACAGGGCCCGCAGATACTTCAATAGTACACAACTGCTGACCTTGTACAAATCGCAAGTACGCCCCACTGTTGAATTTGGCAGCCACCTCTGGTCTGGAGCCCCTAAATACCTGAAAAAAGCCCTTGACTCTGTACAGAAACGGGCGGCCCGTTTGATAGATTCTCCTATCTTAACAAACGGATTGCAAACTTTGGAGCACAGACGTCAGGTGGGAATGCTGTCCTTGTTCTACAGGTATTTCAATGGAAGATGCTCCGAGGAACTTGCGTCATTGATCCCTTCGGCACCGGTGCATAGTCGGGAAACTCGCCAAACGCGCACCCAACATTTGTACACGGTTGACATTCAATACATGAGAACGGGTCGCTTTTACGACTCGTTCTTATGTTCAACAGCTCGGCTATGGAACGATTTGCCGGCCTCTGTGTTTCCTCCCTCCTTCAACATGGGCCTCTTCAAGACCCAAGTTCACTCCTTCCTTTCCTCAAAAAACCCCTCCACACAGCATCCCCAAAGATGACATAGGCCCTGAGGGAAATTGTTTTCCTCAAGGCCTCCTGTGTGAAATTATTGGAAAAAAAATATATATTAGCTTAGAGTCATAAGAAGTATTGATGTTTGCGACACGAAAAATGTCCCCGAGTCGATGAGAAAATTAACGAAACAAATAACAATAAAGATATGTAAATTTATGTTTTCAAAACAAAGCTTTTAGTAGCCACGAAAAATCTAGCTTTCGTGGGTAATTTAGTAAGTAAAAATAAACCAATAGAATTTTTATTTTCTTTATTTAAATGATAATATATTAGCGTTAACCTACTGTCGGGCGCGCTGTTGTGAGTCACGTGACCAGGCGCGCACCGCACTAAATAAAAAAAACAGTTTTTAATATATTATTCTCAAGGAGCTGTAAAAAACCTCCTTCCGTTAAAGACAAAATCATAAAATAGAATAATTTTTTTTTTTTTAGAAAGACATACTTTTTTTAAAAGGGAGGACAAAATAATAGGAAATAACTAAGTAAGTACATTAAAAAAAAACGGGGAACAGTAGAGATTTATGATATAAATATCATTGATAAAATAAGAAAGATGTTTACAGACAAAAGTTTTACAGAAAGAGTATTTCAATGATCAATAAAATTTTGGTTTATAAGATGTATAGAATATGTATCTTAATATAGTCGTTTGTAAGTATCGATATAATAAGATACACATACACAAAGTTTAGTATTCTTGTTCTACGTTTGCCCAAAAACATCTTTCGACAAGCTTGCAGGGTGTAAAGGTCGAACACATCAGATTGATACAAAAAAACAGTATCTATAAACGTCCTGTTTCAAGTTTACCCAAAAACATTCTTAGACGGGCTTGCAGGGTGTGCAGGTCGAGCATTCTCGAAAAAAAAATACTGTTAGTACTAACATTTGTTGTTTCGTTCTTCCAGCCAGCTTCCCCATGACGCGGCGCATCGGCCACCCCTACCAGAACCGCACCCCGCCCAAGAGGAAGAAGCCGCGCACCTCCTTCACGCGGCTGCAGATCGCCGAGCTGGAGAAGCGCTTCCACAAGCAGAAGTACCTTGCCTCGGCGGAGCGGGCCGCGCTGGCCAAGACGCTCAAGATGACGGACGCGCAGGTCAAGACGTGGTTCCAGAACAGAAGGACGAAGTGGAGGTGAGACTTATTTTAATTTTTTATTCATTAACTTTTTGTTTCTTACATTATTTTTTTACATTACCTACCTCACCGGTTATTAGAACATGTTCTGAGGTAGGTGACAGTGAGTACAAGTAGAATAATATAAAATATATTGATATTTGTTACACAATGCTAGATGATACAACAGACACTGACCGTAAAACTCTCTTGATACATTAGTTATTCCATATAAGATAGATTGACAGTAGGTAAAATTGCATGGCACTAAATCCTATAATTAATGACAGTGGATAAGATACAAATATACACACATTTTACATCGTAACAATCCTACAAATATTGATAGTGAATACAAAACCTTAAAAAAACAAATTTTAAAGTAGAATTTAATAATAGTGGAGTTACTAGACTTTTTATCAAATTATGTTGCAATATTTAAATAATATCGTGTTATAATGTAAGAAAATATATTTTTTAGGGTCTGGCATTTTATAAAGCTGCTCTAGTGTGTCATAGAATGAGTGAGGCTGTCAAACATATTTAATTATGTATTTACCTCAAAAAAATTGTGGGAGTGTCGGGCGGCCTCAGGGGTCTCGGTTTTAAGTCTCAACTAACTAACTAACTGACCATTACGCCGTTTCACCGCAGGGGTAGGCAGATAGGACGGACCGCCATACAACTTGTCTTAACACTCTTTCCTAGCTTATTTCACATCCACGCACCGTCTCATACATACTCTTCTGTTATTCTGACTATTCACATGGCCCGACTAGTATTTGATTCACTTGATCGTGCCATTCATTTTAATAAGAGATATTTAAGTTCGGATGCTGGGAGGATTGTACTGCCGAAGACATGTCACATGTAATGTAATGCCATAAAATATAATGCAACTACTGCTGAATCCGTACAAATTAAAAGTGTAACCATTTGATATATTTACATTTGTTGATTCATTCGTCATCTTATATGATATATCTACATAGGTATATTATGCCAACTGCGCAATTTGCCAAATTTGAAAGTGTCCAAAATGTCTTAGAGTAACAATATCTAGAGACCTAACTTTGCGAAATTTTGTCCGCACTTTTTGACCAAGCAATGACCAAAGGGTGTGGCCTAAACTCGGAGTAAAATCACTAACAGGGTTGTCACAAATTAAGTAAATTAGGTATTTTGTTGTGAGTAGGTAGTTGTAAATCATTAAAAAGAATGAATGTTGTATATTTTTTTGTTTATTCAAATATACATTAATCAATAAGATTATTAAAATCTTATTTATAGATAAAAATATAAACGAATTAAATTATTAGTACAGAAAATTTTATAATACATATTATAAAATGAACTTCAGTTCCATCAACAAAATAGTTTACAAACAAAAAGTAAAATAAAAAAAATGTACGGTGATAACAGATGTTAAATCATTTTCTTAACCTTGGAGTAAGAATATATGGAGAGAGATCAATTTTTTTTTACCTATATAAATTTGCGATAAATCACTTTCTCTGCGTTTTTACGTCGTACACCATGAGAGAGAAAGAGACACAAAAAAATTCACAAAACATGACACCGCTTTTAAGTATTGTAGGGATGTTTTCCGTCCCGCGTTATTTTGTAAGGAAATTTCGAATGCAGATAATAATAACAGTGAACTTATATAGCACAGTTTTGTGATATTTCACGTCAAGTGCGCTTCATACTTAATTAATTAAGCTAATAATTCTAACTAACAAGGAGAAAATAATATATAATATGTATACAAAATTAAAACTATCTAGATGCATATCGTTATCATAAATCATCAGAGAACAGGTTCAGAAATGGGTACAATAGTGCATGTGCACATCAATAGATTTAAAAAAAAACAATTAACTAGAAGCTAAGGGTATAAAAATCCAGATGAAACGTATGAATTCATATTAACATATTTGTTAAATCAAAGAAAAAAAGAAATTAGATTTTTCTCGTCTTTTTTTCATCCTTTGGAAATCTAAAAATAATTAAATAAATAATAATATTCCAATTTTGGCATAGCCCTGAATCTGGGGATGTAACCGAAATTATAAATATAACTAAGAGATAAACACTATTCTGTCTTTATCTGTTTGCCAACAATTTAGCGTTAGTATCATGAGAAAGAAAGAGACCGGGATAATTTCAGAAGCCGTACAATATGGGGATTCCCCCTTGTAATGGTTTCTTATGTGACAGCTAGTAAATATCTCTAAGTTAAAAATATTACGAATCCACTAAAACTCTTTTCAAACGGAAGTTTATTATATTGGAACGAATAGTCCAAAGATTAATTACATATTGGTGTAAGTTACTAGTTGTTTTGTAGGTTAGAATGTTAAATATTTGAGATCTAACTAAAAAAGACGATTTTTATGGTACATACGTGTGAAAACTGTTTGTTTTTGGTCCTTTTGTACTTCGATTGAAGCAACCAAGTATAGCACATATGGCCATGATGTTTTGCTAGATATCGGACAAAAAATAACTCAAGTTTTTAACTATTTACGCACTTTTGACAGTCCGTTCGCCTGACACTCCAAACGTGAATGAAGTTCGTGCAGTTCAAATATCGCGGACATGGTATTTAGCACGCCCCAAATCGTGTATTGGTTTCAACAATTGTTTGTCTCTTTTTCTCATATGCGTATAGAACCGAGCATAAAGAGAGAGCTATATTTTGCGAGTTTGTCAACGATTTGTCACAAATTAGTACGGTCTCTTTATATTGTTACTCTAAGCAAAATGTATTATTTAAAATTTTTTGACACTGTATTATCGACACAATCCAATAAAAAATATGCTGTCCATAATGTACTCACTCACAAAAAATATTTAAGTATTTGAAAGAAATACATTTATTTGTTTCCGGGTTGTATTTTTAACACATTTAATTTCAATGCAAGATATTCAAACGTATCGACTATAATTTGCACTGCAACAGGAAACCTATTTATGATCAATCATTTATTGAAATCATTTCCTACGAACGTACGTGATTTAATTTATTACAAAAATAAAAAATAAATACATGTCAATTCAATTTGGCTTTCAATTAATTTCATTAATATCGCAGACATGCCAATAAATAAACCGTAAGATTTCGTAAATCAATAAACATGATAAATACGATTGCCTTCTGAAACATGCTTTATCTGTACACAAATAAATATGGCGAGAAGCTTCACTAGGCAAAAAATAAAATAGTATTATTAAAATATTAGTATTCGCTTAGCCATGGTATTTTACGACATGATGTTGGAATCATTTTTCATTATTTAAAGTCAACTGTCTGTGTTCGAATTCCTTGAAGAATTTGTAACATTGTTCAGTTGCTACTTATTTATGGCTTACAGATTAAATGAGTCACAAAAAGGCAGTCAACAATAGAAGGCCAGTGGTAGGACATTGAAAATAACATAAGTTAAGCTTTATATTAATAATTGAAATAATATTAAAACTCTTAAACGTAAATATTAGCTATATATTCGTAAAAAGCATTAACTTTGTGGCTTGCCATATTTATAAATAGAACACATATACTTTGTTTTTAACCACTTTTTTATTTAATATTTTGTCTACCGGTTTCGGAAGTACCCTTCCATCATCAGGACAATATTAAATTAATCTTTAGATAATAACTTCATCTCTTCTGGAAGAAACATATGTGGTATATGTGGTACTTCCGAAACCGGTAGACAAAATATTAAATAAAAAAGTGGTTAAAAACAAAGTATATGTGTTCTATTTGTAAATATTAGCGTTGGGAAAAACTTCAATGTTTTGTGAATGGTTCATGAATTGCTAGTTCTTTAAAATGAGTATGAAATAATAACTTTGTATATAAGACGACAGATTTATTAAGGTTTAATTTTGTACCCTGATGATGCTTAGGCTAAACGAAACCGGTCGGTCATAAAAATAAAAAAAATCTGTGGTCTTATACAAAGTTTTATTGTGTTAGTATTTCATTTTTACTATTAAGAATTTAGTCTTAAATTTAAATAATTAATTTGATTATGATTGTTTTTTTTTAGGAAATGGTGTGTGTTTTGATTTACGTCAACCGGGACAGTTTACAGTTATACATTTGCTATTCAGATAGACAGACGATGGTGAGAGCGAAATCGTCAAAATAGAACATTAAAAATAATTATTTAATTAATCATATATTATGATTGAAAAGTAACCTTTTTATCACGCCATTATAGAGATATGTTTTTGTAAAGTACACAGTCTCATGAACCTGCATTCATTAATGGACAGCGTGTATAGTTACCTGTTTGTCAGTAGAGGTAGTAATTTAGTAGGTAGGCAGTGCGACAATCGATAAACAAATCGGTTAGCTATACGAGTAATGAATAGCGCGATACGCCCCTGGCGAGTTTGACAATGTTTTGGTATGCGACGTGCTTTAGATAAGGAAGCTTTATGACCTGGGACTAGTTTTTAAACCAACAGGGGTGTATTCAGGTTGTTCAGGTTTAAAAAAATTAAACAAAAATCAAATGGAAAAACTAGATTCCTTAATAATTTCAAGACTTATGTTCACTCCTTCCTTTCTTTAAAAGATCCTCCGCACAGCATCCCCAAATATGTCATGGGCCACTGAAGGAAATTATTTTACCCGAGGCCTCCTGTGTGGAGTTGAAAAATATATAAAAAAAAAATAAAAGAAAAAAAAAATAACTGTGTATAAGATCACGGATATTATTTTATTTTTCATGACCGACCGGTTTCGCTTAGCCTAAGCATCATTGGGGTACAAAATTAAACAAAAAATAATACATAGTTCAAAATACATACAGAGGGAGAACACAATACAATATAAAATGAGAGAATATTGAAAAAATAATATATGAAAAATAAAAATAATAATAATGTCTGTATTTACCCGAGTTCCTAAATTGCCTTAATAAATCCTATCCTATCTGGCCTATCAGGCTATACTTATACCTTAAACGTATACAGTTTGATAATGCCCTCAGAAGGTGAAACAGCTATCACGCGTAAAAATAATTACCTAGCAGAACTTTTGACTAAAAATTGTTTTTTAAAATTTGAAATAGTAATAATAATTATTGTTTAAATAATTTAAAAAAACCTAATAATTTTACTTATGCCTATAAGGACTAAAATATTATATAAATCCAACTTGCGCCAGATATTGGCTGACGAGTGTTTTTTTTTAAATTCAAATAGTTAAAAAAAAATCAATCTTATCGATGCTTTCCATTCAATAAACTCTAACACCATTCAAAACAATAGTGATAATATCTTTCACCGCAGGACGAAGAAACAAGAGTCAAGGACCAAAGGCCACAGGCAGTAGTATCCTGGGTGTGCTTCTGTTCCCAATGTCCCTTATCTCGAGCTTTAAGGGACAGGACAGTTAATGGACAATCGCTGTAACAGATAACACAGGCAGTTGGCGCCACGCTGCAAACTGCACACCACACTGTTCCGGTTCTCATTCCCCAGACTGAGCAGGCGAAAGGGCTTAAGCGACACTTTGGTCAAAAATGAGTTAAATATGCAGTTTTGATCAGTTCTTTTATCTGCATCGAATGCTCTGACTCTCGTTTGATTCTGAAGAATTTTGTGGCTCTTCAGCCATCTAAACTATATTTACCATTTGGGAGAAGGCTTTCTTTTTTTTACATGAATATACGTACAAGAATTTTAGCTGCTCCCAACTGTCTAGAGCCAGTGAGACTATGGCATCCCCAATAGGGGTATGTTGTGAGACTGAAGGTAGTGGGGAGGGAACGGAGGTTAGGAAGGGAAAGGTTTGGAAATACCTGGCTATTCGGATCTATAAATTTACTATATTTTATTTTCTATCAATGAAATGTGTTATGAAACATATCAATTAAATAAAATTTATTTGCGCACGCCGGGTTCGAACCCGCCACCTCTGGATTCGTAGTCGAGCGTCTTACCACTCGACCATGCAGGCCGTCAAACCATTTGAGAGAAGGCTTGACTCAAGCGACACAATTTTGGGACTTTTTAAAACTTATTGTCGCTTCTCTGAACGCCAAGAGTGCACGATACAAATACGATGTTTTGTCAGCTAGATTTTTTGTCATATCATTGCTGAAGAAGCAAAACGGCTCAAGCGACACCTTGGTCTAATACTCCCATTGGGAGTGCCATAGTCCCACTGGCTTCGGACAGTTGGGACTCGGATAAAATAAACATGAAAAAGTTAACATTTTTCATGTTAAAGCAACTGTTCTTAGGTCCCAACTAAATTTACATCATGTGTTATGCAGTTTTGAAATACGTTGTACTGCTGTAAATAGGTTGGTATCTCAGAGTAAGAATCTAATGGAGGGATAGCTAATTTGTTTTACCCAACCCATCCGAAATTGTAATAAATCACTTTCTCCGAGTTTTTACATCGTACACCATGAGAGAGAAAGAGACAACAAATTTCTTGGACCGCTTCTATATACTGTCGCAATGATCTTAAGGTGCTGGTCAACGGCGGGACTCCGCCAACATTTTTTATTATGCCACTAAACTTGACACAACTAAACGGTTTTTTAGGTTATGTGCTATATTTTTGTTGATAAAAATACAGTGAAAAAGTGGCTATACGAATACACAAAAACGTTATGTCGATATATGATATGAATGGATGTATAAATACCGTAGCCTTAGCCTTAGCCACGCCCAGGTGCGCCGAGTCATGTTAAAATCATCAAAAACAAGTCCAAAACTGATTTCACTGCCTTGGCTTGGGCTACCTCTAGTATACTCTAAGGTTGGTATCTAGTCATTTATGTAAGAAGCCATGTCATTTGTTATACATGGACTGTTCAAAATAAAAGGTGAATTTTTATGTTGGTACACATATGTTTATCATATGTGTACCAACATAAAAAAATTAAAAGCATTATCAGCCATTTTGGATTAGTGGTTTGTTTTTGACAACTGGAAAGGTTAGTCACGTTTTTGGGTGTTCTTCGATTTACTACTTTTGAAAAAAATGGATCAAATAATGAAAAGACCATGATTTGTTTTTCCACAAAAAAAAATCGATAATCGAATGTACACAGCCTGCGAAAATTCAAAATTCACCTTTTCTTTTGAACAGGCCTCGTATATCTTTGAATAGTGTGATAATTTATAAATGTATTGAACTATTGCAAAATGAGGTAGAAACTATGGTGTACTGTTAATTAAATTACCGTTATATTATATAAATCTACAGTCCAACTTCATGAAAATGATATATTTTTTTGATTTTTCCAAATATCAAAGTACAATAACTTTCATATTTATTCCTATGGTAAAATGCGACATTTATGTTTTATGACCTGTGAACACGACATCGTTTACTGTTCCAATAAAAAATATTTTCGATTTATTTCCAAATAATAAAGAAAGTCGTTATTGGGCCGTGACTTAACTGAACTTAAATCTCTAAGAATACAAAAAAAAAATCTAGCTCCGTAAATATCCCATTACAAAAGGATGATACTCTATGCTACCTTGACGAGCTACGTGGCAGAGTGGTTATATCCTCTACGCTTGGTCAAGATGTCACGTTTTCAAAACCCGGAGAAATGCCTATTGCCAGATTATTAAAAAGTTCTTGAAAAAATACTCAAGCTACAAAATTCATGATAGGTGCACAGCCTTATCTACTTGAATTTCTAGATCTGAATAATCTAGAATGAAATATGGATTAAACTGTAAAAAAATAAACCAAAAATGCAATTTTCTTTCTTCAAAGTATAAAAAATGTTTCAAAAGAAAAAATGATTTTGAAGAACAGTCTGCATTTATTACCAGTAGTTAATTATTGTTAACATACCACAGATACAATTTTTTATCCATGATATACTTCCAATGAGAATAAACAGAAACAGGTTAGTAGCTGAGTGGACAAACGCGTCGGATTTCCACCCGGGCGTCGTGGGTTGAATTCCTCTGCTAGCTGAGTCCTCCATCATTGAACAAGCAACATCTTCCGCTTATTATGATGGTAGTAGGAGTTTGATTTGGTTAGAAGTAAACACTAAAAATAATAATAACCAAAATTTGGGAAAATCAGTTTGTAAAAGTTAGTAAATAAAATAGAAAGATATATTATTATTATCAATAAGAAATGTTGAAATTTCGCTGTTTAAAATATCAATATCATTAATAATTAATAATTTTTATTCAATTAATATGGGTCACAACACATTTAATTCATATAAAAAATAATATACAGTATATTTGCGGCGCGTTCCAGAATGGTAGATACTCCAAGTATCGCACTGGTGAAAGACCACCATTCAGAATCGAAACGTTGCTTGAAATGGCTTTAGCCATGTTTGGTGACCAAATCTGAATAGCCAGGTACTTCCCAACCTTCCTCTTCCTCATATCATTTCTCGCTCCAATACCTTAGCCTCACAACATACCCTCATTGGGGATGCCGTAGTCCCACTGGCTCTTGACGATCGGGAGCAGTTGGGAATCTCTTGTGGGGTATTCACTATAAAAAAAATATTCAGTCAGAATTGCTGTAATTTCACTGTAAAAAATATGCATATTTTTGTACCTGCCAGTCTAAAGATTTTCCTTGTATTTACTAAGTGAATTGTCAAGTAATATTCTGGCAGGCTGGGTCCTGAGCAGAAAACAGATGCATCATTATTTTATCTAAACCATTAATAAAAGTCTTCGTCACTTTGAATTTCAATTTATACAGAAGGTTTCGAGGCAACGTTTTATTATTATTTGTCAAAATAAATTATTATTTATATTTAAGTTTGGAGATCTATAAACAATGTAGGACAGAATCACCAATATCACGGAGGAAGCTAGTTTTCGCAAACAATAATTTAGTTTTATTTAAAAAGGAAAGATTAAAAAAAAATAGTTGATACTGTACCAGAGTCCCAACTGCTCCCAACCGTCTGGAGCCAGTGAGACGATGGCATCCCCAATTGGGATATGTTGTGAGGCGGAAACTAGTGGGGAGGGGAAGGAGATGGGGAAGAGGAAGGTTGATAAGTACCTGGCTATTCAGATCTGGTCACCAACGGCTAAAACTATTTCAAGCAACGTTTCAATTCTGAATGTTGGTCTTTCACCAGGGCGATACTTAAATCTACCACTGTGGAACGTGCCGCAAATATATTAAATATTATTTTTTATTTGAATGAAATCGGTTATGACACATATTGATTAAATAAAAATTAATTGCGCACGCTGGGTTCTAACCCGCGGCCTTTGGATTCATTATAACGATATGTTATTTGTAACTATGTTACATTATATGGTATTTACACTATGTGGTACTTAATCGTATTTTTGCTGTTTTAAATTTACCAATCGCTGAATTAGAAAAAAATATATCTAAAAAAGCGAAACCGGGCAGTAACAAGTACGTAAGTTTATCATATTTCTTACTAAGTAGTTATTTTTATGAGTTAAGATTTCATTAGCTAGTGTTTTAAATATGAGTATATATATATGAGTACTATAAGTTAAGTTTTTTTATTGTGAACCAGTGGGACTATGGCATTCTTAATTGGTGTATTTTGTCAGACTGAATGAAGTGAGGGGAGGAGATGGGGAAGAGCAAGGTTGAGAGTATGTGGCTGTGAAGCACGGCTAAAGCAATTTGCAACTCTGTTCTTGAAAATCAGTGAAAAGCCATTTTCTATACTAACACATCGTCGCCGGAAAGGCAAAAGGGCTGAAGCTTTCCAGGGACGATTTGATGTCAAACATTTTGTTGTGAATAATTTTGAAAATCGTAAAATGGTCGATGCACGCCACTGGTAAATGCATGCCTAGCTACATCCATTATTGTCCAACATACGAACCGATCAAACGTAAGAATGTCTGAATGCTGTACGACTTCGAACCAAGTTGTATTCGAGAAGGTTAAGTGCGTTATTGTGTCATTGTTATTAACAAATGCCATTCATATATAATATTATACTATTATTTCTTTTAAATAAGTACCTACCCAGCTATAATGATGCATGGCTGGCTTTTGAATATTTGTCGTTCAATAGATAATTTTAATACGCGCACCTGTGTTGAAAGAAGCACGACGATAATGCTTAAATGATTAACCGTCTTGTGATTTGAAGCGTCAAAAATAGAAACTTACTGAATCTCAAAAAAACAACTTTTTTGTTGTTGTTGGTTTTTTGATAAATTGGCATACAGATTAGGCCTCCTGCCTTTTCAAAATGATGAATTATTATAAGTTGTTGACTAAGTTGAACTAAGTTTTTATTTTGCGTAAATATTACATATTAATGAAATCCCTGAAGCGTATGTGCGGTAACATCGTGTATGACCGTGTTGAAAATGTGGATATTCGAAAAAATGCAAGGCTGATGTAAGCGTAATGAATATGAATAAGAAAAGGTCGCTTATTTGGTTTGGGGGTGTATAGTGAATGAACGAAGAAAGGAGTGTGAGAAAAATATATCACGCAAAAATAATGGTAGTAAAGGAAAATATGGCACGATCAAGTGAATCAAATACTTGAGTCCTTATATTTAAATACGAGTTTCTAATACTAAAGCGCCCTTGAGGTGATTTTCCCACAAAAACGGCGCTATAAAAGTTATCCATTTATTTATTATTATTATTTGAGTACTTGATTTAGTTATTACATATTAAATTGTAGGAATGACAGTAGGGACCGATCCTTTCGGAGGATTTGTTTGGGTTTTTTTATATTTTGTTTCATGGGGATTCCTACGATTTTTATTAAAAGATCTTTAATCAGATCAAACGGAAATTCAAACTAGATTTCTTATAAATGTGATAATTTTGCTTAAAAAAAGTTAATATATATTTAAAATATAAAATTTTGCTTAAATTTATCAAATTCAAAATATTGAATATTCTTTCGAATAATGAACCAATGAAAAATTTATCGATAAAAATTTCCACTAAAGTGTCAAATAATAAGTTAAACGTTATTACCACCTGCCGCTGCCCGTCATGAATGTCCGTGGGCGAGAGACCTCGTCAAATATTCAACTCGTCAATTTTAAAATACAAAGTGGGACTGACACTTTATTGACGCTTAAAAATAAGGGGAAAATTCAACGGGTGGTATAAACTAAGGCTTTCCAAATTCTACCCCAGTAAAAAAAAAACATCTTAAAACATCACAGATTTTTTTAGAAAAAATGATTTTAAAATGTGGCGTTTTTACAAGCAACTTAATCACATTATCGTGATGAATTTTTAGGTTATCATGCCATGTTTTCTAAATCCAATATTTCGGACAACCTTGCAGTGTCCATCATCAGGATAAATGTAGACAGATGCAGACTCAATAAAAAATATAAAAAAAATAGTTTGAAATAATAAGATCAAAATATTGTTTTATACTGAAATATAAAAATATAGTTGCAAGAATGGCACATTATTCCCGTAAAGATTTTTTACGTGCTTGATTTTTTTTCTTGCATGTAGGTATTCTTACGAGTTTTGGAATTTTCCGATGTTGAAATGGTGAACAATAATAAATTGTTCAAAATTATACCGTCTTTTAAAATTTTGATAAATTCATAAAAAAAAATATGGACCCTGTAGGAAAAATAATGTATTTTTTTAAAGCAGAATTAGGAAATTATAAACGCGTTTCCTTAGAACATATCTTATTAAATGATATTATCTTTTTTTTGGTAAATATTTTTTAACACAGAAATCGATTTTTTAGCTATTCTAAAAACTTAAAAGATTTTGCAAAGTTAAAAGTTTTCTCTTCCACCTCTGCTTCCATCCGCTTTAAGCTCACTTACCCGAAGTGGCTAATTCCCCGCCCTACCCTAAACATATATAGACACAATTTACCCTATGCGGAAACGTCATGTCCCGGAGGGGGACATCCAACATCCATACCCCACCGAGTAGTCACTTCATCGCTACCCGCATACCCTCACGGATAGACCGCCGGTCCGTTTGGCACCTTAAATATTTAAAGGCGCAATCCGCTGGCGACACCGACATTGGTTTACTATTGGTTTATTGACGAAGTTGTTAGGCAATGGTGTACAAGGGACGATTTAAAAATAGAATAGATTTCTGAAGCATTTATCCCTGTTGGTGAAAATCGTTTTTTTGGACTCGGCGCGTTGTAGAGTTGATTGATTAAAATCAAAGTTTTTGACTGCGTTTGATTTATGCTGATTTATTTGTTATATTTGGTTATTTTTGTAAAAAAAATATATGCATAATAAATCAGAAATATTTTCTGTTCATTTATCGATTCTACACCTGATGAAATCTAATGATTTAAAGGTGGAGAAGTTGTGAAGCTAATTAGAAAATTCCTTAGAAATTAAAGATAGGTAGTGGAAATTGTGCGAGATCAGTAGAGTGGGGTGCTTGTTAAATAACTTCCCAACCGAGATCTCAAATAACCGCCTTTGTAATGTTATGAGTTCGATGGCGTTCTCTCCGAGACAACTAATATTCAAGTGTGTGTCGATGCATTTTAAACTCCACAATTGACTCAGAAGATTGAATCCAGGGGTTCTAAGTTCAAATCCCGGTGGGCGCAAATATATTTTTTTCATCAATTTGTGTTATTTCACATTTTATTTGACTAAAATAGTACATACAGTATATTTGCGGCCGGTTCCAGAGTCGTAGATGCTCTCAGTATCGCCCTGGTGGAAAAAATACAATTCAGAATTGAAACTTGACCAGATTTGAATAGCCAGGGACTTCCCAACCTCCATCTTTCCCATCTCTTTCCCCTCCCCACTACCTTCAGCCTCATTACATACTTCAATAAGTGATGCCATAGTCCCACTGGCTTCGGGCAGCTTGGAGCAGTTGGGACTCTTGTGTGGTATCAACATAAAAAAAGAAAAGGACGCCTAGATGACGAAGAAAGGAGTTTAAGGGGAATATATGATGTGACAGTGAATGATGAAAAAAGTTGGAGACGCCCGAGAAAGACAAATCAGGAGGTACGTTCAAGTAAACCGAACAATTGAGTCGGATCGCGTCAGGAGTCAGAAAAAAGGGAACGTATAAATGTGGATGGAGCAGGGAGTGTATGCAAAAACAGAGTTTTGTGGCGGTATATCCTCTATGCCTACTCCTGCTGGGAAACGGGGTGATGTTTAGATTTTTAGGTACCGATTTGAAAGATAATATGCGCGAAAACGGACAGTTTTTTGGAAGTTTTGATTAATAAAAAAAATATATCTGGGTTCATCATCATTTAAATGTAATATTTACTAAGGTAAGGACTTCGGGATTGAAAATAATATCTTTTTCGTATCTAAGGAGTTGATTTATTTATGTTATTCTTCTATCAACTTCTTCTGGGAAAGGATTGGGTATTCCGTGTACTGGAAACTTTTCAAATAATCTTGGAAAAATCTCAAACATGGAGTTCAGAATAACGCGGAAGTCGCTAGTACTGCCCTCACTGCGTGCCAAACTTTTAGAAAAAAAAAATAAAAATTTTGTGGTACATATCGCCTTGGAGAAAAAAAGAAAAAAAAATATTTGAACTGACTTGATTCTAATTTTTTAAGCAATAAATCTGTTTGTCCGAAGCAATAAAACCCCCCGAACGGTGAGCTCGGCTTTTCACAAGTTTTCACGTCTGGAATTTTCAAGGTCAACTAAGTCTTTTGAGTTTACAACATCGTTTTTATGATCTTTTGAACTTTAAAATATTCAAAGAAATAAAAAAATAATTTTATACGGGACCACGAATATTATTTCAATTTTAATGACCGACCGGTTTCGCTTAGCCTAAGCATCATCAGGGTACAAAATTAAATTAAACAAATAATATATGTTAACTTTATTTTTTTACGTCGATAATGCTTAGGCTAAGAGAAACCGATCGGTCATACAAATTAAAATGATATTCGTATTCTTATACAAAGTATTTTTTTTCATTTATTTAAATATGTCAACTACAAAGTGATTGTTTTTTACGAAAATTAAAAATACATTCGTTTAATTGTGAAAAAATACGCCATTTTTACTGTTCGATAATTACTAAGTAATAAAAAATACATTTTGAAACTCGGACAAAACCGGGTAGTATTTTGGGAAATTTACAACAGAGCACTTTAAAGTTTTTTTTGTTGTTTTACAATAAAACTCATAAGTCTTCAGTACCTGCTTGGATTTTGAAAAATAAGTTAACTTAGGTAATTTAATGCTCTCACTGACTTACCTAAAGCAAAAAAATATATTTTAGATGGCTGAAAGGCCACAAAACTTTTCAGAATCAAGCGAGAGTTAGAGCATTCGACGCAGAAAGAAAAACTGCATGTTTAATTAATTTTTGACCAAAGTGTCGCAAAGTCCTTTCGCTTTACAGCGACGATATGACAAAAAAACTAGTTGACAAAACATCATACTTGTACGGTGTACTCTTGACGTTCAGAGAAAGCGTTGTAGAATTGTCTGTACATTATTTTTCCATGGTCCTTACCAAACCGACTAGTTGTCTCGAACGACCACTTCAAAGTTTGCGGCTCTGAGATTCGGCAATAAATAAATAAGCAGACGCGCCGGTGTCTATCGCCGTCTCTCTCGCGCGGGGGTTGAAAAAATGTCTTCAGCCGTCAGCGACTCTAAAGTGGGAGGAGAACGAGGGACCGCCCCACCCCGTCCCGTCACTTAAGGGCTGATTTAAACCAACTGACAGAAGGGAAGATGTTAAAGGCGGATGTACTTCCATGATTTTCTATTAAAATGAGACGATTTTGTTGAACATCACTACTTTTTATTTCCATTCTAAGTATTTAACCTTCAGAGCAATAATACACAGGAGGGATAGCTTTGCAAAACAGTGTGGTCAGGATTATTGATTTTTTCCTGACTCGGGCGTGGCTAGGGTTTTTATGGACACACCTTTTTACAGCCATTCATAACACATGTCGACACAATGTTTTGTTTATTTGTATGACCACTTTTAGCACAGTATTGTTATCAACAAAAATATAGGATACAACCTCAAAAAGCGTTGAGTTATATCGCATAACAAAACGTAGCAGGCGGAGTCGCCGGAGACGCGGGAGACGGAAAACATGCTTACATACCTAAAAGTGTTGCGATATTATGTGTCAACTTGTCTTGTCTTTTTCTCTCTTACGGTTTACAACGTAAAAACCTGGATAAAGTGATTTATCGTAAATTTGTATAGGTCGAGTAAAAATATTTAGGTCTCTCTCTCCATATAAATATATTATTCTTGCTCTGAGATTTAACCCCATCCATAAAACAAATCCACTGGCTGCGAGCCCTAGTCATATTTTACAGTCCTCAGGCGCTCCTATCCAGCTTCAATATTATATGACACAGTCAGTCCACATCTTCCTCGATCTGCGTTTTGGTTGCTTCCACTGGGGCATCCACCTGGTCATGATTTCCAGCGCCCTGTCATCTGACATTCATTCTACATGGTCAGCTCATCGTAGTTTTTCGGGCTTACAGAATCTTACAGTGGTTTCATGCTCAATTAGATTCTAGGATCCATTTTCTAGCGAATATCCAATCATTTCCGAAGCATTTTGGGTTCAATGACTTCTAACTTGGTTGCTTCATTTTGGGTTGGACACAACGGTAGGTATTTTGAACTGATGTTCAAACTAAAATAAATTACTTGATAATTGCCTTTGAAATGTAATTGATACGGTTATTATTACCTCGGAGATGGAACTGGTAACATTCCGGGTAACGTTATGGTGAAGGTAATATCTTATTTTAGTAATAGGTTGGTTAGACTGAATGGAAAAAAGGATTAGTTTTGAATATCGTATCTTCCGTCAATTTTTTTCACTAGTCAATTAATAAACAGATATTATTTTTTTGTAGTCAATCGACAAGCAGACATTATTTTCTCTGGTCAATCGACAAGCAGATATTATTTTCTGTAGTCAATCGAGAAGCAGACTTTATTTTCTCTAGTCAATCGATAAGCCGATACTTTTTCTGTAGCCAATCGAGAATCAGACTTTATTTTCTCTAGTCAATCGATAAGCAGACATTTTTTTCTGTAGTCAATCGAGAATCAGACTTAATTTTCTCTAGTCAATCGACAAGTAAATATTATTTTATGTAGTCAATCGACAGGCAGACATTATTTTTCTGTAGTCAATCAATAAGCAGGCATTATTTTTCTCGACGATTTGAACCCTTTCGAAATGGCTTACGGTTCATCGTCCTATAGAACCTTAACCACATTTCGTAGATATATGGGAGGTTCCATCAATCCTTCCACAACCTGAATTATTAATGCTTTCGGCCCGGATCCTTCCGGGGAAGCAGGAAGCCGCGGAGCTGGGGGTGAGAGGTGGGAGGTGCTTAGGTATGAATGCCACTTGAGGGATGAGAGGCTGTAGAGGAATATGCCGCCCTTGCATGCTGAAAGGATTAAGCTGTCAACGCAACTGTTGACTGAAAGATCAAGCTGAAATTTTTATTTGACATGTTGATTGAATGTGCTGGAACGTTTTCGGAGAAGTTTAGTTGGGAAAGTTGTATTTATTTATTGACTACATTTAAAATAACAGTATTTAACACTACTGAACATTATAAAAAACAAACCATGAAATAGCAATATGTTTCTGATTTTTATAGCGTCGTTTTCATGAAAGGAAACAGATAATACCCAAGAAGTGTGATCGATAACGATTTGACAAAAAATTACGTTGCCATTTTTTTGAGAGAAAGACAAATATTTCTGTAATACAAAATAACCTGACAATATTTGAAAAAACTCCTACTACCATCATAATAAGCGGAAGATGTTACTTGTGCAATGATAAAGGACTTAGCCAGCAGAAGAATTGAACCCAAGAACATTCTTTGGCTTAAATGTCCTGAAAAGATCCAATTCAAACTATGCTGAATGATTTTTAAGGCGAAACGTGACATGGCGCCGCCTTACTTATCGCAACTCTGCATTCCAAGCGAAACTAACACGAGACAATTTACTATTCGATCAGCATCTTCAACGGCCATTGGTAGACTCACTGTACCTAAACGCAATCCCAACACCAATTTCGGAGAGCGAGCTTTTGCCGTAGCAGGCCCCACAGCTTGGAATAACCTCCCTTCACATTTGCGAAAGATCGACAGCTCAACTGACTTCAGAGCAAAACTAAAGACACACCTTTTTAAATTATCACACCCACAATAACGTCATTTTTTTCAACAAAATTTGCTTCACTAGAGTTTTGATCACTCAGTCCGAGTGCAATACATAGTTTGTATATATATATATAGTTTAATATTACTTACTCCATTTTTTCTACCTTAGGTCCGTCAGCACGGGTAACAACTATTATATATATACTCGTATATATATGTGTTGATGTAAACATGTTAGTTGTAAGTCACTAGTATTAGTCATAAGTAAATATTAAGTCTCAGTTTTAACATTATGTTATTATGCTGTAAAGCGCCTTTGAGGTGATATTTAGGTCACAAAAACGGCGTTATATAAATCAGCCAATTATTATTATTATTATTATTCACGACGCCCGGGTGAGAATCCGACGCGTTTGTCCACTCAGCCACTAACCGGTCGTATTTAATTTTTTAAAAAGTTAACTCCTAGGCCCCGAACAGACCAATAAAATCGCCAATCTGTTCAAGTAAGAATTTTGATTATTTAAAATGTTTGAACGATTTCACCCGAAGTCAGATAAAATTAACCCCAAATCGGGCACACATTACACATTATATCGGTCTATCTCTTTAAACATTGTGTCAATCACTTCACGATATTTTATAAAGTAAACCATCGCTCGCAAGTAAGGCTAGCTATCTGAGTGACATTCAATGCTTAGTGCCAAACCAAATTAACACAAATATTTTAAAATTAGAATTAAATTTAAAGCTTTTATGCATATTATTGTTTTTTTTTTTTTCAAGAAACCAACTAGTTATATAATATTATGTGCTAGAGTAGAGATTTGTATACCATACAAAGATGGCAGCCAAATCGGAAGAAACAAATAAACATATGATATAATAATAATTTTCGAATGAAGAATGTGATCGATTGAAAATGCCGGTTTCTTATAAGGCCTCAGTGGCTGAATTGGCATAAGCGTTATTCTCGGATAAAGTAGAGGTTCCGAGTTCGGATCTTAGTCGCGACCGTTATATTTTTTCTATTTCATATTTACGTTGAAGATTATTGATATCATTTCAATTTTTAAAATACAAATATTTTTCATAATTCCACCATTCGCAATCATGACAGATAAAAGTTTTCGTGACGAGGAAAATATTCAAAATACATCTGTTTCTAATTTAACAACATCCCATTAATGCTCCCCAGCTATCCAAATAATAAAGTCCATAAATTAATCAAGCAGGAGAAGCCCAAAAGCCTTCCTCCCCACCCACGGCGAATCCGTGACTTTGTTCCAAACCAGAGAAAACAGGGTGTTTCCGGTATATTTGATTAGATAAGGCAGTCCGGGAACTAATACAACCCCCTCTTCCTAATAGAGCCTCCATCCCCTAAAACAATCCAACAACCCCTCCCACACAACTATCAGAGGGGAGGGTTCTGGAAATGGGCTAACCGGAGCACATAAAAGAGAGGTGGTTAGAAATTTTATTGTCAGAGGCTTTTATTGTGATGTTCCCTCATAGGGAGTTATAATATGATTGCTTTTAAAAATAAATATTGAGTCTTCTCTACCCGTGAAATGAAATTTATTCAAAATATTTTAGTCGATTTATTAAAAGTTGGTAATCTAAGTTAATCAAGATTTTTTTAACGTAGGCAGGTATTTTTTTTCTATTTTCGTAGAAAGCAATCACTTTGTAGTTTGACATTCTTAAAGAAATGAGAAAAAAACTTTTTATTTATTATTTGTTATTCTATTGTTTTCTCATGGTTATGTTATTTTATTTTGTATTGTGTTCTCTCTCTGTATGTATAAATAACAGCACACTTTTGATTTTTCGTTTAGTTTAATTTTGTACTCTGATGATGCTTAGGCTGAGCTAAACCGGTCTTCATAAAAATTTAAATAATATTCGTGGTCTTATACAAAGTTATTTAAAAAAATTTAAGAATTGAATTTTTTTTTTAAAGTTATTTCTATTCAATGCCATTAGTAATAGGAGCGAAAGCTATTTCGTCTGGCAAAGGCAATGTTAAAAGTGTCCACAACGAAATCCAATGGAAGGATATCTATGACAAGTTTTGTGAGCTCTGACGCCATGAAAAATGTACATTTTTTTGCTTGAAAGTATAGGCCGATGCAACTATTTTCAGCCATTAACTTGAGTAAATCCATCAATAATTAGAGCCTTGAAACTTTCATGGGTAAAAATATAAGACAATTTGGCTTTTTTTTCTCCATACTTTTCAACTGTTTAATAAGATGATTGATAATGATATGAGATTGTTTGTAGTGCATTACTGCTGACCTTGTACGAATCGCAAGTGCCCCCAACTATTGAATTTGACAGCCACCTCCGTTCTGGAGCCCCAAAATGCCTGAACAAAAACACTTAACTCTGTGCAGAAACGGGCGGTCCGTTTTATATATATTATATATTCTATTATCTTATCAAACAGGTTGTGGTCTTTGGAGCACAGACGTCAAGTATGAATGCTGTCTATGTTCAAAGAGATGTTCCGTGGAATTTGCGTCATTGATTCCTTCGACACCGGTGCCCAGTTGGAAAACTCTCTAACGCGGGTTCAATATTTGTACAAGGTTGACATTCGCCACGTGAGAACGGGTCGCTTCTACGACTCGTTCATGCGTTAAAAAAACAGAATTAGACAGTAAAGGTCGGGGCGTGGGGATGGGCGGTTATTCCACGAGTGACCAGTGGCGACTTGCGACAGATTTTTGTTTATTGTAATTTAAAAAAAAATGTTTTTGCCGTGTAGATACCAAAATGTCGTCTACATGTTTCACTTCGAATAAGCTCAGAAATCACCGGTTAAAGTCTGTCGGAATCCTGAATAATAATGTAATGTAGTGTTTATTGCTCTGAACAGAAGATCCGTAGAAGAGTTATTTATATCGATTTTGAGGAAAACTGGTTTTGCCAATTTATGTAAGACGTTGCTCTTAGGCCCCAAATAGGAAAACGAAAATGATTTTTAGTTCAAGAAAGAATTTCGGTATATTTGACCGCTTGGTAAACGCGCCGGATTCTCACCCGGGCGTCGCGGGTTCAATTCCTCTGCTAGCTAAGTCCTCCATCATTACACAATCAACATCTTCCGCTTATTATGATGGCAGTAGGAGTTTTTCAAATATAGTCTGGTTATTTGTAACCCGGGAATGTTTTTCTTTCTTCCACTTGAAGATTTCACCCGAAGTAAGAAAAAATGGCCTTAATTCAGGCACACAGACACACCCAGAACACACTTATTTTGGCTTACCTCTTCGGTGTCTATGATAATCAAAATTTTAACAACGTCAAAAAGTGGATCTAAAATGTATTTTTAGGACATTATCCCAGTTTGCAATAGTAGTGCAATATTAAAATATATACATGTATATATATATTTATTTACATAAATATATATATTTTTCTTTAATCTTGCATAGTTCTAAACGCCTGAGATCTCGGCCACATTTTCCCCTCTAGTGGGTAAAGGGTGACAGTTCCGGTTAACGCACTTAGCCAAACTCGATTTGCACCCCCCTCGGGGCACCCACCCCTCGGGGCGCGCACACCGGCAAGCGTGCCCCACACGGTGCCAGGTGCCCGGTGCCCGGTGCGTGCGGGGGCGCGTGACGCGGGGCAATCGGAAAGGCAGTGGCAAATTGTGTTAACATGCTGTTTTATGGAGGAAAGGCCTGCTCAAACTTTGCTGCAGAAACGTATTAAATAAATTGCTAATTGACATCAGGTTATTTAGTGTAGTGTCCAAAAGTTTATTTTCTCGAAGGATATCGTGAAGTTTACGCAGCTTTTCTGTTAAGTGCAAATCATTATGAAACATTTTCACAAACAATGAATGAATCAAAGCACTAATATGAAAAATGCATAATATTTTGAAATGTAGCTAAGTACCTAACAAAGTAATTTTGATTAAATTATTGAAATATACCTAACATTTAGCTTAATTCATAAGGAATTAATTATATTGAAAAGTAACATTTTGCATAATTTGCATAATTTTGTTGAAACGTAACATGAAAATATAACAATTTATTCAAAAGGAACATCAACATTTGGACAGTATAATGAAATGTAACATGAAAATATTAGAATGTATTGAAACGGAACATCAACATTTGCAACATATATTGAAATGTACCATGAAAATAATGGAATACATATTTTTAATATGATTTGACAGCCTGCATAGTCAAGTGGAAAGACGCTCGACTACGAATCTAAAGGTTCCGGGTTCAAATCCAGCGTACGTGAATAAAACATATTTAATTAATATGTGTCATAACACATTTGATTAATTTAAAATAATATGTATTATATTTGCGGCACGTTTCAGAGTGGTAGATACTCTAAGCATCGCCTTGGTGAAAGACCACCATTCAGACTTGAAACGTTGCTTGAAATAGCTTAAGCCCTGTTTGGTGATCAGATCTGAACAGCCAGGTACTTTTAAACCTTCTTCTTTCCCATCTTCCTCTCCCTCCCACTACCTTCAACGTCACAACATACCCCAATCGGGGATACCATAGTCTTACTGGCTCTAGGCAGTTGGAAGCAATTGGGACTATTGTGCTTTATTCACTATAAAAAATAAAATAAAATGTGTGGAAACGGAACTTCAACATTTGCACACTACTCGTTTATTGAAATGTAGCATGAAAATATTAAAATGGATTGAAACGGAACATCAACATTCGCACAATATATTGAAATATAGCATGAACATATTATAATGTATTGAAACGGAACATCAACATTCGCACAATATATTGAAATATAGCATGAACATATTATAATGTATTGAAACGGAACATCAACATTCGCACAATATATTGAAATATAGCATGAACATATTATAATGTATTGAAACGGAACATCAACATTCGCACAATATATTGAAATGTAACATGAACATATTATAATGTATTGTAAAGTAACATGAACATTTGCACAATTTTTTTAAAAGTAACATAAAAATAAAAGAATTTATTGAAAAGGAACATACGAGTATACTTTTGGACAATATATCGAAATGTAACATGAAAATATTAAAAAGTTACATACAAATTCGTGTGATGTGTTGAGACGTAACATGCATAATCAATACAAAATATTGAAGAGTAACATTATTTAATGCGTTATTTTGTACCGTCCCACATTTGAAGCACCCCAAGGCATCGAAACGTATCCAGTCGTAGGTAGTAATTGGTGATGTCCTTTGGTAATATAAAGAAGGGACACGCACCACTAATCTAATGTTCTCCGCTACGTTTGTACCCAATCTGTCCCGTTTGGTCCCATTCGGTACCTCGTTTGCCGAACTACAAAATAACCGAACTCCTGACGTCATCAGATTAGGGGCTGTAAAACCAATCCAACGGAACATTTGAGTTATTGGGTACACAATAAAAATACAATATAATTAATTAGATATTTTATTTATATTATTTTTTTAACAGCTGCTGAGCGTTTTAAGTTATTATAAATATAGAGTTTTGGACAATTTAGTTGAATTTTCCTTGAAAAAATAAAACATTTAACACTAAACAACGCATAAGAGTTTGAAAGAAATTAGACTGAATTCTTAAAAATATATTGTTGTGACCAATGACGTTACATATATATAGACTCGTTGTAGCGCTCTCAAAGTGGCAAGCAATAATCACGCTAGTTGGTGTGATCGGTGTTTAAGCCGATTTAGTACTAAACGGTCACGCGTCGCTTGAGGTCGTTTCAAGCAAGTATGGAACGCGGTCCGAACTTCGGATCTGTTTCGTTCATACACGTACGAGTATATTCTATGAATGTCTATCTTTGTCATACATGACCGATATTTGAATGGTGAATTTACTGGTAACGTGTGTGTTTTGCTTGCCACATTTTGTGTTAATATTCTATGGCTATAACGTGTCTATATATGTAACGTAGCGCGCCCTTGAGGTGATATCTCTGTCACGAAAACGGCGTTATATAAATCAGCCAATTATTACTAACGTCATTAGTTGTGACGGCTAAAAATTGATATATTTTAAAGATATCACAAACTTTCCTAACCTAAAAAACATAGGTTTGTAAATCACAAATTACGCGTACTAGATATATGTTTGTTTTTTTTTTGTGTAATAAACCGTGTTGCGCTTTTTTCTCCTTCTTGGTATATGGTAGGTCTCACCACGAGAGTTGGTGCCGGCCAATACTCACACAGATGCATAGCTTACGTACAGCGTGTCGAACTGAATGAATAGGACACGCATTTAAAATATCAACATAAACACGCGCTGTCCCTTTTCCACTAGTGAGAATAAGTAGGCGTAAACAAGACAAAGGGCTCTTTCCTTGAAGGAACAATATATGGAGGGATAGCTAATTTGTTTTACCCAACCCATCCGAAATTGTGATAAATCACTGTTTCCGTGTTTTTACATCGTACACCATGAGAGAGAAAGAGACAACAAATTTCTTGGACGGCTTCTATATACTGTCGTAATGTTCTTAAGCTGGTTATTTTCGCTGGTTAACGGCAGGACTCCGCCCACATTTTATATTTTGCTACTAAACTTGACACAACTAAACGGTTTTTTAGGTTAGATGCTATATTTTTGTTGATAAAAATACTGTGAAAAAGTGGCTATACGAATACACAAAAACATTATGTCGATATGTGATATGAATGGATGTATAAATACCGTAGCCTTGGTCTTAGCCACGCCCATTTGCGCCGAGTCATGTTAAAATCATCAAAAACAAGTCCAATACTGACTTCACTGGCTTTGGCTTGGGCTACCTCTTGTATACTCTAAGGCTCTTTCTTTATGACACATCGTAAATACATCGCCACTGGAGCGTATACCGATACACAATAAACCCAACGCTATGCATGTATTTTTTGTTTCAACTCTCGTTGCGCCATCTGTACATCTCCCCTGATTATGGAATCTGCAAGGCTGTTCGAAACGTTGGATCAGGGAGAAGGAGGAATGCAACACAGCTAAAACAACACAAAAAAACAATCATTATAATTATTTTGGCCGTGAGAACACTCGCATTTTAGATATGTAAATGTTAATAATTGCAGTGGAATCTTGGTTCATGAGCATAATTCGTTCCGTAAATGTGTTCGTAATCTCAAACGCTCGTATACCATAATTTACACATAAGAAATAATAGAAACTAGGATGATTCGTTTCACAGATATAAAATATTCACAAAAAAATATTTATACAAAAAATACTTTTTATTGTTTCAATTTAATAATTTTGGATTTGGCGAAAACGTGATAATGCATTGTCGATGAACAGATACATCGCTCACACTGCTACGGCCTTACTCGGATGGAGCTTTACTACGGAATTTCACGGTTTCCTACATTTTACAGATTAATTACAGTAAAAAACATCTTAAAAATTTATTAAAATATTTTGATCGTCTTGCGAAACACTTGTAAACCATTTAACTCGCAATATGAGATTCCACTGTATTAATTAACTTTAAAATAATAAAAAAGAAAAAAATCAAAATTTCTGAACATCACTGCTTTTTTTCTATGATTTACAATATCGATTGTAAACTAAATAATTACAAAAAAGTGGTGAGGTTAGGTTATGTTAAAAATAAATGTAAATTCTTATTGAGAATTACTTATTATTTTTAATTCTTTTTAAAGAAAGACAAAAATTCCCAATTATATTTGAAAAATTCCTACTACCATCATTATAAGCGGAAAATTTTGCTTGTGGAATGATGGAGGACTTGCATAGTAGAGGAATTTGACCCACGACGCCCGGGTGGGATCCGACGCATTTGTCCACTCAGCTACTAACCGGACAAATTGTTTTCTATTTATTTATCTATCGTTACGAGTTGGCAGAATAATAACACGTGCTTCTTTAATGATAAATACTTATCATATAGAAACTAAATTAATAACTTTGTATAAGACTACAGATCAGGGTACAATATGAAACCAATCAAAAAATACAAAGTGTGCGGTTATAAAGTGACCAGTCAGTAGCTGAGTGGACAAACGCGTCGGATTCTCACCCGGGCGTCGTGCGTTCAATTTCTCTGCTGGCTAAGTCCTCCATCATTGCACAAGCAACATCTTCCGCTTCTTATGATGACAGTATGAGATTTTCAAATATTGTCAGGTTATTCGTAACCCGGGAATGTTTTTCTTTCTTTTTAAAAATAAAATAAAATGCATTTATACATACAGAGGGAGAACATAATATAAAATAAAATAAGAGAACAGTGAGAAAAATCGTATATGAAGTTATTATTTCATTTTCATTAAATATGTCAAACCACAAAGTGATTGGTTTCTATGATAATATGAAATAGATATTATTAGGTATTATTTGCGTATGTCATAACTTTTAGTTTCATTAATTAATGAAAAATTTGGTTTTTTCCTAGGTAATAGTTCAATGTCAAAAATAATGACCGAATTCGACATATTTACTCTTTCTCCGTGCCACAATAATGATAAAAATTATGTTCAGCTGTTACTGCCTGTTTATGGGAACATACATAATCTCCATAAGACGAATTATATAACGATAATACACATTTCACAGTAGCCACTCCCTCGCGAAAACGGTTAACTAAAGATACGCGGTTCATTAGGCTCAGGTAAACGGCGTATGAAGTTCCTTGATGAGATTCAAACGGCTTACTGAATTAAGAAGCTATTTTACGTCTCTCGTTAATAACTAGTGAGTCGCTTGAACTGTGAAATACTATTGGAAAACTAATGTTGATATTTTTACTTTAATTCATTTAAATCACGCTCATAATTAATACGAATAATATTTTAATGATTTTAAAGAACCTGTTTGGAGATGTATCACCACCAAGGTGCTTCGTGAAACTAAAAAAAAACCCTCATTGTTCTTAACTCTAATTTAAAATTGTTACCCTAAGAAACGTAATTTTTGCACTTCGCACACATTCTATTTTGCCACCAAGATCACAGAAATGTTAGTTTTTAATAACTAACTAACTTTATTCCATTTTTTTTCAAAAGTAAAAAATTGAAGAACACACAAAAACGTAACTAACCTTTCCAGTTGTCAAAAACAAACCACTAATCCAAAATGGCTGATAATGCTAACATATGATAAAAATATGTGTACCAACATAACAAAAAAAAAACGATAATCGAATGTACACAGCCCGCGAAAATTCGAAATTCACCTTTTCTTTTGAACAGGCCTCGTAGACCGGGATAGGTTCCTTTTGGGGAGCCGCAGAACCATAGAACAGTAGATATTCAGAGAGATCCTTCACGCCAGAAGCCTTCTTGAATAATTAATCATCGCAGAATTCGGCTACGTTAATTTCCTCCGCGAAATTAATGACATAACGAGTTAAATAGGAGGCGGCAAGCTAATTGCGTTAAAACCCATTTAAATTTTGTTATAAATTAACCGTAAGCCGGGGAGAACGTACATTATTCTCGGGCGTCAGACGGTATTACGCTTCTGCAAGACGGGAATTTATTAACCCGCAGTTTGCCGTAATTGATATTCATTGTTAAGAAGCGTCAGAAAGTTATTTTGTTCCTACGGCTGAATGTTGTTCTAAAACAATTATTTAATGACAGGCTACAAGCTTAGTGTTTCTTTGTGAAGCAGAGAAAAAACCGGGATATAGCACGGATGGAAAAGATTGCGAGACGAAGATCTAAAAAATCTTTGAGCAACGCGATTAAAATGGCATCTGGTGGACATAATGTATGTACACTGATATCTATGAGCATACTAACTGTATAAAGAGCAGTCAATAACAAGATTTTTAAAAATAGGATGGCTCCGCTGGTGAGGCATTTAGTAAGGACGACAGATAGCCTTGGAGTAAGAATATATATGGAGAGAGAGCTAAATGTTTTTACCCATCATTCAAATTTACGATAAATCACTTCCTCCGGGGTTTTACGTCGTAAACCGTGAGACGGAAAGAGATAAGACAAGCTGTCACTTTATATCGCACTACTTTTCGGTGTGTAAGTACGTTTTCCATCTTCGGCGTTTTCGGCGACAACGCTCAATACGTTTTGTTATTTATTTATTTATATACGCCCTCATGGGCTTTTACATAACATAGATATAAAATAAAATAACAGTGACATAAAAAATAACAATGACATAAAAAATAACAATGACATAAAAAATAACAATACACCCAAAAACATGATGAAATTGATAGAAAATTAACACTAGTATTTTAGAAAGAGGTATGCTATTATAGCTTTCTTGATCGTTATGCGAACTTGAGATTATATCCTATCTTTTTGTTGATAACAATACTGTAAAAAGTGATTATACAAATAAACAAATC
Organism: Drusus annulatus; assembly: GCA_022651775.1. Classification (NCBI taxonomy): domain Eukaryota; kingdom Metazoa; phylum Arthropoda; class Insecta; order Trichoptera; family Limnephilidae; genus Drusus; species Drusus annulatus. Next base: position 397,398 of record JAGWCC010000344.1, on the reverse strand, counting down.
ATTATGTCGACATGTGCTATGAATGGATGTATAAATACCCTAGCCGTAGCTACGCCCGAGTCAGGAAAAAATCAACAATCCTGGCTACACTGTTTCGTAAAGCTATCCCTCCTGTATATTATTTTTCTAAGCAGATAGCCGACCAACAAATAGGCTTCTTCGTAATAAATCTGCAGGATGAAGGAGTGTTGAGGCGAGCACCGCTTCTTTGGGTAGAAGACAGAAAGGTATTGGCACTTAACACCTGTTATAGCATAGTCAATGTCCACAGTACGAGAACGATTCGTTTTCTTTACTCGATCCTATGTAAAATAGTATGCAGTCTTACCCTTATTTTTACGACCTTTTCAAGACCAGCAATAACGAATCCCTTTCTTTATCTGCTTCACAGCGTTGCCCAACCGGTGGCTATTTTATTCCCTTGGTTATAGAAATGCGCCAAAGTCGGGGAAACTCTTGCGGGGCGTCGCCTAAATAGGTAAATAAATTAATAATGTACAACATTTTATTTTAGTACAAGTGCCCGCCGCATTTTCGTCCGTAGATTTTCCCAAACTACGAAAACTGCGCCTGCCCATATAAAAAAAAAACACTCAAATAGAAAAAAACTTTCTGTTTAAAACGCGATTTTCATTGGACTGTCAAACTTTCCAAACGAAATCCAAACTCAACTTGGCCGAACTCATAAATAATTTTTCACGCGAAAATCCCCCAAAGAAAATTCGTTCGAAAGTGAAACGCGTCAAAGTTACCCCGTCCGGGTTCGAGCCGCCCCCCTTTCCCTTAATTTATTCGTACAGCTAAAAACGTTAAAACAAAATCCTTCGTAATTTTCATTACGGCGAACGCGTTTTAACCCTTTTAGTGCTTGCATTAATGATTAGTCGCTTACCAGCCAACGAGCGGGCGAATGTTTACCTAGTTAAATTTTCACCCTTACTTAATTAGACCGGTTTGTGTTGCGAAGTAGATTGGCGAGCGCCGCTTTTCGGTGGAGTTTAACCATTTTTAGATTGGAAAAGAAAATGGCGAACGGTTTATTGAATGATTAATGGCTCTTTTTGAAATTTGTTTTTTGGGGAAATGGAATTATTTTTACGGAGGAAGTTTGTGAAATAGACTGTATTTGAAAATGATTGAAAATACTGCCTTTGCGTCTATATTCCTCATTTGTATAAATGAAGTCAATTAATTTTTTAATGTATCATTAATACAATATATAAATATCTGTAGAATAGTACTAGTTAGAGGCGCCATCTTTTTGCACATGCGCAGTTGGAATCTTATTAGTAAAGAGTTATAGTCTGAATTATAACGAGTTATAATCTAAATTATAACTCATTTCGATGAATTGACTTTAAGACACGACAATTAGTTATCTTCTAATATTTACTTCTTAATTAACTCATCAAATATTTTCGTATTTTATTGAAATCGAAACAATTTTTTCCGAACATCCAAAATCTTTAGTTAGAATAGAATAATTATAAAGTCTGATTCAAAATGGATTTAATTGGAAAATGAAAATAATAGAAAATAAAATGTTCATTGCACACAAAAATTCGAAATGCCGGCGAGACAAATAAAATGTATATTTATAATTCAATTGATTAAATTTAATATTATTTAGTTCTGCTAATTTTTTATAACTTTTTAGTAACAGTTGTTTCGACGTTTAAGACCATTATTAAGCTATGGTTAGGCCTCATCGAAACGAATTATTCATTTGATTTTGGTTCCTTTTTTAACTACTAATTAAGGTAAAAACTAAATTATCTTGAATTGTTCTGTGGGGTACTTTACTTTAAAATCTGTTTTCCTCATTTTGTGATTATAAACTATTGCTTTTAATGGCAGTTTTTTCTTAATTGTTTAATAATATGATTTTAATTCAATTGAATTATTTAAAAAAAAAACAAAATGGAGTTCTACAAATTGAACAAAAAAACTATAAATAAAATAATAAAACAATAATTCAATGAAAATTAAATTACAAGAAAATAATCATAATCTCATCTATGTCGGCCTAAGAGTAGGTAACTTCCAAAGAAAACAGTTAAAAGTTATCTCGAACCCAAGAACATAAAACCACATATAACTAATTTTTCTCTTCTACAATTTTATACACATCATAACAAAATTTATTAAAAAACACAATTTCCCGCAAAAAAAGGATATTCATCTTTTTCGACATCATATTATTTCGAAATAAAATAATCGTTTATATTTCTCGTTGCCAAAAATTACCTTCATTATCTTTTATGAAATAGTTATAATTGCAATACAATGATATACCTACCTAAAAACTGCTGTCGCAACTTGTTTTTTACCTGCCTAATTGCGGAGAATTAATTCCTTCCCGAAACAAAATTTAGATGGTACCTACCTACGTAAAATATGTGTGAATTTTATTCCGTTGGTCACCCTTCTAGCTGTAAGTCCCACTTAACTACGAGGCTAAGTAGGTCCGTATCGTGGATATGGTTTATGAAAGTCATTAAGGGTTTTATACCCGGGGACCGCTAAGGCTGTTTCCTTGCCAACTCTCTTGCCGCTTACTTAAAGGCTGCATTTTTAATGGCTTTATCACGATTTCCGGGTGTACTTAACTTTTCCGTCCTCTGCCATTTGAATGTAATATATTATGTTATTTTCATTCGTGAATAATATTCACATTATTTCGCAACTTAACCCATATAAAAATGAATCGTATTCTCTATAAAATGGTCAATCTGTTTGTATTACCAAGTAGCAAAACCACTTGAACGCCAAGCTAAGGCGTCATGAAATCTGTACAGTTTGTATCTCTATATATAAAAATGTTTGTTTGTCTGTGTGTTGTGTGTTATTGATTTTCTCTAAAATTACTCAACCGATTTTGCTGAAAATAGCACAGTTTGTTCTTATTACTGACAGAAAAGCTTATCGAAACAAACAAGAAACATAAACAAGCCAATCGAAACATTTCTTAGCAAAAATACAAAAGTAAAATTGATGTTTCAAAATCAAAAAAGCAAAGGGACAACAGCTACGAGTCTGTGCTTCTCACATAGACAGCTGTATGTGGCCTGCTCACGCGTCGGAAAACCTTCTGATATATTCATATACGCACCAGGCGGGAAAAAATGTATTAAAAAGCAATTCAATTAACTAGCGAAATACTTAAATATCACGACCATTATGAGCTTATGGGCGTTGATATGACCATTTAAATTATTAAAAATAAGTCAAGACGCCATGTTGTGTGTTCCATAATTTTCAATACGAAAAGATAGTGTTGAAATACCTACACTAGAACGACACATTTGAAAAAATCTGATGACTTCAGAAGGCGAAATAGCTATCACATGCAACAAAGCTTTGAAGATCGAATTTGATTTATGAAATAAAATTTATCATGAAAATGAAAACAAAATGGAGTTCCACAAAATAAACACCGAAAGATCAAATTATTATTATTGTTCATGATTCTATTTTTCTTTTATTTTTTACTGAATGTCCTTGTCTCTATATTTGTAAGGCTTTGACATTAATAATAATACTTTGAATCTAAAAGGAATGGAGAAATTAAAGAAAAACTTTGACTGTTCTTAATTTAAATCTTAGAAATTTCTTAGTTTTATTTGTTGCCCACTTTAGATATGTGATTATTATTGATTTTAGAAAATTAGATATCTTTTTAAGAGAAATATTGTCAAGTTATTTGTAACCTAGAAATTTTTATCTAAAAAAAACTGCACAACCAACCTGAAAAATATTAGATTCTTGGAGTAAGAATATGTGGAGAGGCACCTTTGCGAAATAGTGTAGTCAAGACGGTTGACTTTATACTGACTCAAAAAAAAGAGACAAATATATGTTAAAGGATGTTGGATAGCCTATTATTTACCACCCACATGGAATTCGGACATTTTTAATAAACACATTTAAACAAATTTACCAAAACAATATCAATACACCATTAAAATGATTTTTAAAGTCAAAATATCACACAAACACTAATAACAGAAGGTTTGCCTAAATAATGATGGAAGCTTTTTGTTGATTTTATGTCTTTATATCATTAAAAATGTGAAAATTCCAAGGTTCGGTCAAAAATATTTAAAACTGTTGAAATACCTGTGAAGAGTGATGTTTTATAATCTTCGTTTGTTTTATTTGAACATTCACGCGTAGCACATATCACCATCATGTTTGATTTATTTGTACAACAAAATCCGTTGACGTAAGTTATACGACTCGATGATGTGAAGTTAGCGTGGACAGAGAACTTTCTCGTACTTAGAAGTGCTGCAGTCTTACGTGTAGACTTTTCTTTTCTCTTTCTCTCTCATGATATACGACGTAAAAACCCGGAGAAAGTGGTTTATCGCAAATTTGTATTAGTTGGGTAAAAATATTTATCTCTCTCTCCGTATGAACGAGTATTCTTACTCCAAGATTAGATTACCCGTTAGTTACATGAATTAATAAATTATGCCGCTGTGTTAGCAGATCAATCTTAACGCATCCCTTCACTAGGTTGTCACCAGTTCGCATCTCCTTCATTTAAAGGTGATTGAGATTCTCGTTTCCGCTGCATATTTAATGGGCAGCTAGGCTGCAGGCTAACGACCCTCCCCTAGTAGGCCTGCACCCTCCCGCTGCGCAACGCGACCTGATTGCCTGTGAAGCCTCCCCACAGCGCTACAGCCTCCAGCCTACAGCGGCCACTGTGCTACGGCAGACTATGGGTACACTGAGCAGTGTCGCAGCACTGAACACACCCCCATTAAGTGCTACCCTTAACATATTAACGATTACAGGGATAAACACCGGAGACACTTAGGAACGGATTTTCAATGCGATTGTTAATTTTGTATCTTTACTTTAAAAATATTTTTATTATTTATTTTGCGTACATTTTTTTAACTTTTCAATTCTCGTAAAAAAACAATTTCTAGGATTTTAATATGAAATTCTGTTCTGCCACCTTAACATGAATTTTTTTTTTGCGATTTAAAAAATAAACAATTATAGTTAATACCGCACAAAAGTCCCAACTGCTTCCAACCGTCTAGGGCCAGTGGGACTATGGCATCCCCAATTGGTATGTTGTGAAGCTGAAGGTAGTGAGAAGGGGAAGGAGATGGGGAAGAGGATGGTTCGGAAGTACATGACTATCCAAATCTAGTCACAATCGACTAAATCCATTTCAATCAAGCAAAGTTTCGATTCTGAATGGTGGTCTTTCACCAGGGCGATACTTAGAGCATCTACCACTCTGGAACGTGCCGCAAATATATTTTATTGTTTCATTTATCGTTCACACCAATATATAATATGCACTACTTTGGTCCATTCAATCAAACTGTTATTTTCATCTGCCATAACACAAAGAAATCTCCAGCATGGCGAGTATATTTTTTGTTGAAAGGGACGCTTAGATGGTTTGGGCATGTAAAGCAAAAAAAGGAAGAAATGAGTGTGAAAAGAATATATGATGCGAAATTGAATGGAAGAAGAAGTCGGGGACGCCCGAGGAAGACATGGCACGATCAAGCGAATCAAATACTTGAATCGGGCCATGTGAAGAGTCAGAATAACAGAAGAGTATATATGAGACGATGTACAAATGTAAACGAAGCAAGGAGCGTGTGCCAATACAGAGTTGTATGGCGGTCCGTCTTCTCTGCATACCCTATGGGAGAAACGGCGTGATGGTTAGTTAGTTAGTTAGTTAGTAAGTTAAATTTAAATCAAAGTTTGATTCGAGTGTCAGGATTTTTTAGTGATAGAAAGAAGGTACAAATAGGTACCTGAGTATTTAGGTATGGCTTGAACCACTTTTGGATTAACACTTATCTGTGAAGGCAGTCAAAAGAGAAACGGAAGAACTGTTTATACTGCTCTATGTCTAAAATGGTTAAAGGAACATCGTTTCATCGTCGAGTGCACAGCTTAGTTTGTACGCTATAAATTATTTATGTATTAAATGATCATTTACTGAGTCACTGTACATTTATGATATGTGCACACACTGAACGTTAGTGAAAAACGACACGTTGGTCTTCTATTAAGTAAAATGGCACTACACGAAGCCTCGAAGATGTTAACAATCTCCACTAATGTTTGTAGAGATGTAGAGTTCTGGATCTAGAGCCCCGCCTCTTTGCCTATCTTTACCATGACACAAGAATGAGAAGAAAACATTTTGAATCTGTTTGAAGTTTGGACGATATAAAAATCTTCCACTCTAAATCAAACCGATTACCCCAAGTATTGATCAACCAATTAGTAGCAAATAAAAACAACATTTGTGTTGAACCATAAAATTATACTTAAAAAATCTCGTACGATTTCGAATGCGGATATAAACTTGTTAATTGCTTTGATAGTAACCATTGATACTAGCCGACATTCCTTCAACATCATAATATGTGACAAATCGTAAAAACAACTAAACACATTAAATAGAAACGAAATCTTTAAAGACAGCGTGCCAAAATCAATAATCGTAAAGTTTACGACTTGAATTCATAGATAGTAAGAATAGTTTAATTTTGTTTCTGATCTGTTGAGTATTGCCAAGTATTTAGCTGATAGCCTAGAAAGTTTTCGCAATTTTTTTTCACGTTATAAAACCAACGGAATCTTTGTAGAAATAATTTCCTTTGCCGAGATTCTTCTTTTTATTGCTCTACTCATTCCTGACCTCGTTCCAATGTTTTCCATTTTGAACAAGGGGGCTAGAATGACCGCCGTAAAAACAATTGTAACATTCACAAGATAGGTGTACTCGTATTTATCAAAAAAGATCAGTCAACTTCCGACGTTTGACAGTTGACATCGGTAAAATCTGCTAAGTATAGAGGCCTTTCTCACCCTCGATAAAGTTGACAATAAATTGATAAACACCGCTTTAGCAAATTTCACGCGGTTCGAAAAATTATTTACTTATTTTTAAAGAATGCAAACATATCGTCGCTGGAAAGGCAAAATACCTGAAGCGCCATTTTTGGAAGTTTACACCGGAAAACCTTAAAATATTTTTTTCACAGTATAATTCATAAGTCTTTAGTACCTGGTTGAATTTTGAAAAAAAAAGTTAACTCAGGTAACTCAATGCCCTTATTGAGTTAACTAAAGCGCAACAAGCTTAAAAAGTCTCTAACTCGTGCCGCTTGAGTCAAGCCTTCTGCCAAATGGTGAATGTATTTTAGATGGCTGAAGGGCCACTAGAGTCATCAGAATCAAACGAGAGTCAGAGCATTCGATGCAGAAAAAAGAACTGATCAAAACTGCATATTTAATTCATTTTCGACCAAAGTGTCGCTTAAGCTCTTTTGCCTTTTCGGCGACGATATATTTTCTCAACGTTTTTAAACGACAAATAACTGACTACGCCATAGATAAATGTATCAGTGGTGCGATTTAGGGCTATTTTATTACGGAATTTGATAGAATTATCGAAATACGAGTATGAACCGTGAGGGTGCTAGCCATATTGATAAAGTAACATCTATCATAAGCTTAGTTTGTCGTATCGATTCTGCTTAGTTGTCGATATAGCCATGTTAGGTGCTCAGGGTCTGCCATTTTATCTATCAATGTATTTTTAAACTGTCGGCCAATATTTCTATTTTATTTCTGCCATTCTTTTTCAAAAAACTGCGACGTGAGAATGGTCTCTAATCGAAATAATGTAATATTGGTGGCTTAAATTTGCGAGTGAATGTTTTTGTATTCAACAAAGGCAATTATTCATTTGATAAAAATGAAAAAACTTCGAACCTTCAAATCTTTAGAAAAGCGAAGGAAAGATTTTGATCTAAATTGCATTGTGAAAATTATGAACTGTATTATTGAGTCACCTTCTTTGCTACAACCCACCCAGTTCAACATTTATTCAGGCAGACTCAATCAACACTCTTCTTATTACAGATAGCACTCTTCAGCGTATGGAATGTAGAGACTTGTCAACTCGAGCCAAGGCCGTACATTTTTTGGTGCAACTTTAAATGATTTTTGTCAGTCTTTAATTAACTTTTTTCGAAAATATTTATTTATTTTATTTTTGCAAAAACAGTTTTACACTAATACATTGCAAAAAAACACAAAAATGGTAATCATAATTATACAAAGATAAAGGTAAAAAAGGTAAATAGAAGTAAAAAAAAAGGTTGTAAGAAGTACATAATATAGTTAGAATTTAATAGCTAGTTCTGCTTAAACTTGTTACGAGTCATGAAAAATATCCACATTTCCTGCGAGGCAGTTAATTAACCTAGTAAGTCGTCCCAGGGGCATCGCCATTGGTAAGTAAGTTCTGCATCTGGGAAGAAACAGAAGCCTGTGATGGCGGCCTCGCGTGAAATCATCAGGGACATTAAATCCAAATTCCGCCAGGATGGGAACTACTAATAATACACCGTTCAAGAGCTTATATGAGCTAAAAGCAGTAATGCTTTATCGCTCCTCGAACTAGGGCTGCAGATACCCAGCATTCCCGAGATTAAAGCTGTTGGAAACAGTCATGGGTAAAAATCAAACTCTCTCATGTAGAGGAATTAGCCCCCCTTAAAACCTTCAGTTCAGTTGAGTTTTTGACATGAAACTATCTTCTTAGTACATACTTTTGTTCTGTTTGTCATTGTTTTATATATATGTATGTCGTATACGTTATCTTTTTTTTCTATTGTTTCTCATTTCGGGTTATATGTTATAATAATTGGGAAACTATCCGTAAGAAAATAAAAATCAATAAACGCATGTTGTGGTGTAATTGAATTGTTCATTTTCAACGTCTTCCCTCTGGAACATCGATTTAAATTACATATCTAAATCAGTATGAACAAATCACTAACATTCCTTTCAATGTATTTGAATGTGTCCTTAACCTAGCTCAGGGAAAATAAAAAAAGTAATTCTTATCAAATTGTATAAATTTATAGGTCTGGCTGCTTTTTGTAATGCATTAATTAATTACTTGACTTTCTCATTTCGGGTAGATTACATCATCTCTATAAATTCTCTCTAATCTATTTGGAATTAAAATCAACTGTGAAAAAACCATTGATGTGTCAGTGTTACTTGCGTTAAAAGGTTAAATTTTATAGTCTATTGATCTAAGACGAATCAATCACATTAATATTCGAAAAGGCGATTCAAACTCGAGTCTAATGTCTCTATAATCGTTAAAGTGGCTGTTAAATCGGTTGGATTGACTTTTTATTGAACTATTAGCACAACACTTTACAGAAATATAAAAATCTGTATCGAGCCATTAACATTTCGATTTTATTACTCGACGAAAATTTTATTTTTATCTACTGTTTTATGGCCGCATTTGATAATGTTTGCTGTTAATTTTTTATTGATTGTTTCACAAAATGTGCTGGAGAGGAGATTCGACGGTTGGTTTCTAAAAGCTTTCACAGTCCATGCTCACAGCCGAGTACCAGCTGATTCGATAAAATGAATAGGTTTCTTTGTCTTTGCAGATATGCCTACAATTGACACAAAACATCTCTGAGTGGAATTTGTTATTTTCCACAAATGATTTCCTTCAACTCTTTTCCATCACCTTGTTTTACTGCAGACTTGTTTCGATGATATCCAAAATTTAATTTAAGAAATTATTTTTCATTGATTATTAAAGAAAACACTTCCGTACTTTGGTAAACGTAGCGTATGCGCTGGACTATCACTCGCTCAGAGCAATAATATACCAGGAGGGACAGCTTTTGTAGTCAGGATTGTTGATTTTTACCAGACTCGGGCGTAGTTAGGGCTAGAGCTAGGATATTTATACATCCATTCATATCACATGTCAACATAATGTTTTGTTTATTTGTATAACCACTGTTTCACAGTATTCTAATGAACAAAATATAGGATATAACCTCAAAAACCGTTGAGTTATGTCGCATAACAAAGCGTTGTGGGCGGAGTCACCGGAGACGCGGGAGACGGAAAACATGCTTACATACCGAAAAGTGGTGCGATGTTATGTGAAAAAAAACTTGTCTTGTCTCTTACTCTCTCACCGGTTACGACGTGAAAACACGGAGAAAGTGATTTATTGTAAACTTGTAAAGGTTGGGTTAAAATATTTAGCTCTCTCTCATAAGGAGAAACCCACCCCATATATACATAATCAGAGTTGTCAGATTAAAGATATTTTATCTTCGATCTAAAGTTCATTATTACCCGTCTCTCTTACGCACACCACATATTCCGATGGTTTGATTTCTATAATTGCACATCAAGAGAATACCTGGAGTTAGTGACGTGCACAGAGTTTTTGATCAAGGTAGGCAGTATGAATGAGATTAATTGATAATAGAGATAGGTACCAACAAATATCACTAATTGCTTTTGTATTTGTTTTGTAAAAGCAATGCCCTAGACACTAACAAAGATACTAACACAAACGAACTATTTGAACAGGCAACAGCTCAGAGAATACATATTTTGTGTAGTCTAGTGAACATAAGATAATCTACTTTGACGTTGGCGGCGTTTGAGCGTATGTTGTTACTGCTTTTGACAAGTTATAAAAGGAAGGTCGGTCGGGCGCTCGCAGCGGTGCGATTAGCTAGAAGGGTAGATTTATTTTTGGAAATAATTTCACACAATTTAATTCAATATTATACATTTTCTTATTCGAGTATGGAAGGGTAAACAGTGCTTATGTGCCTTTATGGAGTCCACGCCTCTGCCTAAAGTGGTAGGTACTATCATAATCACCTCGGTGAAAGACTACCTAAAAGTATATTTAGCTGTGTTTAGTGACTAGATCTGAATAGTCAGGTACTATCCTGACTTCCCTTTTCCACATTTTCTTCCCCCTTCCTCACAAAATATCCCGAATGGGGATGCCGCAGTTCCACTGGCTTCAAACAGTTAGAATTAGGTGCGGTATTTACATGTATTATGTATATATTTATTTATAAACTAACGGACTATTGTCCTATTATGAAAAAAATACATAACACGAAATGGTAAAAAAGAGCAACAGAGAAAGAACAGCACATACATCATATTAAATGAAGCAATGACAAAAATAGGACAAAATATATTTAAGAAAGAACATTCAAATCAAAGCCAAGGTCAAGTTTTGGTAGAGTCGTAAGAATGACAAAAATCATTTAGACTGGTACCAAAAATTTCAAGATCATGGCTTGAGTTGACAAGTCTCGAAATTCTGGACAGTGGAGAATGATACCCATACTTAGTAGAGTGATGATTGAGGACCAGCAATGCATTTTTACATATATGTAATGTAATCTATAGATTTTAATTTTGTCTTTCCAGACGCCAAACAGCCGAGGAGCGCGAAGCAGAGCGTCAGGCCGCCTCCCGTCTCATGTTGTCCCTTCAAGCAGAGGCCATGTCCAAGGGCTACCCCGGGCAGGGCAGGCCTGCGCCCCCGCAACCCTGGCCAGGCCAGTCCCCCTACATGCCGGGGCCTCCAGTAGCAGAACCCATATGCTAGACACAGAAAAGTGCGTTTAGACAAGGCGGTTTATCTTGTAAATTTCAAATTGAAAATCACAAATTGACACAATAGTTTAAGTGTAAATGACGCAAAGGGGAATTAATAGTATTGGTACACGATAAATTATAACAATTTCTGTACACACCTTGTTTCATTGTGGTACCGCGGAAATTCAAACAAAACAATTCTACTATCTTTAAAAATTGAAATATCTTGTTTGGACGTTGTCGAAAACTTGTGTTGTGGTCATAGAAAAATATTTTATCACGTCATTGATAACATCTGGTTAGAGTAAGTACCTGCACAGGAAAAAAAATCAGCCATTAAGTCAAACAGATTTCGCATTTGACGACTTAGTAGCGGTAGACTACGGCCTGTAGTTAATGGTATAATGTTTACTATAAAGGATCGGCGACACAAATTTTTAATTTACAGTATGAACAAATATGAAATATTTTATAACTTTTAATGAATTACTAAGCATTTTTTCTTTACATTTTCATAAATAAACGCCCCCTGGGGAATCGCCGTACCACTCTGAAACATGATGTATTTGTAGAAAAATATTATAGCTATGTAAATTTGAATCACCAATACAACAGCCGTTATTATTGTCCGGTTGAATTAAAAATACAGTTGTTAGGCTCCTTCATTTTTTTTTAGTTTACTCGACGTTCGACCAATGACAATACGTTGCTGAGGCGTCGTATTATTCGGTCATCTTTCCGCTAACTACAGTTTTCACCTGCCGTCACGGAGTCTAACTCTTAAATGATGAAAAATGAACTGTGCGGAATTCGACCCGGAGACCTCCCGATTCTTACACAAATGCGTAGATCACTACGCTATGAATGCACCAAACAGGCGGCGGCACTAGCGAGCGCCTTAGCGTGTCATTTTTACACCATTTTAAAGAATTGGCAGAAAACATATTTAAGGTTAAAAGTAACACGTAATTAAATGAATTATATACAACCTTATGAAAAAAATGCGAAAAAATACAAACTTCTCCAGGAAGAAATTGAGTTAGGGCCTTAGCTGTTAGCTTTTTGGTTTAAGAGTCAGCACTCGAAAATGCACACTTTTCGGCTTTCTAGTACAAGCAAAACTACAAATTATTTATATGTTAATTATATACTGGTAGTTCAAAAAATTTCTAAGGTTCCCAGTAAATACAATTCTTAAACAGTAATATTTTTAATTCTTTCTAAAATGTATACTGAAATTTTAGGTAAAAAGTTCAAAAATATCTTTACTAGTTTTAAAACTGCACCTTTTACGGACATTTTTCATTGAATTTAAAGGATTACAGTTAAAAATTGTATCCACTGGAAACCTCAAACGTTTTTCTAACTACCAATACAAACTGTGCAGATAAATCATTTGTGGCATTTCTTGCATTAGAAAGCTACAAAGTAAAATTTAGCGTCATTATTGAGTGCTGACTCTTAAATTAAACAGTTGATTATTGGTCAAAAAATGTTTCTTCATCTTGCATCGTTTATCTACTCTTCGCAAATATAATTTTGTGCGTGAGTTCAGAATGTCAACATTTAGGTCAAATTTGATTTATTTACAGTAATTTGTTGAATTTAATGAAAGTAAATTAAAATTTTACAAAAATTATGTCTGTAAAAATATTTTATTTTTTTGTTGTTTTTCAATTCAATATGTGATTTTATATATGTGATTATATTTATAAACAATAGATTTGTATATAATATTAATATTAGAATTGTTTTAATGAATATATTATAGTTTATAATTAGTACCAAATAGGTAGTTTAAGCTCACTACTTAGGAAACTGCGCAAAGGTTGCTTGATAAATCAAAAATCAAATAAGTACATAAGCTTTGTCGTTGTAGTAGAAAATTAATTCGCAAAATACAGAAAGAAAAATACTAAAAAGAGTTTTGATAAGTTTTGTAAATATTACTGATATGTTTAGTTGCTTAGCTAAAATGTTAAACAATAATAATAGCTTGGAATAAAAACGTAGAATTAGAAATTATACGTTATTTTATATTGTTTAAGTGTATATAAATATTATTAAACAGGATTACTGAAATGATTTTCACGGAAAAGGTTTAGAAAAAACAAATGGTTGAGTCAGTATATTCATGACTTTATGTAATTGCTGAAATGGACACACGTGTTTCATCTGTATTTGTTGAATGAATATGGTTAAGCACAAATTAAAGCGAAATTCGTATAAAACCACATTTTTAATAAGTGATGTGGAATTACAACAGTAAAAATTATTATGACTTTAAAAAAATATATTTTTTAACAGAACAACATTTTTTTTAATACAATTCATAAATCGATTTTTAAATGATTTAGAAACCAACAATTCAAAACGCCTCTGACGTCATTCTACCCTGTGCGCAGCGGTATTGTGACGTGGTCTGAATCAAAATCGTATGGAACTTTAATCACTTCAAATTGGGACCGTTTTCTTAGGTAAAATAAAATAATTTCAAATTATTCCACCATGAAAACGAGTTAATTTTTTTTTTGAAATATTTTGGCTAAATTTTTTGTTCATTTCAAGAAATAAAACCTTCGTTTGATGTATGAATATGTGTGTATATTTAAGGCACAGTTCTTACTCACAGCATTTAAAATAGTAGGTATGTGTAATTAAAATTACAGTAAATTAATAAGCATGTTTAATTTAATTTTAATGATATGTTATAAATTTTAATATTTAAGGAAATGTTAGCACTTTTAAGTTTAACGTACTTAGTGACTTTGTTAGAGTAACGAGATTTATTGTATGATTTTTTCCCAGCATAATTGGTTTATTTTTAATGTGTAAATTATGTTTAAAAATAAAAGTGTAGTTGTAATGGAAAACTAATAAAAATAATTGCATAATTTTACTGTTTTCTTTTTCCTTCAATATTTTTTTTCCGAAATAAATAGTAGTAAGATTTCAAAGTTGTGTGGCGGCTCATCTTATCTGCTTACGCCTGCGAAGAAACGGTGGGATGGTTAGCAAGTATCTGATTCACTAGATCGTGTCATATCTTCTTGGGACGTTCCGGACTTCATCCCTCCAACTCATGAGTGAAATGACTCGTAAAATCATACTTAGAGAAATACAACTGTAACCCATCTTAAGTAAAAATTCATACCAGATAGATATATAAAATAGTAAACTAAAAGTAACTTGTAACTAGTAAAATCATGCAGCAATGCTGATAAATATAATTAAAGTAAAATCATGGTTTACCACCCCTGACATCCGAAAAATAGTATATAAGCCATAGAATAAGAACAACCTGTACTAGTCTGAAACCGGTCCAGTCAAAAAATAAAAAAAGTGGAATTAAGTTATAAATTTGTTTTATTAAATCAGTGAAATGACATTATGACCTGAAAATAGTTAGGAAAGGAGACACCGACAGAAAGCTGTGCTTGTCATGCGCTATTTCACTCCGCTAGAGCTCGCCGTTTGAGAAATGAAGAGTGCAGAGGCAAACAAAAATATTTTCAGCTTTATAGATAAGATATTTTTTAAATTATAAAACTCTACAAACACTGACCAGACAATCCCTAGAGGTGTCATCAATACCGATTTGAAAGAAAACTGATGCCGCCAAATTACATAAGAACTTTTGACTCCCAGGTCCGAGACAGGCCAATGAAATTGGTTATTTGTTGAAAATGTTCAATTTCACCAAATGTGATGGAAAATTTAGTTTACTTTGGGCACACGGACACGCCCACAACAATTCTAGCCTACAAGCTTATGTATGCAGGCGGTTGAAAAGGGAACTAACGAAAGAACGAACTAATATTAAAATATTTTCGTAAAAAGCTATCACTTTGTGGTTTGACATATTTAAAGAAATAAAAAAAAACTTTGTATTAGACCAAGGATATTATTTTAATTTTTTTGACCGACCGGTTTCGCTTAGCCTAAGCATCATCAGGTTACAAAATTTAAACTAAACAAAAAATACAAAGTGTGCGGTTATATAATTATACATACAGAGGGAGAACAAAATATAAAATAAAATAACAGAACAGTGCGAAAAAAGTACAATAACATTTAAATTATAACAAAGGAACAGAGAGAAAGAGATAGATAATATGAATTGAAAAAGAAAAAACAATAATTTATTAAATTTATTTTTAATTTTTAATTTAATTTTTATTAATCACCTTCTCAGTTGAAGTTTTGTCTCTTTCAATTCGTACAAAGTTATTTTTTCATTTTTTTAAGTATTAAAATCAAATATTTTTTTCATTTCATGCGACGTCATGAGTGTGTCGGTCTGAAAATGCACGTGTGTCGTTACGTTGTTAATAAAAATTTGGCGCCATAAATAAACACATTTAACGGTTATTGTTGAAACGATTTGGAGTCGGTTATTATTGGTAATACTGACAGCAACAATTAAGTTCCATTTTTAAACGTTTCAACCGTTTCCGGCGGTCTACGGCTGTCGTGTCTAGTTCCCATTGGTCGTACAGTTGCTCACGTGACAGACGGATGGTCGACACGCTACTATTTTAATTTGAAAATGGAATTTAGAATGCATTTAATTTTTTTTTTAATCAGTACAGTTTAGTAAACAGAAACTCATATTCTGATTACTAGACATCGGATTATATCGACTGAGTTTAGGTAAAAGGCCTTAATATTCAAGAGAGAGCGCTGCTGTAGTCAATTTTGATGAGTTTTGCCGGACTCAGCTAGACCTGGGCGTGGCTAGGACTAGGGCTAGGGTATTTATACATCCATTCATAGCACATGTCAACATGATGTTTTTGTTTATTAGTACAACCACTTTTTCACAGTATTGTTATAAACAAAAATATATCATAAAACCTTGAAAACCCTTGACTTATGTCCATTTATGTCGCATATGAAAACGTGTGGACGGATTCAACGGAAACGCGGGACACGAAGAACATCCTTACAGTACCTTAAAGCGGTGTGATAATTTGGCAAAATTTGCTGTCTCTTTCTTTCTCATGGTGTACGACGTGAAAACCCGGAGAAAGTGATTTATCCTAAATTTGTATAAGTTGGGTGAAAATAATTAGCTTTCTCTCCATATATTGTTACTCCAAATATCACAAAACTGCGCTATATAAGTTCACTGTTATTATTACTATTTTTGCAATGAAATTTAGGCCTTAGTGATCAAATACTGAAACGGGCCGAGAATCGGCGGTTAACGGGGGCGATTATTTCATGTGGTAGCGGTTAGGAAAACCACAATGGCACTAGTCAGTTTGCCACGGTATAAAATGTGACAGTGGTTCAAATCACTAGGCCTAAGTTTGTTTGAAACAAAATGTGGAATTACGCCTTTCACCTAAACACAGTCGATATGCATCTGCACATTTGCATATGCATATGCATAATTATTTAATACTTAAATTACATAACTTTAAGATATTGCTATTATTATGTAGTAGGTTTATTTTAATTTTATATAATTACTATTTATATTTATCTTTTTAAAATCATTTAAAAAAAATCATAGTATGGAAGAATGAGTATGTCGCCAACTACCCAGTTCTTCTGGTATAAACATTTTAAATAAATAATGCATGTTTGAGATTTTTAACGTTATCAATGCAAATTCAATCCATTTTATTCTTCACAATTGAGCTAAACACGTGATATTCAAACCTTTGTGATCATTCTATAAGTTCATTGCTGTTTTCTTCAAGGGAATGAAAAAATCCTTGGAAATGCGGAAAATTTCCTAGATTTCAGTTGTATTTATTTATTATTCCATGATAACAAACAATTTAAAAGAAAATAAGATAATAGTAAGTAGATTTGTTATAATAATTGTAATATTTTAAAATATGTACAAGTGTTACTGTTTGTTCCCAAACGTTACTACGTTAAAAATATATCATCTACTATTGTACAATCAAGGTCACATTCCGGTGAAATTAAATAAGGTGCCTCTAGTACTAGCCTGGTATTTAATGAAGGAATGTCTTATCGCTTACTGCAAATCGTCAAATCACATTTTCACGTGTACAATTTTGTTACAATTTGATTTATGTTTTAGGATTGAGCAAATTTGATTAATTTTTGATGATTTTTATGCACTGTAATTTTATGTAATTATTTTGAATCACTATGTAATAAGAGAGGATCAAGGTGGAATATACATGGGCTTATTTCGTAAGAGAAATAAGATAACTGAGATTTTTGTAGTAAATTCATTTTGTAAGTAAATACACATTAAAAGTGGGGATTCCCAAAGGAATAACCCGCTCTATGGTCTCAGGGTATAAAAGGAGGTAAATTGCGAGTAATCATTCTGTCCAAAATCAGCCGAAAAAACAGTAACCAGGAACATTCAAGAACTACTATTCCACCTCGAGCCTCCAACCTCAAAATCAACAGAAGAAAGAAGAAAAATAAATACTCAAGTCGGGTTCCAAAGAAAATAAAGTCTTTTTCTGCTTTCCATACGTTCTCGTACCACGAGAGTAGAAACAGATACTATGTTTTGTTCTGTTGATATTAGTTCCTAGCTCTAGCTAGGCAGGTTGCCTGTTCTAAGGAACCAAATACATTCGTCACACGACGTGTTTCACCTGTGTGTTTGCATAGTATCTATAGGGTTATAAAAAAATTTGTATTATTGTAAATTTGATATTTGTTTTGACTCCGAGTTTTGTTTTTCGATTCCGCCCCCACCAAGGAAATAAAAAATAAGAAAAAATGAATAAATTTTTACGTTTTAAAATTAGACATGTTTATTTTGTGCACTTTCCTGTATTTATCGTTAGTTTTCGGCATATATTTTTGTGCATGTTTAGCGCACACTTGCTTGCATATTTCAGCATTTTTGGTGCATATAATCCAATATCTACTGGTTACTGATATTAGGTGACGTAAAGGTTCTATTTCCCAGAAAATAAATAATATTTATATTGTGTACGCTGTCTCAATTCGGATACTCTGCTGTAGGTTTGAGGAAAGTCTGCGCTAAGTTGTTACGGCTTGACGTTTGCAGAGAGGTTTGGTGGGGAGAAGGCATCAGAGGAAAATTTGTATATTCAGGTGCTTTCATATGACACGGCCTCCATTTGTCAAGGTAGAAGGGTAGGACCCAGCCACCGCAGGTTGTGGGTTTAAAACTCGACAGAAGAGTGTAAATAAAAAAGTCAATTTGAAAAAAATTACAAACATTTGCTCTACATTTCATATTGATGCTCCTAATATCTCCACAATGCAAAATCCCGATAAAAAATAAAACTTTGATAGATATGACTTCAGAGTGATGGTTACTCTAAGTATCGCCCTGGTGAAAGATCACCATTCAGAATCAAAACGTTGCTTGAAATGGCTTTAGCCGTGTTTGGTGACCAGATCTGAATAGCCGGGTACTTCTCAATATTATTCTTCCTCATGTCCCTCTCTTCCCACTACCTTCAGCCTCACAACATACCCTTAATAGACGTAGATATGCAGAAACTGTCCAACCCACAATTTGTCAAAATCGAGTTTTACATGTTTTCTTATTGATAAATACTAGATTTATATTTGTTGAAAACATCCAAGCTCCAAGTGCAATAGATTTTTGGTAATTAGTTTTTTTTACTAACGTATACTGTAGATATTTGCCTTAAATTGAAGTTTAAAAACATTATAAAATATAGGATAACATAAAAAATATTTTTTTTTAAATAAACACATTGATAGATTGCAAATTATATATTAATAATAATGCACATAAAGAAAAAAAAAACACGGATATTCACATTACAAATGCTGATTACGCATATTGATGCTTTTTTATCGTAATATTTAACGCCTTTTTCTCAGTTTCATCTTTTTGGGGTTGGATGCTTTCTGCGTAACTACGTCCGGTCAGGGATGCCATAATCCTACTGGCTCCAAATGGTTGGAACTTTTGTGCGATATTCACTTACTTAAGTACTTGATCTGACACATGATTTAAAACTTAACTGATTTTCGTCAGTCTGTATTATTAAAATTGAAAAACATTTTGCATTGGAAAGTTTGAACAAAGGCCGCTGCCCGCCGCTTCTAGCCACGTAAGTACTGTACAACCTCTTCACCTTGCCGTTCTCCATTCAAAACGTCTTTGCAATTGAGGTTAAAAAGTTCCACTGACTCTATTGTGGTATACATTAAAAAAAACATCGATTGATGAATCACTCAGGAAACTTCATCATACATAGATTTACATATTATATAGAAAGATTCGAGGGTAACAGTACAAAAAAATCATTAAAATTATATCATACGAGTAATATATTTTTTAAACTTAATTACGTAATATTTGATTTGACTTCATTGTTTCAATTCGAAGGATAAACTAAATTGATACCAATTTACTGCCCACACTCAAAATCTTGATTTTCCTAAGAATAAATAATAGCATTCTCAGAAGGCAATCATTAATTATTTATTGCATTTGTTCAAGTAAAATACGTGGGCAGGATATTCGCGTATCGACATATAATGTGACTTTATTAGTTTGCAGAGCCGGTTAAAACAATTACCGGTTTCTTTTATGGACCCCTCTTAACAGCCCTCCGCACTAGCGACCGAATTCACGTAAAAGTTTCGCGAAATCCATGATTCAATGAAAGATTTAATCCATACATTGGAAAAAAAAACCATAAGGCAACTCTGCTATCCTGATATGAATACATTTTTGTATCGATTTCTAAATAACTAACTAACCATCACGCCGTTTCGCTGCAGGGGTAGGCAGAGAGGACGCCATACAACTCTGTATTGGCACACACTCCTTGCTTCATTCATATTCAAACATCGTCTCATACAAACTCTTCTGTTATTCTGACTCCAGTATTTGATTCACTTGATGGTGCCATGTTTGCTTCCCCGACTTCTTCTATTTACTTTTGCGTCATGTATTATTTTCACTCTCCTTTCTTCGTTCATTCGATCTACATGCCCAAACCATTAAAGCGTTCCTTTCTTGATCCTATCCATTACGCTTACATCAGCCTTGCATTCTTTCCGGATATCCGCATTTTTAACACGGTCATACATGGTTTTACCGCACACTCTCCTCAGGGATCTCATTTCTACAGCATTCAGTCTACTTTCGTCGATTTCTATGTTCTGATTTATATTCGGCGAATACCTAACAATGAACAACTTAATATTTACCTAATTATGTTGGAATAAATTATATAAAGAAATATTACAATGTACGGTATATAAATTAAAAAGGAGAACATGAACATTATAATAAAAATATTTTGGTAATTTGTACTGCGCACTTTTTGTGAAAAATCACCTCAAGGGTGCTGTACATTAGTTATAAGTC
Source organism: Drusus annulatus (assembly GCA_022651775.1). Lineage (NCBI taxonomy): Eukaryota > Metazoa > Arthropoda > Insecta > Trichoptera > Limnephilidae > Drusus > Drusus annulatus. The sequence continues at coordinate 376,595 of JAGWCC010000344.1, read as the reverse complement.
TTAATGATAAGTTACAGATTAGATAAATTAAGTTATAAAGCGTCCTACGGGTGATATTTTCACGAACACGGCGTTATAGAAATTATTCATTAACTATAAATTTATTACAATATTGTTTTATTTAAACTTGAGTTAACATGTGGTCCAATAATACTTGCACGAGATTTTACACCGACATGCGGTCCAATAATACTTGCACAAGATTTACACTGACATGCGGTCCAATAATACTTTCACAAGATTTACACTGACATGCGGTCCAATAATACTTTCACGAAATTTATACTGACATGCGGTTCAATAATACTTTCAGGATATTTACACTGACATGCGGTCCAATAATACTTGCATGAGATTTACACTGACCCGCGGTCCAATAGTACTTGCATGAGATTTACACTGACCCGCGATTCAATAATACTTGCACGAAATTTACACTGACATGCGGTCCAATAATACCTGCACAGGATGAATGACAACGGAGTTGTCATCTTTATAATCAGTTATAGGATAGAAAATCGAATATCTAAAGTTTTCTTATTTAATATAAATAATTTCTTTTATTCACCCTCGTACATAGGTAACGAGGGTGAACTTTTAAATTTTAAATATTATTATATTATATTATCAAATTCTAAAAGAATCTTTTCAAATGCCTACCTACCTAATAAAGTACCTACCTATAATGTATTTGAGTAGACATTGTTCTATATTTTAAGTGGGTGGATTAAAGCAACTCATATTTTTCCTTGGCAAGCCAAGTTACACCCAGTGATTTTTCACAGGGAACAAAACGTAGTATAGGTAATACTAATTAAAGCCGGACCTGCGCTGCGCCAACAGTCTGTTGTTAGACTCAGGGTTGGGGCTGGACGGGGACCAGGACGGGGGACACGGACTGCAGGTATTGAACTGACAGCCAATTATATTTATTACAACTGACAGAAGTTTTCACAAATAAACGGTTCACCTGACAATCAAACCTAAGGAGCCATTATATCATGGTCTGTGATTACCCATTAAATAAAAAAATAAAAAAAAGTGCCGGCATTTATCATTTTATTTAATCCTTTTAGATATACGTTACCCACCTGCTAAGCAATGTATGTTTTAATACAGGTAGCAGTAATAAAAATGGTATAACATTATGAAATAACCAAATAAATAATGTATTGAAAAAAAATAATGAAAAAAAGGTTTTTAAAATACATTATTTTGAGAATAACACCTAAAACTCAAACTACTTTTTAGTATTCAAACTAAATAAGTGCTTTATAGGCATGTTCGTGTCGAACTAAGCTATTTTTTTCTTTATTTCTGGTAAAATAATTTTTCAAAAATTTTCAAATATCAAAATTCTTTCGCAGATAATCAGTTTCGTTCGTCTGTCTAGGGCCTAGGAGTTTAAATGTATAATCAAGCAATTATACCAACCAACAAAAAAATGTATTGTTAAGTAAAATAAAATATAACTAAAATAAATAAATTGTCATTAAAATCGGTATAGATCACGCTTCTTGGGATTATCTGTTCACTGCCCCCAATGTATAGTTTGTTTTAATTGCTTTGAATGGGATTAAATAAGTAATAAAATAAGGTTTTATTTGATGAATCCTTTTCTACAATCATATTAGGTATCTACATAATATACTTGTATATGGTTCAATCGTGAGTTAGGTTAGTTTTTTTTAAACTTCATCACATTTGATGACTCATAAATCGGCGATCAGCGCCATTTTGACTGTGTGACATTTTCAGATTGCGATAAAGTTATGATCTACTGTCAATTTAACACGCCTATGCGACGAATGCAACAGCTGGGAAACACATACTCGGATGTCGCTGATATATTTAACACGTCAATATCAAACTATAAGTCCAATTTAGTACAGTTGTTGTCATCTGGTAGAGCTAAACTAAAAGTTGGACCTGTTACTTAATATTATTTTTTCCTTTTCTTTTACAATATTTTTGAACCTGTTATTTATTAAATATTATTAAATATTTTCATCTACAATATTTTTGTATCTGCTATTCGATACTCTTTTTTTATTTTATTTTTCACAATTTTTTGCACTAATGAGGTTATTGTTTAAAAAAAATGTTAACGTGTACGTAAAAGCCTATAACGGGCGTAAATAAATAAATAAAAAAACAGTCATATTATTATTTATGCCCATCACGATCTGATCAAATGGCAAAACCGGCCGAGAATCGACGTCAAATTGAAAATGTGATGGAGTTTTCAACACCCCATAGTTAGAATTTGGTAGGCACTTTGAAATTTGTGAGATGATGTCATATAAATAAGGGTAAGTCAAAAAAAACTTCGAAAACATTAAAATTGTTTTATGGAAGTAATCCATTCCTCGCGCATCCGTCTTTGAAAGTTTGGTAAGAACAAAAACAAAATGGCAGAGGACTTGGCCGACGCTCGCGTGTGATTCTCTGATTGTAATTTTAATGGTTTCCGCTTAAATTGAAATAAGCATAACACTAATTTTTAGGTTAAACGACGAAGTTCGAAACAGCCTCTGTATACAAGATATTGAGCACATTTTTGTACGTTGAATAATCGTTGAACATTATGTAATTGGAACGCAATGGCGTCATCTGTCTGTTTAATGTTTTCATTACTAACTAACTAATCGTCACGCCGTTTTACCACTGGGGTGGGCAGAGAGGATGGACCGCCAGATAACTCTGTCTTGGCTCACACTTCTTTCTTAAATCACATTGACGCACCGTCTCATACACACTCTTCTGTTATTCAGACTCTGTATATGATCCGAATCAAGTATTTGATTCAATTGATTTTGCAATGTCTTCCTTAGGCGTCCCCGATTTATTTTATCATTCATATATTTTCATTACACACCCTTCTTAGTTCATCTGCTCTACATGTCAAAATCAGATAAGTGTTTTTTTAATATATTTTTTATATGAATACCGCACAAGAGTCTCAACTGCTCTCAACCGCCTAGAGCCAGTGAGACTATGGGATCCTTAAATAGGGTATGTTGTGAGGCTGAAGGTACTGGGGAGAGGAAGGAGATTGAGAAGAGGAAGGTTGGGAAGTACCTGGCTATTCAGATCTGGTCACCAAACACGGTTAAAGCCATTTCAAGGAACGTTTCAATTCTGAATGGTGGTCTTTCACCAGGGCGATACTAAGAGTATCTACCACTCTGGATTTACGCCCGTTAAAGGCTTTTTACACAAATATGTACATTTAAAAAAACAATATACTCATAAACAGTACAAAAAATATAGTGCAAAAAAGAAAAGAATAGTATTGAATAAAAGGTACATCCAGAGTTAAATAGTTTCTACAATTAATTTAGCTCTACGAGATGAAAAAACCATACTAAGGTATACATATAGTGTGATATTGACGTACTAAATGTATCAACAACTTCGGAGTATTTGTTTCACAGATGTTGTTATATTCGTCGCATAGGAGTGTAATATTGTGAGGTTGAAGTAGAATTGTCACAATAATATGGTAGGTACTGTATTGTAACTGTCCTGACAGGAATATAATAGTTCAGGGCTGTCAATCATTGAATTTATAATTTGATATAAGCAAGTTAAGTCGGTAATTATTCTACATTTAGGTAAGTTTAATAAATTAAAGTCCCTTTAACTATGCATTTTTTTCGGACCTCCATATTTGTAATACATTTCATTTCAACAGCATTCAGTCTACTTGTATCCTTCTTCTGCCAGTTCCATGCCCCACTGCCATACATCAGGGTTCGTATCAACACACCGTTACGTTAATAAAAGGTGATCAGTTGGTGATCAGTTGATCAGTTTTCTTTCAAATAAATTGATACAACTCGGAGGTATTTTCTATACTGTACATCACTCGACTGTGTTTAGGTGAAGCGAGTTTTTCCACACTTTTTGCAAGGAAATTTAGGCCTTAGTGATGGAATAATAATAATACTTGGCTAATTTTTAAAGTACCATTTTTGTGAAAGATCACCTCAAGGGCGCTTTACAAAATTAAAAAGCTATGACTAAATTTACCATAAAACTATCTAAATACCTAAAGCTAAAGCTAAAATTACCTTATTGATATTTACACTTTAGCTATTTACATTTATCACAGCCTGTGAAAAATAGACAATTTTTTTGTTAAGCAGTAGATCGAGGATTAACGATCATTGGATGAAAAGATATTATTATATTGGTGAGTATAAATGCTAACGGGTTAGCCTAGCTGTGTAAATTAGGGCAATTCAGTTATTTATGGATATGATTTTCCGAAAAGATGAGTTTTGAATTAGCTCTAAACTCTGTCGAATCTTTTATTATTCTCGGCTCATGTGGTAGTCTATTTCAGGCCTTAGGACCTGACACTCCTGCAGCACGCTCTCCGAGCTTAGTGTCTGGTGTGCGCTTTGGTTCCTTCAACCTTTAGATAGCGGTCGTAACGGTCATGCTGTTATGCTCGACAGTCTTGACACCTGATCATAGTTTGATTAAGCGGTAAAACGGGCTGTGAATAAGTGGTTAACGGGGCCATTATTTGAAGTGGTAACGATAAAAAAAATCATACGGCGCTAATCATCGTTTTGCGCCAGTGGTTCAAACCACTTGGCCAAGTTTTCTTAGAAGATAAATGTGGAATAACGCCTTTGACCTAAACACAGTCGACATATCGTCGCTGGAAAGGCAAAAGGGCTGTAGCTACATTTTGGGAAATCGACACTAGACCACTTAAAAGTTTTTTGTTTGTTTTTCAATAAAATTCATTAATTTTCAGTACTTCGTTAGATTTTGAAAAAAAAAGTTAACTCAGGTAACTCAACGCTCTCACTGAGTTACTTGGAGCGATAAAAAGCTTAAAAAAGTCCCAAACTTGTGTCGCTTCAACTTGTGTCGAAAAAGTCTTCAGAATCAACCGAGAGTCAGAACATTCGATGCAGAACAAAAAAAAAACTGATAATAACTGCACATTTCACTTATTTTTTTACCAAAGTGTCGCTTAAGCCCTTTTGCCTTTCCAGCGACGATATTTTGATAGAGGAAAACCTTTTTATGGACAGTATTATGTTGGCTATTAAGTTACCTAATGAGTTCTTTAGAAAAAATGACAATTGGAAGCTAAGTTTGGTAGAGAAGACTGATGCCTTAAAATGCAATCATAATAGACTAAACGTCGAAGCTACCGTTCAAAAAAATAGCGATCGTACAAATGGAAGAAACGATTCCAAATGTCACCAATTACGACCATATGCTTTTAGGCGGAGGGCAAAAAACGACGTAACACAACAATATTTTGATGAGTATAATTTAGTAAATCGTATGTCCGAAACCACCGAGCCTTTACAGATAGATTAGTCGACCAAATATCATTATACGTTTATTTTCATTAGCTGGAGAGGATAATGACCAAAGTTTTGTAAGCGAGTGACGTTTTGTACTTCTGCCTGTTTTTATTGTACGGCGGGTTGCATTATGTGATCAAGGGGGATTTGGTAAGTAGGTACTCGATGAAAATGTGAAGTTTCCATGCTTCTTTGATATAATATACCTACATGCTTTGTAAGGAGGAGGATGTGTTGCATAAGAAAAATATATGTTTTAAATTTGGAATACAAATAATGTTGCCAGTGTAAATTATACAACATTACTTGACTAATTTACATACCGCCATTTTGGTGAAATATCAACATGTCATATCGTCCCTGGAAAGACAAAAGGGCTGAAGCGACACTTTGGTCAAAAATGCGTTAAATATGCAGTTGTAGAGACAATGCTCTGACTCTCCTTTGATTCTGAAGACTTTTGTGGCCCTTCAGCCATCTAAAATGTATTTACCATTTGGGAAGAGGCTTAACTTAAGCGACACAAGTGTGGGACTCTTTTAGCATTTTACCGCTTCAGATAATTCAGTGAGAGCATTAAGTTGCCTTTTTAAAAATTAATATCCAATCAGGTACTAAAGACTAATAAATTTAATTGTAAATAAAAAAAAATTCAAAGTGCTCTGGTGTAAGCTTCCTTAAATGGCGCTTCAGCCCTTTTGACTTTCCAGCGACGTTATCATTCTTTATTTTAAAATAAGCATATTATTTAAAAATTAAATATAGGATTTATGTGATATGGATGAACGTCATCCATATTTATGTATAGGTAAATTTTTTATAATTTTAAACTGTCATGATTTCAAACACAATAATAATAACTAAATGTTTTTTCAGACGTTAGCGCCCCACACGACGATTGAACGAACCACGTACAGAAAACGCTTATCGTATTAATACAGATAATAATATTAAGATAATTTGTATAGCACCGTTTATGTGAAAAATCACCCCAAGGGCGCTGTGAAAAATTCGTTTCTTAGGCTTCATCTTATTACTAACTTGGTAAAATCTTTATTTTTTAATTTTCAAAAGAAAGACAAACATTCCCGGGTGACCTGATAATATTTGAAAACTCTTACCGCCATCATAACAAGCGGAATATGTTGTTTGTGCAATGATGGAGGACTCAGCTAGCAGAGGACTTGAACCCTCGACGCCCAGGTGGGAATCCGACGCGTTTGTTCACTCGGCTACTGACATCATATCTGTAGCATAGTATTTGTTTTATTTAGGTACAAAGATAATATTTAGAAACACACTTCCCTAGCAGGTCACTTCAGAATTAACACAATTATTTAGTTATTTCTAGTTAAAGAAAGATGCAGTTTCGCACACAGAGGACATGAGTTATGTCATTCGCTTCCGTCAGCATTAAAAAATACACACTTTTTGACTTTCTAACACAAGCAATACTACAAATGATTTATATTTTAATTCTATACGGGTAGTTGGAAAATGTCTACTATGTCATGTAAATACAAACAGTTTTTTTTTTAAATTCCTTATTAAAGGCAAACTAAGATTTTAGGTAAAACGTTGGAAAATACCTTTGCTGGTTTTAAAACTGCACCTTTAATTATGTTTTTCATAGAATTAAAAAAATTACAGTTAAAAAATGTATTTACTGGAAACCTTAGATATTTTACTAATTATTTATGGAAAATTTACACGTAAATCGTTTGTAGTATTTCTTGACGGCCTCCATGGTCGAGTGGCAAAACGCTCGACTACGAATCCAAAGGCCGCAGGTTCAAACTCGGCATGCGCAAATAACTTTTATTTCATTAACATGTATCATTTAATTTATATAAAATAACATGTTCTAGAGTGGCGAATACTCTAAGTATTGCCCTGATATAAGACCACCATTCAAAATGGAAACGTTGCTTAAAAATGGCTTTAGCCGTGTTTAGTGACTAGATCTGAATAGTCATGTACTTCCCAACCTTCCTCTTTTCCATCTCCTTCCTCTCCCTACAACATCAGCCTCACAATATACCCCAATGCCAGGAATGCCATAGCCTCACTGGATCCAGACGGTTGGGAGCAGTTGGGACTCTTGTGCGGTATTCACCACAAATAAGTAGTATTGCTTGTATTAGAATGCTACAAAGTGACGTTAAGCGTCATATTTAAGTGGTGACGCTTAACTTAAATGGAAAACAGAAAAGAAAAGAAAAAAACTACATTAATAAGAAAATGAACAGAGATATAGAAAGAACAGAAGAAGAAAATACTACCTTCGACTATCAAACAATAGACAATAGGTTTTAAGATTATAAACCACTTGATCGACTGTCCATACCTCTTGGCATGCTACTGCTTATTCGTGCCTGAGAAATACTGCCACAGCAGAAATCATCCCATGTTTAGCATACCCTATGGTCGGACAAATGTTACAAACAGCATAGCATGACAAAACGTATAATTCTATTAAATAAATCATGTATGACATGACAAGATCAAGTGAATCACATACTTAGATCGGGCCACGTGAAGAGTCAGAATAACAGAAGAGTATGTATAAAACGATGTATGAATGTGTGCCAAGAAAGAGCTGTATGGCAGTCCGTCCTCTCTACCTTCCCCTGCGGGGAAACGGCGTGATGGATAGTTAGTTAGTTAGTTATGTATATACGAGGTTTGTTCAAAAGAAAGGGTGAATTTTGAATTTTCGCGGGCTGTGTACATTCGATTATCGTTTTTTTTTTGTTATGTTGGTACACATATGTTTATCATATGTTAGCATTATCAGCCATTTCGGATTAGTCGTTTGTTTTTGACAACTGGAAAGGTTAGTCACGTTTTCGTGTGTTCTTCAATTTTTTACTTTTGAAAAAAATGGATCAAAGAATATGTATTAAATTTTTCGTTAAAAATGGAATAAAGTGCTCCAACGCACTTAAAATGTTGACTGTGGCATTCGGCGAGTCTACTTTGTCTCAAAAAAGTGTTTATAAGTGGTACAAGCGCTTTACAGAAGGCCGAGAAGATGTTAATGACGATGAGCGTGGAGTTGTGGAAAAACAAATCATGGATTTTATTCTTTTATCCATTTTTTTCAAAAGTAAAAAATCGAAGAACACACAAAAACGTGACTAACGTTTCCAGGTGTCAAAAAAAAACCACTAATCCAAAATGGTTGATAATGCTAACATATGATAAACATATGTGTACCATTATAACAAAAAAAAATAATCGATAATCGAATGTACACAGCCCGCGAAAATTCCAAATTCACCTTTTATTTTGAACGAACGTTTATAAACATAGACATATTTACCGATAATTTAACTACGTTAAAAAATAAAATAATTTAAAAATGTTTAATTGTAAAAAAATATTTTTGCTATTTTCCATTGTACCGTAATTGGATTTCATATCGATTATACAATAAAAAAAAATTAAAAAACCGGCCCTGTTCAATAATTGTGGCCACGAAAAATTAGAGTGACATTTTTCGTCGACGGGTTATTTCGTTTAGACTACAATCGAAACGACAATTTTCCCAAAGTGTTTCGTGGTAAATTGGCTGCGACATTTAGTAGCGCGGGCAGCGGGGCTAATCTCCCTACACTAAATTACACCCCTCCGGGACACGAAGGCTTTTGGGAACAAAGGCCGCGATACTTTAAATTGGTTACCCCTTACTTTTTTTGAGGCCCATAAATGAAGGCAATCATATCTGTGATGCGGAGGGTTCAGGATTATAAGCAAGCAAGTCAGTTCAGTAATAAAAATTTAAATAAAATAGCCGCTAAAAAATAAAATAATACCCCACTGAATAGATAAGTAGAATAAAAGTGTGCTTTGGCCATTTTTTGTTTGTTTTTGTTTTATAGTGAATATCGCACAATAGTCCCAACTGCTCCCAACCGTCCAGCCGCACTGCCGCAAATATACTATATATTATTTTATATTAATTAAATAAAATATTTACGCACGCCGGGTTCGAACCCGCGACCTTTGGATTCGTAGTCGAGCGTCTACCACTCGACTACGCAGGCCGTCACTTGATCGAGCCATGTCTTCCTCGGGCGTCCGCGACTTCTTCTTCCATTCCCTTTCGCATCGTATATTATTTTCACACTCCTTTCTTCGTTCATTCGCTCTACATGCCCAAACCTTCTAAGTCTCTCTTTCTTGAACCTATTCATTACGCTTACATCTACATTTTTAACACGGTCATATATGGTTTTATCGCACATACGCCTCAGGGATCTCATTTCTTCAGCATTTAGTTTACTTTAATCTTGAAGTAACAATATATCGAGAGAGAGCTAATTCTGTTTACCAAACGGATTAAAAGATTTGGGATAAATCACTTTCTCCGCATTTTTACGTCGTACACCACGAGAAAGAAAGAGACAACAACATTTTCCCGAATTATCACACCGCTTTAAAGTGTTGTTACAATGTTCTTCGTGTTCCGCGTCTCCGTTGACTCCGCCCACACATTATGATACGCGAAATAAATTGACATAACTCATCGGTTTATTAGGTTACATGTTATATTTTTTTTAAGCAATACTGTTTAAAAGTGGTTATACGAATAAACAAAAACATTGTGTCGACATGTGCTATGAACGGATGTATAAATACCCTAATCCTAGCCACTCCCAGGTCTAGCCGAGTCCGTATAAAATCTCGTATAAACTGACTACAGCTCTCTCTACAGCGCTCTCTCTTGTATATTATTGCCCTGAGACTTTAATCCTTTCTCTGCCAGTTCTATGCCTCCTATGGTTGGCATAAGCATTCCTTAGAGGTAAATATTCTTTCCGGATATTCACATATCTGTTGAGAAATAAATGACTTACTGCCTTATAGTATTGAACTCGTCATTTATGGGTACATAATTATTATAGGAGGTTATCCTCAAAAGTTTTTACTAATATTACTGTCCAAGTATTTCTGGGATTGCGATGATCGTATAAAAAAATAAACGTTCAGTTTAGAGGACGATTGGGTCGATATTAAGCAACTCTTTTATTGTTATTATTGATTTCTTGAAATCGATTGGTCGCGGACCGGTTACATATGGTTTTAGGAATAAGCCGTGGGTTCGGGATGTATTGATTTGATGGTCATTAAATCTTTTTCAATTCTTATATCGAAAGAGGTTCTTATAATATAATACTTTGATAGAAGTTGACTTAATGCCAGGCACACTGAACAGATAACATTAAGAAGTGTGATCTTTACTGATTTGAAAAAAGATTGTTATCGCCATTTTATTTTATTATTTTATCAAAAAAGTATCTCTTTCAATTAACATTATCTGTTTTTTTCTCTCTGTTCCTTTGTCATAATTTTAAATGTTATTCTATTGTTTTTCTCACTGTTCTCTTATTTTATTTTCTATTTTGTTATCGCCATTTTATTTTATTATTTTATTAAAAAATGAAGTAAAAAAAGTATCTCTTTCAATTAATATTATCTGTTTTTTTCTCTCTGTTCCTATGTTATAATTTTAAATGTTATTCTGTTGTTTTTCTTACTGTTCTCTTATTTTATTTTCTATTGTGTTATCGCCATTTTATTTTATTATTTTATTAAAAAATGAAGTAAAAAAGTATCTCTTTCAATTAATATTATCTGTTTTTTTCTCTCTGTTCCTATGTTATAATTTTAAATGTTATTCTGTTGTTTTTCTTACTGTTCTCTTATTTTATTTTCTATTGTGTTATCGCCATTTTATTTTATTATTTTATTAAAAAATGAAGTAAAAAAGTATCTCTTTCAATTAATATTATCTGTTTGTTTCTCTCTGTTCCTTTGTTATGATTTTAAATGTTATTCTATTGCTTTTCTCACTGTTCTCTTATTTTATTTTCTATTGTGTTATCGCCATTTTATTAAAAAAATAACTAAAAAAAGTATCTCTTTCAATTAATATTATCTGTTTGTTTCTCTCTGTTCCTTTTGTTATAATTTGAAATGTTATTCTATTGTTTTTCTCACTGTTCTCTTATTTTATTTTTTATTGTGTTCTCTCTCTATATGTATATATAACCGCACACTTTGTATTTTTTGTTTAGTTTAATTTTGTACCGTGATGATGCTTAGGCTAAGCGAAACCATTCATAAGGGTATCTTTATATATATAGGGTATGTATATAATCATCATTATTTAGGCGAACTTTCTGTTATTAGTGTTGGTGTGATTTGACTTATAAATCATTTTAATGGTGTATTTTTGATATTGTTTTGTTTCATGTGGTCAAATATATTTATTAAAAATGTCCGAATTCCACGTGGGCAGTAACCAATAGGCTATCCGACATCCTTTAATATAGTTTGTCTCTTTCTATCGAGTCAGTATAAAGACAACAATCCTGACTACACGGTTTCGCAAAGGTACCTCTCCATGTCGTCCAAGGAGACAACGGTTTTCTTCAGGTGTGGAAACGAAAAAGTCGTATCGTTGGAAGTCTATCGTAAACAATGAACGAAACAATATAAGTTGTTGATTACATGTGGTCTTTTTTCTTCTTTCAAATAAAAATACTATGAAATTTTTGCATCACCCCATGTGGGATTGATTATTGATTTCTAAGTTTTATGTAATTACCCCAAATGCTCACATTGTCTTTGTTTATAGTAAAAACGTACTGCTTTACTTTTGAAAAATGAAAACATCATAAAATAATCTGTTCAAAGCCTCACTCCCCGATGAAAGTAGAGGCCCCGAGCGTCGCGACGCCGACGCCCGTACTATGATTTATATAGCTACCAGAAAACTTGTTAGGTCATATAACTGTAGAGGAGTCCAAAATATTATTTTTTTGAAGAGCCGTCATTAAAAAGATTCCTAAAACTGGGACGATTCCGTTCAGCAGGAGTTGTTGCAAAGTCCATACGGTTTTCTATAATAAACCTGTAAGATGAAGGAGTGTTGAAATATTCAAACTAATGTGACTGGAAATATACTGACTTTGATATATATATAGTTTTTCACCCACAAATAAATAAAGCTCACACATTCAGAATCGAGGTTCATCTGAATATGTTTTGTAAAGTGATAATATTTTTCACTTTAGCTCTAATGGAGGATGAATGTCATAGTCTCCTTGACTCTGGTCAGTGGGAATTTTGCGCGATATTTAAATAAACAAATAACAAACAAAATTTAAATCGAAATTATAAATAACTTTAAAGCATTAATGCTTTTGTTTTTTTTTTAAATATTGAAATAACATCAATAATCTGAAACACAAATGTAAAACCGAAAAAGCAAAAAAAAAAAAAAAAAACAATGGTCACAACCGAGACCGAAAAAAAATTGGTATTAATAATTTTCAATGAAAATATGAATTCGATTAAAATGTCACTTTCTAAAAAGGTTCCAGTGGCCGAATTGGTTAAGGCGTTACTCCCGGATAGAGTAGAAGATCCGAGTTCGCGTCTCGGTTGTATCCGTTGTCTTTTTATTTTCTGGATTTTTCTGTTTCATATTTGTGTTTTTTAAATTTTTTTATATGAATACCGCACAAAAGTCTCAACTGCTCCCAACCGTATAGAGCCAGTGAGACTATGGCATCCCCAAATAGGGTATGTTGTGAGGCTGAAGGTAGTGGGGAAGGGAAGGAGATAGGAAAGAGGAAGGTTAACAAGTACCTGGATATTCAGATCTGGTCATCAAACACGGCTACAGCCATTTCAAGCAACGTTTCGATTCTGAATGGTGGTCTTTCACCAGGGCGATACTTAAAGTACCTACCACTCTGGAACGTGCCGCAAATATACTTGTTTTATTATTTTTATATGAATTAAATGTGTTATGACACATTTTAATTAAATAAAAGTTATTGGCACACGCCGGGTTCGAACCCGCGACCTTTGGATTCGTAGTCGAGCGTCTTACCACTCGACCATGGAGGCCGTCAGAGATTGTTGATATTATTAAAACATATAAAAATGTATATCTTTGCCTTGCAACATATTCACGGTTACTTTAGCATTTACTGACCGCGCACCTACATAATCCACGGGCACATGATGACGTGGCGCAGCAGAGACTGTAGGAGGCAGTGCGAGGCTGGGGGTGGTGGGTGGTGGGCGGAAGAAGGGGAGAGGAAGGTGGAAGAGACGGGTGTTGGTTGGTTGGTGATTGATTGGACGGCAGAGCGCCGATGACAGCGGCCGCGGTCCATGGCAACCGTTCAACCAAACAACCTCTGCGCGCCTGGCAAAGCTAGGGTCTAATTTCAAGGCTTATCAAAATATTGCATGATTTTTAAAGGGTCCCATTTCTTATTTTATGATTATCGTTTCCACGCATAAATTCATGATTTTTTGTGGGTAGATAGATACCCACCAGGTTATTAATACTAATTTTTCTTCAGCTGTTTTCTCAATACTGAGGATCTTGACTCCCATTGCAATCGCCCCGACGAAGCGGGTTATTCAAAATTTCAATCAGTCTCAAATACTTTTAAAAATTGACTCTACTAAAATCACGAATAATCAAAATATTTTATGGCGTATTTTTCATAATAAAAATAGAAGTAAATACATTTACATATATTTTCCTAGAGAGCAATCACTTTGTGGTTTGATATATTAAAAAAAAATTACAAAATAGCTTTGTATAAGACTACGAATATTATATTATCTGGAAGTTCGATGTTAGGTATATTTAGATTTTAGGTTAATTAATATTATCTGTCTCTTTTTCTCTGTTCTCTTTTTAAAATGTAGATGTTATTCTATTGATTTCTCATTGTTTTGTTATTTTATTTTATAATTTGTTTTCCCTCTGTATGTATATACCTGTATAACCGCACACTTTGTATTTTTTGTTTAGTTTAATTTTGTCCAAGCTAAGCGAAACCGGTCGGTCATAAAAATTAAAATAATATCCGTGGTCTTTTACAAAGTTATTTTTTCATTTCTAAATATGTACAAATATATTTAAAAGTAAATACCGCACAAGAATCACAACTGATCCCAAACGTCTGAAGCCAGTGAGACTATGACATCCCCAATCGGGGTATGTTGTGAGGGTGAAGATAGTAGGGAGAGGAAGGAGACTGAGAAAGAAAAGGTTGGGAAGTAGTAAGGACTATTCAGATCTGGTCAGCAACCACGGCTTAAGCCATTTCAAGCAACTTTGATTCTGAATGGTGGTCTTTCGCCAGGGTGATACGTAAAGTATCTACCACTCTGAAGATAATTCAAGAGCGTACTAGATAATACATTTTGATTAAAAAAACACTATTAAATGTACTTTGGTATTTTAACATACCCCGAGTGCATTCCTCTGAATGAAAAAAAAAAATTTAAAAAATTGTATTCCTTAGATTCTCATTAAAAAAAAACACGGTGTATTCTCAAAAATTCAACGATAGTTCTAGAGCTATGCAGCAGATGATGCACCCATCTTAATTGACCTATCAATACATCAATCTAGAAATTGTAGACAGAAAATATCGTACAAATTTCAATGCACCAGTGCTAACCGTTTCAGAGTTTTGTTATTTCAGGCAGATACATCTGTTTAAAAAACATAAGTTATTTGTTGAAGTAATTATTACACTAACTGCAAATTATCAATATAATATTTTTTTATTAAAATAAGTTTTAATATGCTCAGTAATAATTTTAATATAAATGAAAAGCTTCACAACTTCCATTGAATAAAAACCTTAACGGGTTCAAGCTTTGTAGTTCGAACGGTGTCTACTTTTAGGTTCCCAGTTTAGGGCTTCTGAATCGGACTTAGAGGATTATAGCGAAGGCTGGAAGGGTTGTGAAGGGGATGCGGTGTGGTGTAACAGAGGGGGGGGGGTGACGATGGCAGCTTTCGCCATTGCCGCATCAGGCATCATCGGGCTGACAAGATAATCAAGTTACTGTGAGATGAATCGCCCGTCGCGCGACGTGTCGATGTTTTAAAAATTAATAGCAAACGAAGATGTTTGCGAAGCTCTTGTTAGAGCTTGTTTGATGCGTTCTTTAAAGTAGTTAAAATTCTCGATATTCTTTTGATAGTTTCTTACCCGGTTTTTCACTAGTTACCACAATTTTATTGTGAAGTCTAATTTCTTATTGAACATTTCTGTGTGCGCAAGGAAGAGTGGAATAAGTAAAAAAAGTCAAGTTTTGAGTTAAGTATGTAGAATTGTTCTTTAGATACATATCTACCAAGGAAAAAAGAGATGTGTCCGAAAATAAAATAAAAATTCTAGTATTTTTTGAGGACATGTGATATTTGATATGATTATATACAAAAACGAAATTCATACATTTTGTTTCGGCTCTCCTGAAGGTTTATTGACTCATTCCGTTTTTCTTTGCGCACACAGATTTATGCCATTTTAGACCGAAAAATTGATATTTCAAAGGTTAAAGTTGCAATGAGAAAATATGTTGCTTTAAGCTAATAAATACAGACAGAAAAGGTTGTGCAAATTTCATGGCAATTTCCTAAGAATTTAACCGTTTCTAGGGAATATTTTGATTTTATCTCTTAGTTTTCAGGTTTCTTAAGGCTATTTGATTAAAATAAAGCGCTCTCGAGATGAGTTTTCACTAAAACTTCACTATTAAGATTGTCCGCATATTGTTATATTTCAAATATCATCAGGAAGGCTTTCTCTGCTAGCAGCGTCCGACTTAGAAATGTACAGCTGCCCCAAGCAAATGATTTAAAGATTGACAGATGGCGAACAGAAAACAATAATCATTCAAGTTAATGGACCTGCTGATAGAAAAGATTTGAACATCTTTTTAGAACTCTACTAACTTGGAAAATTACACCATTACAATATTATAGACTATAATTATGATTGTCTATCTATTGTTGGGATAATTGGGCAAAATAATCATCACAAAAGGAAAACGTTATTTAATCCCACGTGTAGCCAGTGTTGTAATGTAAGCCTCGTAAAAATGACTTCACAGCAGTTGTCACAGGAATATTTCGAGTCTTAAAGAAAGTCACCTCATAAGGGGTAACACTGATAACTTAAGTTAATTTTTGTTTTCTTCTTCGTATGGTGGAGGGGAGTTCAAAGTGGGATGCTGAGGTTGATCAGCCAGTCGACATCATAGGAAGTCACTTGATTCAGCACAGATGTGCCTCCGGGAAACTTGTGAAAAGGACATTTTTCTACTATGTGTTCTGTCGTTTCGTTAGTTTGTATTTAATAATAATAATTGGTTGATTTATATAGCGCCGTTTTTGTGACAGAGATATCACCTCAAGGGCGGTTTGTTCACATTGACATAATTCAAAGTCCTTTAGGTTCGATTTTGCATCGTATACGCATAGTGACTGTATTTGCAACGAATGCGGTTTAGTGGGGCGCACATCTTCCGAGGTAGAGAGAAGCCAGTTTAATAGTTGGTCCACAACAAGGTGCTTGTTTTTTATGTCCGAAATCTCCAACTAAGCTCGCCACATCTCTTCAGGAGAGTGTCTAACTAAAGTAGTTTTTTGGCTCCAGTCCAAAAGGGATGTGATTGGATTTGAGGCTGTTGGGCGGAAGGAATGAAAGGTCATCTTGAAGAGGAATGTTACTATCCACGACCCTTTTGTATTTCCTGAGGATTGTTGTTTCCCGTCTTAGAGTGGACGGTGTTTTATTGGAGAGGACATGGAGCCACTGTAGTGGATTAAAAAGAAGTGTTCATGGCAGTGTTCACTTCTAACCCACGCTGGAGCATAATATTCAGCCACTGAGTTGTTAAAAGCAATCGTAGCTGTTCGTAGGGTATTTGGATCGCAACCTCAGCTAGTTTTTTTACGATTTTTATGAGAGTCTTAAACTTCTTGCTTATGGTCTCTAGATGAAAGCTATACGCCAGGCTCCTGTCCAGCGTCACGCCAAGATACCGAGGTTCTACTTTCATGAAAGTGAGGGAGTAAACGAGAAGAGTTAAAAACAAGATTTATCTAAATAAGATGGCTCCTCTGATAAGTAAATAAAATAAAATGTGTGAATACCGTACAGGAGAGTCAACTGCCCACAGCCAGTGAGACTATATCACCCTCGATTGGGGTATGTTGTGAGGCCGAAGAGAGTGGGAAAAGGGGTTTAATTTATTGAAGGAGGGAGGAAGCATAAAGGCCGGGAAATCGTTTCACAGCTGAGCTGTTGAATCATGTACAAATGTTAGGCGTGCGTTTGGAAATTTTTTCCGACTATGCACGGGTGCCAAAGAGATCAATGACGCAAGTTCCTCGGAGCATCTTCAATTGAAATAACGGTAAAACAAGGATAGCATTCCCACCTGACGTCTGTGCTGTAAAGATTGCAATCCATTTATTAAGATAAGAGAATCTATCAAACGCACCGCCCGTTTCTGAAAAAGGGTTCTGAGTCAAAAAAAAATCAGGTATCAAGGGCCTCCAGACCAGAGTTGGGTGCCAAATTTAACAGTGAAATAGAAAGGCTGCGAAGTACCTGGTTATTCTGATTTGGCCACCACACACGACTAAAGTCATTTAAAGCAACGTTTCGATACTGATTTTATTTAATTTATTTTTTTTAATATGAATACCGCACAAGAGTTTCAACTGCTCCCAACCGTCTAGAGCCAGGAGACTGTGGCATCCCCAAATAGGTATGTTGTGAGGTTGAAGGTAGTGGGGAATGGAAGAAGATTGGAAAGAGGAAGGTTGGGAAGTATCTGGGTATTCAGATCTGGTCACCAAACACGGCTAAAGCCATTTCAAGCAACGTTTCGATTCTGAATGGTGGTCTTTCACCAGGGCGATACTAAGAGTATCTACCACTCTGGAACGTGCCACAAATATACTTTTTTATTACTTTTATATAAATTAAATGTTTTATGACACATATTAATTAAATAAAAGTTATTGGCGCACGCCGGGTATGAACTCGCGACCTTTGGATTCATAGTCGCGCGTCTTACCACTCGACCATGGAGGCCGTCTAGTAGGTAATGGTGGTCTTTCATCAGAGCGATACTGCCAGTATCTACCACACTGGAATGTAACGTAAAATATGCTACTTATTGTTTAATATTAAACAAAAGCGAAATAACAGGATAAAAACCCGCCCCGCGACCTCTGGATTCTTAGTCGAGGATCTTAACCGCTCGACTACTGAGTTCATCATAAACCTTAAGATTTATAGTGTATAAATATGATTACTTATGATCGTGTATCGTATCTTTACCTTAATAATAAACACTTCACAATATATAAAGGATTTTTACATCAGAATATTCTTAAGAATAAATATTACCACTCGTTCAGTTTGTTTGTAAAACATTTCAAAGTTACAATTTCCACGATACGAGCTCTAAACCTTGCAAACGTGAACATCTCAATTCACTTATCCAAACAGTGAATTCCCACCCTCAAACAGATCAATGATAAAGCCATCAACATAAACAATAGTCATATTAATCCCACTCTCCTCTCTCCTCGAAGCGAAAGCGCGTAAGGCGGATTGTCATTCTCCGACGCCGCGCACACACAATGGGGGAGCAAGGGGCAAGAGAACCCCGGGGGAAGAATTAACTCGGGGAGGTGATATCAACTCGCTTTTCCATTAGTATAACACGCTCGCGCCGTGTGAATATTGCATACCGACTTTTTCCGATGTTTAACTGCCTGCCCCCGCGGGACCCGGTGATAGATGATGCTAATAAAATGGGGTACAGTCTCACAATTGTTTGGTAATTTGATTTAGGAACACGGACACGAATGAACTGGAACTGGTGGATATTAAAATTTCGCTAATTTAATTATGTGCCTTAAAATGTTTTATATGGGATTATAAAACAAACAGCCGATATTTCCTTTCACCCCTCTTACCCTCTTCCTCACTTTCCAGTATGCCCGCTGAACCGACATTCCCTAGAAGTGTATGATCAATAGCTATTTCTCCCGAAGTAAGACAACTTTTGACGGCCTGCATGGTCAAGTAGTAAGACGCTCCACTACGAATCGAATGCGTGCGCAAATAAATTTGAATCAATTAATATGTGTCATAACACATTTCATTGATATAAAATACAATATAGTATATCTGCGGCACGTTCCAGAGTGGTAGATACTCTTAGTATCGCCCTGGTGAAAGACCACCATTCGGAATTGAAACGTTGCTTGAAATGGCTTAAGCCATGTTTGGTGGCCAGATCTGAATAGCCAGGTACTTTCCAACCTTCCCCTTCCTCATCTCCTTCCCTTCCCCACTACCTTAAGCCTCACAACATACTTTTTTTGGGGATGACATAGTCTCACAGGATCTAGACGGTTGGGAGCAGTTGAGACTCTTGTGCGGTTCACGTAAAAAAAAAAAAACTTTTGGCCTATAGATACGCCTAAAACACACTTTTATCGGTTTATGTTATATATTCAGTAGGCATGCCATAGTCTTACTTGCTCTGGGCAGAAAACATACTAGTCTATTTAAAAAAAAAAATAAGTAGTCACGTAATATCCCCTTAGATGTGTACAATTGAGAGTGGCGTTCTTTAACCAGGGCGATACTCAAAGTATCGCCCTGGTGAAAGACCATCATTCAGAATCAAAACGTTGCTTGAAATGGCTTTAGCCGTGTTTGGTGACCAGATCTGAATAGCCAGGTACTTCCCAACCTTCCCCTTCCCCATCACCCTACTTTTCTTACTACGTTCTGCCTCAAAAATACCTCGATTGGGATGCCATAGTCTCACTCCTGCCGACGATTGGGAGCAGTTGGGACTCTTGAGCGGTATAAACTAAATTTTTTTTTGATAAATTACTAAAAAAACACACAAATTTGTATTACAACACGTTCCGTGCATTCTTAATTTTCATACATTATACCACGACTCATTGCCTTTTATATCATTTATTATTCTTACTTTTGACTTATTATATATTCTTGGAAACTTCTCTGACTTCTTTTTCCATCCACTCTTTGCACAATTCTCCCTCCTACATCCGATCTACACGTCCAAAAAATCTGATTGTTTCTTTCTTAATTTTGTTATTTACACTTACATCAGTTTTAATTTTTTTCATAATTTGCTCATCCGTAGATAAATGTCTTTAGTACCTGGATGGATTTTGAAAAAAAAAGTTGACCCAGGTAACTCAATGCACTCACTGAGTTACCTGAAGCGACAAAAAGCTAAAAAAGTCTCGAACTTGTGTCGCTTGAGTCAAGCCTTCTCCAAAATGGTAAATATATTTCAGATGGCTGAAGGGCCACAAAAGTCTTCAGAATCAAACGAGGGTGAAAGCATTCGATTCAGAAAAAAAACTGATTAAAACTACATACTCGTATATAACTCATTTTTTTACCAAAGTGCCACTAAAGCTCTTTTGCCTTTCCACCGACGATATGTTAAGATAGGGAAATCTTGAAACCTTTTTTAAATGCAACAAAACATGTCGAATTCCTGAAATAGGTGAGTTCTTATTTTCCTAATTTAACCACCAAACACATCAAAAAGGCACCAACATGTAGGTTTATATCTTTTCCCTGAAGATTTAAAAATTTTAAGTACTACCCTCCAGACATGAAAAATGTACATAAACAAAAATGTTTCCGTTTTGGGTTCACTACGTAATAGAAAACAGCCGAAAGTTACCAACAACGCGCGTTTAATGAACACAAGCTCCTAAAAGCAATAAATAATCACGTGATTTAGGTACTCATTCGCACTCTTTCTGACGTCACAACAAGTTTATCTGTTTCCCGTTTACCCCACTCTCCCCTCCGAATGGCCGCCCACGCCACCCCGGGGTGGAATACCCGGCGGTTTATCCGATTACATTTTAATCAGGGGTTGATTGAGCTGTAGAGGGATATCAAATCGTATTATATCTGTTGCTACGCAATGGCCAGGGGTGGAAAACATTTGTAGATCAACATTCACCAGAAGGTATTAAAAAAACAAGAAAGTTATTTAATCCCTCGAAGCGATTTAAGAATTAAATTAATGGCGCTAGCTCACTGAAGAAATTTCGACTCCTAGACCGCAGATGACTTCCGTGGCCGAGCGGTTAAGATCCTCGAATACGAATCCAGAAGTTTCGGGTTAAAATCTCAGCGAGCCTTAATAATTTTAATTTAAAGAAATGAAAAAATAACTTTATAAAAGACCGCAGATATTATTTAAATTTTTTTCGCTTAGCCTAAGCATCATCAGAGTATAAAATTAAGCTAAACAGAAAGTAAAAAGTGTGCGGCCATACATACATAAAGAGGGAGAACAAAATATAAAATAAAATAACAGAACAATGAGAAA
Source organism: Drusus annulatus (assembly GCA_022651775.1). NCBI lineage: Eukaryota > Metazoa > Arthropoda > Insecta > Trichoptera > Limnephilidae > Drusus > Drusus annulatus. The sequence goes on along the minus strand of JAGWCC010000344.1, from coordinate 354,993 downwards.
ATGATAGAATAACATTAAAATTATAACAAAGGAATTTTAATTCACACAATGTGTTATTTCCTCGTTAGTTAATATAAAATAATAGTTTGCATATTTGCGGTACGTTCCTACTATACTCTCAGTATCGCCCCGGTGAAAAATCACTTTTCAGAATAGAAATGTTGCTTGAAATGTCTTTAGCCGTGTTTGGGGTGCGGATCTGAATAGGCAGATTCTTCCCCACCTTCCTCTTCTCCAACTACTTCCCTTCTCCACCCCCCCTCAGCTGCACAATATACCTGAATTTAGGACACACAGTTCTACTGGCTCCAGAAATTTAGGACGCTGTTCCTGTATTTACATTAAAAAAAAAATGAAACTTTTCCTTACTTCGGCCACACCAAATACGCCAATGCCGCATTTCTATGATAGGTCTATCAATATATTGTAACCATTTAATCACGTGTATTGCGCAATGCATATGTTTATAAATAAATACTTATACATTTTTTTAAGACTGGTATTGTGCTTATTTATATTTTTATAAACTAACGAACTATTGTCCAATCACAAAAAAATACATAACACGAAATGGAAAAAAAAGAGGAACAGAGAAAGAACAGCAAATTATTATAATAATAAAATTGGACAAAATATACATAAGAAAGAACATTCAAATCAAAGCCAAGGTCAAGTCAAAGTTTTGGTAGAGTCGTAAAGAATGACAAAAGTCATTTGGACTGGTACCAAAAATTTCACACCCATGGCTTGAGTTAACAAGTCTCGACATTCTGGACAGTCGAGAATGACAGCCATAATTAGTAGAGTGATGATTGAGGAGCAGCAATTTATGGTTTCTGAGTTGCAACAAAGAAAGTGAGTCAATTTTACAATTATAGAAATCTTTTAAATCCCCACCGTAGCAAAAGGCAGCCCGGTCACTGCTCACCGGGTAGAAAAGATTGTCTCTTAATTTTGTGTACTGTTTCAAATTCTACAATACGATATATATACTACGCAATGTATTAAAGTTCAAATCAATTTTTTTGGTTTACTACCACTGGCCCAGATAATTCAATGGGGTGAAATAAGAAGGGGTGAGAGTGGAACGCTGTTAGTAAAAGCAGGGCTACTGAATTACATGTATCAATGGATGAACTCATCATAAATAAATTACCAACAAAAAAGTCGCTTTAAGGAAAAACATGTTTGTTGTCCCCTGTCCAATGTTCTCCCCTATTTGATTTTTAAAATATATGAAATTAGAATTAACTTTAAAGCTTTTATGTTTAATATAATTATATTAATAATTAAAATAATATCTATAAACCTCAACATAAATATGAAACTCGAACTCGGAACTTCTACTCTATCCGGGAGTTACCCTTCTGCCAATTCAGCCACCTCATAAGAAACCGGCGTTTTTAATCGATCTCATTCTTCATTTGAAAATTATAAAAATAAAATAAAAAAAACAATTTATCTTCCGATTTGGCTGCCATCTTTGTATGGTATACAAAGCTCTACCCGATTACATACTATATACCTTTATGGTGTTTTGGATAAACCATACATTTTTATAAATAGAGCACATACACTTTGTTTATAACCACTTTATTATTTAAGATTATGTCTACCGGTTTCGGAAGTACCCTTTCATCATCAGGACAATATTAAAATTAACCTGAAATACAAAATACTGAGATATATATTTATACATATATTTAGGAATTGGAGTGAGAAGGAGAAGTAATTAAGGGGATTATGGGAATAACCGAGCGGTTTATTGGAAAAATATCTAGGATAGGACTATAAGATAAATTAATTTGATTGCTTAAATTATTGCATTTACTGTTTAATGATTTTCTAATTTCTAGTGCTTCTAAGTTTACTCTTTTTTTTTTTTACTTTTTTTTTTTACGAATATGTCATACATTTTTATTTTATAGAAGATTTTTGACTTCTTATATGGTTTATTACAGAGTAGAGGTTCCGAGTTTAAGTCTCGTTCGCGACCGTTATATATTTTTAAAAATTTGTTTATTTTCTTGTATTTCCTCTCATTGTAACACGTAACATTTTCCTTTTCTTCTGGTGCCCTCTTTTATTGGAGGTTGGATATCATCGGGGGAATCAGGGTAAATATTATAGATCAGATAGTTTTTATAACATCGTCAAACAATCATTACTTCTAGACGATATACCTACATAGATAGAAGAACTCAAAATATTTTGATTGCACCACAGGGAGTGGCTAATAAAAGATTACCTTACTTATATTCCAAGGGAAGATCGATGGAAGACGATGTAAAGGGAGACATCGCACTCCATCGCTACGAAATTTACGACTATTGACTGGTACGCGAGTCGTTCCGGGCTGCAGTATGCATGTTGAAGACTGCCCTATAGCCAACGACCAATAAGAGAAGGCATCAGATACATAAAAAAATAGAAGAAATCACTCTCACTCTCAATGTCCTTATTAGCCTTTGAGTCTTACTTCCTACCAGAAACTCATAGTTTTAACATATTTAAAATTATTTTTTTTACATAGATTTGAACAAGGGTTATTTTCTATAACTATAAAATTGCCTCGCTGCCTTTTATAATGATCACAGCATTATTCCATAAACACCTTTTAAAGGTCAGTACTCAAGAACGACGCTAAGCGTTACTTTCTAGCATTCTAACACAAGCAATTCTACAAATGTTGTATCACTTATCGTTAATGTATTGGAACTATTATTAATTATTATTTTTATGTATTTTGCTATTCATTTCTCAAAACGTTTTACTGTATTATTTCATGTATATCCTTTTTAAACTGTACTCATGCACTTACTTATGTTATATTACTATGTAAAAGCCCATTAGGGCGTTCATAATAAATAAATAAAGAAATAAATAAATAAATAAATCTGTGAATTTTCTATGGGTAGTTAGAAAAATGTCTGAGGTTTCCGGTGATTACAATTTCACAACTGTAATCCTATAAATTCTATGAAAACTTAACTAAAATATCAGTAAATGGTGCAGTTTTGAAACTAGCAAAGGCATTTTTGAACGTTTTAACTAAAATTCTAGTATGCTTTTAATGAAGAATTAATAAAAAAACAGTTTGAATTGTATTCACAGGAAACCTCAAAATTTACTACTTATATAGAATTAACAAATGAATCGTATGTAGTATTGCTTGTACTAGAAAGCCAAGAAGTGTATTTTTGGTTGTTGGCCATTAATGAGCGATGCAAGTGAATTTCACATAGATTTAAGGGGTTGGTATCCACATAAAATTGTCACAGTGCCTTTAAAAATGAAACAACATACCCCTGAGAGCTTTATAATGAGCGTTGCAAGTGTTTTAGCACCCCTAGTATGTATCTCCCACGTGGCGGGATGGAATCCTCCCCTAGAATCACTTTAGCCTGCTTTATGAACTACAGCCTTCTAACTACTGAACCACTGCGCGAAGTAAACACGGATATCTGTTTCTCGTCACCCGTGTGAGTGGACACCCCTGCTATACCCAACCCCGCCGGGGGAGAGTTATTTGTCAACTAGGGGCGACTTTTCTTTCAAACTGTGTGAATAAATAAATAAGCGTAATTGGTTGGTTGGCCCACCAATCTCAGTTGATTATAATTATAAAATAATAATAATTCATTAATTTAAAAAAGGTGATAATAGTTGACACTCATTTTCCGAGAGAGCTTCTGTAGGCATCGAAATCTGTAAAGAAGGTTTTTAATGCCATTTAAAAAACAAATTGATTTATTAAATCTTATTTAATTATCGATTTATTGAAAGTAAGTTAATACACTATGCAATCTTCCCCTGTCAAAAATTAAATAGTAGTTATAAGTTTCTAAAAAAGACACCATTTTACTTAGCAATTTAGTTACAAAAGAACCTTTGCTTACAAAAAATAAAGAGAGACGCCGTTCACGGAAAATGAATTAAAACAATGTTAGTGATTTTCAAAAAGTAATGACAGTATGTAAGCTGGGGTCGGTGGCATAAGTGGTAAAGCACCCGCCCAGCAAGTAAGTTATTCGGCGTTCGAGATTTGGTCTCACCCGTATCTGTTTTTCCGAATTCGTATTATATTTATTTTATTTTACGTACTAACCTACTATTTCCAATTACCAAAAAAATACAAAACACGAAATGGGGCATTAGAAAGAACATTCAAGTCAAAGTTAAGGTCAAGTCAAGGTTTTGGTAGAGTCGTAAAGAATGACAAAAATCATTTAGACTGGTACCAAAAATTTCCAGACCATGGCTTGAGTTAACAAGTCTCGACATTTTGGACAGTGTAAAATGACGCCCATAATTAGTAAAGTGATGATTGAGGAACAGAAACTCACTGTTTCTAAGTCTGCGGCAAGGAATTTTGAACTAGATGAGTTGCAACAAAGAATGTGAGTCAATAATACAGTTAAATTATTTATTAATCTTGTACCAATAACTAATATCATAATGAAGAATTGAAGAGGCAAACCGAGAAAAGTGTGTTTTTAGGCGTATCCAGTATCCGTATGTCCAAGGTTAGCTGAATCTTTATCTATCTCTAGTAATACTGATTAATAATTTTAAAATATCGGATATCTTTGTTGAACAGACAATTAATTTCCCTGGCCTGTCTGGGACCAATGAGTTGAAAAGTCTTACGAAAACTCTTACTTAAATTGGTAATATAAGTATTGTTTAAAATCCGTACACATCACACTTCTAGGAATTATTAACGGCTCTGTGAGATGAAGAGTAGAGCTGCGAAAAGTTTTATTTATTTTTATTTATTTAAAGCTCGCATTAAAAGCCTAGCCCACCCAGCTAAGTGCAAAAAGTAAACAAGTTACCCTATTGTTAAGTTAGCATTGTTCACTGCGTCAATCCATTGAAATGCTAGCGTATAGCCCCCCTATTTTATAATAATAACAATAAATATATTAAACCAGAGGTCGTACTAGTATATCATTGCCTTTTTACTAAGCCCAGAGTCAACTGAGCTTTTTACATTGTCAAGTGCAATGAACAAATTAAATAAGTCAGGGTGTTCAATTGGGCGGTAAGAACACAATGAACTTTGCAGAAGTTTTGATTATTTTGTTTTCTTCGAATGATAAGGGTTGTTGTTTATTGAGTTAAGTGAAATTGTCTATTGTTGTTTGCACGATAAAATAATAATTTATTAATTGTTGTTCATTTTTTGACAGGTTTCTGGCCCATCAATTTATAAAATAAACAGTATGGCAATTACAAAGGCATTACTTTAGTGATTACAGCTGTGCCGTTTGTTAACCGGTTCTGAATAGGCAGCTACTTCCCAACCTACCTCTTCCCCATCTTCCTTACTTGTACAATGCCGTACTCCTACTTACTCCGGGCAATTGAGACTATAGCAAAGGACAATAATAAAAACAATTTGCAGTTGCACCCACTGTTCAGTCTAGTTAAAATAATAAGGTTTTTGTAACAATTCATTTAACTCTAAAAAAATACGATAACCCTCCAAATTGTTGGTTCCATATTATTCTAATGTCAAAAGAGATTTTTTTGAAACCTTGGTAAAACAGTATAATAAAACTTGTATTTCATATTTTGAAGTTTTTCGAAATATTCATAATTCTCGTTTGCAATATAAGAATTATTAATTTCCCATTATCATTTACAATGTCCAAATGACACGAGCCACATAATTGAACGGCTCATTACCGAAGTAATTAGGCATCTATTAGTCCGATGAACATTTCCCAGAATGATTGCACTGACGAACGACGAACTGATGAAATCCGGCATAAATAATGATGAAGTCATGAAATTCGATGATGTTTCTATGTTTAATGATGACGTTAATGGCGCGTCATGACTTGACGGTAACGAGGGTATTATTTGAATAGTTTATGATAATTTGATTTTCATTTTAATTATGATTGCTTGATGAAAATTAAATTTGAAAAATCAACGCATGATGTTTATATATCGTCGCTGGAAAGGCAAACGGGCTTAAGCGACACATAAGTAAAAAATTAGTTGAATATGCAGTTTTGGTCTGTTTTTGTTTCTGCATCGAATGCTCTGACTTTCGTTTGATTCTGAAGACTTTTGTGGCCCTTCAGCCATCTGAAATATATTTACCATTTGGGAAAAGACTTGACTCAAGCGACACAAATTCGGGACTTTTTTTAATGTTTTTGTCACTTCAGGTAGTCAGTGAGAGCATTGAGTTACCTGAGTCAACTTTTTTCTTCAAAATCCAACCAGGTAGGTACTGAACACTTATGATTTTTATTGTAAATAAAAAGAAAGTTGTGTGTCTGGGGTAAGCTTCCAAAAATGGCGCTTTTGCCCTTTTGCCTTTCCGGCGACGGATTGTTAAAAATGCATGATTATGCAATGTTAGTTTTGATTGGTGGTGACAAATACAAGATCAACTACCAAACTGATAATTAAGGGGAAGTTTATGGAAAGCGTGACGGATTAAGACATAGCTCCTCACGGATTCGTAACTTGCTTGACTGGTACGAGTACAGCTCCGTGAGTTACTCCTAAGGCTGGTGTATTTCAAATTTGACATTGTCGCAATTCAACGATTAGCGCAATTTTTTAAAATTTTTTTACATTTTATTCATTCCGTTAAACGTCGATTATAGGCCCCTCTCAGCTTTTGAACAAAATGTGATTAGCTGAAAACCAGAACAACATGACCATAGTGACTTTCAGTTTTTTATAATTTGTTCAAAAACTGAAATGAACCGAGAATCGGTTATTAACGGAGAGCGTTAAAATATTTAAAAAAAAAATTGCACTAATCATTGAATTATGACCGTATCACATGTGACGATGTCAAATATGACATAGGTTTAGAACACACCAACCTAAACTATTGACATCAAGGTGAAGATTGCCATGTAATATCCAACGCCTAACATAATAGAAGAGGGTAGGTACAAGATGAAAGTTATCACATTTTTCCTACTATTGCGTTCTCTCTTTCTCTCTTTCTCTCTTTCTCTCTTTCTCTCTTTCTCTCTTTCTCTCTTTCTCTCTTTCTCTCTTTCTCTCTTTCTCTTTCTATCTTTATATCTTTCTTACATTCTCTTTTTTCTCTTTCTCTTTCTTTCTTTTTCTCTTTCGATTTCTCTCTTTCTCTCATTCTCTCTTTCTCTCTCTTTTCTTTCTTTCTTCCTCCCCTTAAAAATGGATACCATTTGTAACAACTAAATTTGAAAAAAAAATGATTGAGACCTTTTGGTACGCTAATCTTTTTAAGATTCCAACACAAACAAATCCAACTCAATACCCAATGCTCTCTCTATACCTAAGCAAATTTAAAAGGAAATTGTTAAATTACAATGAAGTGAATAGTCATTTTTCGTTGAATTATAAACTAAATTTAACTGTCAGAAGAGTAGCTTTATTTACCATTATTGTTTACTATTATAATACAATTGAATTGAGTACAAAAAACTAGAAATCAAAAAACGAGTCACAATCGACATAATCTGACAAAGAGTTTTATAGAAAATTATTTATGCAGGGAGGATTAACGATCGTAATAGAAAAAAAAACATATTCAACATCTCAAAAAACATTGAAGAATATTGTGCATTTCATTCGAGATTGAGTTTTCAAATTGCGCGAAATTGCTGTGCGATATAATACTCGTACCGCCATGACGCTAAATTAGTTGTACCAATCCTGGATCATGGAATGGAAACTATTGGTCGCTTTAAAAAATGCAACTTTAAGCTATTTATGTAGTTGGGTTAAAAAAAAATTATAGTGAGTACCGCACAAGAGTCCCAACTGCTCTAAACTGTCTAGAGCAGTGATTCCCAAAGTGGTCTATATCGACCCCCTGGGGTCGATTCCGACCTGCAAGGGGTCCACGTCAGTGAAAAAAAAAATTGGGGGTGCATGAGACGTAAATAGGGGTCCACGAGAGTGGATTCCATTTAGGCAGGCTGTCACCAAAATGTTGGCTTCCCGCAAATGTAATAATTCACCTCACAGATAGTACCTATGTAGGTACTTACGTAATACTCTCTTATAATAGAGATTAATTCCCTAATTATTTTAATTATAATATTTTTTTGTCGATTTGCTAGTACTTTTCGATTTCAAATCTCTACCGACTAGTGCTTTTTTCGGAGGGTAAATTTTGTTGATTTGCTAGCACTTTTTTGGGGAGGTTATTTTGTTGATTTGCTAGTAGTAAAAGTTAATCAAAAGCAAATGAATAACAAACAAGTTTAAACATAAACAAAGTATGACACATATTAATTAAATACAATTTATTTGCGCACGCCGGGTTTTACCAGCGACCTCTGGATTCATAGTCATGCGTCTTACCACTCGACCACGGAGATTATTTTTTTATTTTAATAATTTTCTGTACACATCATCAGTTGTGAAGTCAGTCTAACATTACCGAGTTGCGAATAACCTAAAGATTATTTAAATATTTACATTCAAAATATATACGTTCAAAAATGCCTTTTCTGGTTTAAAACCTGCACCTTTTACTGAAAATGTATTTTCACAGAATTCATAAAAGCTTACAGTTGTAAAATTATATTCACCGGAAACATTTTTCTTACCACAGATGAAACATTTTCAGATACGTCATTTGTAGCATTGCTTGTGTCAGAATGCTAAAAAGTAACGTCTAGTGTCATTTTTGAGTGCTGCCTCTTAATGAGACATTATCTAAAATATATCACAGTTTATCAAAAAGATTTAAACTACAATTATACATGACTAAAACGGTTGGCCGTCCCTGCTGTCATTGTACTGAACGGCTCTATTAAAGCGGGCGCCAGGGCCGGCGAAGCAAAGGGAAGGGGATTGGGAAGGAGAAAGGGGGTTCATACCAAATGACATTTTAATTCGATTAATAGCGCCGCTGGCGAGCGCCTCAAATAACGCGTTATTGAGATTTTTCATAAGCCTTATCCGGTAATCGAACCAGTGCTTCTGAATCAGCTTACCGGAATTATATCATGCCTGATTGAAAAAGACTTAACCAACCATCACGCCGTTTCTCCGCAGGGGTAGGCAGAGAGGACCGCCATACAACTCTGTCTTGGCACACACTCCTTACTTCATTCACATTCTTACATCGTCTCATACATACTCTCCTGTTATTCTGACCCGATTCAAGTATTTGATTTACTTGATGGTGCCATGTCTTCCTCGGGCGTCTTCGACTTCTTCTTCCTTTAAAGCATTTCATAGACCGTCCCATTATAGCTAACTACTGTAAAACATCTACTTTATCTATAAATAAAACAGATAAACTTTGTTTATAACCACTTTTATTATTCAATATTATGTCAACCGGTTTCGGAAGCACTCTTCCGTCATCAGGATAATATTAAAATTAACCTAAAATACAATATACTGAGATAAATATACATGGCCTATTTTTTTTCAAAAGTGAAAAATCGAAGAACACACCAAAACGTGACTATCCTTTCCAGTTGTCAAAAACAAACCACTTATCCAAAATAGCTGATAATGCTAACATATGATAAACATATGTGTACCAACATAACAAAAAAAAAATCGATAGTCGAATGAACACAGCCCGCGAAAATTCAAAATTCACCTTTTCTTTTGAACAGGCCTCGTACATGTTTAGAAATATGGAAGCCACAAAGTAAATGCTTTTTATGAATACGACCTACTTAATCGTCCATATTTCAAATTTATAATACATTTGTATAATTTATTTTTTAACCAGATGCAACCTGACTTTTACACATATAAACAATATGTTAAAATTTGACTTCCATATGATACTTTGTTCTTATATTATTTATATTTCACTTTTTCTTTCTCCGTTTTTATTATTTAAATTTTAATTTGCATTTATAGGATGCAACTTGTTTATTTCTTGTTTAAGTCTTCTTAAATATTCATAATTGTAACGTTTCACCTTATTATATAATTTGTGTGCCCTGCGTCTGTCTCGACACACGATTTCCTAGTGAGATAGGCATGGAGCTATCACTTGGTGAACCTCTCTTATGTCTTTTTTTTCATTTCTAACATTATTTGCGTTATTATATCAAATATAGTGCGTCACACTACTTCGGTTTGTACTTATATAACTCCTTCGGATATATAATACCTTGTCTACATGTGAGGTCTACACAAATGTTTAATTTCTTTTTTTACACTTTGCATGTATCTACAAAAAAATTATATCATTCATCTCTTAATGTATTTGGTTTTTAACAACTGTTTTTATGAGATTATTAAAATTAATAAATAAATTAATATTTTGTATTTGCCAAGATAAATAATAAAAAAAGTAACATTTAATACCATCATTTCAAATGCTTCTGTTTGAATGAGCGCCTAAGTATTTTTTGATAACTATATTGATTAATTAATTCTATGGCTTAGGTAATTTGTAACATATTAAGTTTTAATTAATATTGAGTTAAATTTATTAATTCTATAGCTTAAGTAATTTGTAACATATTTGTATAATATTCGGATTCCAAAAACAATAAATAAGCACCAGTACGCGATAGCATTTTTTTTAATGCACCTGACGATTGGTAGATACTTTAAGAATCGGCCTGGTGAAAGACCAACATTCGGAATCGAAACGTTGCTTGAAATGGCTTTAGCCGTGTTTGGTGACTAGATCTGAAGAGCCAGGTGCCTACTTCCTAACCTTCCTCTTTTCCATCTCTTTCCTCTTCCTACTACCCTCAGCCTCACAGCATAGTCCCACTGGTTCCGATAGTTGAGATTCTTGTGCGGTATTCACTATTAAAAAATACAAAAATAAAATAAGTGACCAAGAGTATTAAATTTTAACAAAAATACGACGAAAAACATTGCGTTTATAATAAAAACTAATATTATTCATTGTTACAATGAAACAAATAACGGAAGATAACTAACCTCCGATAAGTAAGAAAGGTAGGTGAGAAAGGATTAGGTTTTCTTTCCCAAATGCGACGTAACTACGTTACTTTACATGTATGAATTTTTCTACTTTTTTTTTGATTTTATGGATTCTTTCGTAATCCTCTGCTAACTAGCTGGGGCTTATTCAAATACCCCTCATAATGTCTATCTAACTAGTACTGCGGCTCATTAGGCCTTATTACTATCACCATCTGATGGTTGTATTTAATTGACTGAATTTATGTTTTCATTAGTGAGTTCTTAGGGATAAAAAACACTAAGCAAGGAAAAGATGAAAAAGATGTACAGAAGTTATCAACTTCGTACTACTAATTATTTTTATACTTGACTGATGTTAAATATTTCATGGTTTTCTTTCATCCTTAGTCATCTTCAAGCTGAATCCTTCTCGTTTTTCTGGCCAGCATCTGGAAACCTGCTAATCTGGATGTTAAAGATGTTACCTTATGTATAGAGAGAGAGCTAATTTATTTTACCCAACCCATACACACTTGTGATAAATCACTTTCTTCGGGTTTTTACGTAGTACACCATGAGAGAGAAAGAGACAACAAAAATAACACACCGCTTTTATGTATTGTTAGGATAATCTTGGTCTCCCGCGTCTCCGGAGACTGCGCCCACATGTTTTTTATATGCGAATAAACTCGACACAACTTAACGGTTTTTTACGTTATATGCTATATTTTTGTTGATGACAACACTGTGAAAAAGTGGTTTTGCGAATAAATAAAAACATCATATCGACATGTGCTATGAATGGATGAATATTTACCCTAACCCTAGTCCTAGCCACGCCCAGTTCTGACGAGTCCGGCAAAAATCACCAAAAACTGACTACACTGCCTTGGATAGGTACCACTTTACAAGATCACCAGAATAAAGAAGAAAAATAAATACCCAAGTCGGTCGAAGAAAAATAAAGTGTTTTTCTGCTTTCATACGTTCTCGTACCACGAGAGTAGAAACAGGCTATGTTCCAATACTTTTTATTTTATTCGCATTCTCAAAATATAACTCAAAATTACGCTTGTGAGTGATTTTCAATTTTTTATTTAATTCATATGTTTATTTCTTTATATGTCAAACCACAAAGTGATTGCTTTCTACAAAATTATATATTTTATTATTTGCATGGCAGCCATGAAAGAAAATAATAACATAATATATAATGTAAATAAAACAAATCAATTTACTAAACAATTAAATATGATAAAAGCCTTGTGATGTATTGTGTTCGATAGTTAGTTTATAATATGATATAAAATATAATCAATTATTTATTATAAGGGAGCATCTGCGACGGAAAACAATCGTACATTAATATCGTTCGCCACCCCACTGGTAATAATTGGAAGGGCTGTTCAGAATATTAAGTTCATTTATTTTGTATTGAAACATATTACTATGGACGCATCTTACTTTAAACAAATGTTGTTAAATTATGAAAACATAATTTTAAACAAACCAGAAATTAAAACAAAAAACATATACATTTAATGTAACCTCAAAAACCGTTCAGTTATATCGCATAATAAAATGTAGTGTCCAGAGTCGCCGGAGACGCGGGAGACGGAAAACATGCTTACGTACCTAAAAGTGGTGCGATGTAATGTGACTATTTGTCTCGTTTTTTTCTCTCACCAGGAGAAAGTGATTTATCGTAAATTTGTATAGGTTGGGTAAAATTATTTAGCTCTCTCTCCATATATATTCTTAATCCAAGGTTTATCCCACCCTGCTATGTATGCCTTTGAAAGAGGTTTTTCTCTGAGCATAGGCTATAGAGTCTCGGGTTCGATTCCAGAAGTCCCTAGTGATAATAATCATTCCTCTGTATTTTTTTATGGATGACTTCATTCAGCAATGGATTTAGGACTGCTGAAAAAAAAATTATGATTGATGGGGAGTAATTGCTACATTGTAAGAAGTAAAAAAAAAGTAATTTTATAGGGTAAATAAATAAAAATTTGATCTAATAATTTATTTATTTTTCACTTTATTCCACTGTTTTTTTTTTTATTAAGAACAGACCGGTTTCATCTTATGACATGCATCTCCAGACTGGTAAAATTTGTGTTGTTAAAAAGTGAATCTATGGTATATATTTATGTCCGGAATGGACGCTATTGTCTATATTATGTAATATTTAACATTTATGACTGGGTATTTTGTTTTATTACTGACAGGAGCGGATTTTACAATTACACTCGAATAAACCTTCGGGTAATTTTATTATTACCTTCTGAGACGAGATACATAGTGATAATTTAGATGAATCTATGGGGTTAAACAAATATGATATCTATTGTTGTCAACAGATAAAATCAAAAGTTTGGTATTATTATATAATTATACCAACCAGCAAAAAAAAAAAGTATTGTCAAGTAAAATAATAAATAAATACATATTAAATCAATAAAATGAATTTCCACCATGAATTGACAGTTTAAAAATTAGGAACAATAATATATAATAATAACTATATCTATGTTATATGTATAATGTGAACATAATGTATCAACAATTTTTCTTACTTGTTCTAGGTAGAAAATCAAGTTTTTTTTTTCATATTTCACTACGCCAGGGCTCACCGTTTGAGAGAGATTTTTCTGATTTTGAAACTTGATGAATAGCTTAGAAAGGATCACTGTTGGTCTGGGGTTGTGATTTTTTAAATTATCTTTGAATAACTATTGAAAATCGTATATTAGCTGACACATTTATTTATCAAGAAGTATGTAATTTTTGTTTTATTTTTTAATGTATTATCATATGATGATCTACCTGTCAACATAAATAAATTGTACATATTCGTTGTAAAAGCCCACTAGGGCGTAAATATATAACTTGATTAATTAAAAGTTTATTGTGATATTATTAGAAGTCCTTGTGAGTTGAACCCCCCTCTCGCTACAGTGGCGTAACGCGGGCGCGATCGCCAATAAAAATGCAATTTTCCTGCCCCCATTTCTAATTTATTATCCGCACATATTGTGCGGTAATCGAGTTAGCAGCTATCTGCTCTCTGCTATCCGTTGGCCAATTTAATATTCCGATGCCGTGTGCCATTATCGGGAGTGCGATATGGCCGATATAGCTTAACGACGCTTTAAGGCTTAACGCCGGGTTCGGAATTGAGGCTTACGCAGTGTTGCTACTAGATACCGAATGCGGAAAATAAGATAACTTTGTTTATCTTATTCTTTATAGAATACTTTTCACTAAAACGAAAAATGAATATATATTAATTTAGAATTAACTGTAAAGCTTTTATCCTTATTATTTTTATTTTAATTATTAAAATAATATCAATAATCCTCAACTAAATATGAAACAGAAAAATAACGGTCGCGACCTCAGAGCAAGAATATATATGGAGAAAGAGCTAAATATTTTTACCCAACCTATACAAATTTGCGATAAATCACTCTCTCCGGGTTTTAACGTCGTAAACCGTGAGAGAGAAAGAGACAAGACAAGTTGTCACATAATATCGCACCACTTTCAGGTATGTAAGCATGTTTTCCATCTCCCGCATCTCCGGCGACTCCACCCACTTTGTTTTGTCATGCGACATAACATGACATAACTCAACGGCTTATTAGGTTATATCCTATATTTTTGTCGATAAAAATACAGTGAAGAAGTGGTTGTACAAATAAACAATACATTAAGTCGACAGGTGCTATGAATGCATGTAGAAATACCCTAGCCCTAGCCACGCCCGAGTCAGGAAAAAAAACAGCAATCCTGACTACACTGTTTCGCAAAGCTATCCCTCCTGGTATATTATTGCTCTGAGATCTGAATACTGTTAAAACATTTTTATCACAGACAAAATCCGGGGTGTCGTAGTTACAGAACATCACATAGTGGTGAATACTCGAATAGCCGTGTTTAGTGACCAGATCTGAGTATTTAGATACTTCCTAACCTTCCTCTTTCTCATATCCTTCTTCTCCCCACTACCTTCAGGGGATTTCCAGAGATTTACTGGCTATGGATAGTTGGAACTCTTGTGCCGCACCAAACAAATGAATCCGGAGGTGACGAACTACGAGTGGAAATGCATGGTGATTTTCTAAAAAAAAAGCATTTTCGACTCACGTGTTGTTTGGGTGTATAAAAAATTTTAATTGAGTTAAATCATCAGCCTTATTTTCATTTCTAAACTCGTGTCCGTACAGTCATATAAAATATAAACTAGATCGAAATCAATTTAGTCATTAAAATTATAATTCAAGTGTGTGTCCCATCATTCCCATTTTGATTTTATCTCCCGGATCTTTTGTCAGCAGAATTATTATTGTTGCTGGGCACTTGGCAGTCTATCCTAGATGTATTCCGCGGCGATCTGAATTGTGATCTGCGTTGTGATCCACAGATCAGTGCGCTCCCGGAGTGGTTATGCAGAGGATTGGTGGGGTAGTCGGAGGACACGAGTATTCTATTACGGGACATCAATAATTCACCCCTTGGGAAGGGATGTAAATGCTTATGGGGTTGAAAATTGGAGAGAGGATTTGGTGTGATTTCCGTACGATAATATTATTGTGGATTCCGCTCACTTACACTTGCAACACGTTGTGATTGTATGGTGGTATATTTGCAAAGATTTTTTTGTCATTATTTACTGGTTTGCAAATAAACTAATATTTTATTTTATTTTATTTTATTTGGGAGACGAATTAAGTAGAATATTACATGGGCAGTTTGAATTTAACCATTTAAAGGTTTCCACTTGGGTAGATACATATGAGTAAGCATTAGCAAGAAATTGAGAAAATATTGAAAAGAAATTGAGAAAATATTGAAAAGAAATTCAAATTGAATTTAACAAAAAAGTAATACAACAAAAAAAATAAGAAGCATAAATTTAAAATTTTCGTAACAGCGCGATTAAAAGGGTTGAGGAAAAGAAAGGGCATGAGGAGGGATCGATATAGATGAAATAAATATGTACAAGAAGTATTTTTTAATTATTCAAAAAAATATATGTATATTTAAAGAAAAAAAGTCAAAGTTAAAAGATTGGTGATTAGTAGGTATCTGAAGTTAAAAAGGCTCGAGAGATCGTCGATGTGACTTTAGGGAGTGAGGTGCAGAGTTAAAAATGTCAAATTGTGAGTAGTGTGTGAGGCCCGATAGATGAAGGAATTTTGCTTAGAATTAGTGTTGCATCGAGGGAGACTAAGAAATTGGTCAGATCTAGTTAGTCTATAGGGAACTCGTAGTTGGATTCGTTGAAGGAGTTCCGGGCAATCTACGGTGGATCTAGCAACATTCTGCAGAAAGATCTCACAAGATAATAGATATAAGTCAAATTGGAAATAACGTTAAAGCACTAATGTATAATATTAAGTAATATCATCTAAAACACAAAAATAAAACAGAAAAAGGCCAGAAAATAAAAAAGACAATGGTCACAACCGATACTCGAACTCGGATCATCAGATTTAATATATATTTAAAAAAAATGATATTTATCCAAGCCACAATCTAGGTATTCAATGAAATCGGGTTGAGCTTTGAATTCCAATACAAAGATGGCTGCCAAAAATCAAAAGAAATTAAAAATAATATTCATAAATTTCAATAAAAATATGAGATCGATCAAAATGCCACTTTCTAATGAAATCCCAATAGCCGAATTGGTTAAGGCGTTACTCCTGGTATTTCGAGTCTCAGTTGTGACCATTGTCTCTTTATTTTCGGCCTTTTCTTATTCATATTTGTGTTTTAGATTATTGATATTATTTAATAATATATAAGAAGTAAATCGTAACAAAGAGAAAAGGTAAAAATGATTGCAGTATATATCTATACAAAGTCGTGAAATAGCAACAAAGATCGTAGAAGTAAAATCAGCAAAATAGATACATTGCGTGTACGAGTATGTAAAGTGGAAAAAAGCAAGCACATGCATACGAGTATATTACAAGGTGCTCGACTTCACTCGAGATTTATCCTTTTTTTTCGTTTTGAAATATTGAATAATAGTCAGTAAAGTGTTTCAATGCTCACGATGGAAATGCGTTTGTAAGCTGAAAATAATTACGTTATCTAGATATTCCAGCCAGAAAAGCTTTGCAAATGACGCCAGAGCTCGCAGATTTTCCGCAGACACCAGATACCAGACACCAGACACCAGACACCGGACACCGGACACCGGACACCGGACACCGGACACCGGACACCTGACACCGGACACCGGACACCGGACACCGGACACCGGACACCGGACACCGGACACCGGACACCGGACACCGGACACCGGACACCGGACACCGGACACCGGACACCGGACACCGGACACCGGACACCGGACACCGGACACCGGACACCGGACACCGGACACCGGACACCGGACACCGGACACCGGACACCGGACACCGGACACCGGACACCGGACACCGGACACCGGACACCGGACACCGGACACCGGACACCGGACATCGGACAAAGGAATAGTTTTATCTGTTGTATATGCCAGTAGTTATGTCAATAAAATAATTAATATTTATTTTTGAAAACATATGCACGACTAAAAAAAAAACTGTTACGATCGGGAACTCACTAATCACTCATTGAGGCTGCTTTTAGTGCTGCCGAGATGAACCAATATGTGTATTGCACAAAAGTAATATATTTTACATTTGACTAATATAGTTTACAAACTTCATTCTGGCCTGTCGTTTGTTCTAGCAACAGTGTCACGCACTAGTTTAACTTTTCTCATTAAAAATTGTAATTTTTTGTAAGCAACTTTTCTGTATTTTTATGAACTTACCAAACTCCTTCTCTTATTCCTTTATTTAATGGATCTAAATAAGAAATTTGAAAAAAACGCATTCGTTTGAGTTGTCCTAAAATCATAAAAAAGTTTTTAATTTTTTTTTTTAACAAAATTAAAAATAAAACACAAATTTTATACGCGTAAAATTAAAAACTGATTAAACCCTTCCAGTGCTCAACGCGTAACCAGAATTATTGCAATGGACCGCCGCTTGATATACCTGTCACGAGCCTTAATGAAGCTGTAATCTTCCAAAGAGCTCCCGTTAATGACCTGTTTATAATAAAAGCATCGGCTGTCTCCGCATTAACATCGAGAGCAGATCTCTGAAGGAGGAGGCTGTGGAAGTGCTTGTAGACACAGACAGAAACAGTTTAATGGGGTCCAGCAATGTATTAATTAAACAGTTATATTTAGATCAGATTTTTCTGGGAACCACACGCTGTATGCGATAGGGTTGTCAAACATATTATTAATTTTTTAATAATATTAATAATCTAAAACACAAATATGTACTTTTCGAGTTTTTATTCATTTAATCGTTTTAAATGCATCATTCTTAATAGAATTCTAAGAGTTCATTTCATTTGGTCCCATAGAGCCTGAGAAAACGGCATCTAATTTTCGACCCCAAGGCTCGCATTTTGCTTGCAAAGAGATATTTTTTTAGCAAATTTTACTTTTAGAGTTTATTTCCATTTAATCGTCTTAAATGCATCATTCTTAATAGAATTCTAAGAGCTCATTTCATTCGGTTCCATAGAGACTGAGAAAACGCCATCTAATTTTCAACCCTAAGGCCCGCATTTTGCTTGCAAAGTGACATGTTTTTACAAATTTTACTAATTTTTTGAGTTTTTTTTTCCATTTAATCGTCTTAAATGCATCATTCTTAATAGAATTCCAAGAGTTCACTTCATTCGGTTTCATAGAACCTGTAAAAACGGCATCTAATTTCCAACCTCAAGAATCGTATTTTGCCTGCAAAGTGGCATTTTTTTACAAATTGTACTTTTCGAGGTTTATTTCATTTAATCGTCTTAAATGCAGAATTATAATGGGTCACTACATTTGGTCCCTTAGAGCCTAAGAAATCGGCATGTAAATTCCGACCCCAAGGTTCACATTTTGCCTGCAATGTGGCATTTTTTAACAAATTTTACTCTTCGAGCATTTTTTCATTTAATCGTCTTAAATGCATCATTCTTAACAGAATCCCGAAATTTCACTTAAATCAGTTTTGTAGCCTAAAATATGACATCTAATTTCCGACCATAAGGTTCGCATTTCGCCTGCAAAGTGTCATTTGCGAATATTACTTTTGGAGAATTTTTTCATTTAATCGTCAGCCCATTTTTACTATATTTTTTTAAATACCATAACTTGTCTATGAAATAATTCTTACCATTTTTTTTTATCAATTGTACTAAAAAACATGGTTGCACTAACCTGTCCAATAGCTGAGTGGAATGAATGGAAATGCCCCTGATGGTATTGAGAGTCTTTCTTAAAAATAATAATAAAGTTATCATTACTAAATCGCTTTCATTTATCTGTACAAATATTAATATATCTGATTCATTCGACCACACACCTATGTGATTCTTGATAAAATTAAACGCTGTGCACGAACTTCTTTCTGACACCCCTAGTCAGGGTCTACATTGATAGATTGTCGAAGGTAGATGGTAGATTGGTAGTTTACCGGTAGTTGGTAGCTTTCCTCCTGTCGTATGAAGCGATAACACGTGATAAATCATCGGCCTTTTAAGTGGTGAAGGCTGGACAGCAGCTTGATTAGCCTTTTGGGTTGTACGCTCTCCGTTGTAATTAGAACAGAAAGTAAAATTAACTAATTTAATATTGGCGTTATATTTAGAAACGGCTTGCTGAAAAAAAGTTGCGTTGAAGTAGACAGATCAAGTTGTGCAGAATACGTGAAGTCTGGAAACATATTTTCTAGTTGCGTTACCTACTAAATTGATTTAGAAAAAAATATAGTGAATACCGCACAAGAGTCCCAACTGCTCCCAACCGTCTTGAACCAGTGATACTATGGCACCCCCAATAGGGGCATGTTGTGAGGCTGAAGGTAGTGAGGAGGGGAAGGAGATGGGGAAGAGGAAGGTTAGGAAGTACTTGAATATTCAGATCTGTTCACCAAACACGGCTAAAGCCATTTCAAGCAACGTTTCGATTCTGAATGGTGGTCTTTCACCAGGACGATATTGAGAGTATCCACTCTGGAACATGCCGCAAATATACAATATATTATTTTATTTTAATTAAATTTTTTATGACAAAAATTCATTAAATAAAAGTTGTTTGCGCACGCCGGGTTCGAACCCGCGACCTTTGGATTCGTAGTCGAGCGTCTTACCACTCGACTACGCAGGCCGTCAAACCATTTGAGAGAAGGCTTGACTCAAGTGAAAGCGTCTGTATATATGTCAATATTCCCTTTAGTAAAATAGTTTTTCTTTCAAACCTTCATTAGGTTAGGAAGCATTTTTCTTCTTCCTCGCAAAATCGAACCCCGGACATCCGGCTAAGACACAAACCTTTTACAATTCCAGTCGTTAGCGTCATTATTTGTAGGAAGGTAGGTGGGTAACGTGGCTAGAGATCGACAAGTGTTCTATCCACTGGCTGTGTTCGAGTGTTCGACCACTTCTTTTTTTTTTTTTTTTACGTGAATACCGCACAAGAGTCTCAACTGCTCCCAACCGTCTAGAGCCAGTGAGACTATGGCATTCCCAAATAGGATATGTTGTAAGGCTGAAGGTAGTGGGGAGGGGAGGGAGATTGGGAAGGGGATGGTTGGGAAGTACCTGGCTATTCAGATCTGGTCACCAAACACGGCTAAAGCCATTTCAAGCAACGTTTCGATTCTGAATGGTGGTCTTTCACCAGGGCGATACTTAGAGTATCTACCACTCTGGAACGTGCCGCAAATATACTTTTTATTATTTTTACATGAATTAAATGTATTATGACACATATTAATTAAATAAAAGTAATTGGCGCACGCCAGGTTTGAACCCGCGACCTTCGGATTCGTAGTCGAGCGTCTTACCACTCGACCATGGAGGCCGTCTAATTTACTTCGAAATTTATTTATTTTCTCTGTGTTGGAAAACAGTTCCTAGTAGGTGTTTTTGGTTCTGATTATGGGTAGGTATTGATATGTAGGTGTGAGTGCCTTGACATTAGGATAATACGGAGTGACGGAGGGAAGTGGGAGGGGGAGGGAATTGAAATCATTTAGCGACGTCTTTAATGGATATATCAACGTGTCAAAGGACTCGCTAATCTGTAACAGTAAAGCAGGGGTGAAGAACCTTGGGCTCGTACGTACGTTTAGTCCGGCTCGCCATATCAACCGTAGAAGAGGTATATTATGAGGTATATTGGCGGCACGTTCCAAAGTGGTAGATACTCTAAATATCACCCTGGAAAAGACCACCATTAAGAATCAAAACGTTGCTTGATGTGGCTTTAGCCGTGTTTGGTGACCAGATCTGAATAGCCAGGTACTCCCCAACCTTTCTCTTCCCCATCTCTTTCCTCTTTCCACTACTTTCAGCCTCACAACATACCCCAATTGGGGATGCCATAGTTTCACTGGCTCTAGACGGATAGAAGCAGTTGGGACTCGTGTGCAGTATAGCGGACAAGGTTTTTTACTCGGAGATTTTTCGATTTTATTTTAGATTTCAATAAAGTATCATCCAGTTGCAATATTTATCTAAATTTTGTTTAATATATTGCAATCAGGAAGGACGAGGGAGTGCAAACAAAATTGACAGTATCGGTTTGCACCTTGGAGTAACAATATATGGAGAGAGAGCTAATTATTTTTACCCAACCTATACAAACTTTCGATAAATCACTTTCTCCAGGTTTTTACGTCGTACACCATGAGGAGGAAAGAGTCAAAAATTTTCCAAATTATCACACCGCTTTAAAGTTTTGTAAGAGTGTTCTTCGTGTACCGCGCCTCCGTCGACTTCACCCATACGTTTTGATAAGCGGCATAAATTGACATAACTCAACGGTTTTTTAGGTTATATGCTATATTTTTGTTCATAGCAATACTGTGAAAAAGTGGTCATACGAATAAACAAAAACATTATGTCAACATGTGCTATGAATGGATGTACACATACCCTAGGCTTAGTCCTAGCCACGCCCAGGTCTAGCCGAGTCCGGCAAAGCTCATCAAATATATATATATGTATATTATTACTCTGAGGTTTGCACCTCCACCCCCCACCACGAAAACCAAATAAAATCCATAGAATTAGAAGAAATTAGGGAGTTTTTGATGAAAGTTGGAAGAATCAGTGTGACTCCCAACTAGAAAATTGAAAATTATCCCAAAAATGGTGTGCGAAAAACACTAACGACATTATGTTATCATCTTAAATAACATATTGCGTGACCTCCAAATAATATATACTCGTATATAAAAAAAAAAAAAAAAAAAAAAACAGATAGCCCCAGGCCCGGCTCCGAGCCAAACGGCGCCCGGCGCCAGGTGCAGATAAAAATTTTGGCGCCCCTTGTCAAAACCTAAATTTAATAACAAAAATTTTTGAAAATCTTTATTTTTACGCCTAATAAAATAAATAATTGTAGTAGGTACTTTGCTATTAACCACGTGGACCCATGAGTATTTTACACTAACTTACTAACCATTACGCCGTTTTCACGAAGGGGTAGGCAGAGAGGGCAGACCGCTATATAACTCTGTCTTGGCACACACTCCTTGCTTAATTCACTTTCATACATCGTCTCATAGATACTCTTTTGTTATTCTGACTCTTCACATGACCCAATTCAAGAATTTGATTCACTTGATCGGGCCGTGTTTTTCTTGGGCTTCCCTGACTTCTTCTTCCATTCACTTTCGCGTCATATATTCATTTCACACACGTTTCTTTGTTCATTCGCCCTACATGCCCAAACCATCTAAACTTCCCTTTCTGTCAGAAATTCCAGAATTTTTGATTGAAGTAAACCTTTTGTAATAAACCTTCGAAGTGAACCTTCAATAATTCTGTTAACGATGAACTAAAGACGATTTAATAAAAAAATCCCCCAAAAGTAACATTTGTAAAAAATATTATATTTTGCGGGCAAAATGCGAACCTTGGGGACAAAAATAAAATTCTGTTTTCTCAGGCTTTATGAAACCAATTGAAGTGAACTTTTGTAATACTGTTAAGAATGATGAACTTAAGACGATTAAATGAAAAAATCCCCCAAAATTAGCATTTGTTCAAAAAATACTACTTTGCGGGCAAAATGCGAGCCTTGGGGTCGAAAATAAGATGCCCTTTTCTCAGGCTCTATGAAACCGTTTGAAGTGAACCTTTAAAATTCTGTTAATAATGATGAACCTAAGACGATTAAATGAGAAAAAAACCCGAAAGTAACATTTGTAAAAAAAAAATACTACTTTGCGGGAAAAATGTGAGCCTTGGAGTCGGAAATAAGATGCCGTTTTATCAGGCTCTATGGGACCGATTAAAATTTCCTATATTATGTATTTCTGTCAAAAATGATGAATTTAAGACGATTAAATAAAAAATCCCCAAAATTAACTTTTTTTAAAAATATACTACTTTGCCGGCAAAATGTGAGCCTTGGGGTCAGAAATAAGATGCCGTTTTCTCAGGATCTATGGGACCGATTGAAGTGAACCTTTGTTATTATGTTAAGAATGATAAACTAAAGACGATTAAATGAAAAAATCTCCCAAAATTACAATTTAATAAAATATACTAATTCGCCGGCAAAATGCGAACCTTGGGGTCGGAAATAAGATGCCGTTTTCTCAGGCTCTATGAGACCGATAAAGTGAACCTTTGTAATTCTGTTGAGAATTATGAACTAAAGACGATTAAATGAAAAAAAGTTCCAAAAGAAAGATTTATAAAAAATATACTGCTTTGTGGGCAAAATGTGAGGCTTGGGGTCGGAAATATAATCAGTTTTATCATGTTCACGCTTTCCTTCTCTGATGTAATACAATTGGCGTTTCCCGGATGAAATCCCTCCTTTTTTAAAAATTCAAACTCCCATATTATAAAAATTGTATTTGGAATAAATACAAAATGATAACAACACAAAACAAAAACGTCAACGTGCGTCACCAATTTGAAAATGATCTGAAAGCAGCTAGATATTTCTAATAAATTGTTTCCATATCTTAACCTAACAATTATATCAGTGTGAAAAATAATATATTTGCTGCTTTGAATATGTTTCAAATTTGTGTCTATTCATACTGTAAAAATAATTCTTCGAAATGATAGTTGTTGCTGAAAGAATGCAATATCGTTTCGCATTCTTTCATATAACTAGATTTGCGCCAGTTACTGTTTTATTAGCTCCGCTTGTTTCTGCAGCATTTTGGCTCATTTTAATATCTTGTGTGATTTTTTACTATTGAAGATAGGTACGAACTCGTATCAATTATTGAACGAGAGGCGCGGATCAAAAATTCGCGCCGTCGGACCGGGAAATCGTGGGTTTGATTGCCGTCCATGAATGTATGGTATTTTTATTTCATGTAATTATATATGTAAAGGTGCTGGACGCGTAAAAAAGCACTGTAAATAGGTACTATCAACGCCGTAACAATTTGCCGCCTGGAGCGGACTGCTCCAATTGCGCCTGCACAGGACCGGCCCTGGGTGGCCCTTGGCAGTAAAAACCTACACCTACAGTGCGTTTAAAATATATCATATACAATCAGCGTCTAAACATCTCTATTAAATGCGTTTGCAACATGTTTCGTGTACTCAATAAAGATTATGAATTATTTAGTTACAAACAACAATGTCTATTTGTCTAAAACTCGGTGCATGCAATAACACGACAGTGATACGACGGTCGAACGAAAATATTGAAGCAAAATAATATCACAAAAAAAGTTTTAAAGATTTTACTTATCTTAATTTTATTTTATTTATGAAGAAACAAAATAATCAGATTTTAAATGAATTTCTGAAAATGTCACTGTTATTATGTTGTGTTGTTAGAATTATCATAAAAATAAAAAATATATTTGCAAATGCCTTTACAAACCATAGCTCCCGACTTAATATATTTAATTTGATGTGTATACCACACAAGGGTCCCAACTGCCCAGAGCCGGTGAAACTATTGGATCCACATTTGAGGTATGCTGTAAAGCTGAAGAGGAGGGGAAGAGGATGAGAAATAGAAAGGTTGCATAATGCGACAGTAAACACGATTAAAGCCATTTCAAGCACTAAATGGCGGTCTTTCACCAAGGCGTTACTGAAAGTATCTACCACTCTGGGTAACCACTGATATTTCAGGCCAATGTTAATGGAAGATGACGTTTGTAAAGACGTCGCACGGCTTGACTTCGAAACTTACGTGTATGATACAGAGTGCAGTTCTGCTGACTTTCTCCACATTGCAGTCTGCAGCGTGAAGTTGTTTTGAAGATAGCCAACTTCCGATAGGAGAAGTTTACAGCGAAATAAAGAAGACATTTTTAACAAACATCCTGTGTGTTATATTGCTTTTGCATAGTTAACTACTTAGGCATACTAAAATCAGAAAGGTTAATTGCTTACCGTTGAGCACTTCGCAAATAGGTGACGATTTCTTAATGTTCCACAAAACTCACACGTAATTAATATTAATATATTAACAACGCTTCCTTATTTTATTTCAAAGTTTGACCTTACAAAAGATATAAATTTTAAATGGATTTATTCTTTTTTTAAATAAGCAAAAAATCCACCGAACAGAAGTGTTTAACAGAAAGAAAAGGACACTTAACAAGCCAATTAGTCAGGGAGTTGTTATCGACCTTTTCTGGCCACATCCGTCTGCGAGGCAGTTTTTATGTACAGGAGAAAATCTTTGCCATCGTTTCTACCTGCATTTGCAATCTGCAATCGTCGTTGAATTGGGAAAAGATCTTAAAAAAATAAAATAGAGTTGATTTTTTTAATATTTTTTAAATATTTATGATTTTTAAAGTTTATAAAAAAAATAATTAAATCTATCAAATGTACATTTTGAAATTGATAACCTCAACGATGGCAAGTACCTGGAAAGTAAAATGAATCAAATTTATCAAATAAAACCTAAAAAGGAGTTTAAAAAACTTGTACGCTGTGCACACCAATCACAAATTATTGTATGACAAGTGACATGAATAGGTTATTAATTATCTAATAATAAATTGTTTTTTTTTTAATAGCTCTTTTTTATGTTATTTGTTGGCCGCACTATTAATGGTCATGCAACAAACTTGCATAATATAAGACGTAAATTCTTTCATATAAAAAAAACACAGCTATGCATTATTTCTGTGTTTCTTTCGTAGAATTACATTTAATTTTATTTATTTTTACTGTATTTATAATTATTTTAATGAATAAGGGATATTTGATATTACAAAAATCAGTAAAAATAGTTTGTATAAGTATATTAGAACCAACGAACGTGTTAATATTTTTTTCATTTTCCTACCTACCAGATAAAGTACCTACCCATAGTGTATTTTAGTAGACATTATGTTATATTTGAAATAGGAACAAACGTTTTTTTGGCAATTCAAATTCCATCCCGTGATTTTTTACGGATTACAGACAGTGGCGTGCACACAGTTTTCGATCAGGGTAAGCAGTAGAAAAAACAGCGTATTAATTGATAATAGAGATAGATACCAACAATTTTTACTGATTTCTATTGCATTTGTTCTGTAAAAGCAGTGCCTTAGACAATAACAAATACAGTAACACAAACGAGCCATTTGAACGCGCAACAGCTCACAGCATACATATTTTGCGTAGTCTAGTAAACATAGAATAATTTATTCTGACGTTAGCGGCTTTTGAGCATATGTAGTTACTGGTTTTGACACGTTATAGTAGGAAGGTCGGCGAGGCGCTGGCGGCGCGGCGGTGCGATTAGCTAAATTTTTGAAAGTGTAGATTTATTTTTTGCAATAATTTCATATTATTAAATCTAATATTACACATATTTTTATGCGGGTATAGCAGGGTAGGCAGTGCTTATGTGCCTTTATGAAGGTTACATACGGTATGGAGTTAGAGAATATTAAGTATTATTATTATTATCTAGGAGGTCTTCATACCAGCAATAGATCAAGTATATCATAGTTTAAAAACCCGTTTTGAAATTTAAGAAAACTTCTACGTTTTTACGTACATATTTACACGTAAACAAAAACCCCAACAAAACGTCGGCACTTTGACAAAGAAGGCAAAACTAACAAGTTGCGCTAATTTGCGGAAGTGACTGAACAGTCGTGGGGGATCCGACCTTCCCTTCCCTTCCCCTTCTGGGGCGTCCGACTTCTTCTCTGTTTCTATCACCTCCGCCACCCCGCCCTACTACCTTCTGTCCATTCATTAGGGCGGCGCCGAAAGCCACGACACTTTTTTACAGATTGAAAAAAAAAATGCTATCGTTTTCTGTTTTTTGTTTTAGGGAGAAAGTAATAATCTTCAATGCAAATATGACATATAAAAAGCCAGAAACTAAAAAGAATAACGGTCGCGACCGAGACTCAATCTCGGAGCTTCTACTCTATCCGGGAGTAACGCCTCTGCCAATTAAGCTACTGAGACCTTCTAATAGACCAGCATTTGAATCGATCTCATACTTCATTGAAAACTATTTTAATATTATTTTTTTCAATTTCTTCCGATTTGGCCGCCATCTTTGTAATGGTATACAAATCTCTACCCGAGCACATATTGAATACCTAGATGGTGTCGTGGATAAACCATCCATTTTTATTTACGGAACATCTTTTGACTTCTTACAAAGTCGATGGTTTTCAATGAAGTATGTAGTAGATTAAAATGCCGGTTTCTAATAAGATCTCGGTAGCTCAATTGGCAGAGGCGTTACTCCCGGATAGATTGAAGGTTCCAAGTTCGAGTCTCGATCGCGACCGTTATTCTTTTTAGATTCTGACTTTTTCTGTTTCATATTTGCGTTGAAGATTATTGATATTATTTCAATAATTAAAAAGTCAACAACTACAATATTAATAAAACGAGATCCACCAAAAAAACTCTGGTTAATTTTTTCCACAAATAAAAATATATCGCATATTCGTAAAAAGCATTTACTTTGTGGCTTGCCATATTTATAAATAAAACACATAAACTTTGTTTATAACAACTTTATTATTTAATATCACGTCTACCGGATTCGAAAGTACCCTTCCATCATCAGGACAATAATTTTAATATTGTCCTGATGATGGAGGGTACTTTCGGAACCGGAAAACGTAATATTAAATAGTAAAGTGGTTATAAACAAAGTTTATGTGTTTTATTTAAAAATATGTCGACTTAAAATAAAGAATAATATAAAATAAAATAGGAATATTCGAGAGAATCCCGTAAAATCCACTCAATTTTTTATCCATATTTTCAGGTAGGTTCCTGACGGATATGCCAAAATACACACGCAGACGGTACCTACCACTCACAAAAAGGAGGTTAGTAAATACTACACCACAAATCTCAACACATTTGTATCAATTGTACCCTTTTACGAATGGCATCGCAAAAAATGCTCTATTATTAATGCATCCCCCCAATTTTTAGTAAAGGTCTGATTGTGTTGTTAAATATTTTGGTTGTTTCAACAATTCGATGGGTGACATTTTTTTCGGTATTTTTTTAGCCAAGGTCTCCCAAGGGCGACCAATCGGTTTTAACGATTTTACATTTCCTGTGTCTATTCTTATTTAATCTGTCCCTAGGCTATTGTCTATACCGCAAGTAACAGGTAAACAATTTAACACTTTATATTTAGATATACGGCCTGTTCAAAAGAAAAGGTGAATTTTGAATTTTCGCGGGCTGTGTACATTTGATTATCGTTTTTTTTTTTTTTTGTTATGTTGGTACTCATATGTTTATCATATGTTAGCATTATCAGCCATTTTGGATTAGTGGTTTGTTTTTGAAAACTGGAAAGGATAGTCACGATTTTGTATGTTCTTCGATTTTTTCAATTTTGAAAAAAAAAAAAAACAAACGCGTCGGATTCCCACCCGGACGTCGTGGGTTCAATTCCTCTACTGGCTAAGTCCTCCATCATTCCACAAGCAACATCTTCCGCTTCCTATGATGGCAGTAGGAGTTTTTAAAATATTGTCAGGTTATTCGTAACCAGGGAATGTTTGTCTTTCTTAAAAAAAATAAATCTATATGTGTAAAAAATCATGTATTTTTTTACAGTTAATACCGCACAAGAGTCCCAACAGCTCCCAACTATCTAGAGCCAGTGAAACTATGGCATACGCAATTGGAGTATGTTGTTAGGTTGAAGGTAGTGGCGAGGGTAAGGAGATGGGGAAGAGGAAGATTGGAAACTCACTGGATATACAGATCTGGTCACCAAACACAGCTAAAGCCATTTCAAGTAAAGTTTCAATTCTGAACGGTGGTCTTTCACCAGGGCGATACTTAGAGTATATATTATTCTGGAACTTGCCGCAAATATACCATATATTATTTTATATGAATTAAGTGAAAAGCCTTAAACGAGCGTAAATAAATAAATATTTATTAAATTTGCGTACGCCGGGATTGAACCCGCGACCTCTGGATTCGTAGTCGAGCGTCTTACCACTCGATTACGGAGACCGTTAATGTATGAGATTTGGAAAGAATTCAAGGTTAATATAAGCGTAATGGACCATATTAAAAAAAGACGCTCAAATGGTTCAGACATATAGAGCAGATGAATGGAGAAAGGAGCGTCAGGAGAATATATGACGCCAAAGTGAATGGCAGAAGAAATCGGGGTTGTCCGAGGAAGATATGGCACCGTCAAGTAAATCAAATATTTGAGTCGGGTCATGTCAAATTAATAAAATAGTATATAAATACGTAACGAGGTGTTAATGTTAATAGCTTCGTCCAGACAGTGCGCGGCTAGCGTACGAGGCAGTTCACAAGTACCAAATAAATAAGTTGATAATCTAAACGGCAACATACTGTGTAAGAAATCAATTGTGATTATAATAATATTTCCGAACCTTTCCACTAATGTTCGACTTGAAAATTGTTCGCGTTTAGCTCATGTAACACACGCCTCACGGGAACGAAGCTGACGAAGTGAAGTGGCAGGACAGAGTTGTGTCTCGGTCTATTCTCTCTGCCCATCCTTCCAGTGAACGGCGCGATGATTAGTTACTTAGTTAGTTGATATCCAGCTCATGTTTTGACAAGATATCATTTATTCCTTTACTCGAGTCACTGAGAATATATAAAGCTTAATTTGGCGGCAAACGGCTCCACTCGCCTTCTCACATCCACAACAATAAGAGTTACGATACCACGGACAGCATATAGACGTACGATGTGCGCTGATAGTAATAATTGTGGGTACCAGCCCAGAGGCGTCCCTCCATATAAGTAAAGAAATGGGGGAGAGGGGGCTAGGAGTTGCTCATTTTTACGATATTATAAATAAGTGATGGGCACTCCACCCCCTGGGGAGAGTGGGCACAAACGTTGGGGGGGATTTTCTTTTGTTTCTGGTGGGTAATAAACAAACAAGTGCTATACTGCAATCATAACAGAGCAGAGTTTATTTGTTTGAAAAAAAATTATGGGTTTTTTTTTTCATGTTATATGTTATTTTATGTTATTACCACTCGTGACTTTATAAATAGGTTTATTGAAAATATCCCGTTAATATTGCATAAAACTAGATCTAAGGAACTTTCGGTCAAACTTTGGAATCCTACACAAACTAAATGTAATCTCAATCTTTTTGTGTTAAAATAGTCAATGTGATAATATATTTTTATTAAAATTAGAATTCACTTTAAAGCACTGATGCTTATTTTTTAAATATTTAAATAATACGAAAAATCAAAAACACACATATAAAACAGAAAAAGCCAGAAAATAAAAAGACAATGGTCACAACCGGGACTCGATTTCTGATTCTCTACTCTATTTGGGAGTAACGCTTTAACCAATTCAGCCATTGGGACCTTATTAGAAACTAACATTTTTAATAGATCTCATACTTTCATTGAAAATTATTGCTATTTTTTTTGTCCTCCGATTTGGCTGTCACTTATTTATTTTTATTTTTTATAGTTTCTGTTGAATGTGAAGACAATTTCTAAATGACCTCTACGACAAAGGTGACCTCTTGTTCTTCTATGGTAAAAGTCATTATGATCTTTTGTTATATGTTAATATTATATATTATGCCATAAGTTATTTAATTTATTTATATACAAACGGACTATTGTCCAATTACAAAAAAAATACATATCACGAAATGGGAAAAAAGCAACAGAGAAAGAACAGCACAAACATAATATTATGATGAAGCAATAACAAAAATAGGACAAAAATATACATTAGAAAAAACATTCAAGCCAAAGTCAAGATCAAGTCAAGGTTTTGGTGGAGTCGTAAAGAATGACAAAAATCATTTAGACTGGTACCAAAAATTTTAAGACCATGGCTTAAGTTAACAAGTTTCAACATTCAGGACAGTGGAGAATAATTAGTAGAGTGATGATTGAGGAACAGCAATTCATTGTTTTTAAGTTTTTAGTAATATTTATACAATAAATATAACATAAAAACCAAGATAAAACCAGTACGGCAATAAGGTAGGCCGCCTTAATTTTTTTTCAATCATAGTATTCAAGCATTACGGAGTGATGAATATTCATAGTATCGCCCTGGTGAAAGACTGCCATTCAGAATCGAAAAGTTGCTTGAAATGGCTTTAGCCGTGTTTGGTGACTAGATCTGAATATCCAGATAATAACCAACCTTCCTCTTCCCCATCTTCTCCCTCTCCACACTACCTTCAGCCTTACAACATACCCCAATCGGGAATGCCATAGTACTCCTAGCTACAGACGGTTGTGCGGCATTTGTTAAAAAAAAAATCAAGCACAAAAAATCATGATCGGCCAAAATGCTTCAGAACCGATTCTTTTTGAAGTAAATTTTGCAAATATCCCGTATTTTTTTAACAGATCTGTGTAAAATTTAACCTAGTTCAATGAGTTTGTAAAACTTTATCATTTTTTAATTGACTTACTACGTAAAACGACGTCATAAAAATGTACCTTGGTCAAATTTGAAACACAGTCAATTGATAATAGAATAGTTAGTTTTTTTTCTATTTAATCTATAGCATGTCTTACTCGACAGAAAAAATTCTAATTAGCATATTATCATGGTCACCCTACCTCTAGAACAATCCTTCCCCCCTCTCCCTTAGCTTGCATTGTGTTCGGCTGGGGTGACCTCCCGCCCCCGGCTCCCGGTGGGGGACATCAGTATGCCGGTCACGTGGGCAGGACGGGGGCGGCACTAACTTATTGTTTTGTTACATGCATTACAAGTGGATCGTGCTGAGGCGGAGGGCAGCGCCTCTAAATATTTGTAATACTGATGTTTTTTGGAATGCAAAAAAAAAACACAAAAATAAAGACTAACGAAAGAAACATATTAATATTATAAAAACAATTTTTTTAAATACATAGCGAATGATGTCACCAACTATAGAAATTTACCTATGTTGTGGATGTGTATTGGTAAATGTAATTTTCAATAATGTTTTTAATTATTATTTGAAACAGGATCTTTTGAATGCACTACTTTGTAATTGTATTATTATAGTTTTAAGTAGTATCAGGCTTCACCCAAATATCAACAGCCTTTTTCTGATTTTACAATTTAATGGAAATCCTTGCTTAGGGTTTTTTATCCAGTTAAAATCTTTTCCCTAAGAAAACACTTTAGTAAAATTAAACTCAGTCAATTAAATACAACCATCAGATGGTGATAGTAATAAGGCCTAATGAGCCGCAGTACTAGTTAGATAGTCATTTTGAGGGGTATTTGTATAAACCCCAGCTAGTTAGTAGAGGATTACGAAAGAATCCATAAAATCAAAAAAAAAAAAATTAATTGAAATATCACAAATATCAACAACCTTTTCTTGATTTTACAATTAAATGGAAATAAACCAAATATCAACAGCCTTTTCCTAATTTTACAATTTAATGGAAATACAAAAATGCGTTTCGTATTATGTTTTCCAAGTTAATTAACATTCCGAAATATGATGAAAATAAGGCTGCGACTTGAAAACAATAGCGTTGATCTAAAATACCAAATAGAAGGAGCTGTTCAAATTTCATGATGCCAGAGCTCTCCGTTCGAGGGCTTTTGTGTTGATGATCAACAGATTTCTGCTTTATATTTAAGATTTTAGTCAACTTGTGCACAACCTTGCCATTTTTCATAATATTTTTATAAATTTAATATAGGTAAGTAGGTACTCTTTATTTTGTTGAGGCGTGGGTGTATTTATTACAGATGGAGATTGGAAAGTACTTGACCATTCAAATCTGGTCACTAAATAAAGTAAAACGCCACTATAAACAATATTTTCGCCTCTGATTAGTTATTTCCCACTATGGCGATACTGATATATTATTACATATCATAGTTTCATTTAATTATCTAGAAAACCTTTTTTTTTGACCGACCATGTTTAGAAAAATATGAAAAATTTATGAAAAATTCAACACTACTCGTACAAAAGACTTTAAAAGTTTTTTATTCTATCTTTCCAATGGGATGAAATTCATGTCCTTTTTAATAAAAGTTTGAGAACCTCCTGCAAAACCGTCCGCAACAATAAGTCTTTCTTTATAATATGGTTTTATTAGCCGCGTTCCCCATATATCCAGGCCCTCTCAAACTATCCTCCAAGGCCCAGAGCACACACCACATATAGCTCACAGCCAGCCCAGCCCATAGCACATAGCCTCGCGTCGTTTCGCTAGTCACTTGAATCCCAAATAATATCTCCTTTCTGAACAATACAAGCGGACGTTTACGACTCCGAAAGAACAGCCACCCTGAATTATTCAGACTACAAATCCAATGAATTTAACAGAAGCCGAACGCTATGGCCATTCAGCTATTGTCTATAAGATATCAGGGTGGCTTACATTATCCATGGGGTGGGTATTTATGGAAGTAAGTGGTCATAGCAGTAGCGGTTCGTGCTTATCATCAATTTGAGTTTAGAGATATTTAAAATATTAAAATTGGAATTAACTTTACAGCATTAATGCTTATTTATTATTAAATACTTATATAAAATAATAATAATAATCTAAAACACACCTACGAAACAGAAAAAAGCCAGAAACTTAAAAGAACGATAGTCATGACCGAGACTCGATCTCAGAACAAAAAATATATAATTATTCAAGACACCATCTAGATATTCTATATGTGTTCGGGTAGAACTTTGAATATATTCAAAAGATGGCAGCCCACAATCGGAATAAATTCAAATATTATTTTTTTTCAACAGAAGTATAAGATTGTTTAAAATTATGCTTTCGAATGAGGTATTGATGGCTTAATTGGCAGAGTGTTACTCCTGTAAAGAGTAGAGGTTCCGAGTTCGAGTCTCGGTCATGACCATTGTTCTTTTTAGTTCCCGGTTTTTTTCTGTTTGATATTTGTGTTTTCGATTATTAATTTTATTCAAATGTTTAAATAATTTCAATAAAATCTCCCTTCACTGAAACATATATTCAGAACTTTTAACTAAAAACTGTTTTTTTTAAATTTAAAAATAATAATAATTATTGTTTAAATAAAATAAAAATAAAAAAAAGTATGATATATGTTAACACTTCTAAAGATCCCTTGATCTTAAAAGTGTACTTGACAATAATAATGCAAAAAAATATTGCAACCAATATTTAAAAAAAATGTGTTTTGCTCTCATCTGAGGCGCACATTAATATCACACTATCGAAGTGACATCTGGCGGGTTTCATAAAAGCTCGGAGTCACGTGCACAATCAATGGTAGATGCTGGTGGATGGTGGAAGGTGCACCGCACCAAAAGACGAATGTTTTGGCTCTGGACATAGAGCGGTACATACTTTTCACCATATTGTCTTCGGAAAGGCAGAAGGGCTGAAGAGCCATTTCAGGAAGTTTACACCAGAGCACTTAAAAAGCTTTTTTAAAATAAAATTCACAAGTTTTC
The DNA here is from genome assembly GCA_022651775.1 of Drusus annulatus. Taxonomy (NCBI): domain Eukaryota; kingdom Metazoa; phylum Arthropoda; class Insecta; order Trichoptera; family Limnephilidae; genus Drusus; species Drusus annulatus. Next base: position 320,147 of record JAGWCC010000344.1, on the reverse strand, counting down.
AGTACCTGGTTGAATTTCGAAAAAAAAGTCAACTCAGGTAACTCATGCTCTCACTGAGTTTCCTGAGGGGACAAAAGCTAAAAAAGGTTCAAAACTCGTGTCGCTTGAGTCAAGCCTTTTCCCAAATGGTAAATATATTTTAGAAGGCTGAAGGGCCACTAAAGTCTTCAGAATCAAACGAGAATCAGAGCTTACGACGCAGAAAAAAAAGCTGATCAAATCTGCATATTTAACTCATTTTTGACCAACGTGTCGCTTAAGCCCTTTTGCCTTTCCACCGACGATATGAGAAAAAATATTTTTCATGTGAAATTTTGTAGGATTTGTTTGTCCTAATGTGCGTTTTGGATTCCGCTCTTAGGGACGGATTTTCATACGGTCTGATTTTTTGCTAAGGAGTTTTAGTGGGTGCACTGTTCAATGTGTAGTCATATTAAAATCCATGTTTGTCTTGTTCGTCGTTGCTAGTGTTTGGGAGTTCACTGCATATATTATGCACCTTGGAGAAAACGCCTCTGGTCTATAGTGGATAGAGTAAGTATAAACATTTCTTGGGAGTGTTGGGTGCTTTGGACTACAAATTGAGATTTTCTTTGAAATGATCTCTGTAGCAGAGTGGTAAGCTCTTTGGCTCTGGAATGAGAAGTAACAGGTTCAAATCACGGAAAAAATATTGGGTTATCAATAATATACAATGTTAAAACCAATATGTATTCATTCAACAAAAACATCTCTGAATGACTAATGAGAAAAGATTTTGAAATGAATGTACCGCTAATAGTACTTTCCTGTATTTCCACTTTTATTTTATACTAGCGAGTACCTGGCATGCTTTGCAATACCACTCAAATAAATAAAGTGTGTGTTTTAATTATTTTTATTGAATTGCTTTTTAATACAATGTTTTCCCGCCTGGTGCGTATATGAATAAATCAGAAGGTTTTCCGACGCTTGAGCAGGCCACACACAACTGTCCATGTGAGAAGCACAGATTTTCCAAATTTCGTCCACACACTTGCAGTTATTGTCCCTTTGCTTTCTTGATTTTCTATTGTACTTTCGTATTTTTGCTAAGAAATGTTTCGATTGACTTGTTTTTCATATTCATTTTAAAACGTTATAGCAACATTTTTAAATATTAAATTTCATTCAAACTACTCTCTTAATCTTTTCGTCACTAATAAAAACAAACTGTGGTATTTTTAGGGAAATCAGTCCAATATTTTTTGAGAAAATCGATAACACACAACACAACACACATACAAACAATAATTTTTATATAACGAGATTTTTTTAAAAATCTAGTCATCTTCTTAACTGTGTGTCAAAGTAAAGAATATGAGTAGATTTTTTAGAAAATTCTATTTTATTTAACTATGTTGTGTATAGTTAAATAATTATTTATGTCATTATTCTGTTCTTCTCCTTAAAATATTCAAATTTGACATAACCCTACGACAGTTGTCAAAAAAATGTATTGAAATTTATTGTACATTGTTACTACTTATTGTACATTTATTATACATGTTACCTACCTCAGAACAAGTAAAACCTAGCGAGGTAAGTAATGTAAAGCATACAAAATAATGTAGAAAGACATATTTATAAGAAACGTGTATTATTTAAGAAATAATATTATGAAGCTAGCAGTCCACAATGGAGTGCTTATACCAACCCTGATGTATGGCAGTGAGGCATGAAACTGGCAGAGATGAAAGTAGACTGAATGCTGTGGAAATGAGATCTTTGAGACGTATGTGCGGTAAAACTATGTGTGATCGTATTAAAAATGTGGATATCCGGAAAGAATGCAAGGCTGATGTGAGCGTAATCAATAGGATCAAGGGACGCTTAGATGGTTTGGACATGTAGAGCGAATGAACGAAGAAAGGAGTGTGAAAAGAATATATGATAAGTGAATGGAAGAAGAAGTCGAAGACGCCCGAGAAAGACATGGCACGATCAAGTAAATCAAATACTTAAATCGGGTCATGTGAAGAGTCAGAATAACAGAAGAGCATGTATGAGACGATGTATGAATGTAAATGAAGCAAGGAGTGTGTGCAAAGACAGAGTTATATGGCGGTCCGTCCTCTCTGCCTACCCCTGCGGGGAAACGGCGTGATGGTTAGTTAGTAATATTAAAGCTTTATCATCAGTATGTTTTGCATTACTATGTATCACATAATCTAAATAAACCTTATTTGAATCGGTGGAACACCATTGATAATCAAAACACTATGACCTGTGATCACCACGTTATTATTATTCTACGAAATTAAGCTATCGTCGACGAAACCGGTTGGCAATAAGGCTTGCAAAATTGATTTATATTTAGTTTTAAAATGGTATTCTATCAGTATCGTTCTGGGGATAGACCACCATTTAAAATCATATCGTTGCTTGAAATGGCTTAAGCTATTTTTTCCAAATTGTTCTTATAATGCCCGTTCAATCTTCTACCTTCCTCAGTCTCATTACATGTCTAAAACACGGGGATGGCATAGTTCAACAGGTCTCGGGCTGTTATAACTCTGGTGTTGTATCACATAGAAAAACAGGTTTCTTTCAATTTTTATGAATAAAATCCACTTTGCTAATTATTTTTACTAACTTTTTATCAACGTCAATTTTGAAAATCTCCGCAGAGCAATCAAATATGTATATCCGCGAGCTTTAAGTATCCAAACTTATCTGTACAATTAAGGGTGCCGGTCCTGTAGATATTTTGGATATTAAACAAATGTATTAAAAAAATTGATCGTTTGCTCATAAGTTTCTTTTTGGCCGCCCAACAGCATAAGTATCGAAAGCTGATTTTTCAAAGAAAAACACACATTTTCCTCGTTTAAAATCCAAACAATCTGTTTTGGTTTATTTATTTTTTAGGAAATTATTACAATCAAGAACCTACCATAATATCTTCACCTACCTAGCGCCCATGTACTCGTATAACCAAACAACAACCTCCTAACATTATCAATGTGTTGTTAGGTAATAATTTCACCTTGAACTGCTCCAGTCACATAATATTTATCATTATGTGTGCGAAAATACATTAAAAAATCATCAAAAGCTCTTTATGTCTGTTAAAACATTTTTAATGCAGTAAAATTGCTATTTTTAATACGAAATCAATTACTGATAGTACCTGCTTACCTATTCCAATCACAAAGTATCAAAATTCAAATCTCGAACGCTGGCAACACGGGGGGAAACAATTGAATTGTAATCGCATGGATCGCGTTTGCTTTGTACACACTCGGACATAAAGTGGACTAGGTTCGCCTTTCTCTCTGCTTGTAAATAATATAATAATTACATTAATTGGCAAGTAGGTATGAATCCGGAGACGCTGGAGGAAGACATGACTTAATTAGTTGAATAAAATAATAGAATCGGGTCATGAACGGTTAGCAGCCTAGTTGGTAAATGCGTCGGGTTTCCACCCAGGAGTCGTTGGTTCAATTCCTCTGCTAGCTAAGTCCTGCATTATTGCACAAGCAACATTTTCCACTTATTATGAAGGTAGTAGGAGTTTTAAATATTGTGTGGCTATTCGTAACCTGGGAATGTTAGTTTTTCGTTTGAAAAATAGTTAAAAATATATTTATTTTAAGAGTCAAGAGTCGGTATGAAAGAAAAGTAAGTATATTTGAAGCGGTGTACAAATTTAATTGAATTAATAAGCGCCAAAGCAAAGTTGTGAGACGTTTTGCACTTTCTGTCTAACCCTGCAGTAAAATGACGTGATGGTTAGTCAGTTAGATAGAAACGTGTGAAATAGACGACCTGTAAATAAAATAAAATCTTCGGTTTGCTGTCGCATTCTTTTATAGATAAAAAAAATATTGATTGTTCTTTTTTATTTATTTATTTAACGCAAAAAGCGTTACATTTAAAAAAAAGGATATTAAGTTTTTACTGTGTAACTAGGTAAATTTTCCCATTAAAATATTCAGTAAAATATATCAATGGAGCTTTGGTTTTCATACTTAGGTAATTACTCGCCTGGCATAAAAGTTTTACAAAAAGCTTTAACACTTCTTATTGTATTTGTTTTAGTAGTGGGAAGGGATCTTTATTCATGTAACGAAGTTTTTGGTTTTTTTCAAGTTATTCCGAATTAAATTGTTACGTTTATTTTGACATTTATATAAATTGCACTGCAAGTTGAATTACAGATAATAGGTTATAAGAATTTTGTTTTGGTAATGGCATTAAGATTTGTTTTTATTGACCGCTCCGTAAGAACTACTTCTTTTGTCGGCAGTTCTAACTTCCTTTATTGTCCATTGAATAAATACTTCAATTGAAGTTGGTAGTTCCGCTCATATCTTTATTTTAGCGTTGTGACCGCTCCGTGTGAACTACTTCATTTTGTGGCAGTTCAAACTTCATACATTTTTCATTGAACAAATACTTCAATTGAAGTTAAATTACAAAGAACTACTTTATTTTGCGGCAGTTCAGTTTCGAAGTTGAACGTCAAAGCCTACAAAGAAGTACTTTGTTTGTTTTTTTTTGGCTAACTAAACATGTTGATAAAATGTGTTTTTTTTAATTTCAACAAAGTCCAATCTAGTCCATTCTCTCGCAAGCATGGCGCGCAGCTAACATCGTTTCGGTTGAATTTTTATAGGAACAAATGAACGTTGGCCCCCAATTTTATGGGTGTATTAATATGTTTGCCCCGCGCCGGGAGCGCGCCAGGCGAAACAGCCGTCCTCTTAGCCCGATTGCTTTGTAATTAGGTTTGCATCGACCTCCAAAGGCCGCGCTGTAATTTCGCATATCCGCGCCGATTTTTACTTTTGCCAAATGCGGAGAGTTGGTGTACGCTCTATCCTCTATGCTCTATACTCTATACTCTATACTCTATACTCTATACTCTATACTCTATACTCTATACTCTATACTCTATACTCTATACTCTATACTCTATACTCTATACTCTATACTCTATACTCTATACTCTATACTCTATACTCTATACTCTATACTCTATACTCTATACTCTATACTCTATACTCTATACTCTATACTCTATACTCTATACTCTATACTCTATACTCTATACTCTATACTCTATACTCTATACTCTATACTCTATACTCTATACTCTATACTCCATGCTCCATGGTCTATTGTCTATGGGAGGCATTATTATATTGCGTCGTTGTTAGAAACTACAGAGCTGGGTAATTTCTACAAGTATTATCTGTATACTTAGATTTGATAGAAATCTGATTTCGCCAATATATGAGGCCTGTAGAAACAAACACGGCTAAGTCCATTGACTACAGTTTTCGAGGAAGAACAAAAAACGTTTAATTTAAAAATTACTTGTGATACTGTCACTAAAATAAATTCGACAAATAGTACCTACTAAAAACATTAATTTTCTTCTTGATACATTAGTTTAACTGGTGCGAAACAAAAAATATATTCAAATTATTAGTGGACTTTGCCGTGTTTGTTGTTCACATTTGACAACTGCCGCTTTTGTTATCAACACAACTGGACTTTGCCAGTTTTGAAATGGACACGTTTTTTCACAAGGTTGCAGTCAAAGTCAGTAACAAAATAGTTTTACATTTAAAAAATTATTTATTTTGATAGAAATACAAAACAATAATATCTCACAAAATATTTTGAAAAAGTTTGTAAGTTATGGTGACCTAATTAATAATTAAAAAAAAAAAAAAAAATAAAAAAATCGAAAGAAAAAATTAGAAAAGAATAATAACTATTATTCTGATATTTTTTTTATATAAATTTGTTTTAAAGATTTAATAAGATATGAATGCGGAATAATATTCAAGAGCAGGAAGATTTCTCCAGTTATCACCGAAATGCTTGGTCAAAAGATAGTTGACATCTCTTACTTTTAACGATTTCAAAACAACTTTTCCGGGTTCTATGTTGCTTGGAATTATCATTGATTCATTTTTGTTTTTCATACAGCAATGATTTCTACAATATTAATGACATTACAATAACTACTAATAAAGTAATCATATTATTCAATAAAACTCTAAATCGTAAGTAAAAACTCATTTATTTTACCACTATGCTGTTTAGTAACTAAAAAAATTATGTCCATAAAAAATAACAAGAAACAAAAGTTCAACATGCACGTCAGCGGACATTTTCGGTAATTTGCGAAATTGTCAATATCTCAACTTTTACAAAAACAATTTTTTACAACAACAAACCGCCATCTTGAAAACAGCTATTTACAACGCTCCTATTGGTCCGTTTGAAAACTGCCGTCTTTGATTTGGAAAGAAGTGGACTTTGCCGAGTTTGTTATGGAACTCAATTTTAATCCGTAAAAATAAATGGTTTAGAGCCGTGTTTGTTAAGAAAGCAACATTGCATCATGAAGCATTTTTTTTTTGTTTCTTTCGAACCTCATATTTAACTCATTTTCCATTATCGGTGGACTTTGCCGTGTTTGTTTCTACAAGCCTCATAAGCGGCAATTAAAAATAGATATCATTTGTCCAAGGAACCGGTTATTTTGCTGTTGCATTTGTTGGTACTTTATTTGGGGAGGAACTTTTGTCGATTTGCTAGTACTTTTCGATTTCAAATTTGGTTAGTGCTTCTTTTTGGAGAGGAATTTTTGTTGATTAGCTAGTACTTTTTGGGGGAGGATCTTTTGTCGATTTCAAATTTCTACCGACCAGTGCTTTATTTTGGAGAGAAATTATTGTTGATTTGCTAGAACTTTCCGATTTCAAATCTCTACCAACTAGTGTTTTTTTTTAGAGAGGAACTTTTGTCGATTTGCTAGTACTTTTCGATTTGAATATAAAAATCTCCTTCGTGCCATGCCATGGCACAAGGAACCGGTTCCAAAAAGAACTGGATAAATAACCGGTTCCTCGCCGGTCATTGGTAACTGGAACCGCAGGTACACCCGATTCTGATATCGACCATCTCTAGTCCATGATTTGATTACTTTACTCTAAATCGCTGTAGTTGCTTCTCGTACTAATTTATTTTTTTAAATAATTATTACTTAAACATTATTATTTACATTTATATACATTATTTTCACAGTGATTGCATCCTGTGGGAAATGGAATTAGCTCTGTTGATATTGCCGTTGGAAAGGCGAAAGGGCTGAAGCGCCATTTTTGAAAGTTTACACCGGAGTAGTTTCAAGTTTTTTGTTTGTTTTACAATAAAAACCATAAGTCTTCAGTACCTAATTGGATTTTGAAAAAGAAAGTTAAGTCAATTATGTAAAAAATATATATATAGTGAATACCGCACAAGAGTCCCAACTGCTCCCCACCGTCTAGATCCAGTGAGACTGTGTCTCAATCGGGGTATGTTGTGAGGTTGAAGGCAGTGGGGAAGGGAAGGAGATGAAGAAGAGAAAGATTGGGAAGTACCTGGCTATTTAGATCTGGTCACCAAACACGGCTTAAAGTCATTTCAAGCAACGTTTCGATTCGGAATGGTGGTCTTTCACCAGGGCGATACTTAGAGTATCTACCACTCTGGAACGTGCGACAAATATACTTTATATTATTTTATATGAATTGAATGTGTTTTGACACATATTGATTACAAAAAAAATATTTGCGCACGCCGGGTATGAACACGCGACCTTTTTATTCGTAGTCGAGCGTCTTACCACTCGACTATGGAGGCCGTTAAAACTCAATCCTCTCACTGAGTTACCTGAAGCTACAAAAAGCTAAAAAAGTCCCAAACTTGTATCGCTTGAGTCAAGCCTTCTCCCAAATGGTAAATGTATTTTAAATGGCTGAAGGGCCACAAAAGTCTTCGGAATCAAACGAGAGTCAGAGCTTTCGACGCAGAAAAAAAAACTAAACATAACTGCATATTTAACTCATTTTTGACCAAAGTGTCGCTTAAGCCCTTTTGCATTTCCAGCGACGATATTGTACGAAAAATAGATGATGAATATAATTTTGAAAACAATGACGACGTTTTACACAGATTACAGACCAAAAGGTTTGAATTTCGAGGACCATTAAGATAAGCACTGAACGAGTTGACGATAATCGAAGTCTTTCGAACTTGAAAATGAAAATACCAGAAATTCTTTCACAGTAAAAAAAAACCGCTTTGATTTAATTAAAACCTTTCAACTGTAATGGAATAGTTTCTCAAACGAATTCCTATCGGAAAGTTCAATTATATTCGTGTTTTATCTGCGGGCGTTTGGGCAGCGGATAGAGATGGCGTCACCCCAGACAAATAATACATCAAATGCCATCTATCGATTCTTACGAGAACCATTTCTGCTTATCGCTAATACCGAGGTAACGACATGACCCTCTTAAAGCCCGGGTAGGACCGGGTATATATATTTTAACTGGTAGATTGATACAATTAAAGCAAACTAAACTACTAGTAAATAAAGACAATTAGATTTTAATCTTAGAGTATATAGAGTGGTATCAATCCAAGGCAGTGTAGTCAGTTTTTTATGATTTTTACCTGACTCGGCGGACCTGGGCGTGGCTAAGACCAAGGCTAGGGTATTTATACATCCATTCATATCACATATATCAATAATATCAAGACTTATCTTTGAGACGGATGTGCGGTAAAACCATGTATGACCGTATTACAAATGTGGATATCCGGAAAGAATGCAAGGCTGATATGAGTGTAATGGATAGGATCAAGAAAGAGACGCTTAGATGGTTTAGGCATGTAGAGCGAATGAACGAAGAAAGGAGTGTGAAAAGAATATATGATGCGAAAGTGAATGGAAGAAGAAGTCGAGGACGCCCGAGAAAGACATGGCACGATCAAGTAAATCAAATACTTGAATCGGGTCATGTGAAGAGTCAGAATAACAGAAGAGTATGTATGAAACGATGTATGAGTGTAAATGAAGCAAGAAGTGTGTGCCAAGACAGAGTTGTATGGCGGTCCGTCCTCTCTGCCTACTCCTGCGGGGAAACGGCGTGATGGTTAGTTAGTTAGTTAGTTAGTTAGAGTCATTTAAATACTCGCTTGTACCTAGATTGCATATAGTGAGTAATTCTATCGCTGAAATAGTAGATATATTCAACTGCACTGAAATAGTTACAATAAGGCTATAATAGCATACCTCTTTCAAAAATACTAGTGTTAATTTGCATTATAATATTTCTATCAACTTAATTATGTTTTTGGGTGCTAATCATTGTTATTTTTTATGTCACTATTATTTTATGTTTTATATCATATGTTATGTGAAAGCCCATGAGGGCGTATATAATTAAATAAATAAATAAAAAAATATCGACGTAATGTTTTTGTTTATTCGTAAACCACTTTTTTACAGTATTGATATCAACAAAAATATAGCATCTAACCTAAAAAACCGTTTAGTTGTGTCAAGTTTAGCGGCATAATACAAAATGTGGGCGGAGTCCCGCGGTGACCCAGGAGCCCAAGATCATTGTGACAGTACGTAGAAGCGAAGTATTATATTTGTTGTCTCTTTCTCTCTCACGGTGTAAGACGTAAAAACCCGGAAAAAGTGATTTATCCCAAGTTTGTATAGATTGGGTAAAAATAATAAGCTCTCTCTCTCCATACGTTGTTTCTCCAAGATTTTAATTTTAATTGCTTCCAATCGTCTGAAGTCAGTGGGACTATGGTATCCCCAATATGGCATGTTGTGAGGTTAAAATTAGTGAGGAGAAAAATAAGAAGGTTGGGAAGTAGGTACCTAGCTATTCAGATCTGGTCACAAAACATGTCTGAAGCCAGTGAGACTAGGGAATCCCCTTTTGGGGTATGTTGTGAGGCTAAACTTAGTGAGGAGAAAAATAAGAAGGTTAGGAAGTAGGTACCTGGCTATTTACATTTGGTCACCAAACATGGCTGAAGCCATTTCAAGCAACGTTTCGATTCTGAATGGTAGTCTTCCATCAGTTAGAGTATCTACCACTCTGGCACGTGCCGCGAACACACCTACTATATATTAGGTTAACTTACCAACTAATCATCTAGCTGTTTCTTCGCAAGGGTAGGCAGAGAAGACGGACCGCCATACAACTCTGTCTTGGCACACACTCCTTGCTTCATTCACATTCATACACCGTCTCATACATACGCTTCTGTTATTCTAACTCTTCACGTGGCCCAATACAAGTAATTAATTTAAGTCACTTAATCGTGCCATGTCTTCCTCGGGCGTCCCCGACTTCTACTTCCGTTCGCTTTCGCATCATATATTTTCACACTCCATTCTTCGTTTATTCGCATATAATAACAATATATGGAGAGAGAGCTAATTTTTTTTACCCAACCTATACAGATTTGGGATAAATCACTTTCTCAGGGTTTTTACGTCGTACACCATGAGAAAGAAAGAGACAACAGAATCTCCCAAATTATCACACCGCTTTAAAGTATTGTTAGAGTGTTTTTCGTGTCCCGCGTCTCCATTGACTCCGCCCACACGTTTTGAAATTCGACATAAATTGACATAAGTCAACGGTTTTTAAGGTTAATGTATATTGTATTTATTTTATGTTATGACACATATTAATTGAATAAAATAAATTTGCGCACGCCGGGTTTGAACCCACGACCTCTGAATCCGTAGTCGAGCGTCTTACCACTCGACCATGGAGGCCGTCGATAACTTAGTGTGATATAATTTCTTTCAGAATATTAATATACAGCTCCCGGTTAGTAGCTGAGTATACCAATACCCATCCGGGCGCCGTGGGTTCAATTTCTCTGCTGGCTAAGTCCTCCATCATTGCACAAGCAACATTTTCCGCTTATTATGATGGCAGTAGGAGTTTTTCAAATATTGTCAGGTTATTCGTAACCTAAGAATGTTTGTCTTTCTTTAAAATAAAATAAAAAATAGCACATGCATATTGAGGTGTTAGTTGATCGAGTTGTCCGAAGCGTAGAGTTCCCACCCAGGCGTCGCGGGTTCAGTTCTCTGCCAGCTGAGTCCTCCATCATTGCACAAGCAACATTTACTTTCCGCTTATAATGATGGATGTGGGAGGAATTCAAATACTGTCAGGTTAGGTGAGGTTTGGTTAGGTTAGGTTTGTCTTTTGAAATATAATATAAACGGTCTATTGACATATAAATATCGGCGTTTGAAGGGTATGGATATGGGTAGAAGGTAGGTATAGATCAAAGTGACGATCCCTGGGCGCCAGGTAGAGGGAGCGGGAAGGAGACCGGGGAATCTCCACAGACTGAAAAAGGAAAGACCAAACCGAACCGATTGACCGAAACAATAACACTTAAGAGACACAATGCCATCAAACAAATGAGGCCTCACTTAAGACTCAGGGCTGACACCCACACAATATTTATTTTCTCATAATAAATATGCACGTAATTTTTTTTTTTATTGTGCAACATGAGTTATGAAAGTAATGTTAAAAAAAATTAAAACATAACTTTGTAAAAGACCACGCATATTAAATTGTTTTTTTTTTGTGTGAATACCGCAAAAGAGTCCCAACTGTCCGGAGCCGATAAGTCTATGGCATCCCCAATCGGGGTATGCTGTAAGGCTGTTGGAAGTATGGAAGAGACTGACTATTTAGATCTTGTCACTAAATACGGCTAAAGCCATTCCAAGAAACGTTTCGAATCTGAATGGTGGTCTTTCACCAGGGCGATACTGGGTGTATCTAGCACTCTAGAACGTGCCTCCAGTACAGGTACTGTATATTATTTTATAGTAATATTTGGATGATTTGTATAGCGCCTTTTTTGTGAAAAATCATCTCAAGGGCGCTGTACAGATTTTATTTTATATTATTACATATTAATTCCTAGTTTAAATAACCTTAGAGTACATAGAGTGGTACCTATCCAAGGCAGTGTAGTCAGTTTTTGATGATTTTTGCCGGACTCGGCAGACCTGGGCATGACTAGGACTAGGGCTTGGGTGTTTATACATCCATTCATAGCACATGTCGACATAATGTTTTTGTTTATTCGTATAACCACTTTTTCACAGTATTGTTATCAACAAAAATATGGCATATAACCTAAAAAAACAGTTTAGTTGTGTCGAGCTTAGTCTCATATGAAAACATGTGGGCGGAGTCCCCAGAGACGCGGGAGACCAAGATCATCCTTACAGTACATAAAAGCGGTGTGTTATTTTTCTTGTCTCTTTCTCTCTCATGGTGTACGACGTAAAAACCTTGAGAAAGTGATTTATCGCAAGTTTGTATAGGTTGGGTAAAAAGAATAAGCTCTCTCTCCATACATCGTTACTCCAAGGAAATAACACAACTTAATTAAATAAAAAATATATTTGCGCACACCGGGACTTGAGCCCGCGACCTCTGGAGGTCGTCCTTTTTGACTCTGAAAAAACAGTAGTTAATATATATATATTAAATTGAATTAAAGCAGCCTTCTCCCAACCCTGTCGCTGGTCCAGTCACTTAAAATTGATGTTTTTGATAACAATAAAACAGTCTTGATTTTTAAATGTCTCCAAAAGAATCTCGTAGTTGCTCGTATTACCGTCTGGATCATTAGGTCGGCTTATTCGTAGTTTTGGGAGATACTGAGAGGGATTAAGAGTTTTAGGGGGTGAAGGAGGGGGGTGGTTGGTATTTTATAAATAGAATAGGTATAAAACTTAAAGTGTAAAATTTGATTCTTAGTGGGTTTTTTTAACGTCATTTTGACACTTGAGTGGATATTTACTAGCTCCATGGCTTCTAATGGAAACCATATTCAAGCTAAAAGTTGTGTTGATTGAAAAATTGCTGAAAAAAAAATTTTTTTAATTTTTATGACACAGGTGCTGCCCGTCCAAAAACTTTATCTGCCTCAGAACATAGTTCTCAATCTCTTCAATAAATAATACATTCTAAAAAGTTAATGCGACCTCAACGGTCGAGTGGTAAGACGCTCGACTACGAATCCAAAGGTCGCGGGTTCAAACCTGACGTGCGCCAATAACTTTTATTTAATTAATATGTGTCATAGCACAATTAATTCATATTTAAAAAAAATTTAAAAAGTATATTTGCGGCTTAGATACCCTAGTATCGCCCTGGCGAAAGACCACCATTCAGAATCAAAACGTTGCTTGAAATGGCTTTAGCCGTGTTTGGTGACCAGATCTGAATAGCCAGGTACTTCCCAATTTTTCTCTTCCCAATCTCCTTCCCCTCCGCACTACCTTCAGCCTCACAACATACTCTATTTGGGGATGCCATAGTCTCACTGGCTCTAGACGGTTGGGAGCAGTTGAGACTCTTGTGCGGTATTCATATAAAAATAAAAATAAAATAAATGCTACAGCCGAGAATCGAACCGCGATCAACTGCATGGAAGACAACTATGTTGATCATTACACCACCAAGCGTTGTGAGAATTGCAACATCAATTCATTAAAAAAAAATACAGTGAATACCGCACACATGCCATCCCTAAATGGGGTGTTTTTTGATGATGAAAAGAGTTAGGGAGGGAAAGGAAATAGGGAAGAGAAGGGTTGGTAAGTACCTAGCTATTCAGATCTGGTCACCAAACACGGTTAAATCCATTTTAATCAACGTCTCAATTCTGAATGGTTGTCTTTCACCAGGGCGATACATAGAGTATCTACCACTCTGGAAAGTACTGCGAATAAATATCTTGCACTCAGGAACGAAGTGCAAATGTAAGATTTTTATTTGCGCTTTGTCGATTTTGAATAGGATATTGGAACCAACAGCCATTACAGTCCAAGAGCTTGTCATGATCACTCCGCATTCTAAGGATAAACTAACAGAGAGTAGGTACTTAAACTAATCAAGTGGTTTTTATGTCAATAGCTAATGGATTTGGTAGAGATATGTGTGGCGTTGATTAATCGGTTCCATTAGCTCTTTTCATTAAAGTTTTCTGGGCAATAATGATTTATTGTGTGGGAAATTATGGTTAAATGCAGTCCAAATTTTGACTAGCTCCTTCTTTTTTAATGGCAGACCAAACTGCGCCCTTTTAATTATGCTAATGGCTTTCGTGAGATTTATTTTAAAAGCCTCTAGACCTGGCAAATATAATATGTTAAAATGAGCGATCCTTGTATAAGACGGTTGACGTGGCGAATTGTTTGAAGCGGTATTTGGGTATTGATCAGGTTTGAATTGGGTTCGGAATGGGTTCGGATTGGAGAGGGTTTTTAGGGGTTGGAAAAGGTTTGTTATGGGTTAGGGTTAAGAATGGATTAGGTATATTTTGGGTGTGTATTAAGTGAGTTTGGATTGGTTTAGATAGGGTTTGGATTGGTTTGGGTGAGGATTGGGTTTGAATTTAGTTTGAAATGGGTTTGAGTTGGGTTCCGATTGTGTTTAGATAGGGTTAGATTGAGATTGAATTAAGTAAATATTGGATTGGATCAGTTATAAAGTAGGTTCGGAATGGGTTTGGATTGGATTGGGTTGGATCGGATCGGATCGGATCGGATCGGATCGGATCGGATCGGATCGGATCGGATCGGATCGGATCGGATCGGATCGGATCGGATCGGATCTATCGGATCGGATCGGATCGGATCGGATCGGATCGGATCGGATCGGATCGGATCGGGATCGGATCGGATCGGATCGGATCGGATCGGATCGGATCGGATCGGATCGGATCGGATCGGATCGATCGGATCGGATCGGATCGGATCGGATCGGATCGGATCGGATCGGATCGGATCGGATCGGATCGGATCGGATCGGATCGGATCGGATCGGATCGGATCGGATCGGATCGGATCGGATCGGATCGGATCGGATCGGATCGGATTGGATTGGATTGGATTGGATTGGATTGGATTGGATTGGATTGGATTGGATTGGATTGGATTGGATTGGATTGGATTGGATTGGATTGGATTGGATTGGATTGGATTGGACGGATTGGATTGGATTGGATTGGATTGGATTGGATTGGATTGGATTGGATTGGATTGTATTGGATTGGATTGGATTGGATTGGATTGGATTGGATTGGATTGGATTGGATTGGGTATGAGTTCCAATCTATGTTGGTATGGGATTGAGTGAGGATCCCAAATCCTTTGCATGTAAACCACCTTGATATTTCTGAATTGCGCAATCTTGATTACCTACTGAAATTTTCCAGTTTTGGATCACTACCCCAAAACTCAAGTCTGATAACTACGAGTGTAAAACTGTAAACGAAAAACTCTAATTTCATAAAAACCTAACGCGTTCTGTTACGAAACGATTGACCACTGTTTAATATTTGGTGATCGTAAATGCCCATTGTAAAAATATAAACCTGCATTCCAATGTATCATCAAGTTATAAAGTGATTTGATATGAGTGTGGCATTGTAAAACTATACTCCTTTAAATTAGTCCTATTCAAATCTGGCTACTGAAATAATTGAGACTTCTGACAACACCTTCTTTTATAAATGCCCAGAAATGCTGGCAGCGCCTCTAACGATAGAATAAGCAAATAACTCAAATTTACCGTATTTCACTCCATTTTCATCTTCTTCGTGAGCTTTCTGGCGTCTAACTTTAAAAATAGGCCTCTCTCAAATATCTCAAGTTTGCCCATTCTTAACGGTTCTTACCTATTTGAAACGGGCAGTTCTTTTTAGGTAGTTGACACATCTAATTTATGGGAGACAACTACTTATCTCTCTCTTATACGTCTTCGTAACAAAAAAATACAAAGTGTGCGGTTTTATATACATACATAGGGAGAACGTAATATAAAATAAAATAAGAGAACAACGAGAAAACAATAGAATAACATTCACAATTGTGACAAAGGAACAGAGTGAAAGAGACAGATAATATGAAATGAAAGAGGCAAAACGTCAACTGAGAAGGTGATTAAAGAATAATGAGAAATTTTACGAGTTTACAGGAAACAAACCTAAAATTGGACTACTGGTCAAATTTACCTGATTATTAAGAATATGACTATTAATTTTAATGGCTTTCTTTATTTATAGTGCTTCTAAATCATTTAATCTGTTGCCATGACCATTTTTTGTGAATAATATGTGCACCGGTGCTTTTATTGAAGGTATGATCTTTTGCAAAAAGATGATTGACGAATTCAGAAATACCGTGATTATTTAAACATCTAAGATGTTCTTTTATTCTAACATTCTAACTTTGCAAAGTTTTTATTTCATTTTTATTAAATATGTCAAACCACAAAGTGATTGCTTTCTACGATAATTTTTTATTTTTTTATTTCCATGGGGAATTTTTTTGCAAATTCGGCTATTGGATGAAGAAATTCTAATTTATTTTCTCAAATCTATCGAAGGTGTTTTGGAGATATGTAAGGTTTCCATGCCGTAGAAAATAATGGAGAACGCATAACAACGAACAATTTCGAGTCTTAAATCTATTGTTAAGTCATGGCTACATAAAAGATTCTTCATTTTAATAAAACCGCTCCTAGCCATCAGTGGCGGCTCGTGACTCTTTAGTGAGGTAAGAGTGTTGAGATTGAAAAAATACAACGTTATTAATGTTGCCGTAATCGAAAATGTTTTTTTTTGTATGAATATTTTCGGTTTTGGTGGTGCACTGCACGGCTTGCTGAAAAATCTTCATACAAAAAATGAAATTTAAAAGAAAAATTAAAAATCATTTTCGGCTGTAACACCATCAATAATGACGTTTTCTTTCAATTTTAGCACTCTAAAACACTAAAAAGTCACGAGCCGCCACTGCGAGCCATTGTGTAAATGCTCGATTTAAAGTGTTCAGTTTTCCCCACACACAATTATTTATTTTTTTAACTGCGGCCATCTTAGCTGTCAAGGTTCAGGCCTTTATATAGGAGGTGTTGCTTCTGGGTCTGGACTGTAAAATAACATGTTCCAGTATCTTCTATGGCCTGCTCTTGTCGTGTCATAGATTAATAAATCGAGTCATAATAAGGTAAGATGATTCATCTGTCTAGCTTTTATCTATGGCCTGTCTTGCTATCTTAAAGTGGCTAGGTAGTTGGCTACCATATTTTTAATCCGACTATAATAACGTCACCGCAAAACCGGGGAGAGATATTTAGGTGGCCAGGCCCTAGGGTGTGTAGCCGAAAGAAGAGCTGAACAAAGAAGCCGCATTTAGGTTTGGAGTATAAAAACAACCGGCGTTTTTTTCAAATTTTCGAAATATTCTGTACACGTGATTTTATAAACGTTTTTTCCTATTTACAGCTCACTTAAAAAATGCTTCAAATATGCATTTTTTAAAAATGATATCGCACGGTTATCGCATCGGCAGGTTCTAGTGTCTCATATTGGTTGTTGGGAAAGCTCCATTAAAATAAATTACATTTTATACATAATGTATATAAGAGTTTTAATACAAGAATATATGGCAATTTATCTATCACACATGAAAACGTTCCTCATATCTACAGGCCATATTAAATTATTGCTGTGGGCAGCAATGATTACCCGGCACAGTTTTACAAGCGGCAATCATTATAATTTGAATAAAAAGTGTTGATATTCATTTGCCACACTTTATTTAAAGCCATTTCCAACTAGTGTGCATAACTCAACTATTTTATTTTTATTTTATTTATCGAAAAATTAAAGAAAAGTTAAAGATTGTTAAGAATAAGACAGTTAAAAAATATATTTACTTCGAAAGACGCCAAAAGTTCACGTAGCTCAGGGGCCATTTGGCTCCGGATCGGCACTATTGGGGAGGTACCTCTGCTATCCACGCTATAGATAGTTAGATAATTACAGTATCGCCCTTGTGAAAGACACCCATAAAAAATCAATAGATAAGTTCCTTAAAATGGTTTCATCCTACTCTTGTGTGGTATAACACACACACATATATATTTAGATATATATATATATATATATATATATATATATATATATATATATATATATATATATATATATATATATATATAATCACCATGCCGTCAGCATATAGATCGTTGCCGTAAAGGCAAAAAGGCTTAAGCGCCATTTTCAAAAGTTCATTTTAAAGTTTTTTGACTAAAACTTATGACTAGTAACTTAAAATTCAAACTTATGACTAGTGACTTAGAATTTAGACTCACTAACTAAAACTTATTAATAATGCTTTATGCCTAGTACTTAAAACTAGGGATTTAAATCTTAACATATTTACATTTCTGAAAGGAATGTAACGAGGTTGAAGGGGGTGGCTGAGGTAAATAAAAAGGGGAAGTAGAAGGTTGGGAAGTCCCTAGCTATTTAGATTTGATCACTAAACATAGCTAAAGCCATTTTAAACAATCATTTAATTCATATATATAAAGGCAAAAAGGCTAGGGCGCCATTTTCAGAAGTTTACACGAGTTCACTTTAAAGTTTTTTTTTTTGTTTTACAATAAAATTCATAAGTCTTCAGTACCTGGTTGGATTTTGAAAAAAAGGTTACCTCAGGTAACTCAATGCTCTCACTGAGTTACCTGAAGCGACAAAAGCTAAACAAAGTCCCAAACTTGTGTCGCTCGAGTCAAGCCTTCTCCCAAATGGTAAATATATTTTAGATGGCTGAAGGGCCACAAAAGTCTTCAGAACGAAACGAGAGTCAGAGCATTTGATGCAGAAATAAAAACTGACCAAAACTGCACATTTAACTCATTTTTGAACAAAGTAAGCCTTTTTGTCTTTCCAGCCACGATATATATTTTTTAATACGTACCTCCTTTTATGGTACCTCCTTTCAGTACTGATATTAGGCGCTGAATGTCTTGGTACCGGCTTAAAGACGATATTATTAAAAATATATTATAGAATTCAACTGGTGTAAGATTTTTGTATCCGACTTAATGGACCTTTATGCCAATATCTCGAATCAATGCAATCATTTTAATGCTGATGCCTCGGCTGCGCTGATAGTAATAAAGGTAGATACTACCAAAACATAACATTGATAGATTTTACCGGTTAGTAGCTTAGTTGATAGATGCGAAGTTCTCCATCATTGCACGAGTAAAAAAAAACGTTTTTTTTTTGTTGTTATTAACTTTTTGTTCCTTACATTATTTTTTTACGTTACCTACCTCGCTAGTTCATTAGACCTGTTCTGAGGTAGGTGACAGTGAGTACAAGTAGAATAATATAAAATATGTTGATATTTGTTACACAATGCTAGATGATACAACAGACACTGACCGTAAAACTCTCTTGATACATTAATTATTCCAAATAAGATACATTGACAGTAGGTAAAGTTGCAAGGCTCTAAATCCTATAATTAATGACAGTGGATACGATACAAATATACATACATTTTACATTGTAACAATCCTACATTCATTGATTGAAAAAACAAAAAAATGCTAATTTTAAAGTAGTATATAATAATTGTGGAGTTAAAAGAAATACTATAGAATTATGGTGCAATATTTAAATAATATCGTGTTATAATGTAAGACGAGTTTTTCAAATATTTTCAGGTTATGTGGAACCCGATTCATTTAACATTTTATAAAGTCAACGAATATCATTTGGTCTGACCGGATTATCGTAATTATATTGGTTAACCTACTTGGTGGATCGATTTGATTGTATTTGTTCTCCTAAAAACCTTGTTCCTGTGTTCCACTTATCCAGGCATTAGGGTATTTGAGGCTAACAAGTTGTCGTTATTGAAATTATTATTGTTAATTATTATTGTTACGTGAAACAAAATTCACACATTCTCGTTTTCGTATGTTGAAGTTCAAAAATTCACTGGGTTTTACTGGTGCGTAAAAATTATTATAAGATTATTCATTATTTTTGTGGGTACCTTTTAAATTAACTATGTCTGCAGTCGCAGCGGTCAGAATTAAATTAGTTAACATACATATGCGCGGTATTTTTGATTGTTCATTAAAAGCATTAAGTTTGACTAATATTATATTAGATATTTAGATAAGAATTATCTAAAGGCTAAATTAAAATACAATTGAATCGTCCATCAAGTAACATTCGTTTTTACAGTCCACTCTAATTTAACAATTCATCCGAAACTGAAACGTATTTGGCGTTTGTCGCAGTTTCTTGATCGAACAAAAAAATTCAAAAAAAAAAAAAATTACCATATATAACTCTATTATTGATCCACATTTTTATTACTGTTCAACGATTCTTTTCTTGTGTAACGACAAAGAACAAAACAGGTTTCAAATTCTCCAAAATAGAGCAATGAGAATTATACTTGGGCGAAATAGATACTCAAAAGTAGCTAAAATGTCAGAGGAACTAAATTGGCTGACAGTTAAACATATGCTGAAATTGAACACATTGATGTTTATACATAAAATGAAGAACAACTTGTTACCAGAGTATTTTTCTGGCAAAATTATCTACAATGTTGATATTTACAAGTATAATACAAGGGCATGCAAAGAAATTAGACTACCAGAAAAGAATAAAGCCAACACCCAAAACAGCTAACTATATAAAGGAATGAAATCGTATAATGCGCTGCCGGAAACCATCAAAATTATGCCTATCAATAAATTTAAAAAAGCCTGTAAAAATTATTTAAAATGCATGTAAACCAAAATAATAAGTAGTGTTTAAGTTAAAATATTATTAGTCAAAAAGAAAATGAAATAATTAGATACTTGTAAACTTAAGTGTACAAAGTAACTAATATAAAAAAAAGAACATTTGGTAACACTTGCCTTGTTTGCTCTGTTACACTGGAAAATAAATCTGACGGAGGTAGAAACAACCCAACCTAAGTCATCTTTGAAAACATTCAGGATGACGGATCACATGATTTACCTACGTTAACTACCTTTTAAAAAAACTAGTTGTTAGTATTGTTACCCGTGAAAAATCAAGTGATTTAACTTGACTTTCAATATAATCTGACACAGCGATCAAAAACTCAGGATCTGACAGTTAAATTTCGCTCAATTGTTTTTGTATAATATATTCTAAGTAGGTACCTAATTAATCGCTTGTCTGGATTTAAAAAAAAACATATACGTTTTTTAACTGTAAATACGTACATGGTAAGTTGTAAATTAATAAATTATGTTGAAAAATGTCTATACACATGCTTAGAGTGGTACCTATCCAAGGCAGTGTAGTTAGTTTTCGATGATTTTTGTCGGACTCGGCGGACCTGGGCGTGGCTAAGACTAGTGCTAGGGTATTTATACATCTATTCATGGTACATGTCGACATAATGTTTTTGTGTATTCGCATAACCACTTTTTCACAGTATTGTTATCAACAAAAATATAGCATATAACCTAAAAAACCGTCTAGTTGTGTCCAGTTTAAAAACATGTGGGCGGAGTCCCCGGAGACGCGGGAGGCCAAGATCATCCTTACAGTACATAAAAGCGGTGTGTAATTTTTGCTGTCTCTTTTTTCTCATGGTGTACGACGTAAAAACCCGGAGAAAGTGATTTATCGCAAGTTTGTATAGGTTGGGTAAAAATAATTAGCTCTCTCTTCATACATTATTACTCCAAGTACACGTGTTTAACAATATGTCCATGACGTCATTCGACCCTGATCGCAGCGCCGTTGTACCCTTTTCAGTGTACGCATCACGTCTCTAGAACGAACTGCCCTTTGAGGTGTTCCTCACAACTCGTTTTTTAGGCTAAAGTAAAAGTTTTTTTTTTTCTTTCCACCAGCATAATAATTGTTGATTTGCACCTACTTTAATTCCATTTATTTTATATTATTGTATAAATATTTAAAGTTTATTTATTTTATCTTGATTGTTAGGATTTATTTTTTGACGGTTTCTACATATTATTTGCATAATTTCACACCAAACGTACAAAGCTACAAAATTATTACATATTCTTGATTTTTTTTCTCACTGATAATGAGTTTGTTGGTAGAAATTGTAACAATGTAATGAACCCTCCTATAATAAGAATTATTTAGTATTATAATTTTAATATGTATTATGAAGGCCTCCGTAGGTTGAATGGTTAAGATGTTTCACTACGAATCCAGAGATCGCGGGTTCAAATTCCGGCGAAATTTTTAATGGAATATTTGTAATAAATTGAAATGATTTAGTCCTTTTTGGTGACCAGATCTGAATAGCCAGACACTTCCCAACCTTCCTCTTCCCCATATCCTTCTAATATGCACTACCTTCAAGCCTCACAACTTAATTCAATTAGACGTAGTTATGCAGAAAGCGTCCAACCCACAATTTTATAAAATCGAGTTTAACATGTTGATAAATTGATAAATACAAGATTTCTATCTGCTGAAAACATCCAAGATCTAAATGCAATAAATTTTTGGTAATTCATTTTTTTTTTTACTGATGCACATTGCACATTTTTGACCTTAATTGAAATTTAAAAATATTAAGATTTAGGATAACATAGGAAATACATTTTTTAAGTAAATACATTGATAGATTATAAATAACCTATTTATAATAATTTTCATAAAGAAAAAATCACTGATATTCACTTTCAAAATGCCGATTGATCATATTATTGCTTTTGTATCGTCATATTTTCCAAACGCCTTTTTCTCGGTTTTATCTTTTTGGGGTTGGATGCTTTCTGCATAGCTACGTCCAATTGGGGATGCCATTGTCTCACTGACTCCAGACGACTAGGAGCAGCTGTGACACTTGGGCGGTATTCACTAAAATTTAAAAAGAGCGCCTTACAAATGTGTTAAAAATCAGATTCAAATGATGGTCTCTTAAGGTTACCAGGGTTATATTTATTTATTTATCTTCAAGTTGGCTATTGTGTTATTTCGGAACGGCGTGTAAAAATTGGCAGGTTGATTCATCTCCGCCATTTAAAATGATAAGTTACAGTAATTTATGCAGCGAATAAAGTTTGATATGTCAGTAAATAGCGCCTGGTTTTGATGGCAAAGTGTCCCCTGTATCAGCCCGTGTCAACGAGCGGTCGATAAATTCCCCAGCAGCGATTTACTTATGATTCCGGTGCAAAGGTTCGAGAAAACTACAGATCCGCATCAGAATGTTATTCCTTTGTTATTGGGCCAGGGGTATTTTTCCTCAAGGGGTGGCTAGTAACCTACCCATTGCTTTTCATCAGATTTATCAAAAATAGATCATTCCGAATTTAAATGAGCCATTAACCCAAAAAACCTAATTTATTTATTTATTTACAATCAATGACCATTAACAAACATAATTAATTAATATTTAAGTACATGTTTATTTTAGAAGGGTGAATGTAGAAAACTCCATTAATGGAGGTGACCTCAGGTAACTCAATGCTCTCACTGAGTTACCTGAAGCGACAAATGCACAAAAAAGTCCCAAACTTGTGTCGCTTGAGTCGAGCCTTCTCCCAAATGGTAAATATATTTTAGATGGCTGAAGGGCCACAAAAGTCTTCAGAATGAAACGAGAGTCAGAGCATTTGATGCAGAAAAAAAACTGACCGACAAACGAAACGAGCCACTAACTCAAAAAAACCTAATTTATTCATAATCAATGACCATTTACAAACATAATTAATTAATATATCAGTAAATATTTATTTAAGAAGGGTGAAAGTAGAAACCTCCATTAACGGAGGACTGAACGCTGTTGGCGAAAATAAGAAATTGTCAAAAGAAGCGAAGCTAGCAGTTCACAATGGAGTGCTTATACCAACCCTGATGTATGGCAGTGAGGCATGGAACTGGTAGAGGAAGGATGAGAGTAGACTGAATGCTGTGGAAATGAGAATCCTGAAGCGTATGTGCGGTAAAACCGTGTGTGACCCTGTTAAAAATGTGGATATCCGGAAAAAATGTAAGGCTGATGTAAGCGTAATGAAAAGGATCAAGAAAGGGACGCTTAGATGGTTTGGGCATGTAGAACAAAGAGAAAGAATATATGATGCGAACGTGAATGGAATAAGAAGTCGGGGACACCTGAGAAAGACATGGCACGACCGAGTGAATCAAATACTTGAATCGGGTCATGTGAAGAGTCAGAATAACAGAAGAGTATGTATGGGACGATGTATGAATGTGAATGAAGCAAGGAGTGTGTGCGAAGACAGAGTTGTACGGCGGTCTGTCCTCTCTGCCTACCCATGCGGGGAAACGGCGTGGTAGTTAGTTAGTTATATTAATTATAAACTAACGGACTATTGTCCAATTACAACAAAATACAAACACGAAATGGGAAAAAAGGCAACAGAGAAAGAACAGCTCAAACATAATATCATAATGAAGCTATAACAAAAATAGGACCAAATATATATAAGAAAGAATATTCAAATAGAAGCCAAGGTCAAGTCAAAGTGTTGGTAGAGTCGTAAAGAATGACAAAAATCATTTAGACTGGTACCAAAAGTTTCGAGATCATAATAATTAATAATAATAATATTTGGACGATTTGTATAGCGCCGTTTTTGTGAAAAATCACCTCAAGGGCGCTGTACAGATCTTACTTTATTTCATTTCATATTAATTCCTAGTTTAAATAAGAAAATATACAGGAACATACTTACCTGGCAGGTCCCATCAGATGAACACAATTATTAACTTAAAATTATGATTTTTATTTTTTATTTATTTTTTTATTTTATTTTTATTTTTATTTATTAATTTTTTATTTTTTTTATTTTTATTTCTTATTTTTTTTATTTTTATATATTTATTCCGATTTACGGCATGGGAGCGAAATTAAAAGAATGGACTTTCTGAATTTGTCATACAGTACAGGAATTTTAAAGAAGTAATTTGTGAAATATCCTACTTATTTGGCGAAAAATAACAAGAAAGGGTTTGAGTTAACAAGTCTCGACATTCTCGACTGTGGAGAATAATACCCATAATTAGTAGAGTGATGATTGAGGAACAGCAATTCATTGTCTCTGAGTCTACGGCAAGGAATATACACAGATCGTCATTTTAGGAACACATTATTACAAATTTCGACGGCCTTAATGATCGAGTGGTAAAACGCTCGACTACGAAACCAAAGGTGGCGGGCTCGAATCCGGCGTACGCAAATTTTTTTTATGTAATCAGTATGTTTCAAAACAAATTCGATTCATATAAAATAATACAAAGTATATTTGCTGCACGTTCCAGAGTGGTAGATACTCAAAGTATCACCCTGGTGAAAGAGCAACATTCGAAACGTCGCTTGAAATGGCTTTAGCCGTGTTTGGTGACCAGTTATGAATGGCCAGGTACTTCCCAACCTTCATCTTCCCCATCCTATCCACAGGACAGTTTAATAAATCCATACGGGACATAAACTTTCTACTACTACTGTGCGTTACAGATCTAAGATATGATAATTATTTGTCTCTGTTTTAATTTATACATAGTATGTTGTGTTTCTTTTTATTCTTGAATATATTGATCATTTTGAGTTACATTCTATGATGTATTATTTATTACTAGCAGATAAAAACCCGCTCCGCGTGGTTTAGTCACGACACACACACCAAAAGGATCATAGTGAGTAAATTGTGAAGGACTGTAATCGGAAGAAAATTTTAAGCTTTTGTATGTATGAGCAATTTTTCCATCGAACGTGGTAGAAGACGGCTTACGTTATTAATACTATCAGATACAGTTTTATTCAACTTCACACATAGATATGATTCTTATGTGTTAATAATTCTGAAATTATTATTTCATTCTCCATTTTAGTTAAAAAACAACTGTATGTTTTCCTAAATAAAAAATAAAAAAATCTCCTTCCCTTTTCCATTACATTCAGCCTCACAACATACCCCAATTGAGAATGCTATAGTCTCACTGGCTCTAGACGGTTGGGAGCAGTTGGGACTAACAATAAAAATTAACGACGTTACTCCCGGATAGAGTAGAGATCCAGGGTTCGAGTCATGGTTGCGATCCAATTCTTTTTTTTTTTAGTTTAATATTAGTTCGATAATTAATTTCAAAGTATTTATAATTTTTCGTCTCTTTACCAGTTCGGTCCTGTTGCGGGACCACTCAGGCTTTATCTTTATTCATTCCTTGATATATAACACTGGCTTCATTAGGTAGGTCCAAAGAGCCCTGCCCTCTCCGCCGGGGTATGCGGTGCGACTGATAAAGGATTCCTCGCACGTACGGACCCATTGGAAACGAATTAAGTCAGAAATTAAATATGCACCGACACTACATGGCTTTTAAAATAAATATTTCAACAACAAAAGGGTTGCACGGCGAAGATTATGTTGGTAATGGCGAAATGAACGGGCCTCTATCACTGAACAGATTACTCCTAGAGGTGTGTTCTGTACCTACTTGAATTAAAACGGTGGTCATTGATAAAACCATAGAGTTGGTAGAGTAGTATCTATCCAAGGCAGTGAAGTCAGTTTTGGACTTGTTTTTGATGATTTTAACATGACTCGGCGCACCTGGGCGTGGCTAAGACTAAGGCTACGGTATTTATACATCCATTCATATCACATATCGACAAAATGTTTTTGTTTATTCGTATAGCCACTTTTCCACAGTATTTTTATCAACAAAAATATAGCATTTAACCTAAAAAACCGTTTAGTTTTGTCAAGTTTAGTGGCATAATAACAAATGTGGGCGGAGTCCCGCCGTGAACCAGGACCTTAAGATCATCCTTATAGTATATAGAAGCGGTGTATGAAATTTGTTCTCTCTTCATCTCTCATGGTGTACGACGTAAAAACCCGGAGAAAGTCATTTATCGCAAGTTTGTGTAGGTTGGGTAAAAATAATTAGCTCTCCCTCCATATATTGTTACTTCAAGGATAAAACCTTGGAGTAAGAATATATATGGAAAGACAGCTAAATATTTTTACCCAACCTATACAAATTTACGATAAATCACGTTCTCCGGGTTTTCACGTCGTAAACCGTGAGAGAGAAAGAGACAAGACAAGTTGTCACATAGTATCGCACCACTTTGAGGTATATACGCATGTTATCCGTCTCCCGCATCTCCAATTTAAGTGAAATAATTAAAGTGAATTCCGCACAAGCGTCCCAACTGCTCCCAACTGTGAGGCTGGAGGTAGTGGGGAGGAGATGGGGAAGAGGAAGGTTGGGAAGTACCTGGCTATTCAGATCTGGTCACCAAACACGGCTAAAGCCATTTCAAGCAACGTTTCGATTCTGAATGGTGGTCTTTCACCAGGGCGATACTTAAAGTATCTACCACTATATGGGATATGCAGAGGGAGAAAAATAACACACCGAAATCAGAAATTTGATTGTTAACTTTAATTAAATGTAGACCGGTCAATAGACAAGTAGTCTAGAGCGTCGGGTTTCTACCTAGGCTTTACGAATTCAATCCTCTGCTAGCTAATTACCCCATCGTGGCACCAACAACATTTTCTGATTTTAATGATGGAAGTAGGAAAAATTAAAATATTATCAGGTTATTTGCAAAAATTTCATCGAACCATGTAAGCATCACTTTCTTACTGTTATCCGTTATATAGACTTTTGGCTTTTACATTCATTTATTTTCAGTTACGTAGCGAATTTATTGAATATCACAGGACGCGAACCATTGTATAAAAATAATAAAACTAGTAATAAGGGTGTGTTGCGAGATTTAAGAGAGTGGTCAGGGGAAGAAGATGAAGAAGAGAAAGGTTGGGAAAAAACTAGGTAATTAGATCCGGTCACCAAACACAGCTTAAATCATTTCATGCAACGTCTTGGCTATGAATGTTGGTCTTTCACCAGGGCGATACTAAGAGTATATACCACTTAAAATAATATCGTCGCTAGAAAGGCAAAAGGGCTTAAGTGACAAGGGAAGGTGTTAGTTTTTTTCTTTCTTTTAAAATACCTCAAAACGTCAACCTGACCCCAACTGTTTTTGAACCCTAAAGATGCCGAAAAATATTGTCAAGGGTTTTTAAATTTTTTAAAGTAAAAATCTTCAAAACAAAAAAAAAAAGTTTATTTTGGTTATTTGTGTGTTGCAGACTCAGAACAATAATATACCAGGAGGAATAGCTTCGCAAAACAGTGTAGTCAGGATTATTTATTTTTTCCTGACTTGGTATGGTTAGAGTTTTCACGGGCACACCTTTTTACATCCATTCAAAACACACGTCGACATAATGTTATCAACGAAAATATAGAATATAACCTCAAAAACCGTTATGTCGCATATGTTATGTAAACGTAGTGGGCGGAGCCGCCGGAGACGGAAATCATACCTTAAAGTGGTGCGATATTATGTGATCTTGTTGAATCAGTGGGTCAAACGTTGTACTTGTTAAAAATTTCACCTGCGGCGCGGTAATCATGCATGTTGCTTCTATGCGTCGATTAACTTTCATCATTCTTGCCAAGGGATATACAGGCTTACAAATTTGTATTTGGTCTGAAGTGTTTCTCATGATTCTTTTTTTTTTTCTCATGTTTGCAATTATTCTAAAACAAATCTTAAGGTTTGTGCAACACACTTGAAAAGATAAACATAATTAAATATGTTTGGCGGGCGTGTCCGTGTGCTTTTAGTAAGGTCCATTTATCTTATTTATGATAAAATTGTTCAAACTTTTTCGAACATCGAAATAATTTCTATAAATGTAATCAATTTTATGGGCACATTTGGGCCCTAGGAGTCTTACGTAAATTGGCAATAATATGTTTCTTTAAAATCCGTATACTCGTAGATCACAATTCTATTGATTTTTGTTTCGAGGTTTAATAGCACAATCGAAAAAGCATTAAAATAAAAGTCAGAATTTTAAATTCTGTTCATGTTTCTAAAATTGCTGAACATTAAAAAAAAATAGTTTCATAGCTCTTGTAAGTTCGATAATTAGGTATCTACACAGGCTACATAGTTCCTGCCTACCAACTTTAAATGATAACCGTACTCGGTACTTTGTTGAGGCCA
This sequence comes from Drusus annulatus, assembly GCA_022651775.1. Classification (NCBI taxonomy): domain Eukaryota; kingdom Metazoa; phylum Arthropoda; class Insecta; order Trichoptera; family Limnephilidae; genus Drusus; species Drusus annulatus. The sequence continues at coordinate 291,337 of JAGWCC010000344.1, read as the reverse complement.
TATCAAAAGCTTTCATCTACCGGCGATCCAATGGAAAAAAGTCGTCCGTTGAATGTGAGATCACTTCATTAACCTACGTCTCGATTAGTTTATCCAGAGTGGACACGGTTCCGGAGTTAACAGTTGCCTTTTACATTTAAATGTAGGTACGTAGTGTCAAATGAAGCATTGAAACAGAGTGCACAAGAGGGCCTTTCGATTTATATTTATAGTTCGAAATGCTCCGTTGCTGCTAATACCAAGCTTCAGATTATATCAGGTATATGGGGATCAACGCACTAACATTCGCCGCACATGCCACATAATTCAGGAGCAATGGCCTAGAATGCTGATGCCAGCGAATTTAAGAACAGTATTCATTAACTAAAGTCGAAGTGAACTACTTCAAGAATAATACATGTAGTTTTATTGATGGTGTGAAGGAGCCGGAAATCATCAAATTTGCCGCAGGGTTCTGCCAGCCTTCTCACACCCATTCTAATCCTCAAAATAACTTCTGTTCAAAACATGTAGAAGCTGACATTTTAAAGCTAAAGTTGTCAGAAGTGCATTTGTCGAGACCTACTGTATTATTATTTTTTAAATTTTATTGCGACTATGGAATCAAGCAATGGAGAAAAGGAGGATAAATAAAATTCTTGGCTATTCAAATCTGGTCACCAAACAAGGAAAAAGCCATTTCATGCAACGTTATGATTATTAAGGCGATACTAATCGGTCTTAACACATATGAATTTTGTACGTTAGCTTCATCATGTCAGGATTAATCGTTCGAATGTATGCTTTTTCCGACAATATATGACGTCTGGTCAGGACCGGCCCTAAGCCGAACGGCGCCTGCCAAATTGCCTGTAATTTTTTTTTCCTTGGCGTCAAAACCTAAGTTTAAATACCAAAATTTTCATATATTTTTTAAGATGTCTGATAAAATTACTTATTGTGTAAATATGGTACGTATCCTCACTATTTACCACGTGGGACAGTGAGTATTATACACAAAAACATCACTTTAAAAAATATATTGCTTTGCAGGGAAAATGCGAGCCTTTGGGTCGGAAATTAGATGCCTTTTTCACAAGCTCAATGGGACCAACAGAAGTAAACCTTTGGAATTATGTTAAAAATGATGGACTAAGGATGAATAAATGGAAAAATCTCTCAAAAGTAAAATTTGTTAAAAAAATCCCACATTGCGGTCAAAATGCGAGCCTTGGGGTCGGAAATTAGATACCGTTTTCTTAGGCTCTATGGGACCGATTAAAGTTTATCTTTGGAATTCCTAAGCTAAGGATGATGGTCTAAAGACGAATAAATGAAAAAAAATCCAATAGTAACATTTGTTAAAAAAATATTACTTTGCGGGCAAAATGTGAGCCTTGGGGTCGGATATAAGATGCAGTTTTCTCGGATTCTATGGGACCAACCGAAGTAAATCTTTGGAATTATGTTAAAAATGATGGACTAAGGACGATTAAATACAAATATCTTCCAAAAGTAAAAATTACAAAAAAATTAAATACTACTTTGCGGGCGAAATGCAAGGCTTGGGGTAGAAAATTAGATACCGATTTCTTAAGCTCTATTTGATCAATTAAAGTTAATCTTTGGAATTTAGCTAAAAATGATGCACTCAAGACAATGAAATGAAAAAAATCCTCCAAAGGTAACATTTGTTAAAAAAACATACTTCTTTGCGGGTCAAATGCGAGCCTTGGGGTCGAAAATTAGAAGCCGTTTTCTCAGGCTCTATGGGACCAATTGAAATAAACCTTTGGAATATAGCTTAAAATGATGCACCCAAGACGATGAAATGAAAAAATCCTCCAAAAGTAAAATTTGTTAAAAAACATTCTTCTTTGCGGGCCAAATACGAGCTTCATGGTCGGAAATTAAATGCCGTTTTTTCTGGCTCTATGCGACCGACTGAAGTAAACCTTTGGAATTATGTTCAAAATGATAGACTCAAGACGATCAAATGAAAATACCCTCCAAGAGTAACATTTGTTAAAAAAATATTACTTTGCGGAGAAAATGCTAGCCTTGGGGTCGGATATAAGCTGCCGGTTTCTTAGGCTCTATGGGACCGACTGAAGTAAACCTTTATAATAATGATGGACTTAAAACGACGTGATAAATGCGAATCTTCTGTATTTAATTTCAATGTGGACAATGCTAATACTCGTAGGTATCGGAAATCCTGGTTTAGTTCTGGACACCGTTGCATTAGTCTATAATTCACGGTCCACAGTCCACCAGACGGCCATCCTTTACCCAGCGCTCGGAGAAGGTGACATAAATAAGATGAAACCAACAAGGCATTATATTAAATAGCTTTTAACATTCCTTGTAGTATCGCTGTGGGCTGAGGATATAGCTGTACGAGTATGTATTGTGAGCGGCCGTGACGCGATAAAATACCAGAGATGGATTTCTGAGCATTGGAAATGTTTAAAAATACCCAGCTCTGTAGTCCAGCAGGATTCCAACTCTCTTTGGTTAAATTCTGTGAAACCTGTGACCTGTTTATAAACGCTGCCTTAGCGACCTTTTTGGCTGAGCGGCTAGGGTTCTAAGCTACGAATCCAAAATACGCGTGTTCAAATTGTGGCGGGCCCAAATAAAATAATTTTTCGCAGAAAGCAATCACTTTGTGGTTTGACATATTCAATGAAAATGAAATAATAAATTTGATAAACAAGATGTACATTTGTACCACAGTTTTAATTAAAAGTTATATTACCCTGATGATGCTTAGGCTAAGCGAAACCGGTCGGTCATAAAAAATAAAATAAAATCTGTAGTCTTACACAAAGTTATTATTTCATTTTCATTAAAAATTAATTTGATTAATTAGCGTCATTTAATATTAAATCAATATAAAATGACATACAAGGCCTGTTCAAAAGAAAAGGTGAATTTTGAATTTTCCCGGGCTGTATACATTCGATTATCGATTTTTTTGTTGTTGTAATGTTGATACATATATGTTTATCATATGTTAGCATTATCAGCCATTTTGGATTAGTGGTTTGTTTTTGACAACTGGAAAGGTGAGTCACGTTTTTGTGTGTTCTTCGATTTTTTACTTTTGAAAAAAATTGATCAAAGAATATGTATTGAATTTTGCGTTAAAAATGGAATAAAGTGCTCCAACGCACTTAAAACATTGACTGCGGCATTCGGCGAGTCTACTTTGTCTCAAAAATGTGTTTATAAGTTGTACAAGCGCTTAACAAAAGGCCGAGAAGATGTTAATAACGATGAGCGTCCTGGAGTTGTGGAAAAATAAATCATGGATTTTATTCTTTGATCCATTCTTTTCAAAAGTAAAAAATCGAAGAACACACAAAAACGTGACTAACCTTTCCAGTTGTCAAAAATAAACCACTAATCCAAAATGGCTGATAATGCTAACATATGACAAACACAAATGTACCAACATAACAAAAAAAATCGATAATCGAATGTACACAACCCGCGAAAATTCAAAATTCACCTTTTCTTTTGAACAGGCCTCGTATATATTTAATATTTACATTAATTTGTGACAAAAGTATTAATTTCCACTGAAAAAACAATCCTTTCTGTCAAATAAATGTGCCAGCGATCACAAAACTGTTTTTATACTCACGAAAAAAACCGGTGAGCAAACTTGGTTTTGTGACTTCACAGAATACAAATTGACACATGAGTTCCGTCTTAAAATCAACGCCTTACAACTCGACGGAACAGCGGTAGGCAACGGAATTAGATAAGAGTAGCGTTATGAAATTATTCATAATTTCACCACAACAATAATATTTAAAAAAACGACATGTGCGACACATGCGGCAATTTTGCCAACTAAATAGTATCGAAACGTCGAATTGGAAATATTCGTAGGCCTACTCGCTTCTTAAAACCGGTCTTACGCCCGGTTTAACTATACCTACGCCGTATAAAGCCAATCAGCCATCAGTTTTTCTCTATTCCGACCTTATGCGCCACGTAATATCGACTGTGTTTATATTTATAGGTAAGACGGATTATGTTTTGGGACACCTACAGCAAAGCTTAATTTATTTGCTGGTATTTTAATAAGCTAAATATCTCATAGATGGCACTAATATCGCAAAACTTCTCAAGGTTGGTAGCAGTAATTTAGTTTTTGCTATTGTGTTGCTTTTGTTGATACATAACACATATTTACTTCAGCTTACGTAAAATGATGAAAAAAACATTAAAAACGAGACCTAGCTATAAATATTGATTCATAATCATCAGTTTGACCTAAAACACTGAACAGATAATTGACTTATCTCTCCAGTGGCGTGAAAGAATGCAAATAGATTAAATGAAGATTTCATCAATTTCACCAAATTATGGACGAACGAAAGATACTGATAATGTCGGTTAACCAACAGGTAAGCTCAGCTACTCTTTTAAGTTTCAAATTCACCACAGTAAGTTTTGGGAAAATGCAAATTTTGAAAAAAATTTAAAATAATTGGCAAACGTCGTGCATCATTTAGGCATAGCTGGTGCTGAAAAGAGAATGTGCTTTGTGATTGAGTCGATACCCACTGCGGGATTTGTAAGCTATCCATTGAACTGATTTATCGTTTGAACTGTCTTCCAGTCCTAAAAGACAATTTATGATTAGGTTAACTGGGTGGTGAAAATTATTTTTCTCAATAAATACTTAGGAAGTTGGTAGTTATCGAAAAATGGGATCCATTTCAAGAATTGATTGCATTGAAATGTAGTGGAGGGTCATCATTAATATAAAGAAACTCTTCTGTATGTCACCCAGACTTAAAAAAAAATATATATATATGAATACCGCACAAGAGTCTCAACTGCTCCCAACCGTCTAGAGCCAGTGGGACTATGGCACCCCCAAATAGGGTAAGTTGTGAGGCTAAAGGTAGTGGGGAGGGGAAGGAGATTGGGAAGTACCTGGCTATTCAGATCTGAACACCAAACACAACTAAAGCCATTTCAAGCAACGTTTCAATTCTGAATGGTGGTCTTTCACCAGGGCGATACTTAGAGTATCTACCACTCTGGAACGTGCCGCAAATATACTTTTTATTATTTTTATATGAATTAAATGTTTTATGACACATATTAATTAGATAAAAGTTATTGGCGCACGCTGGGTTTGAACCTGCGACCTTTGAATTTGTAGTTGAGCGTCTTACCACTCGACCATGGAGGCCGTCAAGACTTGGGGCAATGCAATTCAAAATAATGCAAAATCATGTGTTTTTGGTTTGAAAATTTGTTGACCTAGAAATATTATAGACGCTTAATTATTAAATTATATAATATGAGAAGAACACATGTTGACCTTTGGTTTAACCAGGCATATTTAGTGAATCTTTTTATAAGTCTAGAAAAAAATAAAGATTTAGGCTTGTAAACATTCTTTGAAGTGTAAAATATTCAACTTGCGAAACGTTTTTTGGATTTGTTTTTATTGTGTAATGTGGAAATTTTTTTTTTTAGACTGACCGGAAAACAATTTAATATTTGTGCCTGAACTTCGCAAAATAAAATAACTTTTTTGGTTATGTTATTTTTGCATAAATCAAAATCGATTGAATTGTCGTATTTTCTCTATTCTTCTGAATGGCATGAAAACTTTGACACTTAACAGCATTAACACAAATAGAAGCCTTTGAAATGTGGATATATTATACATAGGTGCATCCTTAGATACCCTAGAAAATAATGTAGTAGGTAATGCAAGATTGCACAACTGATAATCTAGGGAAGAATGATGGAAGACGTAGCAGAGGAAGACGTGACGCTTCAAGGTTGAAATAAAACAAAAGACTTAACTTGAAAATAACATCGCTGTTTATCTGTTTCCAATATAATAATATGATACATTACAACATTATACCCAAGTATTGGTTTATTAATTAAAACGTTATATTAATTAGTTCATATTTTTAATAATAACAATATTCATTTTTAAATCGATACATGTGATGATTATTAGAAAAGTCACTATCAAGAATATAATATTATGATACAAATAACACAAAAGGCAATATGAGACATGAGCTTTATACAAAAAAAAACAGTAGCTATAGACACACGTTTACAGTTATTCATCAATAGGTGTAGTTATTTTTTTCGTATAAATATTACATTATAAATATAAAGACAAAAGGTATTAAATTCATTTTATATTTAGTGCGTAAAATTATAAAAACTGATACCGTCAAGTCTAAAAACGTTTAGATGAATACGAGCAGTTGAAAGAATAACTGATGCACGGCAGTGAGGTATGAAATTGACAGAGGAATGATGAAATTAAACTGCATGCCATAAAAATGAGTTCCGTGAGGCGTATACGTGGTAAAACCATACAATTTGAATGAGGGGATCGGAAGAGAATGCAGAGCCAGTGTAAGCGTAGTGGATAAGATTAAGAAAGGGATGTTTTGAGCGCTTGGACATATATAGTAGATGGATAAAAAAAGGCGTATCAAAAATAATATGATATAATGGTAGATGAAGTGAGTCGGGGATGAAACAGCGAGACATGGTACGATCAAGTGAATCAAATAATTGAGTCGGAATAATAGATGATGCATAAAATTAGTAGTGAGGGTAGAGATGTGTGGCATTCCAGCCACTCTGCCTACCCTGCAAAGATATGGCAAGATGTTCAGTTAGGTAGTTATTTACGTATGTAGTGAATTTCATCGCAACTTTCCACGACCATATATTTTCAGTGTGTTGATCGATTTTTTGAGAGTTGGGCAACGTTGCAGTTCCCGATGATGGACACCATATAAACATTGGCTCAAGTTGGGGCAATCCAACTCAACTCCCCAAAAATTATTCCCATAATCATTAATGGTAATATGAAAAGGGCCATAAAAGAACGGCAATATCTACTTTGTTAGGCAAATATTTGACAGATCGTATTTTGATCAAAGGGAGAAATGTTAATTAACCTGTAAAGATCACCGAAATGTTGTTGGCAAATTCTTTAAAAAAACACTTTTTCACTATGATCTTAACTCTTCTAGCCAGATTTGTACAGAAAGGCCATGCGGGAGTAATTCATTTATAAAAATTTCAGACATTTTGTAGATTTTATATCTTTCAATCAGGTCGATGATTTTTTTTGATACATATTTTGATAAAGAGCTGATATTTTGAATGCTGACATTTTATTGGCTTCAGGTCAGAACTTAGACGGCGTAGATATCGATAACATTGGTCATCATTTCACTTTCATCTCTAATTATAGTATTAAAAACAATGTTTCCAGCTTCACTCCCAACATTCTCAGTATATGCTGCTAAAATGTTAGTACATATTAGAACCACATATGTATCTAAATCTGCAATAATTAAAAGATATTCGCCTTCTTACAGCCATATCGACGTTGCATGCATACATGTCATAAACGCCGTATGGACTTTGTTTGCTCGCTTGTAAATGCCGTATGGACTTTCTTTGTTTGCACATGTACAGACGTTAATACACTAAAGGGTTAAAAATAAAAGACGTTCTAAAGAGAAATTCAAAACGTATTAAATCTTCAAGTGTTGTTCGATAATATGTTGTTGCAGTTTGTAAAATTTTTGTCTTTCTTCTAAAAATTTATTCAAATAAACCAAAGTTTAGGAAGGTTTCTTAGATAATATAACAATCACAGTTTTATAAATATAAACATTAATTAAAACAATATTGGTTACTCAATTTTATAAATCTAAGCCTTGTGATACATTCATTATAATAATTTTATTACCTATCTATTTACTTTATATACAGAAAACACTAAAACATTTAAAAACATAATATAGCCTAGTCACAAAAAGAATTCCAGTCAAATAGTTCAAGAAATAATAAAAATTCATTATTCCTCTTTTCTTTACATTCAGTCAAACATTACGATAATGATTAAAATAACTCAATAATGTAAATATTTTAAATTTAGGATAACATTTATTTCTTTTCAATAACTTATCGTTTTCATTGATGGTCACAAAAACAAGTGATTTACTATGACAGAAAAACGGCTTTTAGGTTTTTGTGTCAAGTAAGTTTCAGAAAACACAAAAAACAACTTTCCAAAATATAAAACAGAATTTCCGACTTATTTAGCTTTATACCACGACCCAAGAATTTTATTTTTGATTAGGTTTTATAGAATAATTTATGGGGCTTTGAATGTAAAAAAAGATTCTAGATACTCATTTTCTTGCTTCCGATTGTGAAATTCAATTGTCTAGCTATTGGTATAAATGACTGCTGTATTCAGGCAGTTTATGATTTGTAAAAAAAAAATTACACAAATTCTAATATTTTAAATTGAAACTGTAAAAAGATGTTGTTTGTGTGTTAGTGAGTTTTTCGAAATTTGCAAAAATGTCATTGTTCAAATATAATATAATAATATGAATATAAGTCAAATAAATTTATAGTAAAATTATTAATTTAGTCAAATACGTATACATGAAATAAAATTACAATGCATTTTTTTTGTTATTATTTTGACTGCTTTCAATTGAATTAAACTAAACTAACTGGATATATTATTCTCAATTGCTTGGAAGAGTTGATTGAAGATTTGGTTATATGCATTAAAATTAGAAGAATTCAATAATTACATTGATGATGTTTCTTTAGAATTATAAAAACATAATTGTCAACAAATCACAAAGAGAGATACAATTTTATGATGCAAAAACACACAAACATCCTATTTCAAGGGCCTAAGGTACATACCTATCTTTTAATGTGCGTGACAGAACTGTCACAACTATATGCATATTTTGACAATTCTCACATAAACTGTCAAAATATAATATTAATGGTAAACAGTAACACACATTCAAAGATAGAGACATGCCTTATAATTCAATTTTATTGATATGTTAAGCATAATTCAATTTAAAGAAGTCAATTTGTGAAAGGGAGCATAGTAAGAAAATAATTATCAGTAAAAAAAAAGTCAAAATGTCTTTTATATATTTATACAGTGTATGGTTTTTACACAAAGGTACACGATTTAGACTTATAGCTATAGTCCAGGAACGGAGATAACTACTTCACCGGACTGCATAGACAATACAATAATTAGTAATAATATATAGTTTAATGATTATCAACCATTATTATTCTACACTAATAGCTTGTTCCAAGTAACACAATAATTTAATTAATGTTTTGCCTGCTCATGAAAAAAAAAAAAAAATAATCATAATTAATTGGTGAATTTGCTCGTAATTAATATATTAAAACTGATTTGGATTGGTTGAATAAAGGGATAGGACATTAAGATGACAAATAAAAAAATATGAAAAATTAATTTTATTTTATAATGGAATAATTATTATGAATTTTGGCATTCAAGTCGATACAAATAAAAGATCATGACAATCGTAAAGTAATATTGAAAACAAGATAATTTGAAATGAACAACTTAATAGATTATAAAATATTCACGGTTCATTCCTTTAAAAATTCTCACAAATTGTAAAAAAAAAAATCTGTCAAATGTGAGGAGGGTTTGAAACACCCCGACTTATTTTCAAAAAATAATGTCAATCATAAGATGGTCAGTATTGAAAAGGACAATCTGTCAAAAGCGGCAGTCCTGAAAGATATAAAATCCAGAAGAAGAATCATCGGGTGAACAAAAACTGTTTGAATTGGGGATGGAGGGCCGACTCATCTGTGCGAGTAGGTCTGGCGGCGCGCGCCGTGAACTCCCACCACGCGGCTGTGGTGCTGGCCGGGGTGGTGGTTCTGCTGCTGCTTCAGGCTGGTGGACTGGAAGCACTCTTCGCACACGCGCACGGGTTTGAGATGTCCGAATCGGGGGAGTGGGATAGAGTTAGAGCTGCAGGAGGCGCAGAAAACTTTTCCTGGAAGATGAAAGAAATAATAATCCATTAGAAATTGTACTAGCCAACTAATCTTTACGTTTTAAAGAGGATGGAATGCCACACAATTTTGATAGCTTCATTCTAACCTATCCCTCTTTCTCATAAATTATTGATCAACAGAAAGAAAGGTTAGAATGGAACACTCAGCGACAGGACTATATATTGACTCTTATTATGATCTGACTTAGGAATTAGATTTACTCGATTGTTATGTATTCTTGGGTGTCCTTGACAGTTTCCATTCACTCAAGTGTCATATATTCTCCTGACACATTTTTCCGTCGATCTGTTGTAGGCTTAGAGTATATAGAGTGGTATCAATCCAAGGCAAGTCAGTTTTTGATGATTTTTAGCTGACTCGGCGGACCTGGGCGTGGCTAAGACCAAGGCTAGGGAATTTATACATCCATTCATATCACATATCGACATAATGTTTTTGTTTATTCGTATGACCACTTTTTCACAGTATTGATATCAACAAAAATATGGCATCTAACCAAAAAAACCGTTTAGTTATGCCAAGTTTAGTGGCATAATAAAAAATGTGGGCGGAGTCCAGCGGTGACCCAGGAGCCCAAGATCATTGTGACAGTACGTAGAAGCGGAGTATTATATTTTTTGTCTCTTTCTCTCTTATGGTGTATGACGTAAAAACCCGAAGAAAGTGATTTATCGCAAGTTTGTATCGGTTGGGTAAAAATAATTAACTCTCTCTCCATACATTGTTTCTCTAAGGTTATAGGTGTCCAAAACAACTATGTGTCCCAAAATCATTGTGACAGTACGTAGAAGCGGAGTATTATATTTTTTGTCTCTTTCTCTCTTATGGTGTATGACGTAAAAACCCGAAGAAAGTGATTTATCGCAAGTTTGTATCGGTTGGGTAAAAATAATTAGCTCTCTCTCCATACATTGTTTCTCTAAGGTTATAGGTGTCCAAAACAACTATGTGTCCCAAGATCATTGTGACAGTACGTAGAAGCGGAGTATTATATTTTTTGTCTCTTTCTCTCTTATGGTGTATGACGTAAAAACCTGAAGAAAGTGATTTATCGCAAGTTTGTATCGGTTGGGTAAAAATAATTAGCTCTCTCTCCATACATTGTTTCTCTAAGGTTGTAGGTGTCCAAAACAACTATGTGTCCCTTTCTTAATCTTCTAGATTACACTTACATAGGTAATTTCAACAATTTGATTAGAAAGAAGGTTGTACACAGTATTACATTTCATTTCTACTGCATTCTGCCAGCTTTCGTTCAATACAATGCCTCAATGCCTCTGGGTTGATATCAGAACACCATCTTATAACTATCACCAAATCATCTAAGCGCGCCATTTCCTAATCTTGTCGATTATTAGACTTTAGTTTTGTATTATTTATTGTTTGTTTTTTTTTAAAAAGAAAGACAAACATTCCCGGGTAACGAATAACCGACAATATTTGAAAAACTCCTACTGCCGTCATAAGAAGGGGAAGATGTTGCTTGTGCAATGATGGAGGACTTAGCCATATTCTTTGCGCATATTTACATTCCCAACACAGGAGCATGCATAATATAGATATATTAATGCAAATTTACTTACCACAGTTTCTACAATGATGGCGTCTCCTAAACGCCGTGAAGTGCGATCCACACCTCATGCAGTCTGGTGCTGCAATATCTGGTACCCATTCTGGAGCCCTCTCCAGTCCGGTACTGACGGACTGCGATCTATGAGCTCTATCTCCGGTTCTATCACCAGCTCTATTTCCATTCCTGACTCCATCTTCCCCATCACCAGATGACCGCAAATTAGCTCTGGTATTCGATCTACCACTCACGTTTCCATTGACCACCTTTTGTTCGGCGACGACTTGAGAGCGGCGTGAATTAGAACCGATACTCTCAGTATCGTAATGATTCTCAGTCATGGGATTTCTGTTTGAATCAGTTGACGTACTAGACGAACTTCGCGAAGGCGCATCTTTCCTAGTTAGCGAACGCGGACTTCCATTATTATCGGATGCAATCTCGACATTTTCACTTTGCTGTATCACGTTGATCGAGTTGGCCGAACTCTGCGAATTCAAAGAGCGTTGCGAATTCTGGCGCGACGACGGTTGCGAGTCTCTACGTTCGTTCAGATCGTTTTGTGTGTTTTCTTCCGTATTTGAAGTGCCTTCTAAAGCAGTCAAGCTGTGTTGCGATCTTCTAGAAGTAGGGCTATTATCTGCGTACACTTCTTCAGCCGAATAGATGCTATCGAACGAATCTCCGTTAGTCAAAACCTCAGATTCGGAAACTTCATACTCTATGGTTTCGGTGTTCTTTTGTAAAGTGGATTGAGGGTTTTCGGTTGTTGTTTCTTCGGGTTCTACTGGTTTCTCGGGTTCTATTTCGATAGTCTGGTTCATGAGGAAGACAGATTTGAGGATATTGCGGAGGTCTGTGGCGAAGTTGGTTTGAAGTTGATCAGCTACTCCGGCTATGCAAACAAAGAGGCGATGGATGAGGTCTTCACTGGATCTGTAATAGAAAAAAGAGTTTAGAAATTAAAACATGACAAAAAGAAGTGTGATTTATTTTATTATTATTATTGTTGATACGTACATGGTCTGCATAGCACCCAAAAACATTCAGGAGATAGGCACATTGTGCTATCTTCCTTGTATCACTTTACTACTCTGACAGTAGCTTAGTCTCTTCTATATAGTTCACCGGGGATGACATTAGGTGTTTGGCGATATTTCTAGTTTCCATAACATGATGGGCACTTCACCTTATTAGCAACACACTCTGGAATTTAGAGCTGTTGTAATTTTCTTATGTTAATACCGCACAAGAGTCCCTGGACTATGGCATCTCAAAATAAGATAATGTTGTGAGGTGGGAGAAAGTGAAGAGGGAAGGGATATATGAAAGAGGAAGGTTGTAAAGTATCCGACTCTAAACACAAACTAAGGCATTTCAAGTGACGTTTCTATTCTGAACGGTATGTCGAACGAGAAAATCCCTCCATCTTACCTGAACTTGGCCCTGGTGTGGTGTCTGGAAGCCAACTCTTGGGCCTGCAGCGCCAGTGCTATCTCCTCATCGTCAGCGCACTCCGAATGAAAGGAAGAAGTCGCACTGGACTGCGATGACTGCCATTCTCCACTGTTGAAATAAGATTCAAATTAATGTGGTCCCATTTGTTATTTATAGCGGGTAATATTTGGAAAAATTGAATTATTAAATATTGCACGTTGCTGAGTTAGTAATATATTATCTATTTAGTGAGACGATTTTATGGATTGTTGAGAATGGTGTATGGAGCAACGGCTAACGAGGGGAGGAATTACTTGAGCTAAGCAAAGTTGGGAGCAGAAAAGAATAGGTTACTTGTTAAGTGAAAACACTTAACTGAGCATTGGTTAGAGAAAAATTGGGAACAACGGCCGTGAAAATAATATCTGCTAAGTGAATTGTGTGAGAAGAACTAAACTCACATTTAATAAAATTCCATTGTTATGAAATAAAGTAGTATTTACCCATCGTCTACCAACTGGTCAAGATCCAGTCTCATCGGACTGCGCTGCTCCACTCGAGACCTGTTCTCCAGCACAAACCTTCCCGGAGACCAGATCCTCGTCTCTCGCGTGGATCCCCTTGACCTCTTCTTCTTGCTCTTCAAACTGGAAGTGGACTTCCGCAACTTCCGCTGGTTCAAAACACCCGTCCCGTTCGCACCAGGACTCACCTCTCGAACAGATTCTACTGATTCTACAATTTGATTTTGAGGCGTTACATCAACATTAGAAACACTTTCAGAGTTAACTTCTTCCACTTGGATGATACTTTTCTCCTGTTCGTTTGTATTTATTGGAATTTCACTATTTGCAACAGAAGCACTTACGCTACATTCGTTCAAACTACAAGTACTAATATTATTATCACAATTTTCAACCTTATCAATAACTTTAGCGTCTAAATCGTTACAAGTCCGATCAGACGACGATTCTACAGCGCTCGCTGCAGCACTACTGTCTTCAATGGAGAGCTTATCGGCACTCGGATTTGAACACAAAATTTTATCACATGGCGATCGGTTCGCTTCTGTTCTGTCACTAATGCTAATATCACTCAAGTCTGCTGGTTGACTGATTAGATTCTGAATGAACTCGGGGCTCTGCATCAAGTTGTGGGAAGGTCCTGCGTCATTTTTCTGAACATTTGGGGAATCCTCGGAATAATTAATATGCAGGGAACTTATCACGTCTGGTTCGCTGCGGTCAGATATATTGATAGTCACGGATCCCTTATTGCTCGACGAGAAGGAACTTCGGAGTTGCACCGAGTCGTCTAAAAGGACTTTGTCGTCGTTACTATTCAGTCTTTGTTTATTGTCGTTTAACAAGATGCGGTTTTGATCCATGAAATGTCCGTAAGACGGTTCTTTATCTACTTCGTTACTAATGTTTTGAGTGGCCAGACGATCTTCCCTATCATTCATGTTTAGGGATGATGTTGCTTTATTCTTTTCACCGTGGAGATCTTTGATTTCAGAGTCTGGTGTCCTATCCAAGCTCGTGTTTTCTGTACAGATTCCCGAATCACCAGGAGTAGGTTCATTGTTATCACTGTCGTAACCAATTAAGAACTTTGCTCTCTGACGAGCAGCATTTTCTCCTGTGTGATACTCGTCAAGTCTCTCGGCGGTGATTGTCTCATTGCTGTCAGAATAAAAACTAACTTCATCACAGTTGGACAAGGTGTTAGAAGTATCGGCAGTTTGCGTCAGAAATCTATTGTGGAATTCTTCATTTGTCAATAGCAAAGAGCTCAAGTTTGCGTTTGCAACGGATATCGAATCGTTAAACAAATCGTTTTCTAAATTCGCCGATTGTTGGCTGATCATCATGGGATTGTTGATGGGATTCAGAAACAGGTCTTCATCGTAGATTGCTGAACTATTACTGGATAACGTGGACAGAATAGCTGGTTCGTGACTGATTGCATTAGGAATGAGATATCCATGACTTGTTGACGGCATATTTGCCAACTGCGAGATGACTTTGTCACTGCGCGTTGGCGAATAGTTACCGTTATTGATAGAACCCTGAAATTCGGCACCTTCCGACCTGTGTATCAAATCCGACACATCATTCGAGGAATATGAATAAATTTGGGCGGCAACTTGGTCCTGTAACAGATTACTGATGGAGGTATCGATGAGAGAATAATTTCTACCATTATCCAAAGAATTTTCTGGCAGATCTCCGTAGGTTATGTGAGACAGTTTTTCGGCGATTTCGGAAACTTGATCGGAAAGATTGGAGACGAGAAATTGATCGGGAAGAAGGATATTATTCTCCGACGCAATTGGATTAATATTCACAGAACTAGAGCTGGTGGCTGCCAAGGGATCGAACATGGACAATGCATTACTGGACAAGTTTCTGATCATAAAATCATGGGAGCTAGAGGTGCTTTCGTTACGACTGGATTTTCGACTACTACCGTGAGATAAGTTTGAATTCCTTCGTTCTGCTCTCGTCAAAGTGAGGTTAAGATTCTCTTGTATCGTCTCAAGTTCTTTATTGACTGTAACTTCACATTCCGGCGCTTGAACATTGAGTCGAATGATGTCTTCCTTTCTGGAATGAAACTGTAATTCTTTGCTTTCGTTGCTGGCGACCGTATTATCATCGACACTTGATTCTATCTCGACATCTTGCTGGTCTTGGGAAGTATCGTGTGATGGTTGGACGTCTCGGAGAGATTGGGCGATGGCTGCCTCGTAGGACATTTCCTCGGTGACGGACCCCTGAAGGGCGTTGAAGCCGTCCAGTATGGGAGACATGACTTCCATATTTTCAGGCAGGTAGTCAGAGTCGTTGATCAATCTCGCACTGTAGAAAGAAATAAGTAAATTAGTTCTGTTCACTACAAATTACTGTTTACAGGGTAATAAATGATCGGTTAGTAGCAGAGTAGACAAATGCGTTGGGTTCCCTACTAGGCGAGGCGTCGTTCCTCTGTTATTTATCTAATTCCTCTGCTAGTTAAACCCTTAAGTAGTACGAGTTTTTCAAATATTGTCAGGTTATTTGTAACCCAGGAATGTTTGTCTTTCTTATAAAAAACAAAAACATATTTTTTACACAATTATTTCAATTAAAATTACTGCCGATTAAATTGTACACCGCATTTGTATGAACTCACTGTAAACACTAGATAAGAAAAATATAAATGTAATTGCACCGATCAAATGGTTGTGAGGATGTGGTGTCTAACCCGAACAAAGGAACAAAATTAAAGTCTTTGAACATAAAACAGAACTAAAAATAACATATTTTACAATAGAAAAAGGATCAATCAGAATTCAAATATCTAATTGAGTATGAAACCTTGGAGGACATGGAGAGGTACCTTTGCGAAACAGTGTAGTCAGGATTGTTGACTTTATACTGACTCGATAGAAAGAAAAAAAGATATATTAAAGGATGTTGGATAGCCAATTAGCGGAATCCCACATGGAATTTGGACATTTTTAATAAATGTATTTTGAACACATTAAACGAAACAATATCAATACACCATTAAAATGATTCATAATGTCAAAATATCACACAAACACTGATAACAGAAAGTTTGCCCAAATAATGATGAAAGCTTTTCGTTGATTTTGTATCATAAAAAATGTGAAAATTCTAAAGTTCGGTTAAAAAAACATATTACATATTTTAATTATTCAAAACTTTTGAAATACCACTGAAAAGTGATGTTTTATTATCTTTGTTTGGTCTTATTTGAAAATTCACGCATAGCACATATCACCATCATGTTTGATTTATTTGTATAACCACTGCAAGTTTTTAATCAACAAAAATATAGGAAATAACCTCAAAATCCATTGACGTAAGTTATGTGACTCGATGATGTGAAGTTAGCGCGGACGGAGAACATCCTTACATACTTAGAAGTGCTGCGATATTGTATAGGTTGGGTAAAAATATTAGCTATACCTCTTTATATCGTTACTCCAAGTATGAAACCAACTTCAGATTCTGTAGGACCAAGAGACAATGATGGACTGACCATGTGGAAATAATGCCAGATGACAGGACACCGAAAGTCGTGCTCAAGTGGGTGACCCAGAGGCGGACTGATGAAGAGGTGGACTGACTAATAATAATGAATTACCTCAGAGCACTATCTCTGGCCTGAGGGTCTGGCTGCTCCTCCGCGTTGCTCCCCCACTCGCAGCTGACCATCTGGCTCAGCATGTCCTTGCAGTGGGCGTTGTCCGAGTAGAAGCGTGTCACAAACTCCGAGATGTCGGGGTAACAGTCGCTCTCCATCTTCAGGGCTAGCGAGCCTGGAATCAGAAACATCAAGGTTAGAGAAATGAATTCTTTCTTTCATATTTTGCAACAGGAGCATCTGATGATGGATGACTCTTTAATGGTCTACGCATTTGATTTTAACTTGGAGGTTGATGTCCCGAGTGTTAGAATTGATGATTGTTAAGTAAGACCTTTAACAAATCACTTTACAGGACATTGATAAATAAATAAGCTTCCTTAAAAATTAAATAGATAGTGCACAAAATTAAACCACAAAACAGAAAATCTTTTGGCCTGAAAATTTAAGCTTGTGATTCATTTCCATCATGAGCTATGGAGGGTTAAATATACCCATTTACAATATATCCATGTTAAATTGAGATCCATGAGACCCTAAAAGCCAAATTTAGAATTAACGAGTTCCCACATAATTCGACAAAATAAAACAAATCAATTTTTGTTTTAGAAAAGTCTAATCAATGACACAACTGGCCTGCCAAATTCACCAATTCTAAGAAATTTCATAATAATACGACGTATTCCCATGTAAATCAAAATTTCGCGGCCGACCACCGGCGCGGCTGGCCCAACAAATTCAGGTATTCGAAGTAAATTCGTAATAATACAAACTATTTTCTGCATTAATCGAAATTTTCAGGCTACTTACAGGTGCGGCCCATCTGTCAAATTCAGATATTCAAAGCAATTTTTACGAAAATGTGAAGAGCCCTTGAGGTGATTGAATCAATAAACTGTGCTATAAAAAGTTGACCATTTATTATTATTATTTATATAAATTAAATAAAGTAATTGTCTAAACGACCTGCCAGTATTTATACTTTAAATGCTAAACCTTCTATAAATGTTACAGCAAAATTGTCATCTTACCATCGGTATTGGCAGCATCGACGCTGGAGCGAATGTTGGCGATATCCTCGTTGGTGCAGAGCAGCTTTTCCAGCAGGTACAGCTCCCGACGGTCAAGGGTCCAAAGCAGCTGCCGGATCTTGTGCAGCAGGGTGCGGAATGGCCGAAACATATCCGACATTTGATCTGCAACAGCAAGTTATAGAGTTAAGAATATACAGCCTTACCTACACAACCTTCACAAATCTAACACGAACTTAATTAATGTTTAGCACCCCCAGAGAATTACTATTGAAATTTTCATATTTTAATGCAATTGTTCATCTGTCCGGTTAGCAAACCAGCAAAATTACAATTTTGCGAAACAATATGTGTAAAAGAACATGTGCCTTTATGTGAATACCGCACTAGAGCACCGATTGTCCGGAGCCAGTGGGGTTATGGCGTTGTCAACTGCGATATGTTGTGAGGCTGACGGTAGTGGAGAAAAGAAGAAGATGGGGAAGAGAAAGTACTGGTTATTCAGATTTGGTCACCAAACATGATTAAAGCCATTTTGAGCAGCGTTTCACACCGGAATGTGAACCCGCGACCACTAGATACCAAAAAGGTTTATTAATTGTAACCAGGTTTTTGCCGCAGCAGGATATGCAATTTTCGCTTAAACAAATTGAAAAGAAAACAGTAATAATTATGGAACAAAATCATAAACCTGGGCGTAGTGCTTCAGCTACAATAAAAACTATATTTTTTAGTGATGCAATGATTCTTATTTTGTTGTGCATCATACACATAGGTTAGATTTTAAATCTAAAATAAACTGTACATGGGACAATATGGTTGCGTATATCATATAGAAGCTTGAAACTACCTGGAGCTTTGTCGATGCTAAGTGGTCCATTAGAGAATATGAGCAGTCCACTGACGATGGCCAACCTCGGTATGGCAAACATGAGAGCCGGGTCGTAGTCATCCACCTAGAAGAAAAAAACATAAATAAAAAAAAGTTGTACAAACTATGTATTTATAAAAATAATCCAAAAGAATCGGCAATCTCAAGGATGGCAAAACTGGAGGCATTTGAGAGAGTCCTATGTCCAAAACTGGAAGCCAGAAGGAGGCTTATAAAGAAGAAGTCAAAGGAATGTTAAGACTATTAGTTTCACCGAGGCGCTTTGCAGCGCCGATCTGTCACAGCAAACTTTGATGTACCATATAAAAGTCTACGACATAAAAAACACCGTGAAACAAAGAAAGTCCAGTAGAGGAACCCTTTGTCATCCAATTAAATCACATACCATCTAGAGGTCAGAAGGGATGTGTACATTGCAACACATTTCTTCAGATTGATTCGTGGATGGTCCGAAAACTCAGCTATCACGGAGAGCATCCATTTCTATGTTCCTGATGGTTATCTTCGTCATCGGCAGCATAGATTGTTTTATCTCCCGACCTGTAGGACTAACTTGCCAACAGTCATGCCGGTGGGGAGGGCAATCTTGTTGTTGAATCGAATCGCTTCGGATGTCGATATATTTTGCATGAAGCTTCGTTTAAACGACAAGCATTCCTGCTATTTGTGTAATTACACCTTCGTTTTGTATACATCATTCTGATCAAATATTATGTCAAAATTGTTACATATATTTTTTACGGTCTATTGTTTTTTATTTATGACTATTGTGTACTTTTTAATAAACTTACGCACTTTATTTAAAAACGCCTTGAAATAAAAAAAATTGTATTAAAAAAATAAATAATTGAATCGAATTTGTGAAACATTATACTTAAAAAAGGTTAAAAATCTTGATGTCGAAGTTGGCATTACCTGGTCTTGATTTAGAAGTCCTATCCTCCTGGCCCTCTGGAGTGTTTCCGAGAAGAGGACACAGATATGTTGCTGGACTTCGAATTCTCCGGGAGACTTGACTGGAACCATGGCGGACACGTAGCACAGCTCAAACTCTGCAAATAACCTGAAAACACAACAGCCAAAAATTTATAAATTTCACAAAATCATTTTATCATTTTAAATACACCAAAAAAATTCGTAATCTGGTGGGCTGAGCAGTATAGAGGCAAACACCACATCCTAAGACATTAAGAACTAACGGCAGACCTGGGCGTGGCTAAGACCAAGGCTAGGGTATTTATACATCCATTCATAGCACATATCGACATAATGTTTTTGTTTAATCATATAACCACTTTTTCACAGTATTGTTATCAACAAAAATATAGCATATAACCTAAAAAACCGGGCGAAGTCCCGCGGTGACCAGGGAGACTAAGATCATCGTTACAGTACATAGAAGAGGTGTATTATATTTGTTGTTTCTTTTTCTCTCATGGTGTACGACGTGAAAACCCGGAGAAAGTGATTTATCGCAAGTTTGTGTAGGTTGGGTAAAAATAATTAGCTCTCCCTCCATATATTGTTACTTCAAAGTTGTAACTTATGATGGTGAAATATAACCATTATGTTTGAAGAGCCTTACAAGAATGCTGTTCCAGCTTTCGTCACTAACACTAACAAGTAAATAATGAACGAAACACACATAATACCTCTTCGTTATGATTAACTAAACATGCAAAAGTCATTTTGTCAGCAAATTCTCAAATTTTAAATGCTAGGTGTAAAGACCAAGGCAAACTGTCACATTGGCAATATCTAATTGTGCATGGAAAACCACCTCTGTCAGCGATATTCAATTGCGCATTTTTCTGGAAGGCAAAGTCCGCAACTTACAATAGTGGCAAAAAAAACCATGTACTGATACATCGCAAAGCGAGTTACAAATAGAATGCCTTGCAAATAACACCTTCACTTAGTCGATAACACTTCATGCTTTAAGATTAATTTATTTAAGTAGTTCAGTGAATTACACTATACTTTTGGTGGACCCATTCCTACACTAGTATCATCTGGACCTTCGCTAGTATTGTCTGGGTTTTGACTATTATTCCAAGGCTCATTTTAGTTGGGCTTTGACAAATACTGTCTGAACCTTGAAACAGATGACTTGGCCTTTGACTAGAATTATCAGGGCTTTGTCTAGTGTTACCAGAGGATTGACCAGGATTATCAAGGCCTTGATCTTGATTGAGCATTACCTGTCGAATATCTTCAGGCTCTCGTGCAGCATCTCGCTGCAGCAGGAGACCAGGGAGGCCCCATACTGGTTGCAGCGCAGGCGGTGCTCCCTCAGCAAGGCCCTGACCGTCTCCAGGCTCCGGGTCAGGGCCTTGGCCAGCGGGCGCATGGCTGCTGATTCCTCCTCGCGGTTCATGATGGAGGAACCGGCTGCTAGGCACTGGAATATGGAGAGATAATTTTCGTTATAGAATGGTGGTGATTGTTACTGCATTATCACATGTAATGTTCAGACTAATTGTTGCCACTGATAGCCCCGTTGTAACCTCACACGCTTTTTCATAAACAATTAATGTTACAGATTGAGACGTTACAGAGAAGCTCTAAGTGGCAGGTCCATATGCTTGCAAATGTTTTATTCCCAGTTATGTCTAATCCTTCAACACCGACCGCTGAGTAAAGAGTTTCACATCAAAGGCGCTTGACAATACTATTTTTGACACTTTGATGATATTATTGGATTGCTAAAATCGTAATATGGATTGTTAAATTTTCCACTGACATCTGAATTGTAACATCAAAATTTCAATATTGTTGACACAATCCATCACAATTTCGCTTTTGTCAAAACAATGATATAAATTTAGCTTTTCTTAAGCAAAAACCGAAAAAAATATGTCTTGCAGCTAAAAAGTGCATAGAAAACTATACACTTATCATAGACAATGTTTTTGTTGATTTATTTTCATACGCCAACCCAAAATAGGTGTTTTGAATGCTCCACTTGTGAAATCATGAAAATAAAATTGACCGCGAGAGAAGTAATTTCTGTCACATTGAGAGCAGCTGTCATAGCGACTCGTTCATTGTCAGAAAAAAATAAATCTGAAAGGTTTTTTTTGAGAATCATTGTTGATCAGAACATAATTACCTGAGCATTAGCATAAATTATAATCTGTGACCTTCTGAATCATATGTGATATGCGCACATATACTTTATACACAGGCAAGTGAGTCATAAATTATCACAAGACTTACTAATATGTTAAAACTGTTGCCATTCAAAAAAACGAATTGAACTAACTACACCTTAGAGGATATCAGAACCTCCCGGGCTGGTTTAATAATTGCATTTAATTAAAACTGATCGATAAAGTAATTACCTCGGCACCAAACCACAATTGTCCCGCCAGATTGTCCTGAAGGACATCTTCAGGGAACTTGACCCTGAACCCTCGCGCCACCCTCTCACTGCCCAAGAGCTGGTCCATGATCTGCCCGGTAATATTCAGCACTCGCTCCTGGAAGAAGAAAGAAAAAGGCGTCACATATACGGGAATAAAGTTGATGTAAATAAAAGTGTAATAAATTATTTGCTGTGGATATATTTGTATTAGCAATGGCACAATACTAGCCCGGCCTTAGGCGTTAACGGCAACACCACGGAAGGTCTCATAGTCTAGTCTGCATCGTTACCTGGGCGTGTCGGAGCTGGTTCACCAGGGTGGAGCAGCGTTCAGGGTCCTCGCGTCCATCGAAGGAGTCCAGCTCTGCCGCCACCATGTTGAGGGTCTCGTCCGCGAAGAAGAACTGGGCCAGCAGGGAGCGGTCATCGCGCTGAAACAATTAAATTTAATTCATTACTTAATGCCGATATTACAGTTTGATACCTTATGGAAATTACTCCACAAGGAGGAAATAATTCAAATAGAAATTGAAAAGGAGGATTGTTGTTTTTATATAACACGACACAAGAGTCCCACGACTAGGAGCTGGTAGGGCACCTCCAATCTGAGGAATATTGTGAAACTGAAGTAAATGGGAAAAGGAAAAAAAGAAGTGGAAAACGAATTTTATGAAGAAACTGTTCAGATTTATGTAAAAAAAAACACAGCTATTTTGAGTAACATTTCGATTCTGAGTGATGGTCTTTTACTGGGGTGATATTGATGGTCTATTTCTTCCAGTTTTGGTTTTTTAGGGGAAAGTTTGATTATTTTGACATCAATTTGGAATTAAATAGAATTATTCATTGATTATATAATTTTAAGGTGATTGATAGCCTAGTGGGTAGGATACTAGGCTAGCAGTTGGACAGATCGAGTTTTATATCTTTTATTAAAATAATAAAGTTAAGAAAATAAAATAGATGAATTATATTTTTGATGTAGTTTTTTAAGTGATTGACATTTCAATGATATCTATAAAAAATACATATTCACAAAATTTTATGATGGTAAAAAAGTATCTTTCTAAGGACCAGAAGTCTATTGTTAATTATAGACATAAAATAAATACGAGTTATTAATTCTGAGTAGGAGTTAATTAATTATTTAGATATTCAAATAAAACATTATTTATAACAATTATTATGAAGTACCAGCAGATTTATTACGAAGTTCCAACAAAACTTCCTTAGAATAATAATGTTATTAAAAGAATCGAAGACATTATTCATTGTGTTCATTGGTAAAGCGGAAAAAAAGGTATTGAATGTAATTTGACAAGCCATTGATCAGCTGCTCGATTCGCTGGCGGCAGGGGCAGGCACGAAAAGCAGATTTCACCAATAAATTAGGGTTGGCACAAATACGCCAAAATATTACTTTACAAAACAAACTTTTGCCTTTTTCAGACGTGCAATGTAATAATTCAGGTACTTAGGATTATTGGCTAGATTCTACAAGTAAAAGATTAAAGTTTTCATAAAACCATAAAAATAATATACTTTCTTTTGCAAAAAAAAAACTGTACGTGGAATGAATTGAGAATTGAGAAAAATTTCCTAATTTCGAAAACCGTAATAAATACATTGATATTTTGACAAGTAATGGTGCCTGTTAACAGGCTTATTAAGTTTATAAATAGTGGTGACGGTTATTACGTACAAACAACCTTAAAAATGATATAAAAAATCAAGTAAAGGTACCCGTTACTACGTTAGTATCAATCTTTAAATTTGATACTATAACCAAGGTGTTCCTTACATCGCAAATAAAACAGTTTAAGTTTATATTATACGTAATGATTTATAACAAATAGTAGTAGGTACCGAATAACACGAAAGTAACAACCTTTACCAGAAATCGTACTCGTTACTTCATAAGTAATAACAACATTCAACATTGATGTAACTAGTAATGACACTCTTACATAAGTAACAACCTTTAAAATTGACATAAACCACAATAGTACCCGTTACTACGTACGTAACAACCTTTAAATTGACATAAACCACAAAAGTACCCATTACTACGTAAGTAACAACCTTTAAAATTGACATAAACCACAAATGTACCCGTATCTACATAAGTAACAACCTTCATAAATATTAAAATCGATATTTTACTAAAATAAATAAATACTAGTAAATCATAAAAACGCACACGAGGCAAAATAACAAGTCAGTCGAAAAAATAAACACACATAAAAATCGTTAACAAAAGACATGCCCACTTTTCATTGTGCATTACCTTAGAGTACATAGAGTAGTATCTATCCAAGGCAGTGAAGTCAGTTTTGGACTTGTTTTTGATGATTTTAACATGACTCGGCGCAGTTGGGCGTGGCTAAGACTAAGTATACGGTATTTATACATCCATTCATATCACATATCGACATAATGTTTTTGTGTATTCGTATAGCCACTTTTTCACAGTATTTTTATCAAAAAAAAAATTAGCATTTAACCTAAAAAACCGTTTAGTTGTGTCAAGTTTAGTGGCATAATAAAAAATGTGGGCGGAGTCCCGCCAGTGTTACTTCAAGGAACCAGCAACTTAAGATCATTATGACAGTATATAGAAGCGGGCCAAGAAATTTGCTGTCTCTTTTTCTCTCATGGTGTACGCCGTAAAAGCCCGGAGAAAGTGATTTTTCGCAAGTTTGTGTAGGTTGGGTAAAAATAATTAGCTCTCCCTCCATATATTGTTACTTCAAGTGCATTACTTTATAAATATTTGAAGATTTATTCAAAAAGTGTGGGTTACTTTTTTCAAATACTTATTTTTAAAATCATTTTAGTATTGGGGTAACCCTGCCCGAAACCAACCAAAAAAGTGAGCAGGCAATCGGATTTCACTTTCGTCTGGGTACCTCGCGCCGCTGATTTCACTTTCAGCAGACGATCGAGCAAATAAACCGAAACATTATTATTTACATTATCGATTCAGAACTGCACTCCGGGATTAGGATACGATACCGGATTCGAAAGACGAGCGCGTGTTCAAACTGTGCGCATTGAGTATTTGATCTAAATCAGGTAGAACTAAACCTAACCCTATCAAACTAAATATGGGTAATCTTTCAGTAGGTATTTTTTTCGGCCATGTGAAGTGTCAGAATAACAGAAGAGTATGTATGAGACGATGTATGAATGTGAACGAAGCAAGGAGTGTCTGTCGAGACAGAGTTGTATGGCCTCCTCTCTGCCTACCCTTGCGGAGAAACGGCGTGATGGTTGGTTCATTTTTTTTTTAAAGAAAATATGGAAGAGTTCATATTTTTTCTTTAATTTATGTCATCAGATATCGGAAGGTTGTAGACACCAAAACACAGCCACTCACTTCCAAATCTTTCCTTTATCCATCTCCACTTCCTCCGGCTTCACAACATTCCCAAATTTGGGATGAAATAGTCCCACTAGCTTCGGTATATATAAAGACTGATTAAAAAAAAATTAAAACTCATTATTTCAGAAAATCATTTCGATACATACTAAAATAGATGAATAATTAAATTAAATACACTTATTTTAGAAATAGCCCGTGATAAATAAGCATTAAAATTAATTTTTACAATATTTTTTTGTACTATTAATTAAGAGAAAAGATTCATTTTTAATGTTTTCCTTCTTGATACTTTCACAGCCCGCACCATCTACAGGTATATTAACTGTAAATAATTTCCTTTGCGAGTACGTACGTACGTACGAGTGTAAACTTGTCAAATTTGGAGCTGATGTTAATTGAAATTATCAAATTTAAAAACCATTTTTTTCAAATCTCTACCTACCTATAATGTATTTCCGCAGATATTGGATAGTTAAAAAAAAAAAAAAATCTTGGAAAGTCGAGTTACAAACCATGATTTTTAACGGGTAATAACTAGTTACTAACTGACGAACTAACCATCACGCCGTTTTCCGCAGGGGTAGGCAGAGAGCACGCCATACAACTCTGTCTTGGCACACACTCCTTACTTCATTCACATTCATACATCGTATCATACTAGCTGAAATAGTAGATATATTCAACTGCACTGAATCTAGTTACAAGAAGGATATAATAGCATACCTATTTCAAAAATACTAGTGTTAACTTGCATGATAATATTTCTATCAATTTCATCATGTTTTTGGGTGCTAATCATTGTTATTTTTTATGTCACTGCTATTTTATATCTTATGTTATGTAAAAGTCCATGAGGGCGTATATCATTAAATAAATAAATACATACTCTTCTGTTATTCTGATTCTTCACATGGCCTGATTCAAGTATTTGATTCACTTGATTGTGCCATGTCTTCCTCGGGTATCCCCGACTTCTTCTTCCATTTACTTTCGCACCATGTATTCTTTTCACACTCCTTTCTTTCACTCGTTCATTCGCTCTACATGCCCAAACCATCTAAGCGTACCTTTCTTGATCCTGTTCATTACGCTTACATCAACCTTACATTCTTTCCGGATATCCACATTTTGAACACGGTCTGACATGGTTTTACCGCACATCCGCTTCAGGGATCTCATTTCCACAGCATTCAGTCTACTAGTTATTATGACAAGTATTTGAACAATAGCTTTAAGATCATTTCTAGATTTATAAAGTGCCCTTGAGGCGATATTTTACAAAAATCGTAATGTAAAAATCAAAGTTAAACAAAAATTAGGTCTCTTCAATCAACTCGGCTCATCATAACGTTAAATAAAAAGTAAGAATGAATTCGTTGAAGTGTTGCATTGTAATATATGTACATGCATAAGGTATGTAACACCTAAAGCTCCCTTCTAAAAAATGTTACTAATCGGAATTAGTATCTAGTGTCGACCGCAAACCGAAATGTTTACTATACTTAATTTGGCTACATAATATTATTTATATTATATAGTATATGTATTTTAGATACATTTAAATTACACATTTAAGTTTCACTACAACATTTCTGGAATAAAAATACTTTAAGACACCATCTAGATCAGTCATTCCCAAAGTGGTCTATATCGACCCCCAGGGGTCGATTCCGATCTGCAAGGGGTCCACGTCAATGAAAAAATAAATTGGGGGTGCATGAGACGTAAATGGGGGTCTACGAGAGTGGATTCCATTTAGGCAGGCCGTCACCAAAATGTTGGTTTCTCACAAACTTCAAAGAACTACTTCCTTTTGCGGCAGTTCCAACTTCATTCAATTCTCGATGAACAAATACTTCAATTGAAGTTGGTGCAAACTACTTCATTTTGCGGCAGTTCATATATTTCAATTGAAGTCGGACTTCAATGAAGAACTTTATTCTAAGTACTTCAATGGATGTTCGACTTCAAAGACTACAAATAACCAAAGAACTACAAAGATTTGGCGAGGAACTGGTTTTTCCTCAGTTTCATCTTTTTGTCGATTTGCTAGTACTTTTCGATTTCAAATCTCTATCGACTGGTGTCTTTTTTTCTGAGAGGATTTTTTGTTGATTTGCTAGCACTTTTCGATTTGAGATCTCTACCGACTAGTACTATTTTTTGGCGAGTTCGACTTCAATTGAAGTGTTCACCGCGAAGGGTTCATTTCAAAGAACTAGCAGTTCCTGAAGCGTTAACAAAACTTTGAAGTTTTTCCCAACGCTAAAAAAATCAATATTAGGAAAGCAGGGGGTCTATACAAAACAGAAAAAATCGGCAAGTGGTCTACGGGACAAAAAAGTTTGAGTACCTCTGATCTAGATATTTAATATGTGTTCGGGTAGAACTTTGAATATCATCAAAAGATGGCAGCCTAAAATCGGAAAAAATCAAATATTAATAATTTTCAATGCAAGTATGAGATCGTTTAAAAATGCCGCTTTTTAATGAAGTCTTGATGGCTTAATTGGCAGAGTGTTACTTCCGGATAGAGTAGAGGTTCCGAGTTCGAGTATCGGTCATGACTATTGTTCTTTTTAGTTTCTGTTTTTTTTTCTGTTTCATGTTTGTGTTTTAGATTATTAATATTATTTTAATATTTAATAGTAAATAAGCATTAATGCTTTAAAGTTAATTTCAATGTTAAAAATACTTTTGTTAATAATAATATATTATTGCCATGATGATAGCCAACCTCCGATAGAAGGGGTCAACAGAAGCAGAAGAAGAATAGTTGTCAAAATTTTAAAGCGGTAATTTTTTGAAATATCACCTCAAGGGCGCATTACAAAGATAGAAAATATAACTTTTTTTATATACGGATACGAATTAAAAATAATAAAACATTTAAAATCCTCTAACTACCATCATAATAAGCGCTGCTTGTGCAATGTAAATGTTGTTTGTGCAATGATGGAGGACTAAGCCAGCGGAGGATTGAACCCGCGACGTATTGGTGCAAACCCGACGCTTTGGACCACTTCGACATAGATGGAAAAGTTAACCTCGAAAATCTAGATAAGCAGCGGTGCAAATTTAAAGAAGTCAGAATTCACCGTTCGCAAACTATTACAGAGACATACAAACATATTTTCTGCAGACAGTTCATGGCGGAAATGCTTTTGCGAGTTGAAAATACTCGCTTGAACCTAGCCAAAAAAAGCTGCGAAAATTTCGAAACCCCAGAGCACATTGTGCACGAGTTCACGTAGTGAGACACGCAGAGAGATGTGCTGCTTTGTTGATAGGTAACTCATTATGAAAATGACGTTGCGAGTTAATTATGACAGATCAATTATAGACAGAACAAATTGTGCAAATTTAATGACGCCAAACCTCATCATTCGCATTTATTTTTTAGCGAGACACAAAAACAGTATGCCTGCTTTAAACTAGATAATAGATAAGTCTAATGGTTTTTTTAAATTTCCATTAACCTAGATTAGGAAAACCTTCAAATTTATACAGTTGTTCAACTAGATTTTTACATGTAATGTTGATTTTTTCTCAAGTTCCACGTACAAAAAACAATATATCGTCTCCGAAAAGACAAAAGAACTGAAGCGCCATTTTGGGAAGTTTACACCAGAGCACTTTAAAGTTTTTTTTTTGTTTTACAATAATATTCATAAGTCTTCTGTACTTAGTTGGATTTTGAAAAAAAGTTAACTCAGGTAACTCAATGCTCTCACTGAGTTACCTGAAGCGACAAAAAGTTTTAAAAAAGTCACAAACTTTTGTCGCTTGAGTCAAGCCATCTCCCAAATGATAAATATATTTTATATGGCTGAATGGCCACAAAAGTCTTCAGAATCAAACGAGTCATAGCATTCGATGCAGAAAAAAGAACTGATCAAAACTACATATTCAACTTTTTTTTTTACCAAAGTGTCGCTTAAGCCCCTTTGCCTTTCCAGCGAAGATATATTTCCGGAAATATTGCAATGGTGTTTAGTTTAGACCTTGGTTTAACGTTTAAACCGCGGTTTGAATAAGTATGGAAAACGGTTATCACGGTATTTAGCCATAGTGAAAATCGGCCTTGGTTTATCACTCGAGATGGTACGAATTTGAATACAAAAGCATTATACCGTATCCCTATACATTTTTGTTGAAAAAATATCGAAGGCCTTTGATATTAATTAAGTTCCTACCTAGGCCGGAAAATGAAGATTCCATTTCCTTCAGAGCGAAAACAATAAATAGGTATGTATTTTCGTGCTTGATTTTTGAGGTATTATGCCGCGGTGTACTTGGCCAACGTTCATCATCAGAGCAGATGGTAGTTATAATATTTATTAATAAAGGCATTCTTTAAATAAGTGTTTCAGTGTTCTTTTCTGAGTTTATTTAAGTAAATATATAAAATGCCAAAAACTATGAGATTTGTAAAACAAACCATCTTAATAAGTATGAATTCTGTTGAAGAGGGAGTAAGTCCGGGCCCAAAAATCGCGTGTTCGAAACCCGACGTGAGTAAATAAAAATTTAAAAATATATATTAAGGTTTAGCACTCAAAATGGCGCTAAACGTCACTTTGTAGCATTCTAATACAATAAATACTGCACATGATTTATCTGTAAATTTGACATGGGCAGTTAGGAAAATGTCTACGGTTTCCAATGAATAAAGTTTCAAGCTTTAATCTTTTAAATTCTGTGAAAAACATACTAAAATGTCAGTAAAAGGTGCAGTTTGAAAACCAGCGCAGCCATTTTAGAACGTTTTACCAAAAAATATTATCATACATATTACTGTTTAAAAATTATATTCACCGGAAACCTTAGACATTTGCCTAACTATCCGCATAAAATTAACATATAAAGGATTTGTAGTATAGCTTGTATTAGAAAGCCAAAAAGTGTGTATTTTTGGTGCTGACCCTTAAGTAAAATACATCGTTTCGGAGAGGAAGGTATTCTCAGTATCGTCGTGATAAGATACCACCATTCGGAATCGAAACGTTGCCTTAAATGGCTTTAGCCATTTAAAGTGACTAAATTTAAACATATAAAAAAATCTCGACGATTTCTGTAGCCGAGCGGTTAAGGTCCTTGGCTACGAAACACCAACGAGCGGTGAGTTGTAAGTAGAATAAATTTGCAGAATCATTAATTCTATCATGTGTAGTATGGAGTTTGAAATAGAATTCAATCTTCTAATATACGAGGGATAAACGACATATCGCTTGTTTAAAAAAATCCACTAAAAATATTTAGAAACGAGAGAAAATATGGCAAACTAGGGCATACTATTATAATACGAGTGACGTAGATTATTGAATTACCTTTTAATACTGGTTCCTGATTAGCATAAGTCTGAGATTTTCAATATAATTTGGCAATGTTTTTCAAACGGTCAAATTTAATAATCAAATAGATGTTTTTTTACGAATTAAAAAGTGAAACCTTTTAAGTGTATTCCTCGAGGAATTGAATTCCTAGCAGAAATGGAAATAAAATTAAAAAAAAAACATGTTATTTTTCAAATATTTCACCGGAAATTTAGCTAATTAACGGGGAAAGTGTGTTGAAACAAGGGGTTCCCAAAAGACTTGTTCATTGAAAATTTCATATTGAAACATAGATCTGTTGTTATTTTTAATTAACTGAGTAAATAGCAGTACCCAAGAGATTTTTTAGGAAATTGAGTTTGCCTTTCATAAGCCGAATATTTTGAATAAAAATAATTTTGAAATAACTTTAAAACATTAATGCTTATGTTTTTTAAATTTTAAAATAATATAATTAATTATCTAAAACACAAATATTAAACATTTATATTAGTCTCGGTTGTGACTATTGTTTTTTTTTAAAAGAGGCAAAACGTTAACTGAGAAGGTGATCAAAGAATTATGATAAATTTTATGAGTTTACAGGATATATACCTAATATTGGGCTACTGGACAAATTTACCCGATTATTAGGAATATGACTATTAACATTAATCCCATAATAATATTGGCAAATCAGTTTGAAATTGGGGTGGAAAGACGTGAACCATAATATACGCTTTTTATATTATCTCCACGGGCGCAAAATGTTGCACTTACGGTGCTCATCACCATCATCATCGTTGACCAATATTTAAACTGGATGAAGGCTTCTCCGAGAATCTTTTCACGAGGATTTTACACAATTTTAGACAACACACAACGCTTTTCAGATACATTATTTTCAATTCAATAAAAAAACACACGTTGTTTAAATCCACTTTATTTAATAAAGTGGATTTAAAAACAACGTGTGTTTTTTATTTAATTAATCATGTCAATCCACAAAGTGTTTGCTTATTCTGATAATTTAAATTATTTTCTTTTACCAATGAATTCACATTGTTAAAATGGCGTAGTATTTTGATGTCAGTCAATTTTCAGCACTTCATTTTATAATACACTATTAAATAACAATTATTGTAGCAAAAATAATAAACAAGTTTAAGGAATAGACATTTGTATAATAAAAATATACTGATAATAACGTGGAAAGTGATGCGACACAATGTGGCAGCTGCTGGAACTAGGTATCGATGCCAGCTGACAAGTGATTAATCTGGACTATTCATATTTACGCTAAGCAAAGATACTTTAAATAATATGACACGTCTGTATTTTGATTAAGTCAATTATATTTGTCTTGTTAATGTAAGTAAGCGTGTGAGGCAGTGGCGTGTCGACAAAAAAATCTCACCTCTCATATATAATACTTGCATAATTTATATAGCGCCATTTTTTGAGAAATATCACACCAAGGGCGCTTAACCTCACGAATGCCGGATTCCCGCAAGGTACAAATGTCGTCGTAACTCACTGAATGTAATTTCGTAATAACTCACTTTTATTTTACATGACGATGTTTTTGTTAATCATGATATCTTCTAAGATAATGTTATGTATTTTTTTAAATTGAATGTTAATGGCATAGGTGGTTTTTCTGGAATAGCTACATATATTTGGAAAATTATTTTTTTTCTCCCCAATGTTACTAAAAAAGTTTGATTAAGAAATGTGAAAATTGTTTGTCCTTTCCTTGTATTTTAGTGTGGCTGAATAAATTTATTTCCAAATAGAACTGAGGTTTTCCTATAAATACGAGTACAAACAGGAATGTCAATTTGAAAATCGATTTTCTCTGCCGCACTGACGTAAGCAAACTTAAAATATTTATTACTCGACTTGTACCGAACTTAACGCAGTGCAAAATATCTCTATTTTTTATTTTATTTTTTTATTAACTACAATATAACATTTTGAAAAACAGATATGATGAAAAACTGATATGTTGAAAAACAAAAAACAATATTTTATTCACAGTCCTCCTCACTAGGGATTCCTGTTCCGAGGGGGACTGTAGATTGCTGCGTTGGTGCTTCATAATCTTTATAATTTCCTCGTCTTCATGGTTATTGATCCACATTTTTATGTTGCTCTTGAACATTTGCATCTCGGTGGCATCTTTAATATGTTTTGGGAGACCATTATATAATTTGACAGCATGAAACTTGTGGTTTTTCTGTCCAAAAGATGTGTTCAATCTTGGAATGTTGATTTTATTTAAGGTTTTGGTTCTTGTAGTGTGAGCGTGTTGGTCACACTACAAGAACAAAACAATGGATTGATTATTTTATTGACAAGCAAATACGGCCAGTTTAAATATGCGAACACTAGGTTTTGAAGGATAAAAACGCCCGAAAAGATAACGATGAATTCCCGGTGCCTATTGGCACCTCCAGCACACTAGAGGTTAACGAGGCTTATTTGGGGATCACATGAGTTCTGTTGATCAAAGCCAGAGGTACTTTGGCAACCCCGTTTGGATGAAATGGCTATTCAGATCTAGTCACTTACCTTAGGAATAGTCTATTTAAGGTCTCAATTTCACATGCTAAAATACACATAAACCATTATATTACAGAACGCGGAAGTGCGTCAAAGGTATGGGTAGACAGATTCTTGGTATAAAGTTATAAATAATTACACATTCAAGTACCTTCTGATAGCACGGCTGGAAATAAACCTAAATACAAGACCCGGCTTCTTATCGCAAAAGCAGGGCCTCACCTTATTATTTATATTGCTAGGCACAAGGCCAAATCAATGACTACAATCGATTGCTATCGTTCGGAAAGTCAGCGTTTCCAAACGAAATGTAGTCGAGAAACAATATTAAAGTGGCAATACGATCTCCGTGGTGGAGTGGTTAAGACGCTTGACTGCAAATCCAAAGGTCGCGGGTTCAAATCCCAGCGTGCGCAAATACATTAAATTTAATGAATATGTGCATCACACATTTTTACAATTTAATAATTAAAAAATAAAATTATAGCTAATACCGCACAAGAGTCTCAACGGCTTCCAACCGTCTAGAGCCAGTGAGACTATGGCATCCCCAATCGGGGTATGCTGTGAGGTTGAAGGTAGTGGAAAGGGAAAGGAGATGGAGAAGAGAAAGATTGGGAAATACCTGGCTATTCAGATCTGGTAACCAAACACGGCTAATTTTATTCGTATAAAATACTATACAGTATATTTACGGCGCGTTTCAGAGTGGTAGATACTCTAAGTATCGCCCTGGTGACAGACTACCATTCAGAATCGAAACGTTGCTTGAAATGGCTTTATTTATTTTATTTATTTTTATATTTGCAAAAACAGTTTTACACCAAAACATTGCAAAAAACACAAAAAATGGTAATCATAATTAAACAAAGATTAAAGTAAAAAGAAGTTTAAAAACAAAAAAAATAGTTTTCAAGAAGTACATAATATAGTTAGAACATAATAGCTAGTTCTTGCTTAAACTTGTTATAGCTCGTGTGAAAAATATCCAAATTTCCTGCGAGGCAGTTAATTAACCTAGTTAGTCTTCCCAGGGGCATCACCATTGGTAAGTTAGTTCTGCACCTGGGAAGAAACAGAAGCCTGTGTTGGCGGCCACGCGTGAAATTATCAGGGACATAAAATCCAATTTCCGCCAGGATGTCAGGTATTAATAATACACCGTTCAGGAGTTTATGAGCAAAAAGCAGTAATGCTATATCCCTCCTCGAACTAAGGCTGCAGATACCCAGCATTCCCGAGATAAACGCTGTTGGAAACAGCCATGGGTAAAAACCAAACTCTCTCATGTAGAGAAACCGTAAAAATTTCTTAATTTTAGCCGTATACGGTAACCAGATCTAGTACTTACGAACCTTTCTCTTTCCTATCTCCCTTCCACTACTTTCAGCCTCACAACATACCCCGATTGGGGTCGTCATAGTCCCACTGGCTCCAGACGGTTTAGAGCAGTTGGGACTCTTGTACGGTTTCACTTTTAAATAAACATAAAAATAAAAATCGGTTAATATTTAGTTATTTTCTTGAACCAATTATATATATTTTTTCTAGTACAATTCTACTCAAAATTTTCGGCAGCTTGTGCATCACTGTTCTAGGTAAAACCTAACATACAGTACCTACCCAACATATATAATACATAGGAATTAATCCCATATAAAAGATTAACTTAGTGCAACATTATATTGCGAATTATACGAGCACATATCATATACACGTCGCATTAATTGATATGACCTGGGCTTAAGTTTTTTTTTAAGTCCACCTTC
Organism: Drusus annulatus; assembly: GCA_022651775.1. Lineage (NCBI taxonomy): Eukaryota > Metazoa > Arthropoda > Insecta > Trichoptera > Limnephilidae > Drusus > Drusus annulatus. The sequence goes on along the minus strand of JAGWCC010000344.1, from coordinate 255,945 downwards.
GCCTACTTAGTTGGCATTGTATGCATATGATAAAAAAGATATTTTTTTATGCACGTTTATCTTACTTATCTTTTCGAGTGGAACCGTATCTTATCTCCGCTATCTGCGGGTTACAATGCTTGTTGATAAAACAACTGTACTTTTTAAAAACAAGACACATTACTATGTTTTTGCAAATATTTAAATTAATTAATGCCTACAGCGGAAAATCTGTTCGTTAGTCGAAAAAAAGGTGAGCGGTGAGTTATGGCGTCTTCAAATTTGCAAAAGTTTTTCTGTCTTGAATATACTCGTATATGGCTCTCTTTTTTTAATAGCGAGTGCAAGAATCCCAACTGATCCCAGCGTCTAGAGCTAGTGAGACTATGGCATCCCCAATTGTGGTATGTTGTGAGGCTGAAGGTAGTGGGGAGGGGAAGGAGTTGGGGAAAAAGGAGTTGGAAGTACCTCAAGCAACGTTTCGATTTTGAATGGTGGTCTATCACCAGGGTGATACTGAGAGTATCTACCACTCCAAAACGTGCCGCAAATTTACAATATATATATTTTTTTATTTTACATGAATTGAATGTGTTACGACACATATTAATTAAACACATTTTATTTGCGCACGTCGGGTTTGAACCCGCGTCCTCTGGATTCGTAGTCGAGCGTCATACCACTCGACCACGGAGGCCGTTAAATGATTACGGCACTCCCATCATGAGCTATGGAGCGTTGAAATATTCACAAGCTGTTAAAAAATAAAACAAAACGACGCCATATTGTTTGTTCGTTTTTTTTTTAAGTCCAATAAGATTTAATTATTATTTTTTTTTTTAAAACAGAGTGTTGAAACTTTGGCAAAGCCAGGTAGTAACTTCCTACAAGTATAAAAAATAATACATTTAGTTTGAATTGTTAATTAGCCATGCTTAGTGGCTAGATGGGAACAGTCAGTATTTCCTCATCGAGAAAGCCTTAGTTATCGATCGATTGATAGCTGATAACGTATTTTGAGAGTCGAAATGTTTCGGAAAGTTATTTTGGTTACTAGGTAAATCATAAGTTAACTACTTAATTTTTAAAAAAGTGATCATTACGAATTTGTAAGAAAACTGATGTTACTTAAGACCTTTTTACTTTTTTTGTATGTGTAAATATGATTTTTACTTTTATTGTATGTGTAAATATGTTTTTAATGTTAGCATCTATTTCACTGTTAGCCAATTTAATTCGTCTGACATTTTTAAATGTCTGTAAATATTAATGTTTTTGATGTTAGCATCTATTTCACTGTAAGTTACAAGCTATAAGTCCTTATTGTAAGTCACCGGTTGAAATTATTAGGTGTAAGCCATTAGTAATAAATCTTAACTGTAAGTTATTAGTAATAAGCTTAAGTAATAAATTATAGGTTAGATAAATTAATTTGTAAAGCGCCCTTGAGGTGATTTTCCCACAAAAACGGCGCTATAAAAGTTATCCATTTATTATTATTATTATTTCAACTTCTAGGCCACCGACAAGCAACCCAACACACGGCTTCTCTTTATTGCACAATATAAATTGAACAAATATTTCCTATAATTATTACTATTAAGAAAATCTCTTTTTTGGTAAGAATTCGTCAAAAAAAAACCTGAAAAACCACAATTACAATTAACAACTCCATTATTGCTTCACATTTTTATTACTGTTGAACGATTCTTTTCTAGTGTGACGACAGAGAACAAAACCAGTTTCAAATTCTCCAAAATAGAGCAATGAGAATTATACTTAGGCGAAAAAGATACTCAAAAGTAACTAAAATTTCAGAGGAACTAAATTGGCTGACAGTTAAACAGATGCTGACATTGAACACATTGATGTTTATACATACAATGGAGAACAACTAGTTACCAAAATATTTTTCTGACTAAATTGTCTAACATGTTGATATTCACAAATATATTTATATACATATTTTTATTTATTATACAAGGGCATGCAAATTAATCAGACTACCAGAAAAGAATAAAGCCAACCCACCAAAAAACTTACTATATAATAATAATAATAATAAATGGATAACTTTTATAGCGCCGTTTTTGTGGGAAAATCACCTCAAGGGCGCTTGATGAAATCTTATAATGCGCTGCCTGAAACCATTAAAAATTATGGCAATGAATAAATTAAAAATAGCACGTAAGAACTATTCAAAATGCAAATAAATCAAAATAATAAGTAGTGCGTTACAGATCTAAGATATGTTAATTATTTGTCTCTATTTTCATTTATATACAGTATGTTGTGTTTCTTTTTTTTAATTTCTTATTTATATTAATCATCTTGGGTTACATTCTATGATGTATTATTTATTATACTAGTTTAGTCTTGACACACACGTCAAAAAGGACACGGAGAGTAAATCGTTAAGTTGAGTTATCGGAATACAATTTCAAACTTTTTTGCGTATGAGCGAAAATTACCAGTATTGTTTTTGCAGAAATTAGCGCCCCACACAGCGACCTAACGAATCGTGTACAGAAGACGGCTTAGCGTATTAATACTATCAGATAGTTTTATTCAACTTCTTCTATGTGTGATATATACTTTTAATTGGTTTTACTTAACTTGTCTCAAAAACTAAATGAACTTTAATTTTATTGTATTCTTTTTTTCTGTAAAAATGTTGTTTATTTAAACATTATCATTTGTTTTTCATCCACTTTGATTTAAAATAAATAAATTGTTATGGCTTTTATAGTTTACAGCGGAAACTTCACTGGTTAAGGGCCAGCACCCAAAAATAGACACTTTTCGGCTTTCTAGTACAAACAATGCTACAAATAATTCATCTGTTAATTCTAAATGGGTAGTTGGAAAAATGTCTGAGGTTTCCAGTGAATACAATTATCAAACAGTAATCTTTTAAATTATTTATGAAAAGCATACTAGAATTTTAGGTAAAACGTTAAATAATGCCTTTTCTCTTTACAAAACTGCACCTTTTACTGACATTTTAATATGTTTTTCATAGAATTTAAAGGATTATAGATGTAAAATTGTATTCACTGGAAACCTCAGATATTTTTTTAACTACCCATAGACATTTTTCAGATACATCATTTGTAGGATTACTTGTATTAGAATTTTAGAAAGTAACATTTAGTGGCATTTTTGAGTGCTGACCCTTAATCCAACAATGTAATTAATTAATATGTCAACATTTATATAAAAACTATTTATTTTACCAAAAAAAAAAAATGTTTAAATATTATAAAGTCAAAATAAAATAATTAGATTCTCTGTAAACTTGAATGTACAAGTAACTAATATAAAATAAAATAAATTAAATTAAAACTAAACTCATTCAGCAAAATTAATCCAATGTTCAAAGAGTAAATTCCAGGAATAATACAACAAATAGAACGGGAATTTATACATTATAACCCACGCCAAGAGTGGAGAAATTATAATGTTATTTTCCATGGAAATGACAACGATGATTAGAATCACTGTGGCTGCGTCATCTTCTATCTGCGGAACCAATTCCGCAAAGACAGATTCATTATTAATGACAGTTTCGAGAGGATGCGGTTACGATAGACAAGGTGGCGCGGGCATATTGCTTGGCGCAATTTGACTAGGAAATGCACAAAACTTGCATCAAAATACAAGTTCACTTTCTGTATCCGATCAAATAATTAACTAATCCCCACGTAGGTAGGTAAAAAAAGATAGACTGCCGCATAACGCTGTCTCGACACAACCTCCGTGTTTCATTTACATTCATGCATGGTCTAATGGCTTAATCCATACTATTCTATTCCATCGATTCTAGATACATAATTTTTTCTTTTGAAGGTCAGGCCTAAATTTTGAAATGTTTTTTAATCAGAAATGGAAGAACTAAGTTGGTCGTATTACACCCTGAGATTACACCCACCTTAAATTCAAAATAAACGGGTAGAAAAACTGTACGTTACTAGGAAATCCGACATTTCTTCGTGATAGGGAAAAATTTTCTTGGCTTATATCTGTGTGCGAAAGGAAAAACGGAATGAGTCAATAAAATCGAGTTTTGAGTTAAGTATGCCGAGTTGTTCATTAGATACATATCTACCAAGGAAAAAATAAATGAGTCAGAAAATAAAAGAATGTGCTATTATTTATTTAAGAACATGTGACACATGAAATAATTACATACAAAACACGAAATCTCAAATTTTTTTTTTGGCTTTCCTGAACATTTGCGTTTATTGACTTATTTCGTTCTTCCTCGCGCACACAGATATATCTATTAAAAAAATCCTTGATAAGAATTCAGACCGAGATGTTTTCTACTCGTGGTATTTGACTAATTTCTTCTTTTGGTGCTCTACCTTATCGGAGGTTGGATATCATCAGGGCAATCTTTACCCTGCAGGCTGCAGCGCAGAATATTGTGAAATAATCTATAAATCGAGGTACTATTTCGAACGATTCATAAACCACGATTTTCGTGGAATTTAAGATTCGAAAAAATACATTGCCTTAAGAAGAGTTTAACAGTTTTCCCACTGTTGTGTTCAAGAAAAATGTGTTTCTTTTAACAAAATTGCAGATTATTGAAAACTTTTCTTATTTATCCTTTGCTACCCTGAATACACTCACAAAGTTTGAATATTGTGATGTCATGCTGTCGGTTTTCATTATTTTGAGATTCATACAAAGCATTATTGTGCTTCTGAAAATTTATTAAATTGATATTTTAAACAGAATTTTATTTTTGTAGAGCCGATCTCGCCATAGGGCGAAACACTGGCGAAGAACCGCAAACCCAAACATAAAACGCTTCATGTTTATAAGAAATGAGTAGCGGATGGAACCGTGATGGGTTTCAAACATCGCTGTTGTAAATTAATTGTAAACATCGTTTGTTTTTGAAAAACCCACATTGACTTCCCCGATGACTTTACGTAGAACACTGATACTCGGAATTGATTCCGAATGGCACGGGAATACTATGAAAAACCCGCTTCCAATGACTGGTCTAACGTGATTATTACAATACAACATTAAAGTCTTTTACAGGAATTGAACGTGCGGTCTAATCCTGGAATAAAGACGGTTTCCGCTGTCTAACGGAATACGCACTCGATTTTGAGTTTGGAGCTAGAAATTCAATTTTCTATGCGATGAAACTGTTTCTTAGGCCTATTTTAGTCGTACTAATTTTCACCACGTTCGGGTTCATGTTAGGACTGGACTGCACCTCGCGGATGTCAGCGTCACACTAAAACGTCAGAAGAGCACGATTATAGACTTCACGACTGTGAAATCGGCCTTATATTATTGTACTGTTGATAAGGTAAATTTAAAAAAAATTGAGGATTCAATTATTGACTCACTTTCTTTGTTGCAACTCATCCAGTTCAACATTCCTCGCCGTAGACTCAGAAACAATGATTTGCTGTTCCTCAATCATCGCTCTACACATTAGTATCATTCTTCACTGTCCAGAATGTCGAGACTTGTTAACTCAAGCCATGATCTTGAAATTTTTGATATCAGTCTAAATGATTTTTGTCATTCTTTACGCTCTACCAAAACCTCGACTTGACCTTGGCTTTGATTTAAATGTTCTAATATATAATATATGTTAGTCCTATTTTTGTCATGCTTCATCATAATATTATGTATGTATTGTTCTTTCTCTGTTGCTCCTTTTTCCCATTTCGTGTTAAGTTTTTTTTTTGTAATGGTCCGTTAGTTTAAAAATAAATAAAAAATTACTCAGATGCATGGACGCATCCTTACACTGTCTTGGCACACACTTCTTGTTTCATTCATATGCATGCATCGTCTCATACATATTATTGACATAGCCCGGACTCGAGCTTTTGTTTCACTTGATTGTGCCATGTATTCCTGGATCATTCCTGACTCCTTCCATCCATTTGATTGAAGACTTTGATTTAATTTTCATTTACAAAATTATTAATTGCTTTATTGACTCACCTTCTCTGTTGCAACTTATCCAGTTCAACATTCCTTGCCGTAGACTCAGAAACAATGAATTGCTGTTCCTCAATCATCACAATACTAACTATGGGTATAATTCTCCAATGTACAGAATGTCAAGACTTTTAACTCAAGCCATGGTCTTGAAATTTTTGGTAGCAGTCTAAATGATTTTTGTCATTCTTTACGACTCTACCAAAACCTTGACTAGACCATGGCTTGAATGTTCTCACTTATGTTTATTTTGCCTTATTTTTGTCATCGCTTCATTTATTTTTATGTATATGCTATTCCTTCTCTGTTGATCTTTTTTCCATTTCGTGTTTTATATGTATTTTTTGTAATTGGACTTTAGTCCGTTAATTTATAAATAAATAAATTTGAACGTCACGCTTTCTGACACTCCTTTATCGGTTAATCCGTTCTACATGTATGAACTGTCTATTTTCTCCTTTACATTTGAAAGAAAGGTACTTGAGAAATGCGTCTTGATTCCTACTGTCTCGCGGTAAAGCAGCCAACACCTTATATTTTTTATTCGTAAAACTAATAAAAAAGACAATAGCTTGAAAAAACGCTGTGGCAAGAGATAATTAAAAAAAATATATTCGCTGGACTCGATTTTCTCTGCCTACCGACCAAATTACACATACGATACAATTTTGCGAAATCCATACTCGTCGTTAAGGATATACATATTCATGTAAATATTTAGGGAAACATCTGTTAAAATCCAGAAGGCATAAATAATAAAGCTAATCTATGCGTCATTTTGTATCGCATTTAAACTCAACAGGAAAAATGGTATTGAATATTAATTCATTATTATTCCGAGATTTATACGGTTTCGACTAAGCAAAAAAAAATATATGGAGGAAATATAAGTACCGCAGAGTTTATGATACCTTGGTAGATGATGCCATTAGTCGGTTTTTGGACATTTAATGAGATACCGCACAATAGCCCAATTGCCAGAACCAGTGAGACTGTGGCAGCTCTTATATTAAGAATTGGGTAGAAGGAAAAGTGATTGAATATTGAGGCAGAACTTAATCATTACAACCAGTTTCATTGTGTACGGGCTAGTAAAAACCATGTTTTTTCACATAAAATTAGAACATAGTAAAAAAAAGTACATTTGCTTCCAGTGTGAAAAATACTACTTCAGTACAGCATTAAGAATCGAAATGGCTTTAGCTGTGTTTGGTAGGAAAAAAAGCCGGCGACTTCCCAAACTTTCTCGTCTCCTTCTTCCCCCACGTCTTTCATCTTCACAACATTTCCCAGAGTGGGGATGCCATAGTTCCACTGGCTTCGGACATTTAGGATTGTGGACGGTTACAATTTTTTTTAAAAGACTACGAATAAACTGGAAATATTAGAATTTTCCCTACCCCCATCATGTTAAGCGGGAAATGTTGCTTGTGCAACGACGGAAGACTTAGCTAGCGGAGGACTGAACCCGCGACGCCTGGGGTGATAACTCGACGCTTTGCACCACTCCGCCACTAACCGGTCAAAGCGTCAAAAATAAGCGCTAACTATGAGGAGTATTGCTTAAACTTGGCAAGTGTTATACGACAAGACATATCTTAACTTGTATCGATATAAATGTAATTACATATTATCCGACATATTAATAATATTTATCTCGTTCGTGAAAGTAACCCATAAAAACGGCAAGTCTCTAATAATCGCTTTAATTCAAAGATTTCTACACAGATATCAAATGAGTTGAATGCAGTTTTTTATCAGCATTTGCGTACCGGTAACCTCAGCAACACACAGGCGTTGGTGGTTAGCGGGATTACGTTTGTCGGTGGGTTATAGCCTACGAGAATATAGTATAGTCCTATCGAAAAATAATAAAGAAATCTACTACTGTAATAAGAAATAATAATGAAGCCCAAAATAATAAACTGCAGGTTATACAAAATAGGGGGATGATGATGATTTTGAAACGTAATATTTTTATTAGAGTTAAAATTATGTTACGAAATTTAAATATGACAACACCTAAACAACATTTAATACATAATACTTTAACGATGATTTACAAGCTTAAAAATAACATGCTCCCTAAATATCTGCTAAATAATATTAAAATGTAAATATTCACAATTACCCTACGAGAAGTTGTCATGATTTTAGGCTTCCCAAAACGAAACTTGTGTGTACTCAAAACAGCGTGTTTTATAAGGGCCAAAAACTTTTTAATAGTCTTCCATATGCCTTAAAAGAAGCCTTAAGTCTTGGCACTTTTCGTAGGATTTGGGCTAAATATGTTGAAAAAAAAACCTGTGGTTCTTAAGATTACTAAGATTTTAATGTATATATGCTGTATAGGAACCTTATATTCTTTGTTCTATTATTGTGAAATATATAAATGTTTTTCTTACTAGATGTGTGAAAAAAAATTTGCATACATCTAAATAAAAATACAAAAACAAAACAAATATGTGATATAAATGAAGAACTCAGCGATCGAGCAGTTAAGATCCTCAACTACGAATCTAGAGGTCACGGGTTCAAATCCCGACGTGCGCAAATTATTTATTTTTTAAAGAAAACCCGTAAAAAAAAACGAAAAAACCGTTTTTTTTTTTTTACTGTATTTTTTTTCTTAATTTTTATTTTGTACCCCGATAATGCTTAGGCTAAGCAAAACCGTTCGGTCATAAAAAATAAAATAATATCCGTAGTCATGAACAAAGTTATTTTTTTCATTTCTTTAAATATGTCAAACCACAAAGTGATTGCTTTCTACGAAAATATATTTATATTGTATTAATGTGTTATTTTACATTTAATTGACATGTTTAAATATGTAGTATATTTGCGGCACGTTCCAGAGTGGTAGAGTGGTGAAAGAACACCATTCAGAATCGAAAAGATGCTTAAATTGGCTTTAGCCGTGTTTAATAACCAGATCTGAATAGCCAGCTACTTCCCTATAGCCTCACAATAAATCCCGATTGGAGATTCCGTAGTCCCAGTGGTCCCGGACAGTTGGGACTCTTGTGCGGTATTCCCAATAAAAAAGCATTGTAAAAAAAAATCACAATAAAAGTAATTTTTGTTAATCAAACTTAATGCCTCCTTATTGTAATCTCTGCGAGTCTTCTCTCGGTAATTTCAATGAGACGTCTATCGCGCAGTTGTTACTTAGATTATTATTGGTGGTGCAGTCTTTGTTCGCACTTACCGCTCTGCCAGATGCCTCATACAAACGGGTAGGCTACTAAACGTATTTGGCGACAGCTGCGGCGAAGAATTAAAAATAAAATAAAACCACTTCGAACGAGAGTGGTATGCGGGTAATTGAATGTGTTACCTTTGTCGTTCAGTCCAGAAATGAAAACAACCTTTTTTCTCGTTCGCGTGCAGGCTAAATGCTTTGACGGCAGGTGTTCGCACCTTAGACTGGATAATGTAGAAATCGCAGCATAACAAAGTAAGCAAACGAGTATGTTACCAAAACTGAGGCTCCAAAATCAACACGATTTAAAAATTATCCGCAGATTGACGAAATCATGTATAGTAAACCCGAAATCAAACAAATATTTAGTTTTACCTCTGTCGATCGGTTTCGGAAGATGAAAGGGTTTCTACCTTTTAAAACATTATTTTTTCTGGCTATGGAAACTGCGATATGAATATGAAAAGATTTTTTAAAATACATAATCATATAGCTATTAGTACTGGGCGTTGACGATAATTCGAAAAAAAAGCCACCGCCGTTAACGTGGGCAATTGTCAACTGTTAAATATAACCGTTGGAAATAACGCCGGCGTCGACGCGACGATATTGATTTTAATAATAATAATCCCCTGTTTGGAAGGTGTTGGATCGTTGGTGCCGTTGGGGGTGTTATTTTGTATAACTTGACGCTAGGCGCTATGTATCGGTTGTTTCGGATAGGAAAATCCATTGTTGAATATAACCGTTAAAAATAATTCCGATGTTGATGCGACAATATTGATTTTAAGACAGTTGGATCATTGGTGCCGTTGGGGGTGTTATTTTATAACAGATATACTCGTACATATTACCTGCCATCGGTAAATTGACTTGATGCTAGGCGCTACGTATCGACCGTTTCGGATAGGAAAATCCACAAAGACGTCTAGTAGGGAGGTATACAACCAAAATATAATTCCAAATTACGCATAATATCGTTCTCGGAGTATACACTATTACACATTTTTGTTTATTTGGCGCTAGAGCTAAAACAATAGATACATACTCAGTAAACGTTAAGACTGCGTTGCGTTAGATAATATTCGTATGTAGCTATTGATATCCAACGGCATCTAGCTGTTATTTCCAACGTCTAGTTATATTTTGATAAACTATTGATAGCTAAATTATGGCCGGATATCAGATACTCAATATAAGTAACCGCCAGATGAAAGACGACCCATTCCGTACGAAAAATTGGCGGTAGCTTTGTCTAGTCAGCGGATACTTGATTATTATTCTCTTAGTCGTCATCTATTCACATTCCCTTCCATAAAATAACCTAAAAATTATATTATTCATGTATAATTTTTACAGGGAAAGCGTTAAATGCAAACTCGGGTTCTCTTGAAAATATGTTTTATACCAATTTAAAGAAAATATCTGAAATGCTGCAGCAGTTGTGAAGTTTTAATCAAAACAGTTTAACTGTTACCGATGTAACCTTGGAGTAAGAAAGATACAAGAAAAGTTATCACATAATATCGCACCACTTTCAGGTATGTGCATATTTTCCGTCTCCCGCGTCTCCGCCCATTACGTTTTATTATGCCACATAACTCATCGGTTTTCGAGGTTATATCCTATATTTTTGTTGATGACAATACTGTGAAAAGTGGTTATACAAATAAACGCTACATTATGTCGACATGTGCTACGAATGGATGTAAAAAGGTGTGTCCATGAAACCCTAGCCACGCCCGAGTCTGGAAAAAATCAACAATCCTGAGTACACTGTTTCGCAAAGCTATCCTCCCTGTACATTATTGGTCCGAGGATGTAACATATTATCTTTTTCATCTTCGACGATAGGACACGCCATCGTACGGAATCTCTCATTTTGTTTCTCGTATAAATAATAATACTCTTGGCCGAGGTTAGTTTAGCCAGGGGGCGAAAGGTGCAGTGGAGGTCCCGACAGAGTAACATCTGGTGCAGATGGTCAGATATTCTCTCAGTGTAAACCTACCGCGCGTGCTTTGGCGAGGAATTTATCGAGCTTTTATTATAAATATTAACCCTCAAAGGGAAACAAACATTATTCTACAAATAAATCGGCGATGAGGCGTTATTTAAAAACAAACGAATTAATTTGCATTAATTCATTCAACGACCTCCGTGGTCCAGTGGTAAGACGTTCGACTACGAATACAGAGGTTGCGGGTTCCAACTCGGCGTGCGCAAATATTTTTGTATGATTAATACAAAATGATATTTGTATAGTATATTTGCGGCACGTTCCAGAGTGGTAGATACTCTAAGTATCGCCCTGGTGAAAGACCACCATTCAGAATCGTAACGTTGCTTGAAATGGCGTTAGTCGTGTTTAGTGACCAGATCTGAATAGCCAGATACTTCTAAACCTTCCTCATTCCCATCTCCTTCCTGTAAAGGTCCACCCATCCGCGCCACTTGTGCAGTTTAACCCATGTCAAGAACCATTCATACAAATGTCCTTTTGTATTTCTTAATTGCTTCTTTTAATGTCTTTCTGTCTCTTAAATTGTATTGTAAGGGTAGATTTCTAAAATCCTTTTGAACGTGCATTATTCCATAGACCACATGTTGGACTATGACCTTTAAGTTGACCATTTGCCACGACTCTGTTCTACCCTCAGCCCTCAACCTATTTCATCTCAGCATTCCTATTCAGATCGCACTGCCGTGCGGTTCTTAAATATCTTCAGTTAAAGGTTTAATTATTATACTTTAAAAATTCTTCCAATAAAAACTATGCAAGTAAAGTGATTATATTTTATTCTACATCCCCCGAACAAAAGCGCGCCTTACCCAAGGAGCATCTGTCGAGTTCGTCAGCGAACATTACATTCCCTTCCTTACTGCCTTCAGTCTCACAACAGCCTCGCAAAATATCCCAATCGGGGATGTCATGGTTTCACTGACTCGAGACGATTGGGAGCAGTTGTTATGTTGCGATACATATTGATCAAATAAAAGTTATTTGCGCACGCCGGGTTTGAACCCGCGACCTTTGGATTCGTAGTCGAGCGTCTTACCACTCGATGTTATGACACATATTAATTAAATATAAGTTATTTGCGCAAGCCGGGTTTGAACTTGCGACCATAGACTCATATATAGACTTAATTGAACTTGAACAAGTGTTTCATTTCAACAAATCTCGAATTCCAAACGAGGTCCCCGAAGAGGAAGCCGGTGCCTATTGCGGTTCAATGTGCTGGACGTGATACGTCACGTTCTGTATTAAGTAGGTACCGGCGTTCGTGATTTATTTATTGACGGTGGCATTTTTTACTTTAACAGAGGTTAAACGCTTCGCGATTTGAGCACGCAACGCCAAAAACCTCTAAAATCAGATTAAGTAAACATTGTAAATAACACGAGGCGGCACGACATGAATAATATAATATAATAATATATACGCTTTTCTACTTTTTTTCATTTAACCCGGTAGGAAGACAGGTATTTGCTGAATCGTATTATTTTAAAAATACAGAAAATAATATGTGCACATGAAATGTGCCGTTCTGATACTAATTGGACGTAGTAATGCAAAAAAGCATTCAACCCCAAACCTTCCTCTTCCCCATTTACTTCCCTGCCCACTATTTTCAGCCTCACAACATGCCCCAATTGGGGATGCCATGGTCTCACTGGCTCTGGACGGTTGGGAGCAGTTGGGACATTAGAGTACATAGAGTGGTACCTATCCAAGGCAGTGTACTCACCTTTTGATGATTTTTGCCAGACTCGGCAGACCTGGGCGTGGCTAGGACTAGGGCTTGGGTATTTATACATCCATTCATAGCACATGTCGACATAATGTTTTTGTTTATTCGTATAACCACTTTTTCACAGTGTATCAACAAAAATATAGCTTAAAACCTAAAAAAACCGTATAGTTGTGTCGAGTTTAGTCGCATATGAAAACATGTGGGCCGAGTCCCCGGAGACGCGGGAGACCAAGATCATCCTTACAGTACATAAAAGCGGTGTGTTATTTTTGCTGTCTCTTTCTCTCTCGTGGTGTACGACGTAAAAACCCGGAGAAAGTGATTTATCGCAAGTTTGTATAGGTTGGGTAAAAAGAATTAGCTCTCTCTCTCCATACATTGTTTCTCCAAGGTCGGGATTCTTGTGTGGTATTCAACATAAATATTACTAGCGGAAACTTCACCGGTAAATGCAACAAAGTAATCACGTAATATGTCGAAATGTTTATAAAACTGTACGTTTTCCCAAATAAAAAATAAATACACGATTATACCAATGAGCGTGATGCTACGTAAAAATGTACATCTAATTAATATTATATTGTGTAGACAGAGGTTTCGTTTTATTATCTCTGGGCAATTGAGACCTTTGAACAATAGATATCAAATGAAAAAATAAATACGTACCTTTCCCCATTCGACCGCTCTAATTCCAAAATAATAAAAAAAATCACGACATTCCGCAATAACGGGGGAGTCAAAGGACCACTGATTTCGAAGTAAAAATTATAAAGCCAAATTCACCCAGTATGAAATTATTCGAATCACCAAAAATATTAAAGAGTTTATTTCAAAATGGTGGATGAGTCGTTTTGAATGTTGAAGTAATGATTATTTCATGTGGCAACTCCTGTGCAACGGCTTCCATTACGATTTCCTACATTGTGTGACGTAACCGTCCGACGATGACGGGGAGGCGAAACCGGTCATGCGAGACGTTTAGCACTGTTTTCGCTATTACTGCCTGCAGCACCGTAAAGCGGAAATTATTATTGTACTGTATTATTCAACCAGCGAGGGCTTGAGTCATTTCAAATGTGTGGAAAACCTATTTTCTTTCTGACACTTACTTTCGCAGATAGTCAAAACTGTATTTTAAAATTGATTATTGAAACAATAATATTACTTAAACAATGTCTAACTTGATCGATCGGTAGCTGAGTGAACAAACGCGTCGGATTCCCACCCGGGCGTCGTGGGTTCAATTCCTCTGCTGGCTAAGTCCTCCATCATTGCACAAGCAACATCTTCCGCTCATCATGATGGAAGTAGGAGGTTTTTTTTTATATATTGTCAGGTTATTCGTAACCCGGGAATGTTTGTCTTTCTTTAAGAAAAAAAAATGTGAACTGGAAAAACAAAGACAGAAAAAAACAGGTGCGACCGAGAATCGAACAAAGAGTGTTTTTATAGTGAATACGGCACAAGAGTCCCAACTGCTCTTAACCGTCTGGAGCCGGTGAGACTAATTGGAGTAAGTTGGGAGGCTGAAGGTAGTGGGAAGGGGAAGGGGAAGGAGACGAGAAGAGGAAGGTTGGAAAGTACCAGGCTATTCAGATCTGGTCACCAAATACGGCTAAAGCCATTTTAAGCAAAGTTTAGATTCTGAATGGTGGTTTTTACTGAGGCTGAAGGAAGTAGAATAGAAGAAGGATATGGGAAAGAAGAAGGTTGGGAAGTATCAGGCTATTCAGATCTGGTCACCAAATACGATTAAAGCCATTTCAAGCAACGTTTCGTTTCTGAATGGTGGTCTTTCACCAGGGCGATTTGAGATATTGAATAATATTAATATCATGGGGCTTCATTAATTAACATAGGGCATTTATTAATTTACAGTGCACAAGAGTTTAACTGCTCGGAGTCGGGTGCTTCCAGTTAGGATTTGATCAGTGGCTTGGCTACAAACTCCCGCCCTCCGAGGCAAATTGGTAAACTGCCCCAAGTATAATAGTATAACTTATAACATAACTATTTTTTGTTGCTAAAAATTAGAAAATCTGTTGGTCATAGAAACAATTTCATGCATTTTGCATCGCTCTTCCCGTGTCCGTGTGTCACATAATTAAAGTGTATTCTTATTTTAAATTCCTATGTAAATGATACCATGCCATTGTTTACTTTATATAGTCACGATAATAAATAATTTTCCGTATTCTCAATTTCACGAAAGCAAAAACAATACATAAATTATGTGATATTATTAATATACTGATCTTGGGCATAAATTTGCTGATTTTAAATATATTTCTTTGGAATAAATTACTTTTTATTGTATAATATTCATGAAGAAAATAGCAACCATGCCGGGAAATAAATAAATTAGCGAATAAACTGATATTTTTAGCTTTACAACCCGGTTCCGCCAGAGTTTGTATACTAGTTTTACTTGTTGAATAATAAAACATTTTGTTTAATTTTTTGACGGTTGACTCATTTTTCAATGACACATTGTTCAAGCTGAAAATAGAGCTATTTAAACATCTATGAGTTAACCTAAAAATTACAATTTTGCAAATGTCATGACGTCAGAACTCACGGTTCAAGAGTTCTTTCTGCTTCATACAATCAGATTTTGATTTGATAGTTTAGATTACATTGGATACCTTTCTCGTCCGAATTAATTTCGGTAGATTTAAAAAATATATGACGTTAGATTATAAATTAAGGAATTATTTTGAGTATTCCACATAAACTTTTTGATAAAAATTTTGCTTATAATATGTGATTACAAACAACTAAATACAAAAATAAAAATAGGTTCTTTGAAAGTTTTTTTTCATGGAAAAGTTTCCTTCGCATGACAGAATTTCAAACACATAAGATTGTTTACGTAATGAAGTGTGTACGGAATAAACTCAACAAAACAAAAACAAATAGTGTTGCCAGAGAAGGTTCACTAAATCATTTGAAAAAGTATCAAATAAATAGGATTAGTACTTACTTCGTAATTTTTTTCAAAGTTCATGTAATTTTAAAATAACTCTGGTTGAGAAAGAGTTTAAACATTTTTATAGCAAAACAACAAGTTACGCCGCTTTGTACATTGCTTTGGTATAATAATTATAAAATCGTTTTTTTTAAATGCTTATGTATATTAGTGAGTTCGTGCAATGTTTTCAAAGTACCTGCGAAAAATAATACACGAAGAACCAAGTTCAAACCATTGCGTGCTAACCAACCGACAACCACTGAAAAGATAAATCGATAGAAGTGTGTTCTGGGTGTGTTTGCGTGCCCGATGAAGGTCAATTTTTACTTACTTCTGGTGAAATTGATCAAAACATTATTCAAAATACTGACATTATATTTTTTTACAGTGAATACCGCACAAGAGTCTCCAACTACTCTAAACCGTCTAGAGCCAGTGGGACTATGGCATCCCCAATAGGGGCATGTTGCGAGGCTGAAGGTAGTGGGGAGGGGGAGATAATGAGGAAGGAGAAGGTTGGGAAGTACCTGACTATTCAGATCTGGTCACCAAACACGCCATTTAAAGCAACGTTTCAATTTTGAATGGTGGTCTTTCACCAGAGCGATACTTAGAGTATCTACCACTGTGGTATAATTAATCACGCTTCTAGGGATTTTTCGTTCAGTGCCGATAACGAAGCATAATATAATATAGAATTACGACTGTTGAATTATTTAATCTTGTAAGAAATAACACAACGAGGACTCGATGCTTGCATTTCTGTGACCTTTGACTTGAAACATAAATATTACGATAGTAAATACAAGTATTGTTAATAACATAATGTATTGGCAACAATAACGCTTAAACAAATTATTTGGTTACTCTGACACCATTATAAATAACACTGCATCATTTGTATTATGTTGATATAATGATATACATTATGTTAACATAAAAACTTCAGCAGTTGTGTAAAACTGTGGCCATATTGTCTGGGGACATGGCACAGCCACATCGACAACTAAGCAGATCAATACGATAAATTAAGTTAACGCTCAATATGTTGATAATTTAATCAATGTCAGGAAAAAAATCGCCCTACGATGGTAACACTGACATATTTTACCTAGTGCGTTTTTTGACAGTTTTTTTATCGTTTTGAAACGTCAAATTCAAAGGAGTTCGTTGGCAAAATTGATTTTATTAATTATATTAGGCATTTGATGGTTGTTTTTTGACCAAGAGTTGTAAGCCATTCATTACCCGTGATGTACCGAATAAGTGTCAAAATTCCATTCCCCAAAATTCATCTTTCATGCTAGGGCGGTGGCAATTTCTTTCAACCTACTCAAAATAACTGGGACTAAATAGACGTATAATGTATTTTTCATAATTATTTTCTAAAACCGTAAATTAATGAACGGTTCGTATTTGGCTGAAGTGATTTTGACGTAAGTCTGGCGTGCGCAGTTTCATGACCGCTAACAACTGTCACCGGGACCGCCTAAACATTGGCGGGCGTGACGTCACAGCCTTTTTCCGCATGAAAATATAATTTGGGTGGATATTCAAAACACGCACTATTGAAACAAAGAAAGCATGAAAATAAATAAAAACACAGTATTTTTGTATATTTTCCCTATTTTTATTAATATAGTGAAAATACCCTTGTACCTTTAATGAAAATAACTTTTTTGTTATTAATGCATATAATCGTATGAGATGGCGCTGGAAAAAACTTCAATGTTTTGGGAATGCTTCACCAACTACTAGTTCTTTAAAATGAATTCTTCGCAGTGAACACTTCAATTGAAGTCGAACTGGCCAAATAGATAGATATTTGAAATTAGAGATGGTCGATATCAGAATTGGGTGTTGCGGTTCCGCCGAATGCCACAGTCAACATTTTAAGTGCGTTGGAGCACTTTATTCCATTTTTAACGCAAAATTTAATACATATTCTTTGATTTATTTTTTTCAAAAAAAAATCGAAGAACACACAAAAACGTGACTAACCTTTCCAGTTGTCCAAAACAAACTACTAATCCAAAATGGCTGATAATGTTAACATATGATAAACATGTGTATCAACATTAAAAAAAATCGATAATCGAATGTACACAGCCCGCGAAAGATCCAAATTCACCTTTTCTTTTGAACAGGCCTCGTATGTGAAGAACTAGGCGGTCGTAACATTAAAAGTCCAACACGTAGAGCATGTTAATCCATACAAACAAATAATGTCTTAACTATAAGAGGTGGTGTAATGTAACGTGATGAATAGTCTATCCAATACACTTTCTAGATGTACAGCTGTGCTCGAGTAGAAGTGGCGTATGTTAAGAAAACGAAAATAACTGCCGAGTTTGCATAAACCGGAAGAAAAATCGATTCCCAACACACACCACTTTTCGCTTGACCTTTGCGGAGAATGCCAAGGACACTACTGCATACGATGCATTTATGAAATGCATTAATGCATATAAAATGTTGAAGGGCACGAATTTAAAACCTCACACCGAAAACAAGGAGAAAATACGACACGGAATGGAAAAATTCTTCGGACGTTCGGCGGAGTTATATGAAAGTTTCTACGGCTGTAGCACGGTCTCTAAAGCATAATGGTATACGCATTTGACTATGATTTTGGAGATCGCAGGTTCTATTCATGCCGTATCGCAAAAATATTACCGTTTTTGTATTGAAGGAGATTTTTGTGCATCGTTAATATAACTCGAATGACTGTCCTTTCAGTAAACCATATGTAAATATCAAGTATAAAGTAGAAAAAATAAGGGTATAAGCCTCGAACGGTGAGCTCTGACGTCATGAAATTTGCAAAACTTCTGCTCCACATTTTCCCTCATCTACCGATTTAAGTCTTATAAGAATCTGCTTCATAGTATTAATAATAATAATAATAACAGTGAAGTTATATAGCGCAGTTTTGTGATATTTCACCTCAAGTGCGCTTCATACTAAATTAATAATAATAAATTAATAACTTTTATAGCGCCGCTTTCGTGGGAAAATCACCTCAAGGGCGCTTTAGAGCTAATAAGACTAAGTAACAAGGAGAAAATAATATATAATATGTATACAAATTAAAACTATCTAAAATCATGATCGTTATCATAAATCATGAGGTACTGTTATTATTACAAAAGCAGCTGTTTGTGTCGATTGGGAGATTATTCCACATCTGTCCTACTCTCCCGATCTTCACATACTCCGCTCTCAACCCAATCTCATTTTAAAAGCGGCGCTTTATATACTTCTTCACTGCCAAACGGCGGCCTTCGTGGCCGAGTGGTGAGACGTTCGAAGTGTAAACTTCCCAACACGGCGCTTCCGCCCTTTTGCCTTTCCGGCGACGATATATATTTGTTAATCGGCTGATTTTATTTCTGGACCACTCTCTCTCTCTCTAATAAATCCAGAGTTACTCTCGATCTCTGCGAGTGGCCGATTGGTAGCTCGCCGCATTTGGGCGTTCGGCGAATTCACGGCTCGGTGGCTACTGGCGAAAGTTGAACAAGAGGTATATTACGCGCAACGAGTGTTCAATTGTGTAATTATTATATAAGACGGTAGATTTTAATTAAAATGAAGCCTACAATAACCAATAATTAATAAAGTGCTGCGCGTAAATTCGTTATTTTGCACGATTCTTCTCGCTGCAGCTCCATTTAGTTCGTTGTACTTTGAATTGAAAAACACTTTCGACTATTGATAAAATTAAATTAAATTTTTCTGCATTGCCTACGATTGAATCTCAACGCTCTAACAGTCTTTAGATTCCACTCTTGAGGTCCTGAGGAAATCCCGTGGTTTTAAAAATAAATAAAAATTATAGTGAATACCGCCCAAGAGTCTTAACTATTGCATCCCCAATTGTGGTATGTGTGAGGCTGAAGGTAGTGGGGAGGGGAAGGTTTGGGAACTACCTGGCTATTCAGATCTGGTCACCAAACACGGCTAAAGCCATTTTAAGCAACTTTTCGATTCTGAATGGTGGTCTTTCACCAGGGCGATACGAATATCTACCACTCTGGAACGTGCTGCAAATAAACTATGTATACTTTAAACAAATAATTAAATGTGTTGTGACACATGTTATTTAAATAAAATTTATTTGCGCACGCCGGGTTTGAACCCGCTACCTCTAGTCAACCCAGAAAGATAATAAATCGGAACAGAATATATTATTTTTGATTACTAACTTTGTCATGAAAGATTTATATTGAAAAGCCAATTACTCTTACATTAAAAAAAAGAAAAGACAAACATTCCCGGGTTACGAATAACCTGACAATATTTGAAAAACTCCTACTGCCATCATAAGAAGCGGAAGATGTTGCTAGTGCAATGATGGAGGACTTAGCTAGCAGAGGAATTGAACGCACGACGCCCGGGTAGGAATCCGACGCGTTTGTCCACTCAGCTAGCGAGTATATCAATTTTAGTACAGAATAACACAATTATAATCTAATACATGTTTTATAAATAACAGCTTTATAAGAAAGAAATGTTACACTATCATTTGCGTGCATACCAAGTGTATCATGTTTATGTGGCGTGACGATTTCACGGGTAGTATAGAATAAATAAAATTTAAAAAAAAACACGAAAAATTGATGTGGGTACCTACACAAAGTAAGAATTACTTATCAACTCAGGTTATTTACTTAGATGGATTAAATAATGTAGATACGTTATTGAGACAACGCGCGTGAATGCACTAAACCGAGTCCGCGAGAAATACTTGATATTTACTGCGTTTAGTATCACACAAACATTCGTTCGACAGACAAGCTGTCACCAGCTGTCACAAATGCGTCGCTGTAGGCTCCTTTGAGAAAGAATGCCTTGAGAGGTGTAAAAATCATTCGGGAGCAATAAACATATCTCATGGAATTTCTTTCCATTCATAATTACCCACAAATCACTTTTTATTTCAATTCAATAAATACAATTATTCACAAGGTTTAAAGGTTTACGAAAACGGTGTGAGATAGCGAATGCAGAAATACATAAGTGTGAAGAAGACAACCACGGCTAGTTGGGCGATACCCGAATATAACAGTAGCGTGGGACGTTCATATAGCTATCTCATCCGTACACACATATTCTCTGAATGGCTATCCTTTTCATAAGCGGGTGACGCGGGAAACGAGACGGTTCTAGTGGTGCTACATTTTTCGTAAGATTTGTATGAATATGACGTGTCTTGTATTTTATGTCTATGGTTGTATCCATCGTGTAAAGGTGTAAATCGAGACACAATTATTCTCAGGAAGAGACTAATTATTGTGACTCACAATCTCGTGTAATAAATACATTGTACGTTTACCTTGTTCGGCAATAATAATCTCAACCTCCAATGACACAGATCTGCGGGTGTCATGACGTATAATGTCGTCGCGGGTGTGAAGGAGAGTGGATTGCGCCAGTCGCCCATTTACAAGGGACGACGCACAAAGAATAATGATTTCTTTTCGCAAGCATTTTGAATTGAAAATCAACATGGCCGCTTGCAGCCCGCCTCGTATTAATTGGATTAACCTTTCCGTAATTGAAATTAAATAGCAAACGTACGATCCTGAGGGGGGGTGACGTAGTTGCCCTATTTGACCCTTTTTTCTAAAACGTTTTCATGACATCATCTTAAATAATACTAAAAGAGTGTTTTATTCATAATATATCAGTAATCTCTATCAGATATCGCTCGATAATCTCGTCCGGGGTGACATTAAAACACCCCACGGGAGTGTTAACTAAAATATATGTACAAAGTACCTTTTTGGGACACGTTTTCATATGTTGTAAATAAATAAATAAAAATTATTTCATGTCATAGAATTTTTTCACAAATTTCATAACGCCAGAGCTCACCGTTTTCGATTTAATGTGGGATCTTCTGGTGGTTTTATTAAAAAAAACGGAATAATTCCGAGTCTTTATCATTTTAAAAGTATTTTTCCTTACTTCTGGTGAAATTAATCAAAGTTTTTTAAATATCCAAATTCTTTCTAAAACATAATCAATTTCATTGGTCTGTTTGGGTTCTAGTAGTCAAAAGGTCTTATGAAAATCGACAATAACAGATACATTTCAAATTGGTGTGGATCACACTTTTATGGATTTTTCGTTCAGTGGGTTTAAAGCTGTAACCAAAAAAATCTTGAATCTTAGACACAAAAAGCCATTTAACCCAAACTACGTACATTCCTACTCATTTACTGCTCATTAGTTCGCCCTCATCTAGAATATGCTAGTGTAATTTGGTCCTCTTTCTATACCGTTCATATTCATCATATTGAATCCGTACAACATCGCTTCTTACGCGGTATTGGATGGAGATTGGGGCGAGAAAGGGGCGATTATTCATATGATGAAATTGAACAATTATTAAAAATGTCTTCATTAGAAAAGCGCAGGAAAGACTTCGATTTAATTTTCATTAACAAAATCATTAATTGTTTTGTTGACTCACCTTCTCTGTTGCAACTTATCCAGTTCAACATTCCTTGCCGTAGACTCAGAAACAATGAATTGCTGTTCCTCAATCATCACAATACTAATTATGGGTATAATTCTCCAATGTCCAGAATGTCAAGACTTGTTAACTCAAGCCATGGTCTTGAAATTTTTGGTAGCAGTCTAAATGATTTTTGTCGTTCTTTACGACTCTACCAAAACTATGACTAGACCATGGCTTGAATGTTCTCTCTTATGTTATTTTGCCTTATTTTTGTCATCGCTTCATTTATTTTAATGTATATGCTATTCCTTCTCTGTTACTCTTTTTTCTATTTCGTGTTTTATATGTATTTTTGTAATTGGACTTTAGTCCGTTAATTTATAAATAAATAAATTCCTAACAAAAGTTTGCTCCAGATCTCACTTTTAGCATGCGTTGAATACAGCGATTTCCACGGCGACATAGCTTCATGACGATACATAAATGCATCAGCATTTCTTCGTGGACAAACAAGTTAAAATCACATTAATGATAATGTGTTCTAGAAACCACTGCTGCGTATTTCCTAACTTGTTACTGGCTGGCAAGTGTTTCCAGAATAGACATTTCGATTCGCCTAATAAAGGTATCGACTCGTGATAGAAAATCAACAAACATTTTTTTTTTTTTAAATAGGTCATACAAAATACTGTACCTTGCAACATTTATTAGTCCCTCTCGTAGGCCTATAATAGATGATCTCTTTGATGGTTGGCTATCTTCCACCTTTGCCACTTTTCGTGTTCTGTCTGCCTGGTTTAGTGTTTAAATAATGAAGAAATTGCATTACACCCCGCTTTACGTCTAAACTTAAATTTGCACCACTTTTATTTGCGGTAAAATAACATAGAATAATAATGCGTTCTAGAAACCGCTGTTGCGTATTTCCTTTTATTACTTGACTGGCAAGTTTTTCTAGTGTAGGCATGTCAGTCGATTCGCATAGTAAAGGTATTAAACAGAAGTGAATAAAAAATAAAACTATACTCGTATCTTTAGTCTTCGTATATTCTTCTTATATATGAAGATTCGCATTTAATAGCGACTATAAAACAGAAAACTGTGTGTACGAAGCAGCAAAAACTCTTAAACGGTGAGCTCAAGCGTCATGAAATTTGCACACCTTTTTCTTTCTGAAATTTTAAGGTCACGCAACAATGGACATTGAAAATGCATATTGTCTTATTATTTGTTTTACAATTAAATGTATATTTCAAACATCTATAGATGAGGATGAAAATGACGTTGCGAACTGAAAATTTTCGTAAAATGTTCGCCTAAAAATTCTATTCAGGTAAAACTGTGCAAATTTCAAGACGCCGGTAAATTAATGAGTACATAATGTAGATGTCATTTGCTCCAGGGGTCCTAGCACGAAACATCGATATGGATTTTATCGACAATGTCGGTAATTTGGAAACGTTCCCGAGACCGACTGCAGATGGCCATGGCCACACACTCACGTCGACTAAACATGCTTAGTTTAGTCGATGAGAACTGTCGTTTGTTGGTTGGCGATCTGAATCAGAAGAAGAAGAAAGGAAGGGATGTAAAAGGCCATTTTAAGATAATAAATATCTTCAAATCGTTATTATTTCGCTTGATGCTAATTGCGATTGATAATTCGAATGCAACAAACATTTAAATTGCAGTAAAAATAAAAACTGTGTTAATGTTTCCGAGAATCAAGCGATTGTGATCCTTCGGCAAATTGCGCATACGAGTATTTCGGTAGCAATAAATAATGCGAGGGGCCGTCGACTACAATATTATCATAATACGAATGTGTTAATTTCTGCGATTTCCCTAAAAAGAAATGGCCAAATGCCAAGAGGACACAATGTATATGATATAGTCATATAGTGGTTAGGTGTAGGTATTGTTTGTCTAGAATGCAACATTATAGATATAAAAACTAGCAAGTCTTTCTTCAATCTTCTCCTTCGTAAGATGGAGCAGAGTTGGTGGAAGTCATACAAACAAAGAGTCGTGTTAGATAAACTCGATACAAAAACAGTTATTCAAAGCAAAATCCCTTCGATAATTACACATGCTACTCACAAATTGGTCTATTTAAGAGTCAGCACCCAAAAATACACACTTTTTGGCTTTCTAGTACAAGCAAAACTACAAATTATTTATCTGGTAATTATATACGGGTAGTTAGAAAAATGTCTAATGTTTCCAGTTAATACGATTCTTAAAAAATTATCCTTCAAATTCTTTATGAAATCAATGCTACTATTTTAGGTAAAACGTTCAAAAATGCCTTTGCTGGTTTTCAAACTACACCTTTTACTGACATTTTAGAATGTTTTTCATAGAATTTAAAGAATTACAGTTAAAACATTGTATTCACTGGAAACCACGACGATTTTGGTTTTCAAACAGTTGGATCGTTGGTGCCGTTGGGGTATTATTTTACAGTAGCTGTACATATTACCTGCTATCGGTACATTCACTTGGTGCTAGGCGCTACGTATCAGCCGTTTCGGATAGGAGCATCTACAAAGACGTCTAGTAGGAAGGTATACAACCAAAAGATCATCCCAAATTACGCATAATATCGTTCACGAAGTATACACTCTTACATCTTTTGTTTATTTGTCCCTAAAGCTAAAACAATAGGTACATACTCGGTGAGTGTTGAGCTTTGATTATATAGAGTTTAGTGGCATAATAAAAAATGTGGGCGGAGTCCCGCGGTGACCCAGGAGCCCAAGATCATTGTGACAGTACATAGAAGCGGGGTATTATATTTGTTGTCTCTTTCTCTCTCATGGTGTACGACGTAAAAACACGGAGAAAGCGATTTATAGCAAGTTTGTATAGGTTGGGTAAAAATATTTAGCTCTCTCTCCATACATTGTTACTCCAAGGTGTTGAGACTGCGTTGCGTTGAAAAATATTCGTATGTAGCTACTGATGTCCAACTGTCATCGCAGTTTTTTGTCAATAGCATTGGACGTTGACAGCTGTTATTTACAACGGCTAGTTATATTTCGATACAGCACTAATATCCACACACAGTAGGTTTACAAATATTATATGGCTAATCATGTAAACAGGTAGGCAGGCTGCTGTTGTGACTGCGTTGAAAATAGATGTTATGCTAATGAGGTTATCAAATAAGCAACAAAAAGTTGGCGAGACAGAATTAACCTGCGAATCTAATATTTTGTCCCACCTATATTTTATTGATTGGGTAGATATCAAAAGCCGGATCTACTACGAAGGGAAATATTGGACCTCTAGTCTGTACTATGTGATCGCCAAGTGGTAGATACTCTCAGTATCGCACTGCTGAAACACCCCCATTCAGAGTCGTAACGTTGCTTGAAATGCCTTGAGCCGTGTGTTGTGACGAGATTTAAATAACGAGGTCCTCTTTCCACTTCCGGGAGCCTCGCAACATACTCCAATTGATGCCATAGTCCCACTGGGTCCGGGCATATGGAAATCTTTGGCAGTATTTACAACTACAAATAATACATATCATGCAGAAGAATAATTATTGGTCGGTAAAGTAAAAGAAGACCAAAAACTATGCCGATTGTTTAAAGCGATGACAATAACAAGATTATTAAAAAAAGGGAAGAGATCTGCTTGGAAAGAAATGTACCGAGGGTGAAAGATAGTCGGTCATCAAATAGGCTTCTAAGGAATACCGCAAAAGAGTCCCAACTACTCCCAACCGTCTGGTGCCAGTGAGACTATAGCATTCTCAATTGGGGTATATTGTGAGGTTGAAGGTAGTGGGGAGGGGAAGAGGATGGGAAAGATAAAGGTTGGAAAGTACCTGGCTATTCAGATCTGGTCATCAAACACGGCTAAAGTCATTTCAAGTAACGTTTTGATTTTAAATGGTGGTCTTTCCCCAGGGCGATACATAAAGAATCTACAACTCTGGAACGTGCTACAAATATACTACAATACATGAATCAAATGTGTTTTGACACATATTAATTGAATAAAAGTTATTTGCACACGTCGGGTTTGAACCCGCGACCTCTGAATTCGTAGTCGAGCGCCTTGCCACTCGACCACGGAGGCCGTCATATTATAATGAGCCTAAGGACGGAGGAATGGTGGGAGACCTAGAATTTGGTGTAAAGGGAAAGACAACCTAAGGATGCTGTGTTTCACTTTGCACAAGGAAACCGATGGAGACAGCAGGAGCGTTTCCCAGAGACGGTCAGGACTCTGAAGGGCTGTAGACGATGATAAATATGATGATGAGCGTTCAATACCACAAGGAGAGTCAAGAATCACGACGGCTTTGAAAAATTAATCAATCGACTGTACAACGAGAGGGTCTATCCATATAATTTAAATTTGTATACGCTATCGTCATGCAACCGTCAAAAATAACAATTAGCAAACAATAGGCGCTTCCTCATGTATTGTTTGCGATGGAATAATTATTATTGATAATAATCAGAGTGTCAAAAATTTGAGTCGTTGTGTTTGATGCGGTAGAAATGAGATCCCTATTCTATGAAAACCCTGGCCACGCCCGATTCAGAGAAAAACTACACTGTTTCGCAAAGCTATCCCTCCTGGTATATTTATTGCTATGAAGCTTTAATATATTTTATTAGAACCGGTTATTTAAAAAATATGCTCGTTTGTAGCTCGCAGTTGTATTTTTTAATTGAATTTATTTGAACATCACAACGTCGTAGATTGAGTATTGCACTCGTCGATTTGTTGTTTTCGACTGATCGAACTCACATTGCCATCCGTCATAAGTGGCTAATGATGTTAGACAGGTAAGGTTGGGTGTCCACCAACGTCACGTTCGTTACCTTGGGAGGTGTCGCCCACGGCCGTGACAAAACTCTCCATCGACCAGAATTGATAACTCTATCAGGTATGTACGAGGTGAATATAAAAACTCGAGTTGTGTTGACAAGTGTATCTGTTTTATCGTATCAACATACCTGCTCATTGCCAGCCTTATTCGGCGCTTTTAATTAGCTAACTTACTAAGGATGGATAGAACGCCACACAACTCACACGCCTTGCCTTATCCACACGCACACGTTCTCTTCTGTTATTGCAATCCTTGACATGACTAGACTCGAGTATTTTTTTTTTTTAAAACACACCTCTCAAGAGCTTCTCTGTCACAATACAAGCAGTAAACGATTAAACCACTCGGGTTGGCGGCGCTGTGATACGGATTAAGGAAGCGGCATTAGTAAGGGAGATGGTGAAAATGACCGGGTTAAAAGAGGGAGGACATATTATTTTGATACCCGATTTTGACATGTCTTTTTGGAATCCCCCCGCGAAGCCTTCTTTCTTCCACTTCCTATTTTTTAGCTTGTTAATTGATTAAAAAAAACGCAGGTTTTCAGAAGAGCCAAAACAAAATTTTGGATTTTTGGTTTTTGTATATAATCATGTCATATGCAATGTGTGCCTTTTCAAAAAATAATCGCACTTTATTTTATTTTCTGACTCACATCATTTTTCCTTGCTAAATTTCTTGACTCATTCCAATCTTCCTTTCACACACAGAATTGCTTTCACGCCTTTCATTATTTTCGGATTCGTGATTCGATCATACATGCATTTACCACATATACATATTTATATATATCTAATAAACCGTTGAGTTATTTTAATCTTCTCTTTCTTTCTCATGGTGTACGACTTAAAAACCCGGAGTAAGTGATTTATTCCAAATCTGTAAAGTTTGGGTAAAAAGAATTAGCTCTCTCTCCATACATTGTTACTTCAAGGGTGGGTACCTCTATATTATATTATTTTATATTAGTACATGCCATGTACTGAAATTAACATTCATTCTTTATCATTAATAATGCGCAACTGTCAATCTAATAAAATGCTTGCACTTTGATTGTCTGATAATTTTAACGTTATTTAAACATTTTAGCAATAAATCGAATTGATTCACTTTTAATAATAAAGCTGTGGTAATGCATATAATATCGTCGCTGGAAAGGCAAATGAGCTTAAGCGACACTTTGGTGAAAAATGAGTTAAGCATGCTGTTTTTTTTTCTGTATCGAATTCTCTTACTCTCGTTTGCTTCAGAAGATTGTGGCCATCTAAAATATATTTACCGTTTGGAAGAAGGCTTGACTCAAGCGACACTAGTTTGAGATTTTTTTTAGCTTTTTTTCGCTTCAGTAAACTCAGTGAGAGCATTCGACGGCCTGCGTAGTCGAACGGTAAGACGCGCGAACGCGAATCCAAAGGTCGCGGGTTCGAACCCGGCGTGCACAAATAAATTTTATTTAATTAATATGTGTCATAACACATATAATTAATATAAAATAATATGCGGTATATTTGCGGCACGTTCAAGAGTGGTAGATACCCATGGTATCGCTCTGGTGAAAGACCACCATTCAGAATTAAAACGTTGCTTGAAATGGCTTTAGCTGTGTTTGGTGACCAGATCTGAATATACAGGTACTTCCTAACCTTCCTCTTCCCCATCCCACTACCTTAAACCTCACAACATACCCCAATTGGGGATGCCATAGTCTCACTGACTTTAGACGGTTGGGAGCAGTTGGGACTCTTGTGCGGTATTCGATACGATATGATATTTTTTCTATCCATTGTTATGTACATGTGTAATGTTTTCTGTGGATACTATTTTTCAATCTACAATAATTTCAAAATTACTTCGTTCATAAATTCTCATATTCAACGCATACATAGCCCAGGTAAACAATACGCAGAAGTGGCGGATATTTTTAACAGCATTGAAATAGCTTACAAATAAACATTACACATATTCTTTAAAAGCAGTTAGTAATAAAAAAAAATGTTTTCATTGCCACACTGTAAATTTAATTAATTATGAATCATTTAAGTATGTTTATAAATTGTACTGTAGTTTTTTACCGTTTTCTTTTGTGTATTCAAAGGTACTTGCGCCGCAAGCCAATAAATAAATGTATCTATTTAATTTGTTGATGTATTCAAACATGTTATGGAGATCGTTTAAAAAAATATTGTTATTATTATGCAGATGTATTGAGATAAATCGCAGAAAACACACAAAAAAATTAAATATTTTTGAAATGAGATTTATGCTATTCGTATTTATTATTATATATATATATATATAAACTAACTAACAATGGTCATGACCTAATGTGTTCGGATATAACATTGAATATTACCAAAAGATGTCAGCCTAAAATCGAAATAAAATTCAAATATTAATAATTTTCAATATAAGTATGAGATCGTTAAAAAATGCCGCATTCTAATGAGGTCTTGGTGGCTCAATTGGCAGTGTTACTCCCGGATAGAGTAGAGGTTCCGAGTTCGAGCCTCGGTCATGACCATTGTTCTTTTTAGTTTCTGCCTTTTTTCTGTTTCATATTTGTGTTTAAGATTATTAATATTATTTAAATATATAGTTTTAACGTGTTTAATAACGGTTTAGAAGTATAACAATAATATGGCTAAAAATATTTGCAGCTCGTTACAGAGCGGAAGATACTACATACGAGGCCTGTTCAAAAGAAAAGGTGAATTTTGAATTTTCGCGGGCTGTGTACATTCACTATAGTTTTTTTTTGTTATGTTGGTACACATATGTTTATCATATGTTAGCATTATCAGCCATTTTGGATTAGTGGTTTGTTTTTGACAACTGGAAAGGTTAGTCACGTTTTTGTGTGTTCTTCGATTTTTTACTTTTCAAAAAAATGGATCAAGGAATATGTGTTAAATTTTGCGTTAAAAATGGAATAAAGTGCTTCAACGCACTTAAAATGTTGACTGTGGCATTCGGCGAGTCTACTTTGTCTCAAAACAGTGTTTATAAGTGGTACAAGCGTTTTACAGTAGGCCGAGAAGATGTTGATGACGATGAGCGTCCTGGAGTTGTGGAAAAACAAAACATGGATTTTATTCTTTGATCCATTTTTTTCAAAAGTAAAAAATCGATGAACACACAAAAACGTGACTAACCTTTCCAGTTGTCAAAAACAAACCACTAATCCAAAATGGCTGATAATGCTAACATATGATAAACATATGTGTACCAACATAACAAAAAAAAAATTGATGTACGAATGTACACAGCCCGCGAAAATTCAAAATTCACCTTTTCTTTTGAACAGGCCATGTATGTATAGGTGAAATTCAAAGCAGGTGTCTTCTATCTATTCACTTGGAATTCTTTGTTATGGCGTTTCTATGCAATACACACGAAAGGATCACCTGGCCATTCACGACTGGTTATTCAACAAAAGTCACCTAAAAGTATTGGCAACATAACGAAATAATGGTATTTGTGAACATATTCAATGGCCAGGTAGCTGGCAAGGAGGTTTGTACCTAATTTTTTTTTAATATGACATCGCACAATAGATCAAACTCCCAGAGCCAGTAGGACTGTAGCATCCCATTTATAGAGAATATTTTTTTAAAAAAATATATTTTTTTTTTTTATTATTTTACAACAGATATCAAATCCAATTACAGTACAATGGAAAAAAAAAACATTTTTGTTTTTTTACTACTAAACATTTTAAAATTGTAACATATTGTTCGTTCCCAAATGCGACGTTACTACGTGAAAAATATATCATCTGCCATTTTACAATCAAGGGTAGATTACGATTAAATAAGGTACCTCTAGTATTAGCCTGGTATTTTATGAAGGAATGTCTTATCGCTTACTGCAAATCGTAATTTTATATGTTTATGTTTACAGTTATATTTTAGTGTGATTTATGTTTTAGGATTAAGCAAATCTGAGTAATGTTCATTATGTCTATGAAATAATGTAGTGAATTCGTTATGATAGCCGTAATGGGCCATGCAGTTGCGCCCATGTGGGGGCTTATCCCCTGTAACCTACCCTCCAGACCAAGGTCCTTTGGCATTTCTTAATTGCCTCCCATAATGTTTACTGTAACTTAAATCCCCTGTGATCTACCCGTCAGACCAAGGTCCTTGGGGATTTCTTAATTGCCTTCTTTAATGTGTTTCTGTCCCTTGAATTGTATTGTTTACAATATCTTTTGATCGATTTTTAAGACCCTTTTAAACATGCTTTGTTCCATACCGCATGTTAGAGTATGATTTTTGAGTTGACCATTACTTCATCTCAGCAGTCCTGTTCAGATCGCCATGGCGTGCGGTTCTTGAATATCGTCAGTTAGGAGTCCCATTCAGAGCGCCTTGCCGTGCGGTTCTTGAATGTCGTCAGTTGAAGGTTCAACTGTTGTACTTTAAAAAATCTTCCGATAAAAATGTTCAAATAAAATAAAGAAGAAGAAGTTGAAGTGTTTTTCTGCTTCCATACGTTCTCGTACCACGAGAGTGGAAACACATATTGTCAGACCGAAATCGGTTGGGAGGGAAAGAAGAAGGTTGGGAAGTACATGACTATTCAAATCTGGTCACAAAACAAAGCTAAAGTTATTTCAAGGAATGCAACGATCAACTAAATCGGATATCCTTTTGTCGTGTGCACAAATACATTGTTACGCGGATGACAGTACAGTCCACGGTAGTTATACCGTATACCCAATCCAATCGGGGTATGTTGCGAGGCTGGAGGAACTCTGAAAGGGAAGGAGATGAATGCTGAGGGTTTTGAATGGTGGTCTTTCACCAAGGCGATATTCAAAGTGTCTACCACCAATAACATATAACATTATTAGTTACATAAATTATCAATTTAAATATGGCTAACCTCGCCTTAGTATTATGTAGTTTTATTATAATCTCTTATTTCTTAAAGGATATATTACCTTTTCACTGACCGTGGTCGAGTGGTTGAGATATCGACTAAGAATTTAGCGGTAGCGGGTTAAAATCCCTGCGTTTATAAATAAATGAAATAATATATGGTTTATTAGCAGCACGTTCCCAAATGGTAGATACTCTCAGACCAAAAACAACCATCAAGAATCGAAACTTTGCTTAAAATGGCTTTAACCATGTTTAGTGACCAGATCTGAATAACCAGGCATTTCCCAACCTTCCTCTTCCCCACATCGTTTCCTCCCATTCCCTTAAGCTTCACAACATACCACGATTAGTCCTGGCTTCGTTAGTTCCAATAGTTCTGGACAGTTAGGACTCTTGTGGGGTACTAACATTTAAAAAAATCTAGCCCTTATTTGTCAGGCATCCGATTTTTGACTTATACCAATCTAGTTACGGGAGCATAATATGTCGAACTAAGTCTGTGACATAAAATTAGAAACAAATTTATTTGCATTAGTTCACGTTATATTAAATTGCGGAGAAAAAAAAACATTTATTTACTGCTGGGTGAAATCGAAATGTCAAAAAACATAAGATTTCACTAAGTATTCGTAAAAATAAACATAAAATTCATACTGACATTAACCGCAGATTTGACGTGTTGACTGGCCCACTGTCAGGCGGGGACTAGATCAAAAACGACGTAACTCGAAAGGAGAGACGAAAAAATAATGGTTGTCGCACGGCGGATAGAAGGGATAGGGTCGAGTTTGCTGTAGCATGCCAATAAGGGTGATTTTAATTAAGTCTGATGTACAAATGACTATAACCCAAAATATTTTCCTATGAATCTCTCGGAAAGTAACTAATTCATCGCATAGAAAAATAAAATCGGGCTCTTTGGAAATTGGAACATTCGTAACATTGTAATAGTTTTAAGGCAATACTGCGAATGGTAAGGGTCAGTTTTCGTTAATCTTAAATATACTCTACTTAAAGCCCGAGCACATCTTCGGAAAATATTTGATATTTGTTAAATTTTAGATTCATCAGAATTAATTCAAATGTAAATCTCGGGAAACCCCCCCCCCCCAATATTTTAGAGTGTTTTATCCTCAGGGTAAGAATATATGTGGAGAATCACTTTCTACGGATTTTCACGTCGTAAACCGTGAGAAAGAGACAAGACAAGTTCTCACATAATACAGAATCACCATTCGGTATGTAAGCATGTTTTCCGTCTCTAGGGTCTCCGGCGACTCCGCCCACTACGTTTTGTTATGCGACATAACATGACATAACTCAACGGTTTTTTAGGTTATATCCTATATTGTGGTTTATAACAATACTGTGAAAAAGTGGTTATACAAATAAACGAAAACATTATGTCGGCATGAATGAATGTATAAATACCCTAGCCCTAGTCCTATCCACGCCCGAGTCAGGCAAAAATCATCAATACTGACTACAGAAGCGCTCCCTCCTGTATATTATTGGTCTGAGGTTTTATCCTCTGGATGTATAATTTATAGCGTAGAAAATAACTTGCCCTCTAGGATCATCTTTAGGAAGCACTAAATTGCCAATGATTGCGCGGTAGACCGTGATGATTCGAAGGGGATAAGCGAGGATATAGGTCAATTCTAATGGATGTCGTCCACAAATAATAATAATAAAACTGCATACTTAGATATGGTCCTGCCACCGAGAGCTCCGTCGCAACATCTCTTTCTTTTACATGCGTCTATTACGAGAAGGAGGGAGAGGTTCCAACGGAGCTATCAGCGGTTTGCGCACTTTTGAGTTGAAATATCACAAAACTGCGCTATATAAGTTCACTGTTATTATTATTATTATTTGCCTTTGTGTAAGTATGTGGGTACTTATGGCATTGTAGAACGTATTTAGGCTGATATAACGTAAAGCGAATAAGCCGCGGTAGTAAATAATAAAGGGAAAGACGTTTGAATTAGCAATATCTTATAGATATGGAAATAAAACATCACTTTTAATATTATGATAGAATAGTGATGGGGCCTCGGAGTAAGAATCTAATGGAGGGATAGCTAATTTGTTTTACCCAACCCATCCGAAATAGTAATAAATCACTTTCTCCGAGTTTTTACGTCGTACACCATGAGAGAGAAAGAGACAACAAATTTCTTGGATCGCTTATATAATGATCTTAAGGTCCTGGTTAACGGTGGGACTCCGCCCACATTTTTTTATTATGCCACTAAACTTGACACAACTAAACGGTTTTTTAGGTTATATGCAATATTTTTGTTGATAAAAATACTGTGAAAAAGTGGCTATACGAATACACAAAAACATTATGTCGATATGTGATATGAATGGATGTATAAATACTGTAGCCTTAGTCTTAGCCACGCCCAGGTGCGTCGAGTCATGTTAAAATCATCAAAAACAAGTCCAAAACTGACTTCACTGCCTTGGATAGATACTACTCTACCAACTCTATGGATGGGGCATAACAAATTAAATTTAAAAAAAAAATCAAGTTGATGGAGTAATATTCCCTGGCACTGTTTGAATTTATACAATACGATATTTGTTTATTTATACATTAACGGACTAAAGTCCAATTACAAAAAAGACATAAAACATTAAATGGAAAAAAAAGCAACAGAGAAGGAATAGCACATACATAATGATAAATGAAGCGATGACAAAAATAGGACAAAATAAACATAAGAGAGAACATTCAAGCCATGGTCTAGTCAAAGTTTTGGTAGAGTCGTAAAGAATGACAAAAATCATTTAGACTGCTACCAAAATTTCAAGACCATGGCTTGAGTTAACAAGTCTTTACATTCTGGACATTGGAGAATTATACCCATAATTAGTATTGTGATAATTGAGGAACAGCAATTCATTTTTTCTGAGTCTACGGCAAGGAATGTTGAACTGGATAAGTTGCAACAGAGAAGGTGAGTCAATAAAACAATTAATAATTTTGTAAATGAAAATTAATTAAGTCTTTCCTGCGCTTTTCTAATGAAGGCATTTTCAATAATTGTTCAATTTCATCATATGAATAATCGCCTCTTTCTCGCCCTAATCTCGATGCAATACCGCGTAAAAAGCGATGTTGTACAGATTCAATAAGATGAATATGAACGGTATAGAAAGGGGACCAAATTACACTAGCATATTCTAGATGAGGGCGAACATAATTTTTCTACGGGTTTAGAAATGGGGTTCAAAATTCATCATCGTTTTACACTGACTTAAAATTGGAGTTGAAAAATTAGCATTTAAATAGAGTTAGTTTTAAAATAGTAAAATTCGGTTACTAATATTCGTCAACAGCTGTAGAGTAAATTCAGTGATTAAAATTAATCAAAGTCTATTTGGAGAATAAAATTTGGAGTTCAAAATACGTATAAGGTAGGTGTTTATTTAATAAGCAAAACATTGTCGTAGTTGTTCAATCAAATACGCAAAATCGACGTCGATCTCGTTCGATCGATTAATACTCGAAACACTCGATTATTTACACAATTCGGAATAAGATCATACCCATCATTATGTCGTAGGTTGTTGGATGGAACTAAATATTTACCCAGTGATAAAAGAAGATAATGATTGTTGATTAAATCGGAGGAGATAAAAAAGGCTTATTTTTAAAGAATTTTGAGTTGATTCAAGTGTTTTCACACATGTCCTTGTTCAAAATATTGACATAATTTTTACTTATCAGTTTTTAAACAGCCGGCATTTTAATGGAAAGTGCACAAACATAAATACAAACTTTTATTTTTTCTAATTTTGTAACTGTTAATTCGTGGTGGAACTCCATTAATATTAAATAATCCCAAATTTTAAGCTTTAATCCACTATTTTTTATTGTAACCTGACTCACCTTAGGACGGAAATCTTCAGACTGGTACAATTTTAAGTAAATCTATAGTATATATACTTGAAGTAACAATATATGGCGAGAGAGCTAATTATTTTTACCCAACCTATACAAATTTGAGATAAATCACTTTCACCGGGTTTTTTCGTCGTGCACCATGAGAAAGAAAGAGACAACAAAATCTCCCAAATTATCACACCGCTTCAAAGTATTGTTAGAATGTTATTCGTGTCCCGCGTCTCCATTGACTCCACCCACACGTTTTGATACACGAAATAAATAAACATAACTCAACGGTTTATTAAGTTACAGGCTATATTTTTGTTTATAACAATACTGTGAAAAAGTGGTTATACGAAAAAAAAAACAACATTATGTCGACATGTGCTATGGATGGATGTATAAATTATTATTTTTTTTTAATATGAATACCGCACAAGAGTCTCAACTGCTCTCAACCGTCTAGAGCCAGTGAGACTATGGCATCCCCAAATAGGGTATGTTGTGAGGCTGAAGGTACTGGGGAGGGGAAGGAGATGGGGAAGAGGAAGGTTGGGAAGTACCTGGCTATTCAGATCTGGTCACCAAACACGGCTAAAGCCATTTTAAGCAACGTTTCGATTCTGAATGGTGGTCTTTCACCAGGGCGATACTTAAAGTATCTACCACTCTGGAACGTGCCGCAAATATACTTTTTATTAAATACCCTAGCCCTAGTCCTAGCCACGTCCAGGTCTAGCCGAGTCTGGCAAACCTCATAAAAACTGACTACAGCAGCGCTCTCTCTTATATATTATTGCTCTGAGTATATATAATATACTATTAGTGTCCGGAATGGACGCTAATTGAATCTCATAATGAACATCTGTGACTGGTTTGTTTTATTGCTGACAGAGGCAGCTTTACAATTACATTAAAAAGGGTAATAAAACTACCCGAAGGTATTTTTTAATGTTATTGTAAAGCCGCCTCTGTCAGAAATAAAACAAAACTCAATGTCATAGATGATCACTATGAGATAGACTCAATAAGCTTCCATCCCGAACATTAATAGTATATTTGAATACAAGTAATAAAATAGGAACTAAGTGCAAAAAAAAAAAGTTAAGTGTGCAGTAAATTGCGTTACACCTTTTACAAATTGTCTGCATATTAAACATATTTTTGGCACTTAATTCCTATTTCATTAAGTGTATTCATTTACCGTAGATTTACTTAAAAGTGAGCCAGTCTGAAGATGCCCGTCATAAGGTGAACCCGGTCAGGTCTTTTGCAGAAATGAGGCCTAATATCCTCCATTAATATTTTTTACTTGTTTTATTTAATTTTTTTCTTTTGAATTTCTGTTCATTTTTATTTGTTAATATTATTATTACTATGTATTGATATCAATTGTGGAAGGTATTGCATTGCACTACTCCTGCATACCTTCTGGAATAAAACTTTTATCATTATTATTAATAAAAAATAGTGGAATAAAGTTTAA
The DNA here is from genome assembly GCA_022651775.1 of Drusus annulatus. Classification (NCBI taxonomy): domain Eukaryota; kingdom Metazoa; phylum Arthropoda; class Insecta; order Trichoptera; family Limnephilidae; genus Drusus; species Drusus annulatus. The sequence continues at coordinate 218,453 of JAGWCC010000344.1, read as the reverse complement.
AAATTGTTATTATTAAATCAATAGGTAAAAACATTACTAAGATAACCCAAATAGATTTGAGTCATTTTCAACAGCACAAAGGACAATTCTTGAAATTAAAAATAATTTTCAATTAAAAATCATTGTTACCATTATCAAATATAAATAAACACGTACTTTCAAGATAAGAAGTAGGTATTCTTTCGCACGTTGAAGAATTACTTATAAAATCATATCATTAATAATAATTAACATATAACAAATACCCACAATCCCTTTAGTTCATATTTGTATGTATATTGTGTATATATTTTTATCTCATTAAAGATACAAATATTTAATATAACATACTTGTTACTATCTCCAACATTGTATAACGTTTTAATTTTATTTATTTATAATTTATCTCTGTTATGGTGGTACATCTGTGTTATTTGAAATATATTAAAATAAACAACAATATGACTTCAATGGTACTAACCTACATGACATTAGCACAATGGAAATAAAAAATCAACAGGTATGATTTCATGACACAGACTTGATTCACGTTATTCTATTGACTATTCCCAGCCTTAAAAAAGGTGGAAATAAGTTGTTAGATATGTGCCTACTCATTTAATTGGGATAATATAAACGGGCAGGTGAGCAAATAATATTGTTTGATTTTTAAAATAATGTTGACCCTTTTATATATTTTTTGTATTTATTATTCATTGAATCAATTCAGAATATACGTTTTATGCAGAAAATTATTGTTGGCGACAGCTTGTGCTAGTATTGCATACAAAACATAGGAAGTGTCAAGCGAGAGGGAAAAAAGATATCGGAAAAAATGTGTCGTTTGTAATTGATAAATTTTATATTGGTATCCTATTTAATTGGGTACCTATCAAAATCCACTTGTTTTGTTTAAAATACAGTAATAATGTTATTATAATAGAAAGAAAAACATATATCTAATAATAATAAACTTTTATTAGTACGAATTAACGAATTAAAAATAGTGGTTATACGTTGATGTTTTGAAAAAAAACACCTGAACTAACTATGCATAACACCATTTCCCGGCAGGGGTAGTTAAAGAGGATGGACAGCCACACAACCGTCTCGGTATACACTACTTGTTTCATTCACCTTCAAACATACTATTCTGTTATTCCGACTCTCGACAACACCCGACTAGAAGTATTTGATTCACTTGATCGTGTCATGTCTTCCTCGGGCGTCTAATATATTTGAAATGATGATTGCAACTTACACGAGAAAACAATATTTGTTTTGAATGCAACATCCAGTATTCTAATGATTCGGTGAGGCGTTATCAATATCGCTACTAATTAGATTGTATTATTTATTAAGGTCATTTGAAGAAATTGAAGACAAGGTTTATCGATTTTTCGTAATAGAACAACAAATAAATGTACAAATTGTGAGAAATGCAATCAATGTCTAACGTAGTGGGAGATATTACAAAACTCTCACTTCAAAGCGAGGAGAAAATTTAAGTGACAGATGGGCACCAATTTTATATAACGAAAAAGTAAAATATTGTAGCATTTTTAGATAAATTTTACATTATTGAAGAAGATAAGACTGTAATCTTTGGAATTACATTTACTAAAAGGCGAACTGGAAAGGTTTTAAATGATTTTTAAGGTAATTAGGTTGATGACAGTACAGGTTAGGTTATGTATGTCAGATTTTAGAATGGATATTTACATTACTTGGAGATTGTTTGAGAACAAAAAACGACTATGTAAACATTTTGAAGAGCCTATGAAGTGTTTCTGGACGGTTGCCATCAATTCTCACGACGAAAACAACACAAGATAATATTTATCATTTCTGACTTACCTTAGGTTTGTAAAACCATTTTCGCAGGGACTCCATAGCACCAGTTTTATATAACAACCTCATATGAATCTGTCAAACCACTGGCACACATATTTTGATAACATTTAAACACTATAACTGCAGTTTGTCGCGATGAAAAATACAAACAACTTGTGTCAAACGATACACATAACGGCGGACATGTTTCTCTCGAGCGAGAATTTTTTTTACGGACTGAGCGAATACTATACATGACTATTCATGAAACTTAGCTATCATATTGAAAAAATAACCAGTAACGATTTTATCAGCGGTAAGAAAGAGAACTACATAACACTCGATGAAAAATTATATTGTACGTTCAATAAAGCATATTCTCAACACAATTTTACTAGTTCAAGTTCATGCCGTCAGTTATCACTGCTGTAAATAGTATACTTATTTAATAAATGAAATTTTAGTATAGCTTCCCGTATAATCGTCGCATAGTATTCTCCGTGAGTCATTTCTTTGTGGATACTGTGCGTCAGCGGAAGAATGCGCGCGCAACGCAAAATCAAAATGGCGGTCAGTGTCACTTTTTGATTTTGGGCGCGATTCATTGAAATTTTATATTATTATAAGAAAATTGTAGGTTTTTATAACAATGCGTCATAATTTAATTCCCACTTATGGAAGGCATAAGTAAATCAACACATTTTTATAAACATAACTTTAATTTTAAAAGGCTAGCCGTAAATAAATGTATTTTGTTGGATTTTTCAGTGTGTTCACTTTAAACCACCATGTTAAAAAAAAAAACTTTAAAGTTATAGTTCAACCTGTACAAATCAATGCATAATTAGTTGTTTGAGCATGAAATATAAATTTTCAAGAAGTTTTAGAAAATATTCAATTTGAGAATTATAGTGACACCTGTTGTAAAAAAGCAAAAACTTTTGCATTTGTTCCAGACGTCGCAGCTTATATATTTCTGGAGTTGTCCCTAGAGATATTCAATTTTACTAAAATGGAAATTCGTAATAATATTATCAAGGGAAAAGCAAATGAGTTATAATTCGACTAGAATTACCCTACATCCTGTAAACACATTTTTTAAAATAGGAACATAATTCTTGTTTATTTTTTATAAGTTATTTTCCATTGGGACGCATCCTTCAATATATATTTTACGCATTTTCTATTTTAGTTACTTGTAAGTAGGCTCTAAATAAAGCCTTTCATATACACCAACGAAGTTTGGCTACTCATAGTTTAAAATGAAGAACTTTGAAGCAATGGTTTATTCATATTAAAACATTATGAACTTTATAATTCAGTACTTACCTTTATTCCACGGCTTGTTTTCTGAAAATTATCCACCATATTTGAAATAATATTTCCACCGGCATTGTCAAGCTGAATTGGTTAGGTTAGTTTAATATAATATATTAATTACTTAAGCATAATTATTCAGCTCGACAATGATAACTTTGCGGTTTGGCGTGCGTCGTCTTTATAAATATTGGAATGTTAGTTCAAAATAAATTCATAAACATAGGGTTTATGTGAGATAAACTATTTTTTATAAAAGAAAACATTAAAATTCATTTACCATTCGTATACACCTACATATGTATGGAAAAATTTTATAAATAATTAATTTTAATACAATAATAAATGTAAAAAAAATATTTATTTCCGCAAAGCTGACAACACAACATAAACTGGCGGTAGTTCGAATTATTACTAGAATTATTGGAAGCTTTTTTGGCAGCGATGCACAACTTTCCTAACAAAAGGGCCAATCTATTCTCTATACGTTTGGTAAGAAATACAAAAAAAACAAACACTACCAACACTATTTGGGAATTCATTTAAAACGTGTGGTTTGGATTAATTTTAAAAAATATGATAAAATTTCCTCTGCAGAAATCAGCCAGGATTTTCAAATAAGAACCATGATTTTGTTTTTTTTTTTACGATATGGGCCCGCGGGGCGTGAGTTGTGTACCACTGTTTTATACGTTTTGATAATCCGTTGAAAATAATGGTTCGTGCAGGTTTCCTCATCTGAACAGCTTTATATCATAAAAACAAAAATAATTAAGCTTAAACAAGCCCAAACGAAAACATTTTCTCAGCCGAATGACAAAAACATGACGTTTTTAGTTCATCCACACAGTTGCCTCCACACAGCATCCCCAAAGATGACATAGGCCCTGAGGGAATTTTTTTCCTCTAGGCCACCTGTGTGGAGTTATTGTAAAAAAAAAAAATCTTTTGGCCCCCTGCAAAATATATAGTTGTTGACGTACACATGCACTGCTGTATCCACATCTGAACATTTTTTCCTAATTTATGATAACGATCGTAATTTTGGAGTTTTAAATTGCGTACATATCTATTATATATATATTATTTTCTCGTAATTGTATTAGGTTAGGTTATTTAGTGAAAAGTGCACTCGAGGTAAACTATCACAAAACTGTGCTATATAATTTCACTGATAAAATTATTTTTATAAAGCTGAAATTTTGGGAAAAGAATGTAAAAATGAACGAAAAATTCGGTTCATTAGTAAATCCTTGAAAAAATATTTTTGAAAGAGGTCTTCTCCAATTTCTTATAATTTAACTTTTGTCTTTTCCTTTATTCCTTTGAGATTCTTAGGAGTCCATATGCTCGCTGGAAATTTAAAAGGGCTGAAGCGACACTTTGGTCAAAAATGAGTTGAATGTGCAGTTTTGATCAGTTTTTTTTTCTGCGTCGAATGCTTTGACTCTCGTTTGATTCTGAAGACTTGTGTGGCCCTTCAGCCATCGAAAATATATTTACCAAGCGACTTTTTAAGGCTTTTCGTCGCTCAAGGTCTCTCAGTGAGAGCATTTCACTACCGGAGTTAACTTTTTTTTCAAAAATCCAACTAGGTACTGAAAACTCATGAATTTCTCTGATGTAAATTTCCCACAATGACGTTTCAAACCTTTTGTCTTTCCGGCGACAATATCTTGTGACATAATGTAAGTTGTAAATTTATTATATAATACATTTTTTTATCGACTCTTAGGTAGGAAATGTAATTTTAATAATCTAAGTAGGCATTTATTATCTACAAAAAAAGTCAACATAATAAAAATAATTATAATTCACGCCGTCATAAAAATGTAGTCGTAAATAAAAAAACTTTACCTCCACATTGAATAAAACACTCTAAATTATTGATTGTTGGCCCGGTACGTTGGTGTGGTTACAAAATCAGATTTCAAAGCTAAAAAATGTCCCTTTTTAGAGAGGAGTCCCTTCTCTTTATGTGAAATTTGTATTAAATTCATCACATTATAATTTACATATACCTCTGTATCTCCTCTTGGTTTCGGGGTTAAGTATCGCCTTTAGATACTTTTACACCCTGCTACATACATAGATGAATTTATTTTTGGATTGAATTACGACAGTTTCTAATTATATATATTCAGTTTTTGATAAAATAATCAAATAAACAGAATTATTCTTTTGGGCCAAATTGAGTAAAACATTGCTTTTTAATGGGTAAAAATACCGTCCAAGCAAAGCAATGACTGTTCAAGTGTTATTCGGACTCTGCTCATCAATATTTGTCTATGAGAAAGCTCTGTTCGAAGTGGGTACCGCGTTTGGTCACAGTCAAGCAACAATGAAAAATTGCACGAATTTCACTTTGAATTGCTTCCCACAGTGTTCCCACTCGCTCCCAGCGTTTACTACCTGTTTGCAGACCTAAAAGGAATGCTCCAGGAAAAGAGATTTGGCTCCAATGAAGAAGTGATCTGTAGCCTACTTTCAGGTCAAAATTAGACGTAATTGTGCAGAAGCGTCCAATCCACGATTTGCCAAAATCGAGGTTAACGTGTTTTCCTATAGATAAATACGAGATTTATATCTGCTGAAAAAGTCCAAGCTTCAAATGCAATAGATTTTTGGTAATTATTTTTTTTACCAACGCACTTCGCAGATATTTGACTTAAATTGAAATTTAAAAACATTAAAAAATTTAGGATAACGTAGGAAATACTTTTTATAATAAACACTTTGATATATTGTAAATGATCTATTTATAAAAATGCTCACAAAGAAAAAAAAAGACTGATATTCAATGTACAAAAGCCGATTACGCATATTGATGCTTTTTTATCGTCATATTTTCAAACACCTGTTTCTCGGTTTCATCTTTTTAGGGTTGGACGCTGTCTTCATAACTACGTCCAATTGATATGAAGGCAAAAAAAGTTTTTGCTTTCATATCATAGAGTTGGTAGAGTAGTATCTATCCAAGGCAGTGAAATCAGTTTTTGACTTCTTTTTGATGATTTTAGCCTGACTCGGCGAACCTGGGCGCGGCTAAGACTAAGGCTACGGTATTTATACATCCATTCATATCACATATCGACATAATGTTTTTGTTTATTCGTATGGCCACTTGTTCACAGTATTTTTATCAACAAAAATATAGCATATAACCTAAAAAACCGTTTAGTTGTGTCAAGTTTAGTTGCATAATAAAAAATGTGGGCGGAGTCCCGCCGTGAACCAGGAGCTTAAGATCATCCTTACAGTATATAGAAGCGGTCTATGAAATTTGTTGTCTCTTTTGCCCAATATCATTGCGACAGTACGTAGAAGCGGAGTATTATCATGTGGGTGGAGTCTCCGGAGACGTGGGGTTATTTTTGTTGTATTTTTCTCTCTCATGGTGTACGACGTAAAAACCCGGAGAAAGTGATTTATCGCAAGTTTGTGTAGGTTGGGTAAAAATAATTAGCTCTCCCTCCATATATTGTTACTTCAAGTTTCATATCTTAATCTTTTGTGACGAACAAATCTACAAAAAAGCATCGAAATGTTAGAGAAGCGTTGGAATGAATGTATCCCTCTTGAAAGAGACTTTTTTGATGAATAAAATGTTGTTGTTTTATCAGTCCTATAAACTTATTGAGTGATGTGTTATGTACATTTTACATACCTGTAATGCAAAGGCCCACGGGCGAATATAAAACGTACGATAGGTATAATACGTTTCTGTATAGAGTACTATTTTTAAAATTTCTGAAATTCCAGCTACTCAAGGCGCAAATTGTCCAAAGATTCTTTTGAAAAAAATACCACTGTTCCAAAATAAGTAATGTGATGTGTCAAAGAATGATTCTCTCAGATAGAAAGACGAGGCTGTGAAGGTAGTAAGATTTCAGAGCAGCTCGAGTTTCATGGCTCCACTGGAGCGTTGTTTCAGTTAATGTAAATACGAGTATTCGTAAGAGTGTAACGTAATGTGAGATGTACATTGGGGTTGTGCACACGCTTTTACCTTTCTTACAACACAAACAGGGAGTCAATTGAAATGAAATCGTTGTCGCTGTCTTTCGGCGGGCTTCAAAGGGTTTCGGAAATCTTTTGTTAATATTTTTAAAACTTTCGCAAACGTGCCTTGTGGATAAACTTTCGCGTGTTAGTGATGTGTTTTAGAAATATTGCCGATGGAATATATTTGAATGCAAATTCGTTGGAAGCTTGTTCATCGGTTTCAATGTTGAAATCTGGATCTTGAATGTTTAATTATTACCTTTTATACCCCAGAAAAGATTTGTGATATAGGTACCCATTAGTTCTAAACAACCCTAAACGAAAAAAGTATTTTCAAAGTGTTATGCAATATATGGAGAGTGCAAGACAGTAAATATGTATTTTTATTTATTTTTTAAATTTAAAATAATTATTTACAAGTATATTTATACAGGGTGTCCCAGAAGTCGACGTCAAGCCGAAAGCAGGTGATAGGCCAAGTCATAATAGTTATAAGAAAAATATTTAAAAAAATCTGAGTTATGTATTTTAAAAATTATAGGCATTTAAAAAAAATCGAGAAAATCTACACTCTGTGATGGTGTTTTAACTCCCGTTACTACAAATCTTTATTTAAGAAAAACAAAAAAATATTATGTAATCCTGAATAATGTTTCTGTAAATTTTTGCCTAAAATTTTTAGCCAACTCAGTCATTAATGGCCCGTGGTGCCCTTGGACTACCTGGAAACAGGACAATAGCGACTATTGTCTCGCTCGCACTAGTCGAATGGTGTAATATCTACCCGTCTCACACGTTAATAAAAATGGCGCCACTATCTGTCTCGCTCACACTTCGTAGAGTTTCTTTGTCCGTCTCTCTCCGTCTCGTTCAACTAAAATCTTAAAGTTACGGCCTCGAGGAAAGCCTTGGGTACACTAGAATCATTTCAAGTAAGTAAGAAAAAATATTCAAAACTGAGTTTCTTTACAAAAAAATATATATATCCAAGAAACTTGTTGAATTACTAGCAATTCCTATACAATTTTGGAATCCTTATTAAATGCGCCAACTTTTCAAGTTACTTGCCAAACTAGCGTAGTACTTTTTTTTTCAGTACAGCCAGTTAAATTTAGGCGAAGTATTAAATTGGGCTAAAAGAGTCATTTTCTTCCAAGCTGGGGTAGTTGGCTTAAAATTTTACCACAAATAATTTCCACCTGCTCCGGTCCCTAGCTATTGGTCTACAGTTCTCAGCCCTTCCCATTCCACTACAATATTCTTCTACCCAGTCTTTCCACGTCTTCTCCAATCTGACACTCACCAGGTCATGATTCACGATGTTCGGTTTCCTGTCACCTGGTATTCTTTTCACATGGTAATCCATTAGCAGTATTTGCGACGTACAGAGGCTTAGGACAGTTTTATTATCAATAAATATATCTTGTGAAAAATATGAAGGCTTAATAAAACATTTTAGATCTACGATGTATGTTTACTAGTATACATTACAAATGTGTAAGTAGGTAGGTAGAATTAAAAATGAAGTTTAGAAAAAAATGAATGGCCAAAATGTTAAAATGTTCCATGTTTGACCTGGCTTTAAGTTCTGACGTCATCGGAATCACGTCACTAGATCCGACAGTTAGAATGACAATTGATTTGAATACATTTATGACGCACTTCCCGCCTCAATTTTTGTTCTTTACGCTGGCTTAAACATTAGATAATTAGGAATATGCGACACGTAAAAATATGTCTACTAGTAAGTTAAATGACGAATTTCAATAGCAGAAATATAATGCATTAACTCATTCTGTATGGTCGATTTATAGCGCCGGTGACTATACTATCATAGTGTGAGTAACGGGTAGGTACTTTAGGTGAATCACGGCCATCTTTACTATCAAGCCGTGGTGTAGAATTGGCGGGAACTACAATTTCGAAGTAAAGAGACCTATTTACCCAAGAAGCAAAAACAATATTTCTGCATCGATTTTAAAGATTTCAATTTAAAATATTGGCGAATTTAATTAACAGCAAAGACAGTGATTATTTCGTTTATCCAATATACTTTATAAGACATAAATAATGATTAAATATTTTATACGGGTAACAATGTAATCTAATTTCTGTGTTTTTAATTTATCCAAAATGATGGTGTCATTTCATAATTATGAATACTTTCCTATTAAATCTATAAAAAAGTTTTTTTTAAATCTCAATTGATTTTTGGGTTATAATGCCGGATTGCACATCCTCCTCCTTTAGCCAACGTTTCAGACAGCATTACAGTGTCCATTATCAGGGCAGATATAAAATCTCCAATCAAATCATTTAAGGTATTGTTTCGTATCAATAAATATGTGCATACCTACATTTTATATAAATAAATAAAAGATCATTATTTGAAGGGCATAGAAGCAAAGACATCAATCTTTTTCATTCGAAAATATTAATTGAAAAGTTTATTTAGCGATTTATATACTTTTATTTAATGAATGTGTTGATACATTTAGAGATTATTGTCTCTGGTGTACAAAAACATTTTGATACACAACATTTTCTGTTTCTTTATAATAATCATTCAACAGTTAATAATGCTACAGAACCGTTTTTGTTGTTTGTTGCGTTTGCTTCTAAACCTCTAATTTGTGAAAGTAGATATTTATTACATTAATACACGAAACAAAGAATAGAAGTGAGGGTCCTAAAATGATCAGACATTTAATCTTTAAATTATGGCTTATTTCAAATTATACGCAACAATTATATTATTCCAAATACAACCTAGAATCTATATTAATTCTAAGCTATACATATTATTACATACGTACAATTATGTATATTATATTATGTAGTACATAACACAATTTCTAATTATAATTAGATATAACAGCAATACGGCGTTGTAGCGGCCACTACGAAAAAAAAAATTGTGACATGATGAACATTATTTAAACTATGTTATAATCCTAAAGATATTTGTATATGTGAATCCACAGCGAGTACCCAAAATGTATGCAACATAAAGATTTGCTCTCCGATACGCTTTATCAAAGTCTCCAGTCGAGAAGGAGTGGGGCCCTTGCAGTAACAGCGTACAAAATATTAAATAATTTGATTGACAATCCATACCTCCTGGAATGTTATAAGTTGTTTGTGCCAAACAACTACTGCCAGGGGCGACATCACGATCTGCTGTGCATTGCACATGGCAGAACAGACGTGTTAGCTCAGCACTGCATGACACGGGGTATGGTACTACTAAATAACATGTCTCTTGATATCTTCAACGTAAACCTTGAAGATTTCAAGAGGCATATTAAAAATATCTCTTAATTTACTTTGATGTTACTTTCTTGTGTTTTGTAAATGGACATATACAGTCTGTAATACACGGAAAAATAAATAGATATATATGTAAATATATATATCTATTTATTTATTTTTATAAATAAATATTCAAAATATCTTACCTTGATATTTCTACATCACCACCAACGTATTTTTCACAAACTGGAATATAAATATTACAGAAAAGTTATAAGAAATGTAAAATAAATGGTATTATTCATTCGCATGAACTCTCCAATTTATACTAAATCCATAAAACAAACCTTCGAACGAAGTCCGAAAATAGGTTTATTTAACTGTCAGTGCATTTCCTACACCACGGCTTGATATTAAAGTGGCGGTGGTTGAATACATTTAAATAATTGGATCGAAATCAAAGGTCACAAATATAGAACTTTCAGTGTTGCCAACGTGCAGCGTGAAATACTTGGGTATTGTTCCCGGGATTACGGCTTAAGTTTAGGATACCAACATGACGATGTTAATTGCACAGACACGGTAGGTACTCGCCAATTAGCCGGGCGCCGTCTTGTGGCTGCATAGCGTAGGTACTGCGTCGTCCTAAACTTTACAGCATGAATATAATTAGAGGATGGATAATTTTGATGTTTGAAAGCTGGCAACAACATGGTTACATTGTAAAGGGAATGCATTTGTAAGGAATAATAATGGAGGATGATTATACTTGTTAAATTGGTGATGTAATGATGGGAGATTTCTGAATGGGCAAATTGGAAAAGTTTGAGTTTGACACAGTTCGAGTAATGTTTTACCCTTTTCAACGAGGGCTGTTTCCATGTAAGCAAGTATAGTTAATTTTATTAAATATAATTTTGTATTTTCGTAGAAAGCAATCACTTTGTGGTTTGATTTATTTAATGTAATGAAAAAAATAACAACTTTGTACTAGTTTTTTATGACCGATCGGTTTCGCTTAACCTAAGCATCCACGGAATACAAAATTAAACTAAACACAAAGTTCGTAGTGTGCGGTTATGTATACATACAGAGGGATAGCAAAAAACGGATGTATAAACCGCACACTATGTATTTTTTGTTTGATTTATTTTTGTCCTGATGATGCTTGGGCTAAGTGAAACCGGTTGGTCATAAAAAATGACATAATATCTGTGGTCTTGTAAAAAATATTAGTTTTTCATTTCATTAGAACGAACCGCAATGCAACATATTTCATAAATGACAATGCATACAATAAAATAAACAAAGAATAACCTAAATTGAATAAATAAAAATAGGTATAAACAAGATGGAGGTACATAAAATGATTACAGAATTAATAAAAAATTGGAATTTATTTGGTTATTTGATTTGTAATAGTCTATTTCTAGGCAGCCATAGTAGGTAATGTAATTACTACACAATTTTCACATCTGCCTGGAGTCAGTGGAACTATGTAATACTAAATTTGGGAATGTTGTACAGCCGAAAAAAGTGGGGAGGGGAATGTATTGGGAAAAGGAAGTTTGAAAAGTTTATGCTTATTCAGATTTTTAAAAATACGTCGAAAGCCTTATCAAGAAACGTTTCGATTTTGAATGGAGATCTCTAACTAGGACGATATTGTTTTTATTTTCCAAATGAATTAAAAACATCTACAATTTTAGCGCATAGTAAAATGATCCTGATCAAATATCAAAGAAGTTGGTAGCGCAACACGACGAAATAATAAAAACAAGTAAAATAAGGTCTAACTACATACATGAACTTGACCACAGCGCGATCGTTCTGACTATGACGGCTGCGGCTGTGAAACCAATATCATATTTGCGACACCCCCGTATGTGTCAAAATGTCAAATGTATGAGTCAACCGCATGTATACGGTTAAAGGGTAAACAAGATTATGCGGCGTTAAAACGTTAAATCTAACAAGCATGTTTTCCCCTGTTTCAAAACGTTAAGATTTTTTACTCTCGACGCGAAGGCCATGAGCTCAGAACCAAAAAATGGCCAAATGTAAAGTGATATGGGCTTTTTACATAACATATAATATATGTGGATAGTATGATTTTTTTTTTTTTAAAGTGAGTATCCAAAGACGTAAAAAAGGGAACTTTTCAAAAATGGAACGGATGGATGCGTTAAAAAAAAAATAAATTAAAAATGAATCTTTACATAAAGTACTTACCTTAGAGTATATAGAGTGGTATCAATCCAAGGCAGTATAGTCAGTTTTTGATGATTTTTAACTGACTCGGCGGACCTGGGCGTGGCTAAGACCAAAACTAGGGTATTTATACATCCATTCATATCACATACTAACATAATGTTTTTGTTTATTCGTATATAACCACTTTTTCACAGTATTGATACCAACGAAAATATTGAATCTAACCTAAAAAACCGTTTAGTTGTGCCACTAAAGGCATAATAAAAAATGTGGGCGGAGTCCCGCGGTGACCCAGGAGCCCAAGATCATTGTGACAGTACGTAGAAGCGGAGTATTATATTTGTTGTCTCTTTCTCTCTCATGGTGTACGACGTAAAAACCCGGAGAAAGTGATTTACCGCAAGTTTGTGTAGATTGGGTAAAAATAATTAGCTCTCTCTCCATACATTGTTTCTCCAAGGTACAAAAAAAAATTACCCCAAGATGATTTTTATTCTATATTTGAAAAGTAAATCAAAATTATTATTTCTTCATTTTGGTAGGTCAAGTTATACCCCGTAATTTTTATTGGCTAACAACTAGTTTAAAATACATAATATACGAGTATCAAATGAAAAAATCTCATAAAAGTAACATTAATTTGCCAAAAAAAAAATCCACTTTGTGACAAAATACGAGGCTCGGGGTCGAAAATCAGATGCAGTTTTCTCAGGCTCTATGGCACTGAAAGAAGTGAACCTTTGGGCCTTTGTTAAAAATAATGGAATAAAAAAAGATTAAATGAAAAAATCCCCCAAAATAAACAAAATACCACTTTGCGGGCAAATGCGAGCCTTGAGGTCTGAAATTAGATGCCGTTTTCTTAGGCTCTATGAGACCGAATTAAGTAAACCTTGTCTTAAGTAAACCTTTGGGACTTACGACAATAACATGAAAAACTCTTCCAAAAGGTAAGATTTGTTAAAAAATATACCTTTTTGTGGAACGTAACGTTTAGAGGCATTGAAAAATGTGTTTTTATTTAAAGAAAGTGTGAAATTTGAATGAATTTTCTAATAAATATTAGGTAGGAATGTACTTAATTCCAATCTAATTTGGTGAAAAATGTATGAAATCTTTTCACTTTATCCCTATATTGCGATGCCAGCTACTTGTTTTATAGATACGTAGGTACCTAATATGAATAAAAAAGATTTGTAGAATATTCAATTTGTGCGAATTTAAATTATGAATATCTTCAAGGTGAGAACTTTGTTTAGCACGCAGAAAGATACGGGTAGGTACCTACATTCTTTTTTCCAAGAATAAATACTGTACATATTATACTAGTTGTTACCCGTTAAAAATCACGGAATGTAACTTGACTTGCCAAGAAAAAAATATTCCATTTCAAATATAAAATAATGTCTGCTTAAATGTATTGAATGTAGGTAGAAATTTGAATTTTTTTATGTATTCCAAATTTGGTCATTTCAATTAACTTCAGTTTCAAATTTGAAAAGATCACACTCGTATAGTCTAATGTACTCACAGAGGAAATTATTTATGGTTACATTTTTGGTCATGCTTTACGACTCTACCAAAACTTTGACTAGACCATGGCTTGAATGTTCTCTCTTATGTTTATTTTGCCTTATTTTTGTCATCGCTTCATCTATTTCAATTTATATGCTATTCCTTCTCTGTTGCTCTTTTTTTATATTTCGTGTTTTATATGTATTTTCGTAATTGAACTTTAGTCCGTTAATTTATAAATAAATAAATAAATTACAAAACGAAAAAACCCATAGGCCACAATAAACAGTCAATATTTTAATTTTCTCTACTCCCGTCATATCTTATTTATAATTTTTAATTTAATTTGATTTTTTTTAAAGTAAGACAAAAGTTTCTAGGTTACGTATTATCTATAAATATTCTAATTCCTTCTAACATCATCATTATAAGCGGAAAATGTCTCTTGTGCAATGGAGGAGGACTTAGCCAGCAGGGGATTGAACCCGTGACGCCTGGATAGGATCCCGGCAACTTGGATTACTGGACTAATCATAAAAGGTTAAATAACATATATTGTTTTAAAAAAATATTTATGTATCTATTTAATACTGCACAAGAGTCCCAACTGATCCCAACCGTCTAGAGCCAGTGTATGGTAGCCCTAATTGGGGTATGTTACAACATACATGGCTAAAGGTAGTGAGGAGGGGAAATATCAAATATACTATATATCATTTTAATTAAATGTGTGATGACACATATTAATTAAATAAAAGTTATTTAGTTTGAACCCGCGAGGCCGTGGTCATGAAATATTAAAGGTCTTGCGGAACCCGCTACTTTGGACAGCAAAGTCGGAAAAAATATTGTTACATTTTGTATCCGTTACTAAAAAACTTGGCAAATTTGACAATCTTCAGCTTTGCCGGTAACTTATAGCATTTACCGGTTAGGTTTTACTGTTATCTTCTAGCATTTAGGTTTTCCAAGAGATGCTTACAAGCTTTTCCGAACCTCTATAGTTCTCTATGGTAAACATAACCTAACCTAATTGTAATTATTTTTGCAGGCTTTCTTGTTAAGTTAATAACGGAATGAATAAGTAAAATGATACGCTTTAAAATATTACAAACATGGTTTTGTCACACACATGCCTCACGAATTTGAATCAAAAACAATATTTAATCTCTCCGTGGAATGATTTGCTGACTTTCGTGTTTCCTCCCTCCTACAAGATGGGTCCTTTCAAGAACAAGTTGAAACCACCCATAAATTAAAAGCCTCCCACACAGTAAAGCGTCCAGTAGCTGAGTGAAGTTCAAATAAACTCAACACGATTTGCAACCATCCCAAGCAACGCCTGACATGAACTTGCTCCTAAATATTGAAATAAAATGATTACAGGTAAAAATTAACGGACACGTGTGTTTTTCTGAAGGAACAATCTAGTGGAATCGAACCCCTGCCTCCACGTGCGTATGTCACGACACCCAGCGCTAAACCCCTCCGCCACAAAGGCCTCATAATTCATTCATTAATATCACAAAACGAATTGTCGGCGTCGCCGTAAAGCCCACATTGTGATGGGCATAATGCCCGTGCAAATTACAAGAGAATATCATAATCTGCGTGTTGTGGAGACAAAGTAGGGGATGAAGGAAGGTCTGGGAAGGGGGTGGTCAACAAATGGCACGTCTGACGAACTTGTTACTAGTAATACGCTCAGTCAAATAGAAATTTCAATAAAAAAATGACTTAAAAAAACATTCATGTAGAACATACTCGTAAAACGTCGATTCTGAATTCATTTGAGGTTTATTGGCTATAGTTATTTATGCACTTTATAAACCGGTCTTGAAAAATTATTAAAAAACAGACAAATCTAAACGCTACGACCCGGCTCGGCTCTGACGTCATAGATACCGCCCGCGACACTGTTGCGAACGAAATTGATAACTATGTGATGTCATCTGATGCAAAAAACCTCAGCGCAATTTTTTTTTTTTTCACGCAGGTGAAGCGACTGCCGACACACTCGCAGAGATGAGGGAGGAGAATTAACGGGTTCGACCCACGGGATCCGAAACCCAGAAATTTCTTGGAGGAAGTCTGAAGAAAGAGAAGTGTGTTCTCTCGGAAAAAAAACGAACAGTTGAAGAATCGCAACTATGCCACGTTGCTCGAATTATTCTTAGGTAAAAAGGCGAAATACGGAAAGCTTTCAAGTAAATAAATGAAACGAGTGGTTTGAATAAACAATTTATTTAAAGGTATGAAATATGGTATAAAGAAATTTAAAAAAACTTTATAAAAGACCACGAATATTATTTTAATTTGTACGACTGACCGGTTTCGCTTAGCCTAAGCATCATCAGGGTACAAAATAAAACTAAACAAAAAATACAAAGTGTGCGGCTATATATACATATAGAAGGAGAACATATTATGAAATAAAATAACAAAACAATGAGATAACAATAGAATAACATTTAAATTATAACAAAAGAAAAAGAGACAGATAATATGAATTAAAAGAGACAAAACGAATGAAAAATAAAATATTATTCGTGGTCTTATACAAAGTTATTTTTTAATTTCTTTAAATATGTCAAACCACAAAATGTTTGCTTTCTACTAAAATATAATATAATTTTTGGTGGATCCTATAACTTGGTTAATTTCATTTCAGACCAGAAGGTAGTTTTGGGGAGGTTGAATGGTCAGTGTAACGACCCAAGCGAACCGTCGCGTCGGCAACATTCAAATCAATTAATTTCACCACGTGGTCATCTTTCCAACAGGCTGTAGTAGGATCATTCATAAAAATATTGATTCGTAATATTTATTTATACTGGATTTAAACAAATGTTCTCAAAGATACACAAAGAGAAACAAAAAAGAGACACAATATAATTAGCCCAAATAATGTTTCATATTTTAAGCAAAATCAGGACATTTTTTTGAAACTTACAACTCACCGACAAAAATGTCTACATCAGCACACTCTATTCTATTATACAGTCGGCACATTTAAGTCAGAGGGCTAAAGTGGGCAATATTATTTCTAAATGTACTCATGGCGTCTTAAACGATAAGAATTAGGTTAATTTATTTCAATATTGCTAAGACATACTGTAGTATCGAGTTGACTGTGAATTATTTAATATATACATATCAAATCAGTTATTTGCCTTCTAGTTTTAAGTGAATCAATGTCAAAGTATTCAAGGCGTGAGTCATAAATATGATCTAATATGATCACGTAGGCCACATTTAAAAGATAATATTCTTAGCATTTTTTTTTAACAGATTCAACAATGTTTTCATATTTGTAGTAATGAGGATTCCAAATAGTACTTCCATATTCCAGTTTACTTCTAATTAAGGCGTTGTAAAGGGTTAGAATTGATTGAGGGTCCTTGAATGGTTTACACATTTTTGTATCTTTGTCGCTATGATCGGGATTGAGTGAAATATTTTTATATGGGCATACATAGCCTGTTCAAAAGAAAAGGTGAATTTTGAATTTTCGCAGGCTGTGTACATTCGACTATCGATTTTTTTTTTTGTTATGTTGGTACACGTATGTTTATCAAATGTTAGCATTATCAGCCATTTTGGATTAGTGGTTTGTTTTTGACAACTGGAAAGGTTAGTCACGTTTTTGTGTGTTCTTCGTGTTTTTACTTTTGAAAAAAATGGATCAAAGAATAAAATCCATGATTTGTTTTTCCACAACTCCAGGACGCTCATCGTCATTAACTTCTTCTCGGCCTTCTGTAAAGTGCTTGTACCACTTATAAACACTTTTTTGAGACAAAGTAGACTCGCCGAATGCCACAGTCAACATTTTAAGTGCGTTGGAGCACTTTATTCTATTTTTAACGCAAAATTTAATACATATTCTTTGATCCATTTTTTTCGAAAGTAAAAAATCGAAGAACACACAAAAACGTGACTAACCTTTCCAGTTGTCAAAAACAAACCACTAATCCAAAATGGCTGATAATGCTAACATATGATAAACATATGTGTACCAACATAACAAAAAAAAAACGATAATCGAATGTACACATCCCGCGAAAATTCAAAATTTACCTTTTCTTTTGAACAGGCCTCCTAAAATAATTTTTCCCACCCCTGACCAGGAGAAGGGAAGAGATGTAATAGATACCGAGGCGTCCACTGTCCATTAATTATGTTTTAAAACTGTAGATTAGAGGCGCCAGTTACGGCAAAGTGGCCCAGATCAGGCGATTTGACGCCAACAACAAAAGAACATATTGTTCTGTATGGCGGATGGCCCGTAGCCCATAGCCCCACTCGCGCGAGTTGGGGAATTTAAGACAATGCTGCTTGGGTCAAAGACTTACTCACACAATAACTTTGTAGTAAACTTGTGAAGGGCGAAAAAATGGGGATTTGCCTATGGATATTGCGCCTCGTAAACAATATAATTTCCTTGTGCGGACAAACGTAACATTTAAAAAATTAAAACAGACGTATGCGTTGAAAAAAATATTGAAATTAAATTAATTAAATTACCATATACAACTCCATTATTGCTCCACATTTTTTTACTGTTCAACGATTCTTTTCTTGTGTAACGGCAAAGAACAAAACAGGTTTCAAATTCTCCAAAATAGAGCAATGAGAATTATATTTGGGCGAAATAGATACTCAAAAGTAGCTAAAATGTCAGAGGAACTAAATTGGCTGACAGTTAAACAGATGCTGACATTGAACACATTGATGTTTATACATAAAATCAAGAACAACTTGTTACCAGAGTATTTTTCTGACAAAATTATCTACAATGTTGATATTCACAAGTATAATACAAGGGCATGCAAAAAAATTAGATTACCAGAAAAGAATAAAGCCAACACCCAAAACAGCTTACTATATAAAGGAATGAAATCGTATAATGCGCTGCCGGAAACCATCAAAATTATGACTATCAATAAATTTAAAAAAGCCTGTAAAAAATATTTAAAATGCATGTAAACCAAAAATAATAAGTAGTGTTTAAGTTAAAATATTATTAGTCAAAAAGAAAATGAAATAATTAGAAAATTGTAAACTTAAATGTACAAAGTAACTAATATAAAATATATAAAAAAATAAAAATTATAAAAATAATCGTTTCGAATCCAGACAAGCGATGTAGTACCTACCCACAAAATATTTCACCAGACGATCATCAAATGAATTTAACTTTTTTTGTTGATTCTCTACCGACGGTTGGGAGCAGTTGGAACTCTTTTGCGGTATTCACTATAAAAGAATATTAAAAAAACTTATAATTTTTTTTTCTGTGTCTTTTTCTATTGTAATATTCTTCGAAGGTTGTAAATATTCTTTCAATAATCAATATTACAATGAAGCGTAAAGCCTTAATACGTATATTTTATTTCAAAAATACATATTTTATCTTGAATTGTGAAAATATTCTAAAGCGAAAAAAAATATTTTACCCAACCAATAGAACCATTAGAGTGTTACGCGAAAATGATATGAAATTGTTCAATCCTTTTGATAAATTAGATTCATTTTCACATTTTATTTTAAGCAGGGAGGGAAAAAAAGATTATATTGTGTCGAAAAACCAAAACCCACCAGTACAACCAGCGGCGTAGTTACAGCTAAATACCTTAAATTTAATGTATTTTTGTTAATAAAAGTGTTTTGCTATAAACTTATATTTTATATTCTAGAAGATATCTCGTTAAAGAATTTTAACGATTTTTTATTTATATTACGATAATTAAAAAAATAATGCGAATACCGCAAGAGAGAACTGCCTGGAGCCAGTGGGATTATCTCATTCTTTTCGGGTATTTTATGAGGCTCAATTAAGGCGGGAGGGGAAGGAGATGCGAAAGAGGAAGGTTGGGAAATATCAGGCTCTTTAGATCTGGTCGCTAAGTACGACTAAAGCCATTTTGAGCGAGAAGAACTATCAGTGGTAGATTATATGTATATTCTAAGTATCGCCCTGGTGAAATACAACCATTCAGAATGTGTTTGGTGATCAGATCTGAATAGCCAGATACTTTTAGATCTTCCTCTTCCACATCTCCTTCCCCTCCCCACTACTTTCAGGTTCACAACATACCCTATGTGGGTGTTTTTGGATGTCTCTTGAAAGGACTGAGAGAGGGAAAGCGAAGTTTGACGGCCTCCGTGGTCGAGTGGTTAAGGCACTCGACTACAAATCCAGAGATCGCGGATTGAAATGCCGGCCCCATAAATTTCATTTAATGAATATGTGTATATATTATATGATATAGAATAAGTTGAGGACGCCCGAGAAAGACATGGCACGATCAAGAAAATCAAATACTTGAATCGGGTCACGTGAAGAGCGTGAGAATAACAGAAGAGTATGTATGAGACGATGTATGAATGTGAATGAAGCGAGGAGTGTGTGCCAAGACAGAGTTATATGGCAATCCGTCCTCTCTGCCTACCCCTGCGGGGTTAGTTAGTTTGGTTTTTAGTGTTATTTCACATTTGAGGGGCTTAGAAGCAAAGGCAGCAATCTCCTTAATTTCAAATTATTTCTTGAAAAGTTGATTTAACGTTTAATGCACTTTTCTTTTGCGAATATGTTGATAAATTTAGAGATAATTGTTTCAAAGTGTTCCTAGTTTAATGTGAACTAACATTTTTGTACACTTTATTCTCCATTTCTTTATAATAATCATTCAAAAGTTGACAATGCTACAGAACCGTGTTTGGAGATTGCTGCCTTTGCTTCTAAGCCCCTCAATTTGATTCATATAAAATAATATCTAGTATATTTGCGGCAAGTTTCAGAGTGGTAGATACTTTTAGCATCGCCTGGTGAAAGACCACCATTCCGAACCGAAACGTTGCTTGAAATTACTTTGGCCGTGTTTGGTGACCAGATCTGACCTTCCTCTTCCCATCTCCTTCCCCCCCCCCCACTTACTTCAACCTCACAACATACCCCAATTGGGGATGCCATAGTCCCACTTGTGCGGTATTCTCTATAAAAAAATACAAGTTCTTTCCAACTTTTCTCTTTCCCTCAGCACAACCTACAGCCTCACAAAAACCCCAATTAGGGATAGTTTCACTAGCTCTGGACGGTTGGGATCAGTTGGGACTCTTGTGCGGTAGTCACTGAGAAATAAAGAATTATTATTTTATAAAAAATATGACACGTCCCTGGTATATAATTGTGGGCTATTGTTTTTTTTTTGTAATCTTTCACGCGTTTCTGCAACCTGTTAATGAAAAGTTATTTTTAAGATATTTTACGAAAATGTATTTTCGTAAAATCGTATTTATTTTAATGTATTTTCCCTAACTACAAAATTAAAAAACTTTAAAATATTATATTATGTTTTTCGTTTTTCGCCCACCTCTTTTATACAACGATAAAACGATACTAGTTTTCAAAACACCAATTATTAATGAAGATAAAATACGCGACGGACTATGTGGCGGAATGGTAGACGCATTTGAGTGAGGTTTGAGTTTTGATACATGGGTTTCTTCTGAGTTTGTTGCTTAGGGGAGTTTGGGCAATATGAAAAATATTATATAATTGTAGTACCTTGTACGAAGAAAGCCTTCCATTGACCCAAGTTATCATTATTTATAATTTTGAAACTGTTTCGTGGTGGAATTCCATTTTAATGATTTAATTATTTATTTTTATATTAATTGACCATTGTCCAATTACATAAAATACACAACGCAAAATGAGAAAAATAGCAACAGAATATTAAAATATTTTAATTAAGCAATGACAAAAATACACATTTGATAAAACATTCAAATCAAAGTTTTGGTAGAGTCAATGATGTTAGACATAATAAATTATGTTTTCGAAGATTATCAATGTAAAGAATAACAAAAATCATTTAGACTGTTATCATAAATTTCAAGACCATGGCTTGAGTTAACAAGTCTTGACATGAACAGTGGAGAATGATACCCATAATTAGTATAGATATGATTGAGGGACAGCAATTCGTTGTTTCTGAGTCTACGGCAAGGAATTTTAAACTGGACGAGTTGTAACAAAGAAGGTGAGATAATTTTGAATAAGCAAATTTAATCAAAGTCTTTCATATGTTTTTCTAATGTAGAAATTTGTAATGTTTGTTCAATTGCAAAAAAATAATAATTTTGTATTAATTACCAAATTTTTTATATATTTTTTTTATTGAGACCGAATTAGTTTCACCTTGCAACTGGTACAATTTTTCACTCGTAAAATGATTGACAGTCTTAATAAAAAAATGTGGGGTAAAAATTTAAAAATGATATTATCAAATTATTAAGAAGTCATAATGTTTGGCTGGTGTGTGTTTTTTTTATTAATTCTAGAAAAATGAAAATTTTTGATTGGACATTCTTTCAATGATAATGCAAATGTTTTGTGGACGTTCGTTTAAATTATAAGTCCTTGTTTTTGGGTGGGTGTTTTAAATTTATGGACCTCACTCCAGCCTTAATCTTATGTCTCTTAAAGTTTGGTCTTTCTTTTTCATTACGCCTTACAAGAAAGGTAATCGTTTTCTTCTATATAGGGGTTGATATTGAAACATGGTTCTGGCCAGTGGGATTCTTATGATGTAGCATAAGGACTTAATTTTAGTCAGCTCAGCGAAAGATACAGCTAGGACATTTTTAAACCAAACAATAATTGTGTAAGGCGCAGTGGAAACTAATTATTTGTTCTGAAATAATCATAATAATTAAAACCTAATTACACGAGGTTCAATTTTAGGAAGTTTTCAGCCCGACTTCAATCAAATGGTTGCAATAATTTAACCTTGATTTGTCGGAAAGTCCTTTGCAATAGGAAATAGATATATTTTAGTGGAAAGCGATCACTTTGTAGTTTAAAAGAAATTAAATAATAACTTTGTAAAGGTAAGACGATGCATATTATTTAAATTTTTGGTAGTCCAATATTAGGTCTATTTCCTGTAAACTCATAAAAATTATCATTATTCTTTAATCACCTTCTCAGTTGACGTTTTGTCTCTTTCAATTTTTATTAACTATCTCTTTCTCTCTGTTCCTTTGTTATAATTCAAATGTTATTCTATTGTTTTCTCATTGTTCTGTTATTTTATTTTATATTGTGGTTTCCCTCTGTATGTATATTCGATCGCACACTTTGTATTTTGCGTTAGTATAATTTTGAACCCCGATGATGCTTAGACTAAGCGAAACCGGTCAGTCATAAAAAATAAAATAGTATCCGTGGACGAATATTTTTTTTGAGTTCTGGGTGTTATGTATGCAGCCCCGAACTTATGCAGGTGCAATTGGAGCTGGCTGGGCGGTGCATTGTTGAGGCGCCGTATTTGTCAAGCTGATTTTCCTGTCTTAGCGCCCGTTATTACTTCGCACGTCCAGCTCTGGTACATACTCTCACTATCGCCGTGGTAAATGACCACCATTCGGTATCGACTTTGCATAAAATGGCTTTGGCTTTGTTAAGTGAATCGCCAGAAACTTTTCGACCATCCTCTTCCCTATCTTGTTGCTCCCCTCACTCTCTTCAGTCTCGCAATATATTTCAAATGGGGATGCCATGGTCCCGGGCAGTAAATAAAATAAATCCGTATCTATGCAGGTCACTTTGAAAAAATCAAAAAGATCGTGACAAAACTCTGCAGATTGTATGGATTTTGACTAGTAATGGACAGATATTATTATTGCTAGACCAAGTTCTTGGTTGATGTTTAAATGTTTTATTATTGTTATTTATGTTTTATTTTATTTGTATCTACTAACACTGTTAACTTATTTTGTAAGATTTTCAATGTTAAAAGCACCCGTTAAAACTACTAAGAATTAATTTTCGGGAAATAATTTTCTGTAAAATAAAATATGAAATAAATAAAATAAAATATATTCTCCCAACCTCCGTCGGATAAGGTTTCCGCTATCCTCCCTCCAGCCATATGTTTCCTTCCTCACAACATTCTCAAATACTGGGGGTGCACTTGTGTGGTTACAAAAAAACTCATTTTAATTTCAAAACCTTTCACTTTTACACATTTTCATTCCAAATATTATGTAAGGGCAAATTCCTCGATTGTGTTTTAAAGCACTATTATTTTTGGTCGAAAATTCTATTTCGATCTTTGTATTGAAAAAAAGGTCAAACCACTCCTTGTTCAAGCTGAGAGAACATAATATTTTAGTAAGATTTTTAGAATATGTTAGAATAATGTTATGAAAACATCATAGGGGGCAGCTAACACATTTGAAAATATCGACATTGCAAAGGTTTTTATTACAAAAATAACGGATTTTCAATGATTTAAGTAAAAGTAATATTTTTGTAAAATGTATTAAACACAATGTCTACTGATCAATATATTTCTATGCAACTAGTATCTGCTTGGTACATTATTTAAAACTACGTTTCACAGTATTTGAAAGGCGTTATTTTTGCCAAAGCTAACCTTTTTAATAAATAAATTACTATTAATTATTTTAAAATGTTGTGTAGACTGCTAACTGTAACCTGCTCTCAACACAGGAATTCCTAGCGAGACAGGCACAGAACTACCACCTTTATGTTGTAATTTTTGAAAAGAATAATAAAAAAAAAAAAAAAAAAATAATTAGTTCTCGACTTTGTAAGAAGTCCAAAATCTCCTGTAAAATAAAAAATGGTTGGTTTATCCAAGATACCGTCTAGGTATATAATATGTGCTCGGGTAGAGCTTTGTTTATCGTACAAATTGTTTGAAAAACTGAAATAAACGATATTGATAATTTTCGAAATTAAGAATGAGATCGATTAAAATACCGGTTTCCTATAAGGTCTCGGTGGCTGAATTGGCAGAAGCATTACTCCCGGATAGACTAGAGGTTCCGAGTTTGAGTCTCGTTGGGGATTATTGATAATATTTCAACCATTAATATTTAAAAAAATACATTTGATAATTTGTTTGAATAATGATTTAACAATTAAATTTATCAATAGTACCTTTCAGGAGAAAACATTATTCGGTTTAGGGCCTATTTTTTTTGGCAAAATTTCAACTAAATCTGTGATGATACGATCAATTAAGAGCAGTTTGCTACCTTCACACTTGGGTAAACTTTTTTGAAAGGTTCGACATCACATCGAGAATAATAAATGGGGATAATCATTACGGTTTGAATACAACGAAGTCTGTTTTGGTACCTTATATCTTGACATAAAATACAAGACACGTCATATTCATACAAATTGAACGATAAATATGGCATGCTCTGATATCTCATAAAGGATGAAAAGGATAGCCATACCAAGCAGAATATGTGTGTATGAATGAGATAACTATATGAACGTCCCGCGTTACATTCTCCGCGTTACAAGCCCTCTCTTCCCTAACGAACTTACGAGCGAAGTAGCATGCGACGTACTCGTGTACTGTCGCTAGGTTGTCTTCCACACACTTATGTATTTCTGCATTCGCTATCTCACTTAATTGAATAATTGTATTAATTGAAATAATAAGTGATTTGTGTGTACTTCGCATGAAAAGAAACTCCATGAGATTTGTTTTTTGTTCCCGAATGATTTTTACACTTGTCAAAAGCACAGGAAGGCATTTTATCTCAGAAAAGTGCTTACAGCGATGCGTTTGTGGCAGCTGGTGAGAGCTTGTTTGTTAAACGAATGTTTGTGCAAGACTAAGCGCAGTAAATCTCAGGTATGCCACGTTGGCTTAGTTTAGTACAGTCACGCACGGTGTCTCAGTAACGTATCTACATTATTTAATTCATCTAAGCCTTATATTACAAAATTGATGTCTTGCCACATGCCAATAAAATGGTAATAATAATAGGTGGATATGTAGTTAATTTTAATAAAGTTCATTATTAATTTTACATAAAAATCTTCATGGATGTTTTCCAAATGAGTTTTTAATTAATAGATATCTACTGTGTACATTACTGTGCACGTATCAGTGCAGTTGAGTGTTAATATTAATTTAAAAAAAAACACTCAATTAGTTCGTTGGTTTCTCTTTTAACGATCTACAGATCTGTATGTAGAATATATTGTCGTTAGAAAGGTAAAATGGCTGAGCGCCATTTTGGGAAGTTTACACAAGAACACTTCAACAACAAGTTTTCAGTACCTGGTTAGATTTTGAAAAAAAAACATAACCCAGGTAACTAAATGCTCTTACTGAGTTATTACGCCATTACGCCAGACAACGTCGCTCAGCGCGGTCGGACCCTGCTGCTGTCTGACAGCCAGCAGTGCGAGATCCGCTCCAACCAGCTCATCGCCCAGCAGGCGCAGCTGGAGGTGGGCACCCTGAGAGTTACCCTCGACGGTTCCCAGACTGAAGTTCAGAAACTCAAGTACCTCATATCGGCACATCTTGATCTGATACAGAAACAGAGCGAAATTATCACTCTTAATGAAAGAACGGTGAAAAAGTATGCGGCTGAAAACGAACAGGTAAGCGTGCCTTTTATATATCAACTATCTCCTCACGGGTAGTCAAGTTGCTGGCGCTTTGGAAACAATAAGGCATGTATACTGTTTATCACGAAGTTATGTCATAAATTTGGTGAAACAATGCAAAATATACATATAATGTTGACATTTATTTTATTTTCAGAACTAAAGTATGTGAATCCATAATTTGGTAAATGAAATAGGAATTTCTTCCATCAACGGGAATAAATAGAATTTACACATCTCCTTATTGCAATGATCATGCATCCTTGATGCCCTTCAAACACTATTTCTAGGATAACTTCAGTCGGTTAAATTTAAAAAGTGTCTTCAATAAGAATAAAACAATATATACATCTACAAGATATTACTCAACCCTAGAGTATTAATCGTTTATCTAAGTGAGGAGAATGACCGCATATTAAAACTAGAAGAAGTTATTACAGTTACACATAATTTAGACGGGAAAATAGAACACACTTATTTGAAGCATCAGTAGATGAATAAACCTATCCAAAATCCACTGAATTCGAATGCGCCCTCAGTTTACATTAAGTTAGAAGTTCTACAAAATAGAATAAACAGGTAAACCTGAACTTCTTTACATTTAAAGTGTCGTGACAACAAAATCTTTGACCTCACTTCCAATATCGTCATTATTGCGATCATTTGTTGTAATCACAGAAGGACCACAGTAAAAATAATATCTCTCTTATAACTCACTGAGGAGTGCTATCATTCATCATCAAGAACTATTGCGGACTTAAATATAAGCCTGAAAAGAAAACATGATTTTGGACTTCAGATCATAATGAAGTAGGATTTTATCTTTTCAAGTGTACTTTCAAAATGAAGATGCAGTTCAGTTTCAATGATGTCGATGAAGATATGAAGACGTCCATACTCTAAAAACACTTCAACGATAACTGTTTCACTTCTACATCCGACCTAGTAGACGTTTACAGTGGTACCTTAAATGCTTTTTTAGACAACCGGTCATTTTCTCTACAATCACCTACGCTGTTTGCAAGTCCAATTCCTGGCTTACAGAATGCTGTAAAAATAATAAGAGCATGCACGGGCTTAAATGGCCATTCAGACATAGATAGCTGATCATACAAAGAGAGAATGAACATAATTAATATATGGATATAATTCAGAATAAAAAAAACTGGACAACAAAAATTGAAAATAAAGAAAACTTCTCCTAATAACTTTGAAACTCTCTCAAAACAGGGTTGGGAGAGTCAAAAAAATAATTTACAACAGGGCTCAGTCCAAAGGGTTTCTTCAAAAATTGGAACCAAAACTTCTTCAACGCCCCCACCTGTATTTACGTACCATCTAAAATTTTGTATTACTCATAAAGTTTAAGCACACAGTATCTGATACCACCAAAATTGTATTAAGTGATTAAAATTCCTAAAAAGGTTCCCGCCAATTTTTAAAACTTCTCCCCCCCTTTACACTCAGATGGTTTGTGTAACTATAGAGCTGTATCATATCTACCATTTATTTCAAAATTGTAACTGACCAGATTAATATCCATCCAACCACAAAAAAGTCTAGATATCAGTCAGCATATAGGAAGTACTACTCCATAGAGAGTGATTTTTTAGGTGTCTTATTGGATTTGATGCTTGCAAATTAATCAGATCTTACTGGGCAGTGAATTCAAGCAGTGGCTAAAACCCATAATTTCAACATAACCCAATCAGTACAAGTAGTTAGTAAAACTCTCCCTTTATAACACCTAATATTGCTGAAAATTTATTAAATAATTCAATACTTTTTATATCAGAGACAATAAATCGAGTGAATCAAATACTCGAGTCGGGCCATGTCAAGAGACAGAATAACAGAAGAGTATGTATGAGACAGTATATGAATGAGAATGAAGCGAGGAGTGTGTGCCAAGATTGTGTGGCGGTCCGTCCTCTCTGCTTACCTTTCTGGGGAAACGGCGTGATGGTTAGTTAGTAATCTTAACATATATATTAGATTTGGGTATATCGCGAACTTAGCTAGAAAGATTGTCGTGGCGCTTTCGCAGCTGCCTGACGTGTTTTAGTCTTTCTTGTTATTTTTCGCCAAATAAGGAGGATATTTTACAAATTACTTCTTTAAAATTACCGTTGTTGTGTATAAACTCTAAATAATTTTAAAGTGACTAGTTTCGACGTAATTTCGATTTTAAGAAAATATTTTAATCTTTACCGACCGACTGTTCCTGAACGCGAGCGAACCAGGCATCCAACAAATCACCTAAGTGACACCCTTACGACAGCCAGATGACATTTGCCCACGTTTGTCTAAATCTGTTTGGGCGGCCGCATTTCATCTCACTTAAACATTACAATTTAACAAGATCTGTACAGCGCCCTTGAGGTGATTTTTCACAAAAACGGCGCTATAAAAATCATCCAAATATTATTATTATTATTATCAGAAGCGACAAAAAGCAAAAAAGTTCCAAACTTGTGTCGCTTGAGTCAAGCCTTCTCCCAAATGGTAAATATATTTTGGATGGCTGAAGGACCACAAAAGTCTTCAGAATCAAATGAAAGTCAGAGCATTCGATGCAGAAAAGAAAACCGATCAAAACTGCATATTTAACTCATTTTTGACCAAAGTGTCGCTTAAGCTCTTTTGCCATTCCAGCGACGATATGATGCATAAATAAATGGAAGCAGTCAGGGGTGCCTGAGGAAGATATGGCACGATAAAGGGAATCAAATACTTGTATCGGGCCAAGTGAAGAGTCAGAATAACAAAAGAGTATGCATGAGACGATGTATGAATGTGAATGAAGCAATGAGTGTGTGTAAAGACAGAGTTGTATGGTGGTCCATCCTATCTGCCTACCCCTGCTATGCTTCGACGGCCTCCATAGTCGAGTGGTAAGACGCTCGACTACAAATCCAAAGGTCGGGGTGCGTCAATAACTTTTATTTAATTAATATGTGTCATAACAAAATTAATTCATATACATTATTAAAAACCATATTTGCGACACGTTCCAGAGTGATAGATACTTTATGTATCGCCCTGGTGAAAGACCACCATTCAGAATTGAAACGTCGCTTGAAATGGCTTTAGCCGTATTTGGTAATCAGATCTGAATAGCCAGATACTTCCCAACCTTCCTCTTCCCAATCTCCTTCCCCTCCCCACTACCTTCAGCCTCACAACATACCCTATTTGGGGATGCCAAAGTCTCACTGGCTCCAGATGGTTGGGAGCAGTTGAGACTCTTGTGCGGTATTTACGTAAACAAAAAAAGAGCTAGTTACTTGGTTAAAATCACATAAAAAATAAAATAAATTAAGCGAAAATTATTTTGAATGAACTTTTTAAATCTTTCCAATATATTTTTTAAAAAATGTTTGCCAAATTACAAATAAAACCGTTTTAGTGTCGATTCACACCAACGTCTGGATCCGCTCAGTGACGATATTGTTCCGCAAGAGAGCTTATTGATATGGTATGAATATCAATCAAGGAGTATGTGCCAACTTTCAGTGTATGGCTTGAGTTATCCTTCTGCTCACCTTGTGATATTTAACTACTTAGTTAGTTAAATTATTTTGAAAAAAATACTTTTATCGCTGATTTTTTAAACCATTTTTTTATCACCAAATAATATTTTTAATAATTATTAAAAATATTATTTAGTGATAAAAAAATGATTTTTAATTAAAAAAATCTGCGATGTAAGTGTTTTTAAACTATTTTTTATCACCAAATAATATTTTTAATAATTAATAAAAATATTATTTAGTGATAAAAAAATGATTTTTAATTAAAAAAAATCTGCGATGTAAGTATTTTTACACTTCAAAATAATTATTCAACTAACTAAGTAGTTAAATATCACAAGGGTGGGCAGAAGGATATACTGTCACACAAATTTGTCTTGGTACATACTCCTTGATTGATATTCATACCATATCAATAAGCCCTCTTGGTGAACAATATCGTCACTGAGCGGATCCGGACGTTGGTGTGAATCGACATTTAGTCGTTATCGGGAATATTTCCTTATTCAAAAATCCAGTAGATATCTTACACAATGTGTATTTAATATATAAATAAAATGTAAATCTCTGAATATATACGATAGTAAGGGTCAAAAATCAATCTGTGTTGTAAAATGGTGGAGAAATCTACCCTTCAAATTCATTTATCCAAACGGTTCCAGATAAAAGTTAACTCTCCGCTTGTTTCAGCGGAGGATGGGCCGTTTCAAAGAACCTTTAAAGGTAGCGTAAGAGAGTTGAAAAATAAGGTGGGTGTGGAATGTTAAGAGGGGATCCTCCAAATAGGTTTTCAGAGATGGTTTGAATAAGTTAATTAACATTTTTCATTACAACGACCGTTATTAGATACTGTTAATTAACATTTTATTTTATTTAACGAACCATATTCAGATCAAACAAAAAGAAACGCAGAATTTTAACACTATTTTAAATGTTGAATAATCATGTGAAAAAAACAATATGGCATCTTGTCTTCTTTTTGACAGTTGCTTGGATATTTCAACGTCCCAAAGTCCTCGATGGAAATTACATCGCGAGCGGGAAATTTACGTTGATCAAACAAAAATTGACAGAAAAAACATTGCACATTTCATGACGCCAGAACTCATCATTTAAGAAATTTAGCTGTATTAAAAACAGATTTCTGAATTAAAGTTCAAATCTTTTTGAATTAGAAAAAATATTAGCGTTAAAAAAATAAAGCACCATTGGTTTTTAATACGAACCTTTATCAGTAGCGGCGTATCGCCTTTTGCTTCGATTTTTACGGTTTTCAAGAAAAAAAACAGCTAATTTTCATAAGATAAAAATTGGATCAAAAAATCTTATTCCAAAAAAACTACAAACATTTTATCTAGAATTAAATATTACTTATGGAATCAATCACGAGGCCTCTCTCTTAACAGTAAAAGTTTCTCGAAAGTTATTCTTTTCCGATAGGTAAGTAACTAGATAGATTTGCATACATTTTGTTTCGAGGAAAGAGTTTCTTACTAGATAGATGAAAGCGTGTAAAGAGGATTCTCAACTTTGATTTTATTTTTCTAATTAGTGTAAAAGGATTGCTTTTCTTCAAACAATCAAACCAACTCGCCTTGAATTTCAACGTATTTTTTAAAATAATTAATGATCCGACGCTCTTTGCATACTCAAAATATACTCTTAAGAAACTAAAACATAAATTACAATGTTGTTTTTTTCAATATTTTAGAAATTGTTAATTTGTAGTGAAATTCAATTTTAATGATTTAATAAGATAAATTCAAAACTTTTTTCCGCTATTTACTGCTTAGACCAGACCGGTTTCAACCAGTCTGTGCAGTTTTTATTTATTTTTGTTTATAGTAAATACCACACAAGAGTCCCAACTGCTCCCAACGTCTAGAGCCAGTGAGACTATGGCATCCCCAATCGGGGTATGTGTTGTGAGGTTGAAGGTAGTGGGGAAAGGAAGGAGATGGGGACCACGAAGGTTAGGAAGTACCTGACTATTCAGATTTGGTCATAAACGGCTAAAGCCATTTCAATCAAGCAACGTTTCGATTCTGAATGGTGGTCTTACACCAGGGCGATACTTAGAGTATCTAACACTCTGGAACCTGCCGCAAATATATTTTATATTATTTTATGTTAATTCAATGTGTTACGACACATATCTATAAAATAAAAATTATTTGCGCACGCCGGGTTTGAACCCGCGACCTAGGATTTGTATTCGAGCGTCTTACCACTAAAAATAAGAACAAAAACATTAATAAAAACGGTTTTATTAATTTTGTAATAAGTCTGCGAAAAATGGAGTGTTTATTGTCTTGGTCGCTGGATGCTGTGAGGGAAGAATACTTTATCATTGGCCATGAGGAACTGGAGGGAGACAGCGGGAGACTAGTAGAACTGAATGTGTTTCCTAAAGGTGGTCTAGACTCAAGGATTGTACCTCTATTAATGATAATTAGAAATATACTAAGCATCTTCTTACGAAGGAAGTGTAATTTTCATTCAGTTTTAATGTTCTTTTTTTTAAATTTGAATATCACTGTGTAAAATCTTCCGAGGCGGAACAAAAATGCAATGGCGAAGAGAGGGAGAGATTCAGATCAAAGTTGGACGGACTTCACAGTTATCGCACGGAACAGTGATTAAAAACTAAACCGTTTCGATTCTGAATAGTGATTTCGTACTAGGGGTAAAGTACCTACATTCTGACACGAAACAAAGTTCAAATATTTTCATATTTATTCAGGTGTCTCTTCTATCGGAGGTTGGCAATCGTTGGGGTAAACATCGCCCACCAGACTGAAACCCGAAACAATTCAACTAAATATCGATATCTTAATTTGAAAATTGTGTCTTTGTTAAGGATAGCAGAGTGAGTAAAGCCACGTGGGACTATGACACCCCCAATTGGGGTTCGTTGCCGCTGTAAAGGCTGGAGGGAGTGGGATGAAGAGAAGAAGGAAAAGAAAAATAATAATCATGTTGGGAAGTATTAAATACCTGCTTAGTTAGATATGGCAAAGCCATTTTTTAATTATTTTTATTTACTTGAATTCAAGTTTTTACAATATTGTACATACATTGTCCTCCACGCTAGGAGTTCACCTATGATGTGGAGATTTCAAGGAACGTTTCGATTTTGAATTATGGTCTTTTACCAGGGCAATGCTTTCAGTAACTACCATTTTTCGCACTGGTAAGTGACTAATACCCCTACATATAGAGGTGTAATTCTTGTTCAGTTATACTCATTATTATTTGACAACTCTTGCATAGGTTTGTAAACCAATGTGATAAAATACACAAAATGGTCCCCAATCCGTCGATTAGTCTAGTCAGAGGTAAGATGACATCAGAAACTTTAAATTACCAATCGTTTATAATCGTATTGTTCTGCTGTCACCATTGGTTTGTTGTCACACATTTTTCATTATTGCTGTATGCGCGCGTGAGGCGTGACCTCCATAGAGGCACATAATCACTGCCTACCCTGCCGTACTCGCATAAAAATATGAATAATATTGGATTTTAAAAAGTTCAGCAAATCGCACCGCCGCGAGCGCCCTGACCGTTCTACTATAACGTGTCAAAAGCAGTAACTACTTATGCCCAAATGCCGCCAACATTAGAGTATATTATTCAATGTTCACTAGTATTATGTACTTCACTAGTATTACTATGTTAAAAAATATATGTATGCCTACGTGTATGCTGTGGGCTGTGTGCGCGTTCTATTGACTCGTTTGTGTTAGTATCTTTGCTAGCACTTAGGCAGTGCTTTTATAAAACAAATGCAATAGCAATCAGTGACATCTGTTGGTACCTATCTCTTATTACCAATTGATCCGCTGTTTTCTACTGCCAATCCTAATCAAAAACCTGTGCACGCCACTGCGTTTATGTGCGCTTGTGGTTTAATAAAAAAAAATCGACTCCGACAAAAATATTCCAATACACTTATTGTACTTAGATACAAAATCTCAATGAAATAAATTTACATGCATTAGAGATATTCTTACGTGTGCCGGTTACTTAATTGTTTCTTTTTCAATTAAATTTTAAATACAACGAAGTGGTCTGCATTAGTTACATGAAATTTAATTGATGACAAGCTAAATAAAATGATGCGTTTAATTATTATGAAGGGCTAATCAATCATATTCTTTTCCAACTAAGTAAGATTTTACTGTCGCCAAAGGCAAAAGGGCTGAAGCGCCATTTTGAGAAGTTTACACCAGAGCACCAGTTTTTTTTTGTTTGTCTTACAATAAATTTCATAAGTTTATTACATAAAAACACACGTTGTTTTAATCCAATTTTATTTTGGTATATGTCAACTAGTTTCGATTCAGTAGAATCTTCATCGGGATTTAAAAATATACTAAAGAATATATATAATTATGAAAATGGGGAAAAGAAAGATGATGATATATTTTTGCACGTTCCTCTTATTTCATTAGTGTATTTTTAAGTCCCGATGAAGATTCTGCTAAATCGAAACAAGTTGACATATACCAAAATAAAAGTGGATTAAAACAATGTCTGTTTTAATTTTATTAATCATGCCAATCCGCAAAGTGTTTGCTTATTGTGATAATTTCATAAGTCTTCAGTATCAGGTTGGATTTAAAAAAAAGTTAACTCATGCAACTCAATACTCTCACTGAGTTGCCTGAAGTGACAAAAAGGTAAAAAAAAGTCCCACACTCGTTTCGCTTGAGTCAAGACTTCTCCCAAACGGTAAATACTTTGTAGATGGTGAAGGACCACAAAAGTCTTCATAATCAAACTAGAGTCAGAGTGTTCGATACACGAAAAAAAACTGATCAAAACTGCATATTTAACTCATTTTTGACCAAAGTGTCGCTTAAGCCTTTTGCCTTTCCAGCGACGTTATGATATTATATTAGTACCTACCTAATTATTCTGATCAAATAAACTGAGTGGGTACTTCTTTAGGGAGAAATTTTCCAAGTTCGTCATAATTTTAATTATCACCTTTAAATTCACACACAGGTCGTAAAAAGGCGGTTAAATTCGAAACATTTAGATTCGTAATGTTTGTGACACATCAGATTTTCAAACTTCTTGTAGACACATACGTCTCAGAAGAGTTTGTTTATCGGTGTATAGGGTGTTTACAATAAAAAAATCGTTCTGAAGGCACATTTCATTCTTCTTATAAAAATGATAATTGGTTATAATATAACATAACATTGAGAAATAATATTTTAAAAAAATCTCATATTTTTTGTATTACTGAGTTACAATACCCTTTATTCGTTTTTTTATTTGAAAAATTTAATGAAAAAAAATTGACCAAAAAGTATTGCGGTGTGGCTTAGATTAACAGTTAAGCGATAACAGAGCGCCCTTAAAGTGATATTTCACAAAAGTGGCGCTATATAAATAAGTGGACTATTATTATTATTTAGAAAATAATATGCGCTTACCCAATTGTCCGCCAGCAAAAAATGTTACATATTTGAAATTAATAATATTATTTATTTCTTTATTTTAGTTTTGGGAAAATTAACAGCAAATCAACTAATACATTTTTTTTTTAAAGAAAGACAAACATTCCTGCGTTACGAATAACCTGACAATATTTGAAAAACTCCTACTGCCATCACAATAAATGGAAGATATTGCTTGTGCAATGATGGAGGACTTAGCCAGGAGAGGAATTGAACGCACGACGCCTGGGTGGGAATCCTGACGCGTTTGTCCACTCAGCTGCCGACCGGTTGCTGAGTGGATAAACGCGTCAGGATTACATGCAATGTAATAATTAGAATAACAAATCATGTCAACTACAAATTTTCCTCTGCTGATGATAATATTATAAATAAAGTTTGAGAATATACAAGTTTATTTCAGTAACTTAACTAAATTGGCGGGGGGAGAGAAAGGTAGAACGAAACATGGGAATGGGATAAAGGGAATTTACAATAATATCTACAATATTGCGTTTTAGAATAACCAGCAATTACCAATAGTCCTGAGTATCTATCTACCTGTATATTTATGTAAGGGAGAATGATTCCATCGTTTGGTCGAAGGTTGCTAAATTGATACCACGACCAAAAATACAACGAGATCCATTCACCGTGAAGTTGACATTTCTTTACCGATTTGTCCACAATCCATCTTAAATCGTACAAACATCACATTGCTTTTCAAAATGGCAAAATGGTCTCTGTAACTTAGATGAATTTAATAATGTACTCGTAGATACGTTACTGAGACAACGCGCGTGAATGCACTAAACCGAGTCCGCGAGACATACCTGAGATTTACTGCGTTTAGTATCACACAAACATTCGTTCGATAGACAAGCTGTCACCAGCAAACGGCGCTATAAAAAGTATCCGATAATAATCATGAGATAAATTCATTCTTCCACCGATTTATGTACTTGAATTTCTAATTTATATTCTCTGAATACCTTATAATGGACATCTAAGCCGACTGTATTTTTGATGTTTTACGATCTACCTACCTACAGCTTTAGATATTCAATTGAACCTTAGATTGTGCAATGCTTGTACAAGAATTTAATCGCTAATAAGGGGAGCCATTCATGGCACGCTATCAACTGGCGAATCAAAAAAGGAAAAAAGAAGAGAAAAACGATTTATAGAATATATTTTTCCTGCGGTTTACGAGATGTTGTTTGAATTCTGTCCGTTTGTGGCATTCAAAAACACCACAAATAATTTAATTAATCCTCTTCTATAAGTCGATAAGTAGCAGAACTTAGTTTCTATATCAGTATGATTAAAATTCTGCGGTCAGTTGTATTTACTCCAAACATTTTAGTTGTTTCATTATTGAGAAGTGAGGAAGGTAAAAAAAAAGATTAAAAGATTTTTTTGCATGAATGAATCATTTCGCTGATTGGATAGTGGTCGAAAGCGGTTTTGAGAGAGAATCAGCATTTGGATAAAAAAATATAAAAAAATGTTAAAACACCAATTCTTTGGATTATGTTTTACAGCGTTTTAAGTTTTTAATAAAATAGATCATAGTAAAAATTAGAAATACGATGAGGGGTGGTGACCTTCATTTTTAAAATTAAATTGTTGATCGTGCAATTATTATTGTATCTTAAAATTACGAAAATTCAGGACTATGGGTATTTAAAAGATTTTTGGAGTGATTACCGCACAAGAGTTTCAATTGCCCAGAGCCAGTGAGATTATGGAATTCCTTATTTGAGTATGTTGTGAGGCTGGATGGAGTGGGGAGAGGATGGTCGAGGGCTCTTAAAACACTACATCTCTGGTCCTCACAATGTATAGCTGGAAGACCCGCTGAATGCTTGCCAAAAAACGGTTCGTTTTCACAACTTATTTTTGTGCTAGGAAATATTTTCTAGCTTTTGTGTTTCCTCCCTCTTACAAAATAGTTATCTCTAAGACTCACGCTTACTTATTCCTTTCCTTTATAAGACACACCGCCCAGCATCGTCCGATGTAGATTTTAGCCAACGTGAGCTGGCGATCTGCAGTCATGCTTGGGAACGATTCAAACTTACCGACGTTGTCGATAAAACCTTGATCGAAATTTCGAGCTCGGGGCTAAGGGTCCTCAGCAAATAAAATCGACTAAATTAAGTATGTTTAGTCTACGTGAACTATTGTTTGTTCGTCTACAATCTGATATCGTGC
Organism: Drusus annulatus; assembly: GCA_022651775.1. NCBI lineage: Eukaryota > Metazoa > Arthropoda > Insecta > Trichoptera > Limnephilidae > Drusus > Drusus annulatus. Next base: position 180,678 of record JAGWCC010000344.1, on the reverse strand, counting down.
TTGGGAACGATGACAAATAACCGACATTGTCGATAAAACCCTTATCGGTGTATTTGGCCAGGAGTTATAATATAATATATATGAATTGGTATTTATCGACCTAAATAAACTCCGTTTTTGAATAACTAATAAACGATATCTAAATTTAAATAGCAGGGAATTTTTTCGAGCGACGGACAGCAATATTCGGATTTTTGTTTAGCCGAATTGAACCCTTATTCTCCGACTCAAAAAGCTGTGGAGTTGTACATAGTTTACCCGGAGTTTTTTGCACACCGTGTAGATAAAGAATAATACATTTTATTATCAAATGTACCTCCAATCTACATATTAATATGTACTAACTCCGCGGTACATTAACGCCTGCAATAAATGTTTACGAGAATGTAAACCAGATGCTTTTCATTTCTTCGCGAGGAGTTTAAAACATTAGAATTTATCCCCCTCCCGCCACAGCCTCCGATACCTTTTACAGTTGGGGTGGGAAAGGGGAGGTTAATTCCACCCTTAAGGCTTTGGTATAAAAGGCTTCTCCGCTTCGGATAAAGTATCCTTCATCTTGTAGCCGTCGAGAGAAGAACAACTTGTAACAGTAACATCAGTGAAATATAACAAGTTTTTCAAAATTCAAAATTTAATCAGTTTCAATTAAGTAAATCATCTTGTGATTATCTCAATTTTTATTCTTCTAGAAGTTGTTCCTTGTTTTGGTAAGTGGTCATTTTATATATTAATAAAAAATAAAAATAAAACGTTTTTAGATTTTTTATTCTTCTTCTGGTGTACTTTCCTATTGGAGGTTTGCTAACACCAGGACAATCTTTACTCTTCAAGCTACAACAGTCCAAAACAACAAAATAATTCACTATACATCATTCCTACAAAACTTCTAGCGGCAAGCACGATTAAACTTAATATTTCGTAAAATAGATAATTTAAAGTCTGATATTTACTGATAAAGATTTAAAGATAGTGTATTACTCATTTACGTAGTTTTTAGTGAAAAATCACCAAATCACAAAAACGGTTTACAATAATGAATATAATAAAATAACGAATAAAATTATGGTAAATTTCAAAAAACTTTATCTCTCATTAATGTTATATCAATATTCCTTAAATTATTCAATGATTTTTTCTCGTTATCATGAAAACTTAAAATTTTACCTTTAATAACAACAAAACTTGCAATGATTTTAGTTTATTTAGATGATATTTTGGTTTCATTCAAAATTTGATTAATTTAAAAGAAAAACTACGTTGTTTTAGAATCCTAAAAACTTGTGTTTTATAGCCTAAAATACTATTTTAATTAAATGACAGGGCGACAGAAGAGCGTTTCCAATATTTTAGAGTCCAACCAATATTAATATGGTTTCAATTTAAACACATATTACAACATTCCAGATACTTGTTAATTAAATATTCATGAAGCACCCTATTAAAATTGTTATCAATCTATTTCAAGATTATTAGCATTCTATTTTGATGTTTCCATGTTTGAGAGAAAATTATTCTTAACCTTCTATTTTTGAAAGCAATTATAATTTGACAACGGCTTTCCACAGTTGAGTTGTTATGTAATCAACATTTACAAACCGCTTATCAATACATAGAAATACACAGCCAAAGTATTTTAGCCTCATGGAAATAATGACTCTAGTTTAATAAGCATTTATTTATTAGATATTTTAAAAATAGAATTCGAAATATTTTGAAAATAGAACATTTTTTTTACGTGCATACCGCACAAGAGTCTCAACTGCTGCCAACCGTCTAGAGGCAGTGAGACAATGGCTTCCCCGATAGGGGTATGTTGTGAGGCTGAATGTAGTGGGGAGGGGAAGGAGATGAGGAAGGAGAAGGTTGCGAAGTACCTGGCTATTCAGATCTGGTTACCAAATACGGTTAATTCCATTTCAAGCAACGTTTCAATTCTGAATGGTGGTCTTTCACCGGGGCGATACTTATGGTATCTACCACTCTGAAACGTGCCGCAAATACACTATATTTTATTTTATATCAATTAAATGTGTTATGACACATATTAGTTAAATAAAATTTATTTGCGCACGCCGAGCTCGAACCTGCGACCTCTGTATTCGTAGTCGAGCGTCTTACCACTCGACCATGGAGGCCATCAAATTATTCATGAATTTATTATACATGATGAATTATTAAAGAATTCTATCACAAAATGGCAGCCGTATATGTTATTTACAGAACTTTGTAACAGTACACTACATCGTATTGAAATAACGTACGCATATGATTTTAAAAAAATTTCATTCATAGGGGTAAGTTAGGCTTACTATAGTATAACAAATACAATTCATTGTCATTATTTTTTTTTTATTCTGTAAATATATATTTTACAAAAGTTCATGAAAATATCTAAATACCCTCATTATTATGATTTTTTTTTTTTAAAGTTTATTTAAAAAAAACTCATATTAAATAACTTTATGAAATAAATTTGGTAATTAAGTGGTAACCTTTGATTGTGGGAAATCTTTCCATGATTCGATCAAAAACGAGATGAGATTTGGTAAACCTGTTTTTAAGGTACTATTCGGTTTATGTAAAAAAAAATATTGTTTTTAAATCAAGAGTTGCTGACAATATTATAAGAACATGTATGTTTTTTATTGTAATTCAAATTTATTATTTGGTTTTTATCGAGTTATTATCCAAATTCAAAAAATAGTTAAAATCGCTGAAGAAAAAAAAATGTACAATCATAAGAAGTGTCCTCTCAAACTCTAATTGCTAAATCCCCGAGGCATTATTTGTTTTTTTTTTTTTAAACACACACATAATTATTTTACTCCCCCCATAAATATTGTTTGATATATTGTATGTAATCAACGTTTGAAATTACATTAAAACGCCTACCCTGATCCTTAAAAGTACCTAAATAATATGATACTTAACTTAAGGGCCAGCACCCAAAATTCGCACTTTTTGGTTTTCTAATACAAACAATGCTGCACACGATTTATCTGTTATTCTCGACATGGGCAGTTAGAATAATTTCCAGCGAATGGAATTCTCAAACAGTATTCTTTTAAATTATTTATAAAACGCATACTGGAATTAAAGGTATAACATTCAAAATTGCCTTTGCTGGTTTTCAAACTGCACCTTTTACTTTACTGACATTTTAGTATATTTTACATAGAATTTAAAAAAAAAACAGGATAAAATTATCATTAATTGGTAACCTTAGACATTTTACTAACTACACATTTAAAATTTATAGCTAAATCATTTGTAGTAATGCTTGTATTAGAATACTATAAAGTGAAGTTTAGCGCCATTGTTAGTGCTGAGACCTAATTACTATCCATACATGCCCCAGAGCAATAATATACCAGGAGAGAGCGTTAGTGTAGTCAGGATTCATGTTTTTTTCCTGACTGGGGCGTGACTAGGGGTAGGGCTAGGGTATTTATACATCCATTCATAGCACGTGTTGGCATAATGTTTATTTTTATTTGTATAACAGGTTTTCCACAGTATTGTTATAAACGAAAATGTAGGATATGTGAATGAGTGAACAAACGCGTCGGATTCCCACCCGGGCGTCGTGCGTTCAATTCCTCTGCTGGCCAAGTCCTCCATCATTGCACAAGCAACATCTTCCGCCTCTTATGATGGCAGTGGGAGTTTTTCAAATATTGTCAAGTTAATCGTAACCCGGGAATGTTTGTCTTTCTTTTAAAAGAAAAAAAAAGAAAAACCTAAAAAATGTCCTGTTATATCGCATAGAAAAATGTAGTGGGCGAAGTCGTCGGAGACGCGGGAGACGGAGAACATGATTACATACCTAAAAGCGGTGCTATATTGTGTGAGAACTTATCTAATCTCTTTCTCTCTCACGGTTTACGGCATAAAAACCCGGAGAAAGTGATTTATCCCAAATTTGTATAGGTTGGGTAAAAATATTTAGCTCTCTCTCCATATATATTCTTGCTCTGAGATACATACATACAGTAGGTAATACTATTCAATTTTCTAAAGTACCACGTCTACCTTACTACGGTATATAGTCCAACTTCGCGCATTTGTAGAACAGAAAATGGAGGTAAGTATTATTTTATATATATATATAGGTATTAATAATACTCCTGAACGGTGAATTATTAATACCTGACATCCTGGCGGAAATTGGATTTTATGTCCCTGATTATTTCACGCGTGGCCGCCAACACAGGCTTCTGTTTCTTCCCAGGTGCAGAACTAACTTACCAATGGTGATGCCCCTGGGAAGACTAACTAGGTTAATTAATTGCCTCGCAGGAAATTTGGATATTTTTCACACGAGCTATAACAAGTTTAAGCAAGAACTAGTTTTTAAGTTCTAACTAAATTATGTACTTCTTGAAAACTATTTTTTTTTGTTTTTAAACTTCTTTTTACGTTAATCTTTGTGTAAATATGATTCCCATTTTTTGTGTTTTTTGCAATGTTTTGGTGTAAAACTGTTTTTGCAAATATAAAATAAAAAATAAAAGTAAAAAAATCACAAATGAATTTTTAAACGATTTTTCACTACAGTGATGGCAAAAATTAGAGAAGAAACGTCTACAACATTTCACGCTACATTGAAAGACGCTTAAATAAAAAAAATCGCACACCTAAAATAAAAGAGTCCCTACATGCTTGAAATAATTTTATTCGATTTGCCTCGTATATCAATTTGTCAAACTCCTAAGCGATAAATTTATTCAATTCTTTGATTCGAAATAATGCGTAGATGAAAAAATTGAATATCAAGTAGGTGGTGGCAGAAAATCATATTAGGGAATAATGCCTCAGTGAAAAATGAAATTACATACTGGAAGTGAGTTTTTTTTAACTCCTTAAAATATACCAAGAAATATATTTTTTTGTAATATATTAACGTTTTAATAAATAAATATTAAATCTACATCTATGTGGGTACCTACTGAAGTATTGCAAAATATATTTTGTTCACTATTTAATGTAGATTTAAACTTTTTTTTATTTGATTACAAAAAAGGGCTAAAGCGACACTTTGGTCAAAAAGTTGAGTTGAATATGCAGTTTTGATAAGTTCTTTTTTCTGCATCGAATGCTCTGACTCTCGTTTGATTCTGAAGACTTTTGTGGCGCTTCTGCCATCTTAAATATATGCTACCATTTGAGAGAAGGCTTGACTTAACAGACACAAGTTAGGGACTTTTTTTAGCTTTTTGTCACTTCAGGTAACTCAGTGAGAGCATTCCGTTACCTGTTTTTTTTTTCAAAATACAAACAGGTACTGACGACTTTAAAGTACTCTGGTGTAAACTTCCCAAAATGGCACTTCAGCCCTTTTGCCTTTCCGGCAATGATGTTTTATTTAAAAAAAAATGAATTTTGCGGTAAAACTATTACCTTTTTCAAATTTACTTCATTTATTTATGTAATAATCTCGTACCCACGTGCAAGATTATCTATAAGTACGGGTGTGAACTGACGGATGTGTTCAGAAAATTATCGAATTAAAAAAATCTTTTCAAATTCCTACCTACCTAATATACTACCTACCTATTATGTATTTCAGCAGACATTATTCTATTTTTTAAATGGGTGGATTAAAGCAACTTTTTTTTCTTGTGAATGTCAAGTTATATCCCGTTATTTTTGATGGGTAACAAACAACTAGTAGGTATTTGAATATATTTGTTAAATCGATCATAATGCAGTAATTAGATTTATAATGGATAGTGGAATATACACATTCTGCCATATTACATGAGTTTATATATAAAATAACAAATATATAAAAGTTAATAACATCAACGAAAAAATATTACAATACAAGGTTAATAAATTCCAAAAAAGGGAATAAAAATATAAAATAAAAACATTAAAAAAACCAATGACGTTTTACATATAAAGACACGTTATAGCCTTAGAATATCAACACAAAATGTGGCAAGCAAAACACACACGTTACCAGTAAATTCATCATTCAAATATCGGTCATGTATGACAAGGATAGACATTCATAGAATATATGTGTATGAACGAAACAGATCCGAAGTTCGGACCGCGTTCCATACTTGCTTGTAATGTTGAAACGACCTCAAGCGACGCGTGACCGTTTAGTACTAAATCGGCTTAAACACCGATCACACCAACTAGCGTGATTATTGCTTGCCTCTTTGAGAGCTTTACAACGTGTCTATATATATATGTAACGTCATTGAAAAAAACACATTTTTGTAAACGCAGATTATGTTTGATAAACACAACTGTTAATTTTTCAATTTTTTCAATCTGGAAATTTAGCTATTATTTTTGTAACTATATAAAGAACGGCTTAGCCAATTGTATTATTTGAGTTGGTCATGTATTTACATTAACGAAAATTATGTCTTTTGCGAAAGTTCTAAGATTTTTTAAAATATTGTTTGAAGACATGACACTTGATATGCTTAAAACATGTATTTATTATGATGTTTTAATAAGGTTCTATCAAAGTTATTCAGGATGGAAATTTAGAAAATTTAAAAAAAATACTCGAGTAATTTTACATAATGGCATTGAAAGCTATAGCTTATTGATAAAGAGATACAATTGAATAATTTTCCATCAAAAAATGTTTGTGAATTCCAAAAAAATGGGCTTTGAAGTAATTGTAAATAAATCAATAATTTTTTTCTTTAGTTCGCGATCGTGGGAATTCGCAAGATGACTACAAAAAATTGTCTTCGGTACTTTTAAAAAGATACTTACCCACTCGCTGCTAATTGATATACACATTAAACTTTGAGTCGGTAGGTTGCGGGTTTATTTCTTACAGAGTGCATAATAATACATGAACGTAACTAGATAGTATAAGCGGTCACGAATTGCATGCATCAAATTCAATCCTTTCGCGATCAGCGCAGGTATTTCAGGATCATTTCTGAATATGCATTGCCTTTAAATGGATGCCCATGTTTAAAAAATATGACTCTTTGACACCAACCGAGCAGTTATTCTGTACTTGCAGCATGATCGATGAAGAGCGGGAAGTAAAATTAGCGTGTAAAACCCATTTACAGTTGACGTCGGCTGAACGAGAATGAGCTGATTTTACGACTATAGTTGAAAATGGAATGCACTTAGAACAAGCTATCTCTCAAAGATCAACAACTATTTCGACACCAATTGAGCAATCCTGTTCTTTTCAGATGCTAAGATAAAATCGCATACTATCTACTGCGTGTTGTCTCTGTAAGATGGGGAGCTTTTTTCTAATGGGAACTAAAAGCTTATTACCTAGTCTTAGATTATTAGTAAATCTAATACTACCATCTCTCAAAATATCGTCTCTTCAACACCAAAAACAATTTATCTTTTCCGTCCCAAGATCGACTCCTACCTTGTCTGTATCGTTTTATTTCTACATAAGATGGGGCCTATTTTAGACCGAGGCCTACAAGATGAGCTTATTCAGCTTATGAGGAAATCTAATACTGTCCTTCTCTCAAAAGATAGTCTGTACGATACTAATCTGCCAATGTTGATCTTTCCAGCAGTCAAGATGAACTTCTACATTGCCAATATCCGTTTTATGCCTCAGTAAGATGAGTCCTACAATATTTGTTTATTTTGATTATCGGTGAATTCAACACTGCTTTCTTTAAAATAACGATTTTCCGACACGTATTTGCCAATTATAATCTTTCCAACCGTCAAGATGAACTCCAGCCTAGGCTTTTTCGTGTTGTTAGTGTCAGTAAGATGCGACCTACGATCGTAGTCTGTTGGTTAATCCGATACTGTCCCTTTCTCAAAAGATCATCTTTTGCACACCATCTCATCTTCTCCCCTTTGTCTTGCTCGGGCTGGGGCCTAATCGCCTAGACAAGGTGCTTCCAGGCATTCTTACCCTAGGCTACCTCTGCGCCATTTGTCCAAAGCAGGTCCAGCCTCTCTTCAAACAGCATCTGGAGTTGATTTCCCCAACTTTGCCCGGGGCGGCCCCCTAAACGTCTGCCCTTAATATTCCACACCAATTGATAACAATTTTTCCAGCCGTCAAGATGAACTCCAACCTCGCCTGTTTCGTGTTCCTCACCGCCGTGCTGGCCGCCCTGTCGGCCGCCGACGGACAGACCTTCCAGTACTCCCGCGGCTGGACCAATGGCAAGCGGAACGGGCTGGGCGGCGGCAACGGAATCTACGAGCTGAGCCTGATCGACAAGCTGCTCGCCAACCCATGCCAGCTCGAGAAGCTGCGATACATCCTGCAGGGAAAGCCCTTGAATGAGAAGGTAAAGTTTAGATTGATATACATAGTCCGTTTCGATCCCCACTTCCATTTTCAAGCTTTCACAAAAACGTGTTGGACTTTCTCCTTCTTCTCCATTCAAGGTTTCAGATACCCTTGCAGCGGCCATCAATAGGGCAAATATAATGAAGATCACTTCAAAGCTGTCAAACTCGTATGAGGTAGAGAAGCTGCCCCAGATCTTGCTGGAAAACCCGCTGAATGCGGAGGAAACGTAGTGATTGTTAAACAACGTTAACATAACTGTTACTTGACTTTGGAAGTACTCGTATACAGCCGTGTTGAACTTTTCCTTCTTATTGAGTCTATGTTATGGACAGCCTTGCAGTTTCAATGACCATGGCAAATGTGATGATAAAAACCTAATTGATTGAAGATGTCAGTATAATTAATGCAATCATAGTTTGATGGACATCAAAGCGGTTTTACAGTTTCGTAAGGACCATTGAAACATCACTATCGTTGGAGCTACAACTCTTGGAGAGTACTACACGCCTCTAAAAAACATCTCATCTCCAGCCGGTCTCTCGCTGTCTCTCATTATGTCGGAGAAAGCTGGGTTCGCCTTCACATCTTCAAGCAACCTGTTCGGACCTCACCACACTCCTTCGTCTTACAGGTTTACTAAAGAGAAGTCCCTTTGGTAGTCTGCTTCTATCCTTAAATATTTTACTTTTATCTCTGTTATACAATTCTTGATATCGATGGCTTTTCAAGCGATAAGGATTGCTTGTGGTTGTACTTTGTCCGCCAGACATTTTCGTTATGACTCGTAAGTTTCACCTTAGATTCTTATTATTAAAGTAATCCAATATCCTTTCGCTATTTTTTCATCTTCGCACCCCCATCCCCCTTTTCTCAACCTTCGCTGCGTTATGCGACTGATATAGTGACACGAGGACGCTTATTTCCCCACTTGACTGAGAGAGAAAAAAAATTCCACCACATTTATTTTATTTCATTTCATTTTATACAAAATATTAATATGTACACTTTTTCAAATATTACAACCTCGCAAGCTAGGCATTTACCCCTATTATGGTGGTCTACGTCCAAGATCAAAGACAATAATAATTTTAAGAAAAAAAAACTAGTCAGTCCAGGGATGTCGAGATGGACCACAGTGGACACAGATTACACATTAAACATGGCGTTATAAAGAATATTAGATTTAAAAAATTCCAGGCTTTGAAAATTAACAACTTAATTATTATATATGTACCCAGCAAAAGATTTATTTTTCAAGGCCAAAACCAATATTCGTCACTGTAATTAAGTACGAGTATACTTAAAAACAAAACAAAAAAATCGTGAAAAATATAAGAGTATTCTTACTACCTACGCGATACTTATTCATATTTTTGGATTTCTGCCCTTAGTTGATGGTGCCCTGCGAACTTCTGACCATGGGCCCTTCCGAGAACGAACCCGAATCCTCCGGACTTCGCCTGAGAAGATCCGCCCCTGACTTCGAGCCCAGGCCCCAGGAAAACCGATACAACTTCGTCTGATCACATCAAATAAAAATATAAATAAACAGCGAGGGATGATACTGAATAAAATACTCCATTCTAATATCGTCACAGCGATAAATTGACCGAATTACTTTTAATTTAAGTGAAGCTTTTATTGCAGACTTTCTTTGAATGTATAATTTAATAATATTTTTCGCTAAAAATAAAATTGTTTTGTAGAATTTTATCTTTTGATTTTATGAAATTCCATAGCTAATAGTTATCAAGTCTTTTCTTATATCCTGCTCCTTTGATAATTTGCCATCAACTTTGAACACTTGTTACAAATTCATTGCAAAATAGTTAATGACGAAACAATTTTGTTGATGGGAGATTTAATTTGGATTTTTTGACAGTTTAATATTTTCTACAATACCATTGCGAATTGGAGAAATCTAGCAAATCCGAAGTTTGCCGCGATAGCAGAGTGTTTGGAGCAGTCGCCCGGATAGTGAAAGATCCCAAGTTCAAATCCCATTTGCGGCAAAAACCATTTTCTAGTGATTTCTCTGAGACATGTGATTTTCAGTTTATAAATACTGAATTTATATTCACATTGCAGATAACGAAAACAGTTACTAGAATCACTTACTTAATCAATTTATTGCTTGGAAAATGATGATCTTTCATAACCTAGAATAGTTTGTAGTTTTCCGCAAGGTTTTGATTTAGTACTTACAACAATTTATTTTTTAAGGTCCTTGATTGATGAAAAACTTGACATAGGCTGGGTTATCAGGTTTTTTTAAATATCTCTCTAAAATAATACTTTATCAATGTGGCGATATTTGAATAAGCATGCTATTTGATAAAACATAATATTAACGATAGCATAATGATAAGGTATTGAACTTGTATTTTGTAGTTTACCATATAAATTTGCATGACATTGTGCAAAATCTTGTCAAACTAACTTTTTTTTTGTCTGAGTAATAAATTTGTATTATGAAATAATAAATCATAAGGCAACGAACATTCCGAATAACCTATTTTAATTTATTAAAAAATTTGGCCCCTACCCCTTTTATGAAAAATACTACAGCTTATTTCACAACACAGTTTAGGAAAGAATGTCTACACAACTAGAGCAAAAAGATAATGCAGTCAGACTTTATCTCTCGAAATATATCTATATTCATAAACTAAATTTATTTTTTTGAATGATCTAAACAGAGAATGCTATAGTTCCACAGGCTCCAGAAAATATTTGTACAAAATCCTAGATTTCAAGTGGTCCACCAGCACAAAAGCGCACCACTCTTCTCAAAAATAGTGGTTTTTTTAAGACTAATTTTAATTTGAAAATTGTTCCAGATTGCTGAAAAATTTTCGTCTAATAAATTAAACTCGGTATTAAAAAAACATACATTTTTGACCTCTGGAACGAGAAGTCGTCACCGCGCGATATGCTTGGTGCAACGATCAAGAAAATATGAAAACCGCCCGAGTCGGCAATATTCAATTGCGCATTATTCTGGAAAATATTGATCTCCATCTGGGTCGGTGGCAAGTTAAAATGTATGACAAATTATAATTTTCCTCCATTATCTTTCAAGCAGGTCATTATCAAAATCATCAATGTTATTTATTTTCATTTCTCATGTTAGGTCGGTGGATCATTTTTTTCAAAAAGCTAATCTTTGTCTGGAAGTCAACATTTATTAAAAGTATGCGAATGGAAATGGTTTCAGTACCTACCTAATTTAATCCTATTTTATCCCATCATTAAAGCCTAAAAATTAATCATTAAAATAATTCTGAGACTCACACTTTCTACCAGTACCGATACGATCTTCAATCCCATCAATGTTATGGAATTAAAGCAGCTCTTTGCACGAAACATTTTGGTTAATTTGCACAAAAACGATAAAACACAATACAATTCAACACAAACTCTACATAATACACAAACCAAAAATAAAGCACTACTCCAAACTCCTTTTGCAAATACTGCTTTAGGACAAAGACACTTTAAATACATAGCCTGCAAATTATACAATCTACTACCAGCTACGACTAGACAAATAAAAACAATGGCCAAATTTAAACATGAAATAAAACATTGGATTTATAAAATAGGTCGCTCTAATATTGCTAACTACTGTAAAACACCTACTTAGACGTGCATACTTCAATTTTCAATCTATCTTTATCTCTAGTCATATACAATCCTATTTTTCTTTTTCTGTATTAACCTTTACCATATTATAACGTAAAATTCTTTTTCCTTTTTATTACTTTTTATTTTATTTTCATTAATGTTTAACAGTTAATATTATACAATTTATGTACTCTACGTCTGTCTCGACACAGGTATATCCTAGTGAGACAGACATGGACCAAACCCATGTTTTTTTAAATATTTTAACAAGAATAAAAAATAAAAAAAATAAAGTGAGTCTCGGTAGCCGGTACCAAGAGCAGGATACCTCTTCGTTAGGGTAAGTAGGTACTTGCAAAAAGTATCAAAACTAAAATAGTTGGATAAAACAATAAACTTTGTAAAACACCACTTTATTAAAGTTAATCACCAACCAGGTTTCGCTTTTCTCAAGCTTCTTCAGGGCTTTTACATCAACTAAACAATATTACATACAGACAGGATATTTATAGGAAAGTGATGAAAGAGAGAGAGATACAAGATATAGTAGAGAGAGACACCATTACATATAGAGAGGTACATATAAGACAGTAATGAATGGCAGAGAGAGATACAAGATATAGTAGAGTGAGACAGAAAGATATAGGTATAATAAAAGTAATTAGAGGTGGAACGAGTACAGGGAAATGTTTTTTTTTTGTTTTTATTTTTATCTGAACAAATCAAATATTGGACTTATAAATTTGGTTTGTTTATTAATTAGGTCTGAATTATTATTAATTGCTTTCTTAATTTCCAGAATTTCCAGAATTTCCAAATTATTTAACCTGATACCCGACGCATTTTTGTGTAAGAGGTTTATTCCCGTAGTCTTATTCAAGGAGTGGTTGGTTTCGTTTTCTTTCATCACTTTCCTATATATATCCTGTCTGTATGTAATGTTGTTTAGTTGATGTAAAAGCCCTGAAGAAGCTTGAGAAAAGCGAAACCTGGTTGGTGATTAACTCTAATAAAGTGGTGTTTTACAAAATTTATTGTTTTATTTAATATACAATGTCACACCCCCAAGTTTTTGCTTCTTTCGAAAAAAAAAAAATAAAAAAAATTAAAAAAATAGTTGGATTGGCAACAACATCACATTTTAAAACAAAAAGCTTTTTGTCAATTTAGCATAGGTTTGCCGAGAAACATCTCAAAAATATTGTATTACTTTTTCCAAACGCCGCTCACGCGTAATTAGTAATACATTGGATTGGTGCATGAGTTCGTTACGTTTTAATTTTGGCTAGGAAAGAATTTGGCAAGCCAATATTCGGTATAGAGAGCGAGAAAAAAAAATCTAAATAAAAGAACGGTGAGAAAACAAAATAATAACAATTAAATTATAAAAAAGGAAAAGAGAGAAAGAGACGGATAATATTAATTAAAAGAGGAAAAACGTCAACTAAGAAGGTGATTAAAGAATAATGAGAAATTTTATAAGTTTACGGGAAATATTTATATTATTGAACCACTGGTCAAATTTGACTGATTATTAAGAATTTGACTAATCATATCAATGGCTTCTAAATTATTTAATTTGTTACCATGACCATCCTTCTGGAGAATACGAGTTATTATCACTGTTGATATCATTTATATATCCTTAGATTACATAGAGTGGTACCTATCCAAGGCAGTGTAGTCAGTTTTTGATGATTTTCGCCGGATCGGCAGACCTGGGCGTGGCTAGGACTAGGGTTAGGGTATTTGTACATCCATTCATAGCACAAATCGACATAATGTTTTTGTTTATTCGTATAACCACTTTTTCACCGTATTGTTATCAACAAAAATATATCATACAACCCAAAAAACCGTTTAGTTGTGTTCAGTTTAATCACAAATCAAAACATGTGGGCGGAGACGCGGGAGACCAAGATCATCCTTACAGTACATAAAAGCGGTGTGATATTTTTCCTGTCTCTTTCTCTCTCATGGTGTACGACTTAAAAACCCGGAGAAAGTGATTTATCGCAAGTTTGTATCGGTTGGGTAAAAATAATTAGCTCTCTCTCCATACATTGTTACTACAAAGTATATATCACTCTTATTTTATGTTATATTTTGTTCTCCCTCTGTATGTATATATAACCTCACAAAATGTTTTTTTTTTTTTTTAGTTTAATTTTGTACCCTGATGATGTTTACGCTAAGCGAAACCGGTCGGTAATAAAAATGAAATAAAATCCATGGTCTTTTTTTCATTTCATTAAAAATATTTTTTTTAGGCGAGGCTCAGATTTTGCGACAAGTATCCGGGTCCTACCTATCTATGACTAACAGATTTGATGCAAACCTAAACATAGGTCTACCATTATGTAATATGAAATATCACGCAGAACAGAAATGAGAAGGGAATATTTAATTAAATTTCCAAAAACACACACAGAGTCAGTGTTCTTAATTAATATCTTTAATCCACATAACTTAGTTAAATGTATTCGTCCTAATGGCGGGCTTTCAAGAAAGTGATTTAGACGTGGAATGGATTAAAACATTTAATAACAAATTTATTTTCAACTTCGTGATCCGTGGTTAGTTGGGAGCAGAGGAAATGATTTAATTTTTTTTTGATCCACCTCATTTCGTCACATCTAGATTGCCCGAATGTTGTGGAAGTTTTATTTAATTATTTGTTTAGGCTTTGAAAAAATGCTTAAAAATGGACACACACCTAAGAGTAACAATATAGAGAGACCGTCCTAATTATGAGTCAAATCGTTCATACTCGCAAAATATAGCTCTCTCTTTATGCTCGTTTCTATAGACATATGAGAAAAAGAGACAAACAATTGTTATTAAGAACATATGATTTGGGGCGTGCTAAAAGCCGTGTAACCATTTTTTCAATACATTACTAACTTCACAGTTGCTTACTTGTCAGTCGAATTGACAGACAAAAAGCTTAAAATATATAATTACTTAAGTGAATTTAGTGCAATATTAAAAAAAACGATCTTGCTATATGTGCACTTGTTGGTTGTTTCAACTGAAGTAACAAAGGACCAAAAAAAAACAGTTTCCACAGGTATTTATCCAAGAATTCGTATTTTTTAGTTTGACCTCAAATATTTTACATGCTAACCTACAAAACAACTTGTTACCTACACCAATATTTAGTCAATCTTTGCATTATTTGTTTCGATATAATAAACTCCCGTTTAAAATGAGTTTGAATGCATTCCTTATATGTTTTACTTCGATAGATATACGGGATTCTGACGTTAATTTGTATAAATGGGGATTCCCTGATTAGTCCAACATCTGAACGTATCCATGTCTATTTCTTTCTCATGTAGCAACTCAAAATTGTTCGCGAACAAATAAAGACGGAATAATGTTTATCTTTACGGTTTTCTTCGCATCCGATTGGCTGGAAGCATTTACGTCATACCTCCTTTGGTCAATGCTTGGTCAAAAAGTAGCGTCAAAATTTAGCAAAGTTAGGTCTCTATATATTGTTACTCTAAGACACACACTTAGTAAAAACCTTAGAGTACATAGAGTGGTACCCTTGGAGAAATAATGTATGGAGAGAGAGCCAATTATTTTTACCCAACCTATACAAACTTGCGATAAATCACTTACTCCGGATTTTTACGTCGAACACCACGAGAGAGAAAGAGACAGCAAATATAATACTCCGCTTCTATGGACTGTCACAATGATCTTGGGCTCCTGGGTCACCGCGGGACTCCGCCCACATTTTTTATTATGCCACTAAACTTGACACAACTAAACGGTTTTTAGGTTAGATGCTATATTTTTGTTGATATCAATACTGTGAAAAAGTGGTTGTACGAATAAACAAAAACATTATGTCGATATGTGATATGAATGGATGTATAAATACCCTAGCCTAAGTCTTAGCTACGCCCAGGTCCGCCGAGTCAGGTAAAAACAATCAAAAACTGACTACACTGCCTTGGGTAGATACCACTCTATATACTCTAAGGTGGTACCTATCCAAGGCAGTGTAGTCAGTTTTTGATGATTTTTGGCAGAGATATTGGCTAGGACTAGGGCTAGGCTATTTATGCATCGATTCATAGCACGTGTTTGTTTATTCGTATAACCACTTTTTCACAGTATTGTTATCGACAAAATATAACATATAACCTAAAAAACCGTTTAGTTGTGTCAGGTTTAGTCGCATTTTAAAACATGTGGGCGGAGTCTCCGGAGACGTGGGAGAACAAGATCATCCTTACAGTAGATAAAAGCGATGTGTTATTTTTTGTTGTCTCTTTCTCTCTCATGGTGTACGGTGTAAAAACCCGGAGAAAGTGATTTATCGCAAGTTTGTATAGGTTGGGTAAAAGAATTAGCTCTCTCTCCATACATTGTTACTTCAAGGTAAAAACTGTCCTTTTTACATGAGGTGGTCAAAAGGGGAACTAACAAAAAAAAAAACTATTTCTCAAATACGAAATATAGTTATATTTTTTTACTCATCTACTTTATTTTGCGTAGCGTAAAATTGGTTGATACTGTATCACCCTGGTGAAGGACCACCATTCGGAATCGAAACGTTGCTTGAAATAACTTTAGCCGTGTTTGGTGATCAAATCTGAATAGCCAGGTACTTCCCAACCTTCCTCTTCCCCATATCATTCTCCTCCCTTATACCTTCAGCCTCACAAAATACTTCAATTGGGGATGTCATACTTTCACTGGCTCCAGACGGTTGAGAGCAGTTGGAACTCTTGTGCGATATTCAGAATAAAAAAAAATAAAAACGACGCCCCTGGCTGTACAGAAAAGTTTATACACATGTTAAAATATTTAGACGAATTCATCTTCCCAGGATACGCAAATATAAAAAAAACGCTTTAGTGATTGTCACAATTCATGGACAAATTTATAATGCTCTTTGTGCAAATTGGTAACAAAAATTAACCAACAAATGTGATAAATAAAAAAATTGTATCCGTAATATCTATAGCTGCGGCCAGGCCCCTGAATGGACGGATATGTTAGTTTCAACCTTAGAGTAACAATGTATGGAGAGAGAGCTAATTATTTTTACCCAACCTATACAAACCTGCGATAAATCACTTTCTCCGGGTTTTTACGTCATACACCATGAGAGAGAAAGAGACAGCAAATATAATACCCCGCTTCTATGTATTGTCACATTGATCTTGGGCTCCTGGGTCACCGCGGGACTCCGCCCACATTTTTCATTATGCCACTAAACTTGACACAAATAAACGGTTTTTCAGGTTATATGCTTTATTTTTGTTGATGAAAATTCTGTGAAAAAGTGACTATACGAATAAACAAAAACATTATGTCGATATGAGCTATGAATGGATGTATAAATACCCTAACCTTAGTATTAGCCAAGGCCCAGGTCCACCGAGTCCGGTAAAAATCACCAAAAACTGACTACACTGCCTTGGATGGGTACCACCTTGAAGGAACAATATATGGAGGGATAGCTAATTTGTTTTACCCAACCCATCCGAAATTGTAATAAATCACTGTTTCCGTGTTTTTACATCGTACACCATGAGAGAGAAAGAGACAACAAATTTCTTGGACGGCTTCTATATACTGTCGTAATGTTCTTAAGCTGGTTATTTTCGCTGGTTAACTGCGGGACTCCGCCCACATTTTATATTTTGCCACTAAACTTGACACAACTAAACGGTTTTTTAGGTTAGATGCTATATTTTTGTTGATAAAAATACTGTGAAAAAGTGGCTATACGAATAAACAAAAACATTATGTCGACATGTGCTGTGAATGGATATACAAATACCGTAGCCCCAGTCTTAGCCACGCCCTTTTCCAACCGAGTCAGTTACTTCAAGGAAAAAGCTAGTAAATACTGACTACAGATCGATCTACAGCTATACCTCTTGTATATTATTGCTCTAAGGGTACCACTCTATATACTCTAAGGTTTCAATAGTATTACTTTTAGTTATAAGCCGGAACTTATAATTTTTTTCCCCTTCAAATGAAAAAGTTCACCTAAATTATTTTCGTCTGTAAAGTTTAACATTTTGAAAAAAAAAATCGTTTGTGTTATGCTTTCTCTTTATGCTATACATAAATGAATAAAAAACACTATTTATGTATACAATTTGATGTTAATACCGGTTCTTACCTCCTTTTGTTTATTAAGTATTACTATTTATCAAAATACTAAAAATAAAATACCGGGACAAAAATTCTCGTCACTGGCAGCACCGGAATTTTCTTTTTAGTTATCAAAATAATATTCTGACGTTTAACGTTTAACCTAGCTTATCCTTCTTATCTGTTACCGGTGACCTAATTAACAATAATAACATTAATAATAAGTCAAGATGTCTTTTATACTTCGTAATGTTCTGAAGAAGGTTAAAAACGCCTATTAAAAATACATCTACCAGTTTTATTTTATGATATTTGCTCTGATTCATATGATCTACCTACATGACAAATTACTTTTTCTTTTTAGGTTGCTTCTCCTAGTGCATTTCAATATGCAAATTCGTCTTTTATTCATACTTGTGAGTAGTATTTCATTTTACTTATAAATCTTTATGGTGTTATCTTTTAATAATAACTTTGGTTTGTTATTTTTCAAGAATAATTTACGTAAATAAAATTATGCAAAGCAATCACTTATGTGACAGTTGTTATGAAATAATATACTAATTACTCAAACGGTTGAATAGGCACGGTATGTGTTTGAAAAACAATATTTAACTAATTGTTATTTAAAAAAATGATACCTAATTATGCTGGAGAATAGAAAACCATTTATTTTCAGAATATTTTTTGTTGTTCTGTGCTTAATAATCAACACTGACTAACCTTGTAAGTGCTTTGTCATAAATGTATTGTTAAATAAGCTCTTAGAGACTGGTTCTACATATGTTAACCATTTTCTATTAGTTCTAACTGGATAAGTGCACCAGTTTATGTATTGCCTAGCCAACCAGATATTACTTAAAATAGATTTTGACCTCTAGAGAGGCAACCCATAGAGAAGGTTGCCTAAACTGTTTCATAGTGTCAAAAACTTGTACTACCCAACTTGAACTAGTGCTTGTCAGAACTCGTCTATTGGTCAGGCGATATAGTTATTTAACAATGCTTCATCGACCATTGACATTTTCAATTCCATATACAGACAGTTTAGCAGTTATTTTTTGATAGTCTAAAAATAGTTGCCAAATTCTCCGTGACTTTCCTTGTAAAATATTGTTGAGTTTTAATTTTGGATTTGATACAAGAATGATGGCGATTGATTTGACATTATTTTTTTGTTATTTAAGGCCCCCGCCTGCTCGCTCCCCGAGTTCAGAAATCAGCCCCCGACTTCAAAGGAGTGGCCGTAGTCAATGGGGAGTTCAAGGACATCCAACTCTCGGACTACAAGGGGAAATACTTGGTGCTGGTCTTCTACCCGCTGGATTTGTGAGTTGTTTTTATTGTGAATACCACACAAGTCTTCATTTAGAATTACTTAAATTTTCGTAAGTAATTTGTTTTTTAATTTTTTTTTTATATGAAAACGGCACAAGAGTCTTAACTGCTCCCAACCATCTGGAGCCAGTGAGACTTTGGCATCCCCAAATAGGGTATGTTGTGAGGCTGAAGGTAGTGGGGAGGGGAAGGAGATTGGGAAGAGGAAGGTTGGGAAGTACCTGGCTATTCAGATCTGGTCACCAAACATGGCCATTTTAACTTTTACTAAAGCCATTTCAAGCAACGTTTCGATTCTGAATGGTGGTCTTTCACCAGGTCGATACTTAGAGTATCTACCACTCTGATATTGACGGAAATAATACTTGGTGCTTATTAAAAACCTTTTTTTACACCATTGTATGCCACTTTCTTCTAGGCTTGAAAGTGTGACCATAAATCACTTAGAATATTGTGCAAATTTTTATGGGTTATGTTTGCAAAGAAAAAAACATATTACTGAAAGCTACAATCATTTAAAGTGATTCCATGTAAGAAATTACTCCTTTTAAGTAAGTTCTATACATATATATGATTACAACATCAGCGCTTCATACTTTAGAGTCCTGGCCGCCTCTAGAAAATGCCTCCAATTTTTCTGGTCTCCTGCTGTCTCATAGGATACAGTAATCGCCTCCACATTGTCTAGCCTCTTAACCCTTTGCAGTCGAGTGCCGTCATAGAGTCGGCATGCATGATTTACCGTATTACTCGAGTGCCGCTGCTATGGCGGCAAGAAAATAAGATCTTATTTCTGAATATTTTCAATATATTGTTTTTTTTTTTTACTTTTCAATAATAACATAACCAGAATCATATTAGCACAACTAAATAGTGATAAGTTACGGAATTTGATTGATAAACGAGTGGTAAGTCATTAAAATCCAATCAAAAAACTCTTGAGTGCAAAGGGTTAAGTTAAAGTCTTACTACCCTCTATTGTCATGCAGGTTTATTAAAGAGAAGCCTCTTTGGTTGTCGGCTATCTTCCATCCTTGCTGCATATCTTGCCCAGTCGAGCTGTTCCAGTTCCAATAAAGTTCGCGATCAACTAAGTTCTATCAAGAAATTGTATTTTTCAGTCATTGACCAGTAATGAAGGGAAATTTATTCCAAATGCATTATCTTCTAGCACCTTCGTCTGTCCCACGGAGCTGGTGTCCTTCAGTGACAAGGCCAAGGAGTTCCAAAACATCGGCTGCGAAGTCATCGGGGTCTCCACAGACTCCAAGTTCAGCCATCTCGCATGGACACAGATTGATAGAAAGGTGTGTTTATATAAATTTTACTAAATATACACAAACCATAACACATTTCACACAGATTTTGCTACATGTGGGAGTGCGACCACTATTCATGGCTCTACCCAACTAACTTCCCGCAGGGCATAGTCAAATTTCACTCTTTGCAGCTCAAATGGTAGGGATGTGCTGTCACCTACTTCTTCAGGCTGTTTCAAGAACTCTGCCAATTAGTCTCTATCTATGTTCCTGATAACTATCAATGACAGCCCAAGCAGAGATTATTTTACCGATAGTTGTGCTGACTGGAAGGGGTATAGAGTGGCAGAATAAAATTGCTTCTGACATTGATTTAAAGGACAACCCTTCTGATTCTTGAAAGATGTCAACAGTAGTTTACTATTGTATCAAATACCTGAATTTTTTTTTATAGTACACCTAGCTTTTGAGTGGCCATCTCAACAATGTTTTAAAATAATGGTCCATTCCTGAGCTAAAGCCAGTCTTCTGTTTTCAGGATGGAGGAGTGGGCAAACTGAATATTCCCCTTCTTGCTGACTTCAACAAGGAAACAGCCAAGGCTTATGATGTCCTGATCGAGGAAGAAGGGATTGCCCTGAGAGGTTAATATATTATTATTCTCTCGTACTTAGAATTTGTTAAAATATTGAAAGAAATTTCAACATAGTAATGATTTACTTCTTTAGCAGCGTAATTTACTCTTGTTGATTTATTCTTCTTTCTCTGATCAAGGTCTCTTCATCATCGACAAGCTGGGCATCTTGAGGCAGATGACTATCAATGATTTACCCGTTGGAAGGTCTGTGGATGAAACCTTGAGGCTGGTGAAAGCTTTCCAGTTTGCGGACAAACACGGAGAAGGTACATTTTCATTTAATTTTCTTAATTAATTAATTTTCGTTAGTAAAGGTAGGTGCCTCTTGCGGACAAAACTTGAAACAATGTGAATATTTTTGTATTAAAACACATCATGGCACTCTATGTGTTAAAAACTTAACCTTAAAGATTTACAAAAATATCAATATACACTTACATATTTTACTAACTGCTTTCACTTAAGTTTATACACTTAAAAAAATATGTATATTTTATCTTATTGAATTTTTGAAAAATACCGACCAAAGAAAATGGAGTCTTGTCTTTTTTTACTGAAATCCCACTGGAAACTGAAAATCATTGTGTTGGCCTAGAAATTTAAAACGAAAAAGCTTTGCATATTTCATGATGCCAGAGCTCACCGTTTTTGTTAGACTTGTAAATATATTTTTTGCTTTATAGTCAATTTTTTTTATTATTTTTCAGTTTGCCCTGCAAATTGGAACCCGGAGTCTAATTCAGCCACCATCAAACCTGACCCCAAAGGCAGCAAGGACTACTTCAAGAAAGCTAATACTCATTGACCGCAATAGATGGTGCCACATTGTCAAACCAAACACTGAAAAAATAATTATTTAGGAAGCTTGCTTCAATTCCCTGCATTTCCTAGATTAACAATTATTACATTGCCATCTAGGCATGCGAATGAGAACTAACGATTGACACATGATTATTTTAAGATAATAATAATTTACCTATGATATTTTTGAACTTCTATTCTTTGCCAAAAAAATTGCCATCGTTTTATTCACCATGTTTTGCGGCTAAGCTTCCAAAGTTGTTATTTTATTAATTATATAATTCAAGTGTTTGGTTGCAATAGTTATCCATATAAAAATATTTCCAAGGCCTTTAAAGATCAAATCACCCGAGTTTTAATCTCAATATTGTTGTTTCCCCACGAATTGCATTATTTTGTATGTTAGCATGTTAAAATATATTATAATTTTATTTTTTCTATTTAAGGAAAACTAGTGATGCCATTGTATTTATTTTGAAATGTGATTGTTGATTATGTATATGGGATGCGGAAAAATACAATTTTTAAATAATTTTAGAAATTGGTTTATATTTACCTATCTAAAAAAAAAACACTCTTAGAACTACGTAAGATTTATTTGTTTAGGTGGCCAAATGAGGAATTAAGAAATAACTATGGTAGACGCCCTGGGCTGCACAGATAAGCTTATACATCTGTCCACACATTGCTGATTCATTTGACCGGTCGGTAGCTGAGTGGACAAAGCGTCGGATTCCCACCCGGGCGTCGTGCGTTTAATTCCTTTTCCACAAGCAACATCTTCCGCTTCTTATGATGGCAGTAGGAGTTTTTCAAATATTGTCAGGTTATTCGTAACCCGGGAATGTTAAATGTAAAAAAATAATTAATTATTTGACTGTTTCGATAACTGGGTTTTTTCTCATACCCGGGCGCATTGAGTTGACAATATTATTTGGACGTTATCAGTGAAGCGACTTCGTTATAACCCCACGCGATTGTATGAAAATAAGTCCGAACCAACATATCATTAAGTAATTGCTCATTATAGCCGTGACCTCGCTATTACCGTGATCGCTATAACCAAGTTCGACTGTAGTTAGTTTAATTTTATATTTTTTACCCTGTTGATGTTTAGGCTAAGCAAAACCGGTCAGTCGTAAAAACTAAAAAAAATATTTATGGTATTTTACAAAGTTATTATTTCATTTCTTTAAATATGTCAACCACAAAGTGATTTCTTACTACGAAAAAAAAAAACAACTATCTTACTGTCCCTTGAACATAATCTATTTTAGATTCATTAGGTTTAAAATATATGCCAATAATCTGGCTATTCAGATCTTGTCAATGAACATCATCAGCGTGCAGGGACTTCTTCTGATTCTAGTGATTTTCTAATAATGCAAAAAAAAGTTATGGGGTTTTAATGTCCCAAACAATTTTTTTATAATACTTATTTCCATCTAAATACCGGTTTTCTTTACTAATTTGTAATAAGACAGAAATACTCTTATAAAAACGATGCATTCTTTCAACAATATTTTTCATCGAACTTGAATGTTAACGAGCCCTGTAAAAAGGTTTGTGTCCAAGATAAAACAATCAACTACAAATAATTTCCTTAGAAACATACAAATTGGAATTTAAAAAAATTGGATTCGACAGATTGTTCAGAAAATTATCAAATAAATAATCTTTTGAAATCCCTACCTATCTAATAAAGCACCTACCTATAATCAGTGGCGTGCACAGAGTTTTTGATCAGGGTAGGCAATAGGAGAAACTGGGGATTAATTGATGATACAGACCAACAGATGTCACTGATTACTGTTGCTGTTATTCTGTAAAAGCGCTGCCTCGACACTAACAAAGATACTAACACAAATAAGTCACTTCAACGTACATACAGCTCACAGCATACATATTTTCTGTAGTCTAGTGAACTTAGAATAATCTACTCTGACATTGGCAACGTTTGGGCAAATGTAGTTACTGCTTTTGACACGTTTTAGTAGAACAGTCGGTGGGGCGCTATGGGCGGTGCAATTAGCTGAACTTTGCGCGCATTTTTAAAAGTGTAAATTTATTTTTTGCAATAATTTCATATGAATGAATCCAATATAATTCATATTTCTAGACGAGTACGGCAGGGTAAGCAGTGCATATGTAACAACTACAGATGGCATATAAAATATATCACAATTATTATTTATAGATTAACTGGAGTAATGACTATCACAGGCTCGAGTCTTCAATAAATAAATCAGAAGATTGTAGAATAGAATCAAGACAGAATTGCTAATATTTCTTGACTGATTGAGTTGTTTTTTTTTATATTTATTTTGGCATACCTAAATTGATTATTTATTCCAGATTCTGTAAATTTTCACTAGAAATGTTTTATCAATGAGTTTTGTGGTTTAAAGTTAAAACTTTGAGATGAAGCACTCACTTTGTGGTAAGACATAATTAAATTTTGTATAAAAGTAACTTTGTTTTGACACCACTTCATTAGATACCAACCGGTTTCGGCTCTACCTGAACCTTCTTCGGGGTTGAACAATACATATTTGTTCAGGTAGAGCCGAAACCGGTTGGTATATGTATCTAATAAAGTGGTGTCAAAACAAAGTTACTTTTATTCAAAATTTAAAACTTTTAAGGTATTCATAATTTGAGTTGCCTTATCGATTCTGAATTAAATTGTCAACATTTCACTAACTGGAGCTTTTTCCAATCTGATTAATATGGCCCAGTTGTGTCATACACTCAGTTACATTTCAGTAAGGAATTTGTAGAACAGTACAGGGTTATTTGTCGCTCAATAAGAGACATTATGGTGAAAAGCGTCCACTGACATTACCCATGGCAGGTAGGCTACTCTCACTTTTGATTTCACCTAGTCAGCTTAGTGTAAACAAATGTGGTTCGATACTATATTCTTATTAGGTACTTCCCAACCTTCCTCTTTGCCTTCTTCACCATAACCTACTTCCTTCTGCCTATCAACGTTGGTCAAAAGGGGATGTAGTAGTTTTTCAGACTCGGGCACTTGTAATTCTCATATAATTAGGGGCCATTTCACCACCTCTCAGTAAACTGTCGATTAGCGCTACTCGTATAATGGCGTATGTTATCCGTTTCACCACCGCTGAGTAACACTATTCGCCATGTAAATGTCTGCTAAACTACTCCGTACTCAAACATACTGCTAGCACTACACCATCGTCCAACTACCCAACTCTCAACAGTTGGACGATCGTGTAGAGGGGGAAGTTCGTGCGCGTTGGCTCGAGTTCGGGGAGTTGGCCCGGGATCACTCTGGTGGCAGTAAACAACACCACATCAAAGAAGTTTGAACGAGTTGGCCCAACTCGCATTATGCTAACACTATACGATCGTCCAACCTTCCAACTTCGAACCCGGTTCGGAGTTGGACGGTTGGACGATCTTGTAGTGCTAGCATACGATTTGCTGCTACATAGTAGAGAGTACCTATACTCTACCGAATTAAAATGGCGCCGAAATGTTTTGACAGCTGTTGGGTGTAGTGAGTCAAGTTTTCTGTTGCCGACACAAAGTTAATTTTTGACAAATAATTGTGGAAGTGGTTGAAAATCTAAATATTAGACACGCACAGGACATGGCGGAAATACTTAGACCGCGAGTTTTCAGAGCCAGAGTCAATTTTTTTTATATTGATTTTAGATCAAGATTTCGCTTGACAAAAATGCAGTCAATGAAATCCACTACAAAATTAAGGATAAAATCTCTCCGAGAAGCCACGGTATGTAATTCTAATATATCTTCGCCTTATAAATATATTACGGAATATTCACTATGTATAATGTACTTATATCAAATGTTGAACGAACAGAAATAACAACAATTTGCACTTCACTAATATAATTCAAATACAATTACGCTTAAAACTAGAAATTTGTTTTATTTAAGGAATATAGAGACACGTTTGAATATTTGGTGACAGTGATGTAATGCAAGCTTCTTGAGCGAATGTTGTGAGTTGTGATTGTTGTGAATGTTTGTTTATAATTCCATTGAAAATTGAAATAACGGCAATCTTGTATTGACACATTGACAGACGTGACAGCAGGCGGGATAAAGTTTGAAAAGAGCGGTGCTGCCAACTTAACGATGGAGAAACGCTCGCCAGTTTACCGCCACTTTATTCTGATTAAAGTTTTGACTATTACATAGTTGCTTAACAGTTTACTGAGAGATTGCAAAAAAACAAAATGAGTAGGAACTTTTAATTTGATTTGTGTCATTCAATACAGTGAAACCGCTTTCGTTTTCAATCGTTTTTCTAAGAAAATGCATGAAACAACGTTTGTCTTTGGTTACGTTTTTATTGGATGTTTATCAACGCTTTATTAAAACAATAACCGTCTTACTTATTAGATTTGCTTAAGCGCCGCCTAAGCATTCGTATAGTTAGTCCGGGAGTAGAGCTTTACACTACTACCGTAAAAATCTTTACTCATAATAATATTTAAGCCGAGCATAACTATACCGATCGTTTAACAGTTATGATTTTTTTTTACTGGCATCACTTTGCTCCAAACCTGAAAACTGCGGTAACTTTCGCATTTTGCGTCCCGTTGCTAACTTCACGTTTCTTCAGATGTCATAATATTATTGCCGCGCACAGTGGCTAACAGTGGTACGACAGTTCAAATGATTACTTTATAAAAGTTGTAAAAGCTTGCTTTAAGCCTGCACATGAATTAGTTAATGGTTTGTTATATTATTACAGAAGGAATCATCTGAGAAGCAATTGCCACACTCCATACCTAGGATGTTATCTTTTGAGGTAGTAAACACACGTGTAAGTTAAATGAACATTGTTTTGGGATCAAATTATTAGTAATTTTGAAAGCAGTAACTTTTCAGTTAGACATAATCATTAACTTATATTAGCAGGAGACAGAATCAAGCAGCCAAACAGCAGATGCAGATAATCCAACCCCCACCTCAACCACGAAGAAGTCACATACTAAGGTGCGTTTGCGTTAATGCTCAAATAGTCTATTCTTTTAGACAGTATACCATGTTGATATAAATAATATATTATAAGTGTACTTTTCAGGTTTTGCAGGACATATCAAACTGTGAAGCTGATGATTTACCTTCTTCATCACATCATCACACCATAACAACTACACCGCGCCCAACACCCACAAAGAAATGCACTAAAGTAGGTATATCTGGATAATTAATTTATTTATAAAGTACACTTTATTGTTTGTAGAGAAATTATATGTTAAACAAGAATGTATTATTATGTCAAATCACAAAGTGATTATTGAAAGTTTTACATCCGTAATACATTTTTCTCAATAGGTTTTTTTTTTTTCAGAGAACAAAGTTGCCT
Organism: Drusus annulatus; assembly: GCA_022651775.1. Taxonomy (NCBI): domain Eukaryota; kingdom Metazoa; phylum Arthropoda; class Insecta; order Trichoptera; family Limnephilidae; genus Drusus; species Drusus annulatus. The sequence goes on along the minus strand of JAGWCC010000344.1, from coordinate 153,226 downwards.
TACGACAACCACCTAAAAATGATGCTCTTCGAAGAAACAAAAAAAATGATCTCCAAAGAGTATCAAAAGAGATTTAAATCAATAGAAGAAGAATCTAAGACCAAGATACGATTAATGGAAGAGGAATCTAAGGAGAAGATGACAGCCAAAATAAGATTAATGGAAGAGGAATCGGAGCTTACGAAGAGGTTCATGGAAGAGAAACATTCACTTGAGTTGAAGTTATTAAGGGAAAAAAATGATAAATTGTAATGTTATATGTATAAGCAGTAAGTTAGTATTTGTGTCTAATGTTTTGTGTGTAATGTTTTGCTGTAAACAAAATAAATTTAAAGTTGTCGTTACTTTATTCCTTTGCTATTTCTTTTTTGTTGCACCTACATATTTATTTATTTCAAATAAATCATACAACGAATGATGTTATGATGTTAGTGAGTTAGCAACAAAACACATTATGGGATTGTATGTTTACTTTTCTTTCTATTATGAAGGCTGGTATTTTTGTCTTGAATGTTTTTCTGTAAACCAATAGGAATTAAATCATTTTCAATACTTTATTCTGTTATTGTAATTTTCTTTATTTTTCCCTCCATTGCAAATTTTGTTTTTTTATTTTTATTTTTAATATATAATACATAGTACATAATAATTTTTGACTAACTGAAATACACAGGTGGGTGTTGAATGGAGCATTTATTGATTCAATAAATACATGGGCACACATGATTCAAAAACGTTCTCGAATGAACACTTGCCTACAGGCATTTCCACTCATGTTGTCTTCGAAGTGTTCAGGTATTTCCACTTCTGCGTCAGTAGCCAGTACTGCACCGTCGTCACATTCCTCACCGACATCTATTCAAAATTAAAAGCTTGTTATTAGTATGTACACAACTCATAATATGTAAGTAATGTCTAAAGACAGACTTTCATCCGAATTTACAATGATTGTCTAGACGCTACATCCATACAATGCTTTTGAATTGTACATAACACTAGCTGGCCAGCACAGGGGTTTGTAGGAATCGCTAGTAACCTCTACTTCAATAATTTTATATATAAAAGCATAAGATATTATTATAAATTGTTTAGTTACCTAGATGAGGATCATTCAGATCGACGGCAAGACATTGGAGTACTGCAAGGGCAACAACAGTTGTCTTGATGGTAGGCAGAGACCCCGCCATGCCTCGCAGTAGGCAACGAAACCTCTGTTTCCACACTCCGAAACATCTCTTTACCGTGTTGCGAGTAGCTATCTATGCCCTGTTGTACGCCACTTCTTTGCGGTTTGTTGGATTCCTGACCGGGGTGAACAGGAATGGCGTATAGCCATAACCTCCGTCTCCTAAGAGTCGTCCGTTGAAGTTTCCATCTTCAAACCTTTGTTTAATGGAACTCTCTCGGAAAATGCGAGCATCATGTGTACTGCCTCTCCAATGAGCAACTATATCCATGATCCTCAGATTGGCATTACACACCACCTGAAATGAATTCTTACATTCAATATTGGTATTAAAACAAAGGTTCTACTGACATACTCCATGTTGAGGTATGTTTCACTTTACAAACCTGGACATTTAAGGAGTAATACCCCTTCCTATTTATGTAGTATTGTCCGGCATCACCTCCGACTTTTCGTATTTTAATATGGGTGCAGTCAATAGCACCCATTACTCCTGGAAAACGTTTTATTTAAAAAAACTCTCTGGCAGTAGCCTGCTGCTCATCCAAGCTGAGGGGCATTTTTATGTACTGTGGAGTTTTTTTGCAAAAGCAGTCGCAACTCGTTTGCAAATCCGAGACATCGTTTGCTGACTGAATCCGTGTATGTCAGCGCAGTTATCCTGTATCTGTAAAAAAATACCAATTATTGAAACCTGATTTGGGTATCAATTTCACACATTTGTTTCAAATTATGTATATAAATACGATCTTACCTCATTTCGGCCCCAGCATCTTATGGCACAAAGAACTTGGAGATCCGCGGATATCTTTCCACCCCGCCTATCTCCATCCAAATCTGGCCTGACCAAATCGATTAATAGCTTCATATTAACTTTGTTGAATCTATACTTTGATTTAAATTCTTGCTCCGATAAAGTTGCAAATGGATCGTACTGTTTTTTGTCCACCGATGTGGACGTATCGTGTGTATATTTTCTAAACCTCGTGAAAAAAATGTCTAAAAAGTCGGCCATCTTTATCGTTTTGCCCGGCTATTCTGACACTAAACTAGCCCTACAGGAGGTATAAACTGACAGCTACTTAAACGAAAACATAAGGCTGCTGTAATTTTACGCCGTTGTTATGAGTAACGTTTTTCACTATTCCGATCTTTTACGATCGTTTAATATTTACACAGCGTTTATAAGTAAGACGGTAAGAATTTATCACTGGTACAAATCCCAACATCCGAGAGGCTTTGCATTACACATTTATTGCTGCATTGTGGGGGTACAAAGTTGACACTCACACAGTACACACACAGATGCATTGTTTGCATACAGAACGTTTCAACTTCAGAAAAGAAAATATCAGTGAAAATAAAAAGTCCCCTTCCCCTTCCCCTTCCCCTTCCCCTTCCCTTCCCCTTCCCCTTCCCTTCCTTCCTTCCTTCCTTCCCCTTCCTTCCCTTCCTTCCTTCCTTCCTTCCCCTTCCTTCCTTCCTTCCCCTTCCTTCCTTCCTTCCTTCCTTCCTTCCTTCCTTCCTTCCTTCCTTCCTTCCTTCCTTCCTTCCTTCCTTCCTTCCTTCCTTCCTTCCTTCCTTCCTTCCCCTTCCTTCCTTCCTTCCTTCCTTCCTTCCTTCCTTCCTTCCTTCCTTCCTTCCTTCCTTCCTTCCTTCCTTCCTTCCTTCCTTCCTTCCTTCCTTCCTTCCTTCCTTCCTTCCTTCCTTCCTTCCTTCCTTCCCCTTCCTTCCCCTTCCTTCCTTCCTTCCTTCCTTCCTTCCTTCCTTCCTTCCCCTTCCCCTTCCTTCCCCTTCCTTCCTTCCTTCCTTCCCCTTCCCCTTCCCTTCCCCTTCCCCTTCCCTTCCTTCCCCTTCCCTTCCCTTCCCCTTCCCTTCCCCTTCTTGTTTGTTTGAAAATAATTAAAACTAAAAACCCAACCCACTTTAAAAGAAATCCATTGTTGAATAAGTGAATACTTTACAAATATTTACATACTTGAGAGTGTAGTATGTAGATACAGCTACTCACTCTCTTATAAAAAAATGGCACAAAAACTCATCTTCTGTCGGGATCTTAGGTCGGGATTAAGGTAAAAAAGGCAAATAATGCCCTCCTTTATTACAAAGTTAATAGTTAAGACAACTATTGTTAAGATTTTTTAGAACAATCGTGCTCATATTACAGTTTGTTTACTAATAAAAAACACACACTAGAACAAATCTCACAGTTGTTTTAATTTTAACAGCGTTAAAGACTGAGATAAGAAAGGCAAATAAGTCCCACCTTTATGACACAGTGAATAATTGAATGAATCGAAACGTTGCTTGAAATGGCTTTAGCCGTGTTTGGTGGTCAGATTTGAATAGCCAGGGACTTCCCAACTTCCCAACCTCCCTTTTCCCCATCTCCCTATTCTCCCCACTACCTTCAACCCCACAACATACCCCGATTGGCGACGCCATGGTACCACTGGCTCCAGACCGTTGGGAGCAGTTGGGACTCTTGTGCGGTATTCAATAAAATTAAAATAAAAAAATCTCACAAAATTCCTTGAAAAAGTGTGGTTGCTATAGTCTCACTGGCTTCGACCAGATGAAACTCTTGTTAATAACTAACCTAAAAAGAAAATATCCCAGAAAAACTTGGTATTGAAAGGGCTAAAACTTTACTCAGTAATTCACTGATTTATTGAAAGCAGTCCGTACCACTTCACGAGCATTAATTTGAATGTTTGTGTTTATTTTTTGCATTGTTTAATGACATGTTAAATAAATCGTATACATTTGAACCGCCTCGGGGTATTTAAATCACGCGGTGGAGAATAATATTCATTATATTATAAGCAATCGATTAACCGCATCTCGAACGGAAATGTTATTGAACGGATAACATCGACATATCGTTTTTTCTAGAGTAGAAAACACCTTTTGGCAGGTGAAGATGGTTTGGATCTTAGAGTATATAGAGTGGTATTTACCCAAGGCAGTGTAGTCAGTTTTTGATGATTTTTACCTGACTCGGCGGACCTGGGCGTGGCTAAGACTAAGGCTAGGGTATTTATACATCCAATCGTATCACATATCGACATAATGTTTTTGTTTATTCGTATAACCACTTTTTCACAGTATTGATATCAACAAAAATATAGCATCTAACCTAAAAAACCAGCTTAGTTTAGTTGTGTCAAGTTTAGTGGCATAATAAAAAGTGTGGGCGGAGTCCCGCGGTGACCCAGGAGACCAAGATCATTGTGACAGTACATAGAAGCGGAGTATTATATTTGTTGTCTCTTTCTCTTTCATGGTGTACGACGTAAAAACCCGGAGAAAGTGATTTATCGCAAGTTTGAATCGGTTGGGTAAAAATAATTAGCTCTCTCTCCATACATTGTTTCTCCAAGGTTTGGATCCTTGGAGTAAGAATATATATGGAGAGAAAGTTAAATATTTTTACCCAACCTATACAAATTTACGATAAATCACTTACTCAGGGTTTTTACGTCCTAGACCGTGAGAGAGAAAGAGACAAGACAAGTTGTCACATAATATCGCACCACTTTTAGGTGTGTACGCATGTTTTCCGTCTCCGGCGACTCCGCCCACTACGTTTTGTTATGCGGCATAACTCAACGGTTTTTGAGGTTATATCCTATATTTTTTTGATGGCAATACTGTGAAAACGCGGCTATACAAATAAACATAACATTATGTCGAGATGTGCTATGAATGGATGTATAAATACCCTTGCCCTAGCTCTAGCCACGCCCAAATCAGGAAAAAAACAATAATCCTGATTACACAAGGTATCCTTCCTGGTTGTAAAAGTGGTTATACAAATAAACGCTACATCATGTTTACATGTGCTATGAATGGATGTTAAAAGGTGTGTCTATGAAAACCCTAGCCACGCCCGAGTCAGGAAAAAGTCCTGACTACACCGTTTCGCAAAGCTATCCTTCCTGTATATTATTGCGCTGAGATTTTAGATTTGCCTGAATTAACCCCTCCCCCACAAGTTTTATTTTGATTCTGAATTTGAATTTATTTAAACTACTACACCGTTTAAAAAAAAAACCCCCTGTCATCAGGACATAAAAAAAAAACTGTTTACTTCATTGATTGCATAAAAGGTTATGCATTACGTATGTGCTACTTAAAACAACAAGCAAATAATGTACGCGTTCATAATAAAATAACTCTGCTTGATTTGTTTTCTAAAATAATTACTTGCTTCGGAGATTACAACAAAAGGGTATATAGGACATATAACACGGTGTGTATTTATATTTATATGTATACATCGTGTTTTACAGGGTAGTACCGTTGAACTTCAAAAGGTGATTAATTATATTATTACGATATTCTAATAAACAAAATGTAGTTTCCATTTCAAAAACAACAAGTCTACTAAATATTTTTTAATGTTTGAATGTTGTCGAAGACTTGTGTTGTGGTCGTAGCTTTACAATAGATCAATCATTTATCACGTCATAGCTCACATCTGGTGGGAGTAGGTACCCGCTATTCCCATAGGTCGGCACTTGAAGTAACAATATATGGAGGGAGAGCTAATTATTTTTACCCAACCTATACAAACTTGCGATAAATCACTTTCTTCGGGTTTTTACGTGGTACACCATGAGAGAGAAAGAGACAGCAAATTTCATAGACCGCTTCTATATACTGTAAGGATGATTTTAAGCTCCTGGTTCACCGCGGGACTCCGCCCACATTTTTTATTATGCCACTAAACTTGACACAACTAAACGGTTTTTTAGGTTAGATGCTATATTTTTGTTGATATCAATACTGTGAAAAAGTGGCTTTACGAATAAACAAAAACATTATGTCGATATGTGATATGAATCGATGTATAAATACCGTAGCTTTAGTCTTAGCTACCCCCAGGTGCGCCGAGTCTGGTTAAAATCATCAAAAACAAGTCAAAAACTGACTTTACTGTCTTGGATAGATATTACTCTACCAACTCTATGGGTCGGCATGTAGGTGGCGGCCTCCGTGGTCGAGTGGTAAGACGCTCGCCTACGAATCCAGAGGTCGCTAATTCAAACCCAACGTGCGAAAATACATTTAATTTAATTTATAAGTGTCATAAGTCATAACACATTCAATTCATATAAAATAACATAAATTATATTTTCGGTACGTTCCAGAGTGGTAGATACTCGAAGTATCGCCCTGGTGAAAGACCACCATTCAGAATCGAAACGTTGCTTGAAATGGCTTTAGCCGTTTTTGGTGACAAGTTTTGGTATAAGACTCATTGATTTTTTTCGTTTCTTGGCAAGTATCTGGTTCTACTATATGTTAGCTATAACGTGAAAAACGATTGATCCATCGTAAAGTTAAGATCACAATACAAGTTTTTAATAATTTTCATGCAATATTGTCGCCGGAAAGGCAAAAGGGCTGAAGCGCCATTTTGGGAAATTAACACTTTAACGTCTTCGGTACCTGGTTGGATTTTGAAAAAAAAGTTAACTCCGGTAACTCAACGCTTTCACTGAGTTACCTGAAGCGACAAAAAGCTAAAAAAGTCCCTAACTTGTGTCGCTTGAGTCAAGCCTTCTCCCAAATGGTAAATATATTTTAGATGGCTGAAGGGCCAAAAGTCTTCAGAATCAAACAAGAATTAAAAAAATTGATGCAGACAAAAAAAAAACTGATCAAAACTGCATATTTAACTATTTTTTCAACAAAGTGACACTTAAACTTTTTTGCCTTTTCAGCTACGTAATGTATTTATAATTTTTTTTAGAGAGTTTGCTGTGAAAAACAGGTTTTTTTTCTTAGAATATCGTGAAAAATCACCTCTAGAAATTTTACCATACCACCCTGAAACACGATGTTTACCTAGAAATTTTGCACGTACGTCTCTGACGTCACATGTACCCGACTGACCGAAGATGGATGATGTCCACTTAATCAATCACTTACAAAAGGAATGGTTCGAATATTCGTTACATCGTTACAACACCATTCTGAGGAACAAAACAAACACCTCTTTAACGCACTTTCAAGATTTTATTTCCATATAACATCGTACAGAGTGAATGGCACAGTAAAAAAAAAGTATTTTAATCTCAATGTTTGTTTCACTGAAATAGCCGATTCCTTTTTGTTTAATACTCCTTAAAAAAATGAACAAATTTAAATACGATATCCCCAGTGAAGCTTTGTAAAATTTGTGGAACGATTAGTTTAATGAATCCTTTTCTCGTGATATTTATTGATGACTGATTTTGATGCCAAGGTTCTGATAGCTTTGCAAATATCTGAAAATGATTTTTCTGCGTAGTAGAGTTCTGTGAAAATACCTTTGGCAACATTGTGCAAATTATAAATTATGAAAGCCATTAAAATTAATAGTCATTTTCTTAATAATCAGTTAAATTTTCCAGTAGTCCAATATAAGGTATATACGGCCTCCATGGTCGAGTGGTAAGACGCTCGACTACGAATCCAAAGGTCGCGGGTTCAAACTCGGCGTGCGCCAATAGCTTTTATTTAATTAATATGTGTTATAACACATTACATTCATATAAAATAATGAAAAAAAATTGAAACGTTGCTTGAAATTGGTTTAGTAGTGTTTGGTGACCAAATCTGAATAGTAAGATACTTCCCAATTTTCCTCTTCTTCTTCCCCATCTCCTTCCCCTCCCCACTACCTTCAGCCTCACAACATACCCCACTGGAGATGCCATAGTCGCACTGGCTCTAGACGGTTGATAGTATTCACTATAAAAGAAACCCGTAAACTCATAAAATTTATATTATTCTTTAATCACCTTCTCAGTTGACGTTTTGCCTCTTTCATTTCATATTATCTGTCTCTTCCTCTGTGTTTCTTTTTTATAATTTAAATGTTATTTTACTGTTCTCTCACTGTTCTTTTATTTTATTGTATATTGTGTTCTCTCTCTGTATGTGTATTCTACCGCACACTTTGTATTTTTTGTTTAGTTTCATTTTGTACCCTGACGATGCTTCGGCTAAGCGACACCTGCCGGTCATAAAAAATAAAATAAAATTTTTGGTCGTATGCAAAGTTAATTCAATTAATTGATTATTTTTCATTTATTAATTATGAATTAAGCGTAGTAAGTAATGATTAAGTTTGCTGTTTTTTCAATGTTTTGTAAAATTTTGACGGTTGGGAAAAATGTTAAGAGAAGTATTTGTAAAAAATGTGGAATGATTTTTGATGAATTCAAACATATTATTTTAATTTACCGAAGTAAGTTATTTATTATTCTAATCACATATTTAAACCGACATTTATATTATTTGTAAATACATCCTGTAATAACGTATACGAGCACAATAATATAATATTACGTGGGTGCGTCATAAAGTCGAGTGATTTTTTTGGTTCTGTAGAAATCGCCAGTCAAACTCGGCCAAATCAGTTTAACAAGCTGGAACCGTTAGAGATTTGGATGCTGGTAGGTACTGATCCGAGGCTGGGCGGATCTAAAAACGTTTCATCATGTATTATATTAATATCCTACTTAGTTTCGAGTGCTTTCTCCTTTTTTTCTACCCTATTTACATCGCTTCAACTGCGCAGGTATCTTGTTTTAGTACTCAATCACGTGTAAAATGTACAACTTTGAATACTTTAAGATGGCAGTTTTTTTTTATGTCAACAGTGTTATTTGATTTAGACAGTTTTGAAATAAACTAAATAATAACAGCAGACGAAGATTATGATCGGCGAATTTACTAACACGTTTTTATGATGTTTAGGTCGTATACGTGTCTTTTTAATGTGGGATATGAATATGTAAACGAGTAAAGATGTCCGATATTAGAATAGGGTGTACCTGCGGTTCCAGTTACCGGTGACCGGCGAGGAACCGGTTATTTATTCAGTTATTTTTGGAACCGGTTCCTGGTTCCAAAAAAGTTCTACGAAGGAGATCTTTATATTCAAATCGAAAAGTACAAATCGACAAAAGTTCCTCCCCAAAAAAGTACTAGCAAATCAACAAAAATCGGTTCCTCGGACAAATGATATCGATTTTTATTTGGCAAAAACAGGAACCGGTTCTTCAGAGAAATAATATCGACGGTTCCAGTGACCGGCTTGAAACAGGTTCCTTTTAACCGGGACAGGAGTATTGACCATCTCTATAAACGAGGCGAGGATTACGATTTATCACAAGTTAATTGAAATAATCGATCAATCCATTCTAAATATTTCGATTCCGAGATGAATCGTTTATTTCTTTTTTATATTAACGAACCATTGTCTAATTACAAAAAATACAAAACACAAAATGAGAAAAAAGAGCAACAGAGAAAGAACAGCACACACTCGTACATAATATTTGAATGAAGTAATGACAAAAATATACATTTGATAGAACATTCAAATCAAAGCCTGAAAAAGGTTTAAGTCTCAAAGCAATACTATACCAGGAGGGATAGCTTTGCGAAACATTGTAGTCAGGTTTGTGATTTTTTCCTAACTCTGGCGTGGCTAAAGTTTTCATTAAAACACCTTTTTTCATACATTCAAAACACATGTCGACATAAAGTTTTGTTTATTTGTTCAACCACTTTTTCACAGTACTCTTTCCAACAAAAATATAGGATATAACCTCAAAAACCGTTGAGTTATGTCGCATAATAAAACGTAGTGGGCGGAGTCATCAGAGACGCGGGAGACGAAGAAAATGCATACCTAAAAGTGGTGCGATATTATGTGGAGAATGATAACCATAATTATTAGAATGATGATTGAGGAATAGCAATTCATTATTTTTTCAAATCAATAGTAAAAAAAAACTGAAGCTTAAATAGAACCAGTTAGTTGAAGAAAAAAAAAAGTTAGTCAGTTTTAAGGAAAAATACTGTCGTTCTGTTGAAAAAATATTCCTATTGATTATTCGATTTTCTTCGGAAAATATTTTTTTCAAAATGAAAATGATTTGGATATGACCAATCAACTATTAACACAAGTAATAAATTCCCCTTTTTCTACGGTACGAGGAGTTTCACACTCAACTAATAGCAATAATTTGTCTTTTCCGTGAGAAAATAACTCATCATTAATGTGTTTTCAAAGAAAAAGACAAATTTAACATGCTTGGAAGTACCAGTAATATGACGTCAGCAAAGAAATATATTTATTATTTTACCATTGCTACATCATTTATTTCGTTTCTTCGTATCTGGTTATTTCATAGATATATTTTTTATTCATTATGCTTTAGCACTAACAATGGTTCTAAACGTCACGTTGTAGAATTCTAAGGCAAGCAATACTACAAATAATAATGATTTATCTGTAAATTTTCTATACATAGTAAGTAGAATGTCTAAGGTTTCCAGCGAACAAAGTATTTAAATTGTAATCTTTTATTCACTGGAACATTTGATATGATAATAATTTATGAATAATTTCTTGATCCTATTCGTAATGAATAGGATCAAGAAAGGAACACTTAGATGGTTTGGGCATGTAGAGCGAATGAACGAAGAAAGGAGTGTAAAAAGAATATATGATGCGAAAGTGAATGGAAGAAGAAGTCGAGGACGCCCGAGAAAGACATGGTACGATCAAGTAAATCAAATACTTGAATCGGGTCATGTGAAGAGTCAAAATAACAGAAGAGTATTTATGTGACGATGTATGAATGTAAATTAAGCAAAGAGTGTGTGCCAAGACAGAGTTATATGGCGGTCCGTCCTCTCTGCCTACCCCTGCGGGAAACGGCGTGATGGTTAGTTAGTTAGTTATTCACTGGAAATCTTAAATATTTTCCTAACTACCCATGTAGAATTAAAAGATAAATAATTTTTAGTATTCTTTGTATTAGAAAGCCAAAAAGTGTGTATTTTTGGGTGCTGACCCTTAACGGAAATTGTTAAAAATATATCTAAGAAAAGTGTTAATAATGAAAAGTAGAAAAGTAAAAAAGTAGTCATGAAATTTGGACTGTTTTTTTTATTTGGACTTTTAGGTTAACACAAATATTTTTAACTCGTAACCTCATTTCTCTAATGAACTATGGAGATTTGAAATATCAATTTAACAGAAAAAATAAGACATGACGTCGTAATATCAATGCAAATCTCAAACGAAATCGGGCTGTAAATCTAATATCGATTAGGAAATGTACTGAAATATCAATGATCCAACATATAATATTTTCATTCAATTCCACAATTCCATAATTTTACCGTAATTTCCCATAACTCACAATGGATGATTACTCGCTATCTATCACATCAATCTGACCGAGTGTATCCATTATTTACAATACCATTAATTCGCGACAGATCTTTCTCGATAAATTTGTACATACATACTATAACCAATTAACACAACCTACATAGGTTTTCCAGAATCGTGGTCTTCGATTCTGTTTTCCTAGGATTTTCCCTATCCAAACATTAATTAGCTAGAGCTAGTCACAATATTTTCCATATTTTAAAGGAAATTGCAAGTTACTCTCAGTTATCTGATCAAGTTAATAAAAGATATGACGCAGGGAGTAGGCTATCGTTTTTCAAAATATAAAAGTATCCTTTAAATGATTTTTCAAAGTTTTACCGTAAAGGATTTTCAATTTTCAGGAGCCTATGAAAATTTTATATCCCAATGTCTTCACTAGCATTATTTTTATTAATTTATTCTATTTTATGTAGGAATCACACAGTTTTATACATTTGTTGGTATTTAAAGTTACAAGTATATTGCATTCACTAGTTAAGTTTCCATTAATCATATTTATTTTTCACCAAAATGGGAAAAAATCAATAATAATGAATTAACAACATATAGAAAACTATATAATAAACTATATATAGTAAACTATATAAAATAATATAAGCAAATTGATAAATACAAGCAAAAAAAAGAAACAACACAACGTTAATAAGATAGAGAAAATAAATTAACATACGAGTAGTTCAGATCTTAACGCACAGCAGAGGGAGAGAGTTTATAATTGACCTTGTGATTTAATTTTTATCCCGTTTGCATTTATTAACCTGACCTGCGGATTAATGCAAAATTTCAGCATCTAAGAATTTGATGTTGTATTTTGTGCATGTTCTTCTGAAATATTTGAACCCAATTTTTGAACCCTTTACTTTTAGAGTCTAGAGTCAAGGAATTTACCACAATGTCAAAGTCTTACGATAATTATATGTCTGATTGAAGTGAGGAAATGGACCGGATGAAGGCTCTTTATCTCCTTCGTATTGCAGAATCATCCAGAAAGAATATCGCTAAGAGATGACAGCACAATAAAAATAATAATGATTTACTCAACTTAGGTATTATGCAGTTTACCACACAAAGCAAATACTAACGCATTTGTTATTGAAATAGTTTTGATTAAATGAGTAACATTCCTATGAAGTGTTATTAGACCTTAAAATATCCTCACGTGAAGAACAATAATATTACTTGGCTGATTTCAAATGAATCAACTTGGCCTGATTAATAAAATTACATGAGTACATTGATCGAGTTAATTGGTATGTTAATTACAATTATTAAATTTATATATAAATCATTTGTGATATTGCTTGTATTAGAATTCTAAAAAGTAACGTTTAGCATCATTTTATAAGTTCTGAGGCACGAGCTATCACACATGTTATTACTTCATTTTACGCATGACAGTTATTTCGTCTACCAAAGGTATTGTCACACTTTCTAGTTAGATTGAAATTCAATAAACAGGCGAAACAGTTATCATATTTATGTAAAAGTTACTGTAACTAGCAGAACTATAGAACCGTATAATATGTAATATTGAATGAAAATGAAATAATAACCTTGTATAAGACCACAGATTTAATAATAACAAAATGACCGACCAGTTTCGCTTAGCCTAAGCATCATCAGGGTACAAAATTAAAATAAAACAAAAAATACATAGTGTTTTGTTATATATACTCGTACATATAGAGGGAGAACACAATATAAAATAAAATAAGAGAACAGTAAGAAAAAAAAAAAATGTTAACCGCTCATTATGTATTTTTTGTAAAGTTTAATTTTGTGCCTTGATGATGCTTAGGCTAAGCGAAACCGGTCGGTCATAAAAAAATGAAATTAAATCCGGTCTTAAACGAAATTATTATTTCATTTTCATTAATTAAGTCAAACCACGAAGTGATAGCTTTCTACGAAAATAAAATTAATATTGTTTTACATGGAATACATTTATAATAATAATAACAGTGAACTTATATAGCGCGGTTTTGTGATATTTCACCTCAAGTGTGCATTGGGTGAAATCATCTAAGAAAGTACCCTTCCCACATTCAATGAAAAATCACATATGGTACTAGTTTTTTTAAACTCTTATTTAGATTATTGTTTTTTCATTTTTATTTTGTGTATTCAAAAATACGTTTAGCGTAAACCAATAAATAAATAATTTCATGAATATTGAATACAAAACCGCTTAGATGAATTAAATAATGTAGATACGTTACTAAAACAACGCGCGTGAATGTACTAAACCGAGTTTGAGAGATATCCCTGAGATTTACTGCGTTTAGTATCACACAAACATTCGTTCGACAGACAAGCTGTCACGGGAAAACGGGAGCTCTTCAACCGAAATAATGTGAGATAGCGAATGCAGATATACATAGGTGTGTAGAAGACAACCGTTTCGGTACGTCGTACTCTACTTGGCTAGTCGCTCAGTAAGTTCATCGGGGAAGAGAGATTATATAGTAACGCGGGACGTTTATATAGCTATCTCATCCTTACACACACATTCTGTTTAGTATTGCTATCCTTTTCATAAGCGTTATGAGCTTTGAAACTTAAATCAAGACCGTGTCACATTTACCGTTCGATTTGTATGAATATGACGTGTCTTGTATTTTATGTCTATGCAGAACAGTATTTTTTGTGGTATCATTAATATACTAGGTAGATCTTGTCACACGTTGATTTAAGTTGATTTAATGTTGATTTAAGTTATGCAAATATTACGATAGCTGAATTAGCATAGAAAACAAAATAAACTTTCTTGTGCCACGCTCTTGAAAAACGAAAATAGATAATTTAATTTGTAAACAACACCACACCTTCTTTCTCAAACTGTAGTCGGAGACTGCATATTTAGGTTAACACTAAATTCATTTTGAACAACAAAGTTTTACTGAGGTTGGTTTGATTTTAAATAGCATGTCTTAGAAATTGGTCATTGTCTCGGTCGTAATAAAAAAATAATGTTATTTAAAATAGAATACAACATCCGAAAATAACAATTACTTTAATATAAATTAGTTTCATTTTCACGAAAAGGTTATTGCCACTAGGGGGATTTAAATGCCGGTACTGCTACTTGACGACTGTTTTAAACTTCTGAGCAATCGTAGCAACTATCAGACCTACTTTGAACTTGCAATACATGAATATTTTAAATATTAACATTGTTTTAAGAGCAGTCTTATGGAGGCCAACTAAAAGTGTGTCTAATTTATGTATTATTTGAAAAATATAGTAAAACAAGCTAAGTTTTATCTCATGATAAAGATACTCTCAAAATCGCCCCGGTGAGATTAAAAAAAAATAGTGAATACCGCATAAGTGTCCCAACCTTAGAGTATACAAGAGGTAGCCCAAGCCAAGGCAGTGAAGTCAGTTTTGGACTTGTTTTTGATGATTTTAACATGACTCGGCGCAAATGGGCGTGGCTAAGACTAAGGCTACGGTATTTATATATCCATTCATATCACATATCGACATAATGTTTTTGTGTATTCTTATAGCCATTTTTTCACAGTATTTTTATCAACAAAAATATAGCATCAAACCTAAAAAACCGTTTAGTTGTGTCAAGTTTAGTGGCAAAATAAAAAATGTGGGCGGAGTCCCGCCGTTAACCAGCGAAAATAGCCAGCTTAAGATCATTACGACAGTATATAAAAGCGTTCGAAGAAATTTGTCGTCTCTTTCTCTCTCATGGTGTACGATGTAAAAACTCGGAGAAAGTGATTTATTACAATTTCGGATGGGTTGGGTAAAACAAATTAGCTATCCCTTCATATATTGTTACTTCAAGGTCCCAACCGTCTGGAGCCAGTTGGACTATTGCATCCATTAAGCTGTGAAACTGAAGGTAGTACGGAGACAATGGAGATGGGGAAGAGCAAGAGGAAGGTTAAAAAGTACCTATATAATTAGATCTAGTTACCAAACACGGTTAAAGCCATTTCAAGCAACCTTTCGATTCTGAATGGGGGTCTTTCACCAGGGCGATACTAAGGGTTTCTACCAATCTGAAACGTGAACGCTAATATATCATATATATATATAAAAAATATATATATATATGTAATTGATGTAAATATTATTTAATATGAATTAAATGCAACGTAACACATATAAATTTCAAAACATTTATTTACGCTCGCAGGGATTTGAACCCGCGACCTCTGGGTTCGCAGTCGAGTGTCTTAACGTAATTGAGACTACTTTGGGACTCCACATAAAAAAAACATACTTTCCTAGATAAATGATTACTTACAACCATAGAGTTGGTAGAGTAGTATCTATCCAAGGCAGTGAAGTCAGTTTTTGACTTGTTTTTGATGATTTTAAACTGACTCGGCGCACCTGGGCGTGGCTCAGACTAAGGCTTCGGTATTTATACATCCATTCATATCACATATTGACATAATGTTTTTGTTTATTCGTATAGCAACTTTTTCACAGTATTTTTATCAACGAAAATCTAGCATATAACCTAAAAAACCGTTTAGTTGTGTCAAGTTTAGTGGCATAATAAAAAAATGTGGGCGGAGTACCGCCAGTGAACCAGGACCTTAAAATCATCCTTACAGTATATAGAAGCGGTGCATGAAATTTGTTGTCTCTTTCTCTTTCATGGTGTACGACGTAAACACCCGGAGAAAGTGATTTATCGCAAGTTTGTATAGGTTGGGTAAAAATAATTAGCTCTCTCTCCAAAGCTTACAACGATTGTTTCGCAATGTCAACGCTAAATTTAAACAACGATATAGCATTGCTGACATCCAAAGGGTTAAAATTATTTATACTACACACACGTAGAACATTCCTGAGAGATCGTTGGATAGCACGGTATTAACATATGTTATTATGTTAATATGTCTTAGAGAATATTACACGGTACAAATTCACGATATATTATTTATTTAGCGCTTGATTAGCGTTATTTTTAATCGGCGAGAAGTAGATTTGATTGTGCTGTCAATCAAAGCCCGATTTCCAAATTTTGATGCGTTTTTTTCGCAGCGCTACGCAGGTTCGAGTATTTTTTGCAGTCGAGATGAACCGATTATGTAAGAGTTGAGATAAATAGTTCGCAGAAACTCCTTTCCAATATGGTCGCCTGAATACTGGCGTGTTCCAAATCTAGTTTTGTAATTTTTACCAGTTTCAAAACTAGAGGCAAAAAAATTAATGATTTTCAGAATTCATTTTAGGGTACTACTTGCAAAGTCGGTAACCTCTACAAAACTCTATTCCGAAAAAAATTAAGAAAAAATATTTTTGAGTACTGAATGTAAGTTACTACCTAATTCATACTGATGGATAAATAGCAACATAGTAACAAATATTTTAAATAAATTAAATTACCCTAATTAAATTTCATTAGACACTCTGACCTACATACTATAACTACATATCGTCGCCGGAAAAGCAAAAGGGCTGAAGCGCCATTTTGGAAAGTTCACACCGGAGCACTTTAAAGATTTTTTCGCTTACAATTAAATTCATAAGTCTTCAGTATCTGGTTGAATTTTGAAAAAAAAAGTTTACTCAGGTACTTAATGCTCTCACTTAGTTACCCAAAGCGATAAATTTCTAAAAAAGTCACAAACTTGTGTCGCTTGAGGCAAGCCTACTCTCAAATGGTAAACATATTTAAGATGGCTGAAAAGCCACAAAACTCTTCAGAATCAGACGAGAGTCAGAGCATTCGATGCAGAAAAAAAACTGATCAAAACTGCATATTTAACTCATTTTTGACCAAAGTGTCGCTTAAACCCTTTGGTCTTCCCAGCAACGAAATGTTCTAAACAACCTAACATAATATAGACATACATAGCCATATAACTCTGTAAAGTGGGGTTCTCAGCACGGGTGGAGAAGCCAGTGAGGCAAACACCATTGTTACCATTTTGTAAAAATAGATTTATATTAAAATAAAATTCTTAAGATTTAAAAGGTTTCTAAGGTTTTTGACAGAGTTTCAACACTATTTTATACAAATTCAGGTATTTTTATTGAAAAACCGTTAAATAAAGAAACAAAGAATTTTCTTACTCAATTTATATTCGACAGTTAAATGATAAATTTTTACGCTCAGGAAAACGTTTAGAAAAAAAATATTGCCTACTTTTTAGCTCTCTGTCTCAAATATGTGGACCATATAATAAGATAGAGTGTACTAATGTAGAATTTTTTATCGATTATTTGTATAATTTCAGAAAAAAAATGTCCTGCTATTGCTTAAAAGCATGTAAAAAATGTTTGTACGAACTATATTACGTATCACCTTTGTCTCTCTTTGTGTAACTCGCTTTCATTTGTATTATTTGTCATCGATTGAGTTTTTGTAACTTTTTTATTTGTATTTTTTTTATAATTGTACACTTACTAATTTTTGTGAGAACATCTGTTAAAACCCAGTATAAATGAATAAATTAATGATGAAAATGCAGTTTCAAGCTGAAAATTCTTGCCTCATCTTATTGATCCCAAACAGAAAAACCTGTGAAATTTTCATGATGTCAGAGCTCACCGTTATAGAGTTTTGACTGCTTGATACAATACATTCCACCAGTCGGTAGCTGAGTGGACAAACGCGTCGGATTCCCACCCGAGCGTCGTGCGTTCAATTCCTCTGCTGGCTAAGTGCTCCATCATTGCACAAGCAACATCTTCCGCTTCTTTTGATGGCAGTAGGAGTTTTCAAAATATTGTCAGGTTATTCGTAACTCGGGAGTGTTTGACTTTCTTTTTAAATAAAAAAATAAAAAAAACATTTTTGTACAATGTGAAGTGAAATTTGGTAAAAATTACGTGAGACAAGTACTCACTGTTCGTGAGTTCTTACTGTTGGATACAATCACTTTCAGTTTAACAGTTAAAACTTAAATCAAATATGACACTTAATGAGGTCAACTAATTTATATCATCCGTTGGACATAGCTCGAATCAATGACCTCTCACAAACGTGATCCCGAAAATGTTTTTAAACACAGATTAGGTGCAGTACCCACTTATTATTTATAAACATAATCATGTGTAATGATGATTAATACGGATATGTATAATCATTTCACGATGACAATACTTTTCAAATAAGATTGAATCAGCGACCACTAAAATCGCTAGTCATTGGTTATTACACGTGGAAAAACACAATCGCGGTTGTGAGTGGTTAGAATAACTGCACTTGCATGATCTCGGTGGCAAAGTGGTAAAATCCTTGTCTCCGAACCCAGAGGTAACGAGTTTGAACACGGCAAGGGAAAACATAATGAATGTAGGTTATTTTACACACATTTATAATAACAATATACGAGGCCTGTTCAAAATAAAAGGTGAATTTGGAATTTTCGCGGGCTGTGTACATTCGATTATCGATTTTTTGCTGTTGTTATGTTGGTACACATATGTTTATCATATGTTAGCATTATCAGCCATTTTGGATAAGTGGTTTGTTTTTGAAAACTGGAAACGTTAGTCACGTTTTTTGGTGTTCTTCGATATTTTACTTTTGAAGAAAATGGATCAAAAAATATGTATTAAATTTTGCGTTAAAAATGGAATAAAGTGCTCTAACGCACTTAAAATGTTGTCTGTGGCATTCGGCGAGTCTACTTTGTCTCAAAAAAAAGTTTATAAGTGGTACAAGTGCTTTACAGAAGGCCGAGAAGATGTTAATGACGATGAGTGTCCTGGAGTTGTGGAAAAACAAATCATGGATTTTATTCTTTGATCCATTTTTGTCAAAAGTTAAAAATCGAATAACACACAAAAACGTGACTAACCTTTCCAGTTGTCAAAAACAAACCACTAATCCAAAATGGCTGATAATGCTAACACATGATAAACATATGTGTACCAACATAACAAAAAAAAATCGATAATCGAATATACACAGCCCGCGAAAATTCAAAATTCACCATTTCTTTTGAACAGGCCATGTATATTTAAACCTCGTTTCAAAGCGGTAGAACTTTGAAGTATCGCCTAAGTGAGAGACCGCCATTATTTTATACCTTTTTATTCCTCTTTCTCATCTCCTCCCCCTCTTCATTTCCATTAGCCTCACAACCTCATAGCAATAATATACAAGAGAGAGAGCGCTGTAGAGAGAGCTGTAGTCAGATTTAACGAGGTTTGCCGGACTCAGCTAGACCTGGGCGTGGCTAGGGCATTAATACATCCATTCATAGCACACGTCGGCATAATTTTTTTGGTTATTCGTATAACCACTTTTTCACAGTATTGTTAAAAAAATATATATATAACATGTAACCTAATAAACCGTTGAGTTATGTCAATTTATTTCGCGTATCATAACGTGTGGGCGAAATCAACGGAGACGTGGGACACGAAGAACATTCTAAAAATACTTTAAAGCAGTGTGAAAATTTGGGAAAATTTGTTGTCTCTTTCTTTTTCATGGTGTACGACGTAAAAACCCGTAGAAAGTGATTTATCCCAAATCTGTATATGTTGGGTAAAAAGAATTAGCTCTCTCTTCATATATTGTTACTTCTAACTCACAAGAATACCCAAATTAAGAAAGTCAAGACCTCCGCGGCTGAGCGATTAATATCTCTGGCTACGAATCCGGAGGTCATGGGTTTGAGGCTTGGCACGTGGAAATAAATGTAATTTAATTTAATTTTTTTTTTTTTACATGAATATCGCACAAGAGTCTCAACTGCTCCCAACCGTCTAGAGCCAGTGAGACTATGGCATCCCCAAATTGGGTATGTTATGAGGCTGAAGGTAGTGGGTAGGGGAAGGAGATCAAGAAGAGGAAGGTTGGGAAGTACCTGGCTATTCAGATCTGGTCGCCAAACACGGCTTAAGCCATTTCAAGCAACGTTTCGATTCTGAATGGTGGTCTTTCACCAGGGCGATACTTAGAGTATCTACCACTATGGAACGTGCCGCAAATATACTTGTTATTATTTTTATATGAATTAAATGTGTTATGACACATATTAATTAAATAATTGTTATTGGCGCACGCCGGGTTTGAACCCGCGACCTTTGGATTCGTAGTCGAGCGTCTTACCACTCGACCATGGAGGCCGTCAATTTGTATGTATTATTTCATATTTATAGAGAAGATAGATTTACAGAGTGGTAGATAATATCAGTACGCCCCCTTAGAATGACCAGTATTCATAATCTAAACGTCGCTTGAAATAGTAAAAGCCGTGTTCAGTGACCAGATGTGAATAGTCAGGTACTTCCCAACCTTTCTCTTTCCCATCTCCTTCCCCTCCCAACTCCCTTCAGCCTCGCAAAATACCACAATTCAGGATGCCATGATGCCACCGGCTCCAGATAGTTAGGACTCACACAAAAAACAAATTAACAACAAAAAGTCGTTTACCGTCTGACTTTAAGGAGTTGGGAAAATTGCACGAAAAAAAATCTATTTAGTTTAGTTTGATTTAACTTGGACAAAATTATTTCGGACAAAACCTTATGCTTAATGTATTACTTATTTGTACCTTGTACCTACGATTCTAACTATTTAATTAGACAACACAGAAAACGTAAGTTATATTTCAAATACCGCTGTACCATAATTATAAAAATACATTCTTAAACATTAATTTCAAGTGTTACTATGCTTGAATAAATTTCCTCCTCAAATTATAAACCAGATAGAAAATCTTGACTAACTGTAGAAGATTATAAATTGCATGTTATTTGTATCGAAACAAGAACGATATCGTAAAATAACCACTTAAAATACATTTAATTTGTGGGTTGCCATAATTATAACGTATTAAAACATACATTTGTTTTGACCGCTTTATTTAACCTCTTCAGTTTAAAAATTTTAACGTTTAAAAAAAAACAATTGGAATTAATTGTAAAGCATTAATGCTCAGTCAGTATTAAAAATTTAAATAATATCAATAATCTAGAACACAAATATAAAACGTATAAAAGCCAGAAACGAAAATGATCAATGGTCATGACCAGAAAAATAATAAATAATTTTCAATAGAAGTATGAGATCGTTTAAAAATACCGCATTCTAATAAGTTCTTGATGGCTCAATTGGATGAGTGTTACTCCCAGATAAAGTAGAGGGTCCAAGTTCGTTTCTCGGTCATGACCATTGTTCTTTTTAGTGTCTGGCTTTTTTCTGTTTAATATTTGTGTTTTAGATTATTGATATTGTTTAAATGTTTTTATTTTATTTTAAACGTTTTTCAAAGTTTTTCGGATTATCCATTGAATAATATTGGAAAATTACACTAAAACACTTGTGTTAAAAAAAATTTTTGTATTAAATACGTTACAAAGATATTTAGTTCAGTAAAAAATAACAGCAAATCTGTAATAAGAAGAAAAAAACGAAATGTTTGAAATACATTGGATAGAATGAATGTGTAGGTATTTTGGTTTGGTTTTTATCATGTTATTTTTGATGAAAATCGAAACACCTTTTACCAACGGTTTTTAGAAGCGTCGATAAATTAATAACAAATATCTCGTCAACATTTATTTGGACATAGAACATACCGATACTGAGTCGGCATTTAAGATTAAAAAAACTGTAATATGAAGCAAAAAACATTTCGCTTCGTTTGATGCTCGTATATGTTTTCTTGTAGTGAAACACGATTTGTTTTGCAACGAGGTAGTACCTAGTAATCCAGCAAAAAATGATTCGCGAAACCAAGTCGTATAATATGGGCTCACGTGATATTATAAACTACAGTATTTTAATTGTTTTTGGTTTTGTTCATAGAAACACAAACATTTCCAGCTTGCAATATTTATTTATTTATATATTAACGGACCATTGTCCAATTACAAAAATTACAAACAGAGAAAGAACAGCACACACATATTATTTTAATGAAGCAATGACAAAAATAGGAAGAGTGGTAGATACTCATAGTATCGCCCTGATGAAAGACCACCATTCAGAATCGAAACGTTACTTGAAATGACTTTAGCCCTGTTTGATGACCAGATTTGAATAACCAGGTACTTTCCAACCTTCCTTTTCCCCATTTCCTTCCCCTCCTCACTACCTTCTGCCCTTGGAGTAACTAAGTATGGAAAGAGAGCTAATTCTTTTTACCCAACCTATACAAACTTGCGATAACTCACTTTCTCCAAGTTTTTACGTCGTACACCGTGAGAGAGAAAAAGACAACTAAATATCACACCGCTTTTATGTACTGTAAGGATGATCTTGGTCTCCCGCGTCTCCGGGGACTCCCCCACATGTTTCGATTTGCGACTAAACTGGACACAACTAAACGTGACAACGTGACACAACTTACTATTATTATTATTAATAGGTTAAACTATTTAGTAATAATAATAGTAAAATTTTATTCCAGAAAGTATGCAGGAGTAGTGCAATTAAGTAAAGAACTTGTAGGGAAATATCACTGAATTGCTTTATATATATTTAATAAAGTTTATTATTTTATCGGTTTTAGCAAACGATGACGCTAAAGTCATGGTTCATTCATACCTGACAGCGGAATCAAATTATGTTTGATATGGTGAGACCAAACATGTGCCTTTATATTCACGTTCTTGACATACTAATACTATTTGAACGGAATACGATTTTTTTAAGTGCCTTTTTAATGTTCGAATTAGGTTTCTAGCTACGAATACCATTTCATGAGAAATTAGTTTTTTGGTAGGTACGTGTTGTTTTGTGACGTGCATCACGTAATTAACGTTAAACGATTAAAGTGCCTACCGTTGATAACTCCGTTGAGTCCAAATTAACAGAAAGATAATTATGCTGCAATGGAGAGCTCAGTGGGAGGACAACGTCAAAACTTTTCGTGTTGGAAAATCTATCCCTCAAATATTCACAATTCAACTAAGTAACTTGTTAGTACAGGTGTAGCGTGAGTGGGTGGAACGGCGCACTCCTTTATCCCGGAACACATTTCAAGCTTTGTCTAAAGTATATATTTTTTTATATAACATACCATTTTACTAATTTCCTTTATTTAAAAAAATTAACGAAAAACGGACAAACCAAGAATGAGTTCCGGGGTTTAATCCTTTAGAGTCTACTTGGTTTGTTTGAAACGATGTCGGTTACAAAGTTGCCTTGCAACACTTTACGTAAAATACGTTTTATTTGTACGTTCCGGGGTCGAGTGGTAAGAAGCTCGACTGCGAATCTGGAGGTTGCAGATTCAAACACGGCGCGCGAAAATAAACTTTACTCAATTAGTATGTGTCTTAATACTTTTAATTAATTAAAAATAATATATATACGAGTATAATATATATGATAGCATATTTGCGGCACGTTCCGGAGTGGTGGACACTCTAGACCAGAGGTTCCCAATCTTTTTTGTCACGTAGACCACTTGCCGATTTTTTTTGTTTTGTGTAGACCCCCTGCTTTCCTAATATTTTTTTTTTAGCGTTGGGAAAAACTTCAAAGTTTTGTGAACGCTTCAGGAACTGCTAGTTCTTTGAAATAAACCTTTCGCGATGAACACTTTAATTGAAGTCGAACTCGCCAAAAAATAGTACTAATCGGTAGAGATCTCGAATCGAAAAGTGCTAGCAAATCAACAAAAAATTCTCTCCGAAAAAAAAGCACTAGTCGGTAGAGATTTGAAATCGAAAAGTACTAGCAAATCAACAAAAAAATATTATAATTAAAATAATTAGGGAATTAATGTCTATTATAAGAGAGTATTACGTAAGGTACTATCTGTGAGGTGGATTATTACATTTGCGGGAAGCCAACATTTTGGTGACGGCCTGCCTAAATGGAATCCACTCTCGTGGACCCCCATTTGCGTCTCATGCACCCCCAATTTTTTTTTCATTGACGTGGACCCCTCGCAGGTCGGAATCGACCCCAGGGGGTCGATATAGACCACTTTGGGAATCACTGCTCTAGAACGTAGAAGTATTACCCTGGTGAAAGACAACTGTTCGACTCGAAACTTTGCTTGGAATGGCCATAGTCGTGTTTGGTGATCTGAATAGTCAGGTACTACCCAACCTTCCTCTTCGCCATCTCCTTCTTCTCCCCACTACCTCCAGCCTCACAGAATACCCCAATTGGGGACGCCATATTCTCACTGACTCTAGACAGTTGGGACTCTTGTGCGGTGTTCACTATATACATATTTTTAAAACGGCACAAGAGTCCTACTGCCTGAAGCTAGTGGGACTAGTGCTATGGCACCCAAAATTGGGAAATTTTCGGGACAAGAGATAATTAGAGAGAGAAAGAAGAATGGCAAAGAGAATGATTCGAAAGTTGATTGCTGTCTATTCAGAACAAGCTTTATTTAAAAATAACATATTTTTAAAAATTTCAATGAAATTACCCACACATATTTGTCATGTTTTCATAAGGTGTTCTCGTTTTCTTTTCATTCTACCCATTTGCGCGATAAATATATTTTCTTGACACTTCCATTGAAACGCGTTTCAATCAATCATAAATGTATTTTTTTTTTCAATTGATTATTTCACTATAATTCTTGTATCGCCAATTCGACGAAACCAAAGACGTCACAAGTTTTTCATTCCCATTCAGAAAAAAATCAGCCCAATTATATTTAATTAAAGGCAAAATATGGCGCTGTTCTGTCAATTGCAGAGACCGTCTCATCGCTAACTATGTACCTGTGCCTATGAAAAAAAGTGAAATTTAGACGATGTGTCCATTATTATAAAATGCGGGAACAACTTTTGGTACAAGTAATTTGTAGGCATTTAGCTGGTTCTTAGTTGATAAACCATTATTACAGAGAGATTCTTTCTTGTAAAGTTGTTCACTAAATGGAACAAAAAGTAACATTTGTTGACACTTTAATACTCTTTAAAAAGTGCATATTTTGGTAGAAAGCAATCATTTTGTGGTTTGACATATTTAACGAAAAAACTTTGTAAAAGATCGCAGATTTTCTTTTTCTTTTTAAGACCGACCGATTTCGCTTAGCCTAAGCTTTACCATTTCATATTATCTGTCTATTTCTCCCCGTTCCTTTGTTATAATTTAAATGTTATTCTTTTGTTTTCTCTCTGTTCTCTTATTTTATTTTATATTGTGTTCTCCCTCTGTGTATGTATGAGTATATATAACCACACATTATGTATTTTTTGTTTAGTTTATTTTCTAAGCTAAAACTATCTTTTCAAATCCTTACCTACCTAATAAAGTACCTACCTATAGTGTATTTTAACAGGCATTGTTCCATATTTAAAATGGCACGGCTGGATTTAGGCAACAATTTTTTTCTTGACAAGTCAAGTTACATCACGTGATTTATCACAGGTACCCAATTAGTTTTCATTTCGTCTTACGTATTGGATGTTTACGCGCCGGTTTAGCGCTGGTATAGTTAAACCGTGCTAAAGGCCTAGTTTAATCATACCTACGCCGTGGTTAGAAGTTAAGTTTTGCACTATTCCAACCTTGCGCGCGCCACAATATTTACACCGCGTTTATAAGAAAGACGGATTATAGTCGACTTTATCGTTGTTTTGGCTATGGGTGTAATATTAATATTACCGAAATAAAACAGGGGGTAAAATTAATATGGGTGCTAGGGTAGGGTTCGGTTAATTACGCAGGTGAACAAAAAAATACCGCTCCAGAATCCAAGCTACCTGGAACAAGTGAGACTAGGATAGCCCCAAATGCGGTGTAAGTGTGTGAGAGGGAAAGGATGTGTGAAGAGGAAGGTTGGCAGTATTCAGATCTGGTCACTAAACACGGTTAAAGCCACATCAAGCAACGTTTCGAATCTAATTGTTTTTTATCAAGGCGATATATCATTCTGGAACGTGCTGCAAACACACTATATATTATTCAATTTAAATAAAAATGTAAAATAGGAAATAGAAATTCATTTTAATTTGTTTGCAAACGTTATGATTTGACGTAGCAAGGAGTGTGAAAAGAATACATGAAGCGAAGGTGAATGGAAGAAGAAGTCGGGGACGCCCGAGGAAGACATGGCGCGATCAAGTGAATGAAATACTTGAATCAGGTCATGTGAAGAATCAGAATTACAGAAAAGTATGCATGAGACGATGTGTGAATGTTAATGAAGCAAGGAGTGTGTGCCAAGGCAGTTCGTCCTCTCTGCCTACCCCTGTGGAGAAACGGCGTGATGGTTAGTTAGTTAGTTAGAGATTTAAACCCGCCACCTCTGAATTCGTAGCTGAGGATCTTAGCCGCTCGGATATTACGTTGACTTTATAATTAACTTCAAATGAGGGAAAATGATTTTTATAGTTAAGTATGTACCTCACAGAATGAGAATTTCCATGTGGACTTGAATGGCGAAACAGCTGTCACTGAAAATTCAAACCAAAACATAATAATAATATAAAACGGGATTACATCGAAAATAAAAATGGATCTTTAATTACATGAACAAAACAAATTTGTAGAAGACAACAGATTTTATATTAATTTTTATTACCGACCGGTTTCACTTAGCTTAAGCATCATCAGGGCACAAAATTAAACTAAGGTGAAGAAAATATAAAATAAAATAAGAGAGCAGTGAGAAAAAAAAGAATAACATTTAAAATATAACGAAGGAACAGAGAGAAAGAGACAGATTATATGAATTGAAAGAGGCAAAACGTCAACTGAGAAGGCGATTAAGTAATAATGAGTTTACAGAAAAGTTTTCATTAAATATGTCATACCACAAAGTAATTGCTTTCTAATAAAAAATAATAAAAACAATATTCAATAATTACCTAAAACATTCTATTTTATCTCGCTTCTAGTGATAGGTACTACGAACTAAAAAAATATGTATTTAAAAAATAATATTTAGCAAAAGACAAAAATATAAAGTTGAAGTGTTTCGGTAAGGTATGTATTTCATTTGACGATAATATGAAGTAGTCACTTCAACTAACTTGTTATGTTTGACTTCTAAGGCCCCGTTATGTAAATGTTTATGACTAAACGGCATGTATTTGCTCCAGCTACTTGAGTTAAGTCTTGTGATATGTTTAAAAGTATGCTTTCGGGATTTTGAAGACGATGCATGCATGCTAAAGAATTTAAATAAATATCCGTTTGATACGAAGTTATTATTTATTGATTAATTTAGTTTATTTTTTACACAAATAAATACATTGCAAAAAAAAAACCTAAATCAAAATTATACAAAGATAACAGTAAAAATAGGGAAAAAGTAAGTTAAAAATAAACAAAAAATAGGTTTTAAGAAGTACATAATATAGTTTGAACTTAATAACTAGTTCGTGCTTAAACTTGTTATAAGTCATATAAAAAATATCCACATTTCCTTCGAGGCAGTTTATTAACCTAGTAAGTCTTTCCAGGGTCATCACCATTGGTAAGTTAGTTCTGCACCTGGGAAGAAACAGAAGTCTGTGTTGGCGGCCTCACGTGAAATTATCAGGGACATAGAATCCAATTTCAGCCAGGATGTCAGGTATTAATAATAACCGTTCAAGAGTTTATGAGCTAAAAGCAGTAATGCCATATCCCTCCTCGAACTAAGGCTGCAGATACCCAGCATTCCTGAGATAAATGCCGTTGGAAACAGCTATGGGTAAAAACCGAACTTTCTCATGTAGAGGAATCGTAAAAAAAACTTTTGAATTTTCTCGACCATAAGTACATAGGCGATGTCCTCTGCCCCCCATACCTGAGATCCACTCTCGAGAATGCTACGCACTAAGCTAAAGTAAAGCAGCTTTATTACTGCAAGATTTGTCAACTCCTATATAATATACGAGTATCTATCTAAAAAAATATGATACCCCAAATAATATATAGTCCTAAGTGCTCAGAGTCCTGTTTGACATCTCTTATTTAGGGAATTTTGTGAGGCTGAACAAAGTGGGGAGGGGAAAGACTTACGTAAAATAAAGTTGCACCTATTCAGATATGATGACATATTCATAGTTACAACCATTTCAAGAAAAGTCTCTGTTTTGAATGGTGACATTTCACCATGAATATTTCCTACACTGGACCGAGGTGAAAAAAAAAAAAAACATTTGTCGAATTACCCACAAAAGTTCGGCTGCCAGTGCATCCAGACCAAAGTTCACTCAGAGCCAAGGAGCTTATCGCTCATCCCCGGTTGTCAAATCTTATGTGAAGTTACATAAACAAACAAAAATCGCTGCAAAGGTAGGAACAGAAAGCAATATTGAGATAAATTAACAGAAATTAGCTACAAAAAAATATGAAAATCAAAGGTTGGTAGTACACAGACATTGGGATTTTATCTCAGTCGATTAGCTAGTCTAAAAAAATATTTAATTAATTTGCTTTGGCGTTTTCGATTTTGTATGACCTTTGGAAGATGGACAAAAAAATCCGTGCATTTTTATCATCGCCATTATTTTGCGAAACGCAAAAAGGCAAAAGACCTCATTCAACTATTCTATTCACCGACAATCATTTTGCTTACTCACGTTTTTATGAAATTTCAGCTGATGACGTCAATCACGGGAAGACCGACGTTGCGAAGTTCACAAAATTAATTACAATAATAGCGTCGGTCATAATATAACCACGTGAAAACAGAACCAGCCAAAGCCTACCGAATTTCAAAAGTACCTACGTTATCGTCGTCACATTATCACTGAATGACATTCTTGGATGGGAAAAAAGAAATATTGTATGATGCACTGACGATCAAAAAAGATCTCTTAACTTTATTTATTTCATTTATATTTTGACAAACATATTAAATATACAGATTTAAAACAAATATAATATTACGTCCTCCCAAACTAGGCCCATGCTTGTATCATGGTGGTCTGCATTCTAGATAATTATAATGTGAAACATTGCACTGGTCAAAAACACCGAATGCGTTTTCAGCTTCAGATGAATTTGGAAAATAGTGGACTGTAAAACGATAAAACTATACTACTTGATGGAAGTGTCTGATTATGGATGCGGAGAGATTATGGAGTTAAGGAAGTAAGGAAACCAATTCACACACCGATGATGTTGAGTTTAAGTTCTTGATTAATTCTTACACATTGTATTATTAACGAACACCACAACTAAAAAACACTCAGCTTAATATTATTTGAAGAACAACAACAAAACGACACAAAGAGACACCAACGAACGAACACGTGTTTTCCCATAACTCTATTCGGTTTCTTGATTGTCACTTGTTTTCAAACTCGGTATTGTTGAATACGAAAATCGAATATAGTGAAATGGTTGGATAAGGTAGAAACTGGATGAAAAACAAGAAGGTAAGAACGTTACAAATTATCTCTTTGAAATCCAACAATCAAAGACAATAATAACTAAAAACATATAACAATTTTCTAGTTAGTCCGGGGATGCCATGATGGACCAAAGCACACACAGCATAACGGTAAAATCCGACCAGTGCTGGCAAAATTTATATTTGAACGGGTGAAAGCCGCCTAGCATCGATAAAATTGGAAAAAAATGGGTGATTGTTCAAAGCTTAAGGCCAGGAGATTTTAAGCAGATAAAGAAATTGGACTTCCAGAACTGCTTATTCCTCGCTGAGTACAGATTATCATGTTTCATACATTGTTTGTTATTGATCTACAGAATAATATTTCTAGCTTTAACAAATATGTAGCTAGGTAGGCACATGCTTTATTATGCACATGACAACTAACTGTATCGTCGCTGGAAAGGCAAAAGGGCTTAACCAAAAGTTTTATCAAAAATGAGTTAAATATGCAGTTTTGATCAGTTTGTTTTCTGCACCGAATGCTCTGACTCTCGTTTGACTCTGAAGACTTTCGTGGCTTTTCAGCCATGTTAAATATTTCTACCATTTGGGAGAAGGCTTGACTTAAGCGACACAAGTTTGGGACTTTTTTTTAGCTTTTTGTCGCTTTAGATAACTCAGTGAGAGCATTGAGTTAATTTTTTTTTCAAAATCCAACCAGGTATAATACACATATAATTTGAATATCTGATTCTGTTTGTAGTAATATATGCAATAACAATTTTGATTAATATAAAAAATATATAGTGTATATTTGCGGTATGTGTAGTATATTAATATAAAATAATACATAGTATATTTGCTGCACGTTCCAGAGCGGTAGATACTCGTATTGCCCTGGTGAAAGGCAGCCATTTAGAATTTAAACGTTGCTTTAAATGGCTTTAGCCGGGTTTGGTGACCAGATTTGATTAGCCAAGTACTTCCCGACCTTCATTTTCCCCATATCCTTCCCTTCTTTACTTCCATCAGCCTCACAACATACCCCGACTGGGGAGGTCATAGTCTTACTGGCTCTAGACGGTTGAGAGCAGTTGGGGAAAAAAAAAGAAAACGTTTAAGCCGAAGAAAAAAATCTGCATACTTTGTCAGGTCCCCGACAGCTAAAAGTAGGTGACTAGATAGTGTGGAGGCAAATACTAAATAATAATCTTGGAAATACGAAACTGGAGGGAGACATCAGGATACCGACTGGCTGGATATGCTTCCTTAAAGCGATCAGAACTCTCCAAGGGTTGTAGCATCGATGATGATGACTGTTAAGAGTATTTTAAGTTGTCTATGTCGATTTAATCAAAAAAGTTATGTACATTCAGTGGATATATGCGCTTAGCAATTCTACTATGGGCTGAATTCGATGGCGTCCAATCAGCTTGCTTGTGCTGCATCGCGTTTATTTTCGCGTTCGGTGAATGTTTTTTGGTCTCATATTAATCACCGTGTTGAAAGAACTCACATGACCTTGACTTCGGTTGTGGATGCGCCCTTCAGATGATATTGATAAAAATCACGCTATAGAAAATTAGCCAATCATTTTTATTCTGTGGGTTTCATTTTTAAATCAGTTTAAATTGCAGTTTAAGTGGATATTAGAAGAAAAATCCCTACGCGTATTGTAAAACCTAATTGTTTGTGATTTTTTATGACCTTTTGTTTTGCTGCTTATTAACTTAAAAAGTATATCGTCTTCCGAATTTTGTGTAGTGTGAAACTGAATGAAATAGGGAACATAAGTAAAATGGGAGTGTTTTGAAAGTACCTGGTTGTTCAAATCTAGTAACAAAT
Organism: Drusus annulatus; assembly: GCA_022651775.1. Taxonomy (NCBI): domain Eukaryota; kingdom Metazoa; phylum Arthropoda; class Insecta; order Trichoptera; family Limnephilidae; genus Drusus; species Drusus annulatus. Next base: position 121,749 of record JAGWCC010000344.1, on the reverse strand, counting down.
AATAGCGAAACCCATTTCTAGCAACAGTTCGATTCAAAATGGTTGTATAAAAAATAATAAAAAAAACAATGCAACTGACCGGTTAGAAGGTGAGTGGACAAACGCCTCGGATTCCCACCCGGGCGTCGTGGGTTCAATTCCTCTGCCAGCTAAGTCCTCCATCATTGCACAAACAACTTCTTCCGCTTATTATTATATATATGATGGAAGTAGAAGTTTTTCAAATTTTGTCAGGTTATTTATAACACGAGAATGTCTATCTTTCTTTAAAGAAAATAAAAAAAATAATCATCTAGCAAAAGCAATATATAAAAAGCATCAAAAACCATTTATTTATTTTGAGAAAATTAACAGCAAATCAACATTCATTAGTACATATATAATAATAAAAATAATAAATAATGCCAATTGCAAATTTTCCTCTGCTGATGACAAATATTATAAATAAGGTGTGACAATGTATATACAACTATAATTTAGTAACTTAACTTTGATGGGGAGAGAAGAAGGTGGAAGGGAACATGGAAATGTAATGAAGGAAGAAGGACGGGAGCAGATGGGAGGTTAGTTTTAATAATCTAGTTTGGGTGCAGTCGAGTCATGGAATTTTTATTAAACAAAGTATTAACAAGTGTAAGCAAAATATAAACTATAGACTATACTCGTATATACAATAGACTATAAACGAAGTATTAATCGAGTATTAACCGAGTATGAACATAGTATAAAAACAAAAGGAATAGAGTATTAACAAAGTCTGACAGGGTTATAAATCAGGTCACTTACTTTATTTGGTTTTTAGGGATGCTGTGTTGAGGGTATTCAAAAATTGAAATGGTTTTTTCAGAGATTGGTATCCATTATTTTTTATTCCTGTTTTCGTTTCCTTCCTCTCTCATTCCACCCAAAAATCCCACCGGCTCCAGGCAATCTACTTTTATTAGTATGTACCTTTTCTTATTTACTCCCTTTTCAAATTTGTATGCCTATTATAAATTCACACCAGTACGGACGTACGTATGCACAAAGGAAATTACTTATAGCTAGTTTTGTACTTCTCTGAATGAGTTATTTTGGAAAGTATTTTGTTTTTTGTAATATGTCAATTTGGACATATATTTTTTAAACTTCCTACCGTAGTTGCAAAAGCTAATACGTTTTTTTTTCACAGCCTTGAAGTGACGTCTGTATTATTAACGTTTTTGCAAACTCCACAGTTTATTCAAAACAAAAAGGTTTTTTTAGCACGTGACGAGAGTGACTCAGCCGTGTTGTTACGAATGCCAACCCGTTTTCAAGCTGGTTGCAATATATTTACATTAATCTTCTTCAAAATATTTAATCACGTGCAACACATAAATAGTAAAAAACCTCAATTCATGCATTCGCGTGCATAGTTTCCTGTCTTAGTGTTAACATTAGCTTTTCCTGTGCTCTGATTCGAGTTAAGTTTTTGTGAGAGTCTTGTTAAATGTAGAGAATGTATCTGTTGAGAACAGATTGACACACTTAAATTTGCAGTCGCTTTTGTTCCATGTTCAGAGTGGTAGATACTCTAAGTATCGCCCTGGTGGCAGACCACCATTCAGAATTGAAACGTTTCTTGAAATGGCTTTAGCCGTGTTTGGTGACCAGATCTGAATAGCCAGGTACTTCCCAACCTTCCCCTTCCTCATCTCCTTCTTCCCCCTACTGCCTTCAGTCTCACAACATACCCCTAATGGGGATGCCATGTCTCACTGGCTCTAGATGGTTGGGAGCAGTTGAGACTCTTGTGCGTTATTCATGTAAAAAAAAAATGTAGCTTTTATAAATGCAAAATTATTTGAACTAACAAATATCGTTCGTTCGTTCATTAGTTTCTTCTGATGTGGCCGCCTGTAAAGATAAATGTGTCAAGCAGCGCAAACAGGACTGGGGTCTTAGTACGGGCAATTGGAACTACTCTCTCCTGGCGGTGTTTTGCTGAGGCACCGTTTTCGTCAAATCTTCTCCATACTTAATTTCTTAGAACAGGCATCTGCCTAAATATAAACTTATGTTGATTAAATTAAATAAATGTTAATAGCGTTGGGAAAAAACTTCAAAGCTTTGTGAATGCTTCACGAACTGCTAGTTCTTTACAATGAACCCTTCACGGTGAACTACAATTAAAGTGTGAACTGCCGCAAACTGAAGTAGTACTTTGTGGTCTTTGTAGTCTTACTTCATTTGAAGTATTCACACACTTAAAAAATTGTGAAGTGTGAAAATGAAGTAGTTCTTTGTAGAAGTTCACACAGAGCGATTAACTAAAAAAAACTTTATGAAGAAATAACACTTGGCAACTTTTTCTTTTCTGTAAGAGGGCAATTTTTTATTGGGGCTAATACAACTTTTCAATCTTTATAAACCGAACGCCACTGCTACGTTTATATATTCACTTCGTGTATATTTACGTTTTAAATATTTTTTTTTGCGGTGCCTACTTACGAGGGTATTTTTTACCGTTGCCATAATTACGCAGTGTATAAACAGGAATGGCTACCAACAATTCGACACTCACAGCATTTTTGTCGTACCATAATTTTGTTCAAATGCGGGTAGCGCGATTATAAAATAATCGAATCGTTATAATATGAAAAACAGCACGGTGGCTTATGGGGTACACTTTTTTTCTGCCTATTCTTTTAGAGAACCAGATGATAGTTAACTGACTCGTCAGATTAGAATGTTGAGATAAATTTTGCGATGTCGTTCTTGTCCGTGCGTTGATGTTTTTTCTAGCGCAGAAAAATATTCCCCAAATGTGATGGCATAATAAAATAATATTCAAATTCTCACCACTTCTATAGTAAGAAGCTGAAAGTGTCGTTTGTGCAATGATGGACAACTTATCATGTAGAAGTTGGAACTTGCGACGCCTACGTGTAAACTGTGACGCGTTGAACCACTCGGCTACAACCAGTCTTTAGTACAGCTATATGTTTCTCATGAGAAAAAAAAGATCAAATGCGATTTTCCCATGCTTCTCATTAAAGGAAGTGTTTTTTCTTAATATCATGAAACTAAATTCCCATAACTTAAAAAGCAAAAATTACGTGAACACCGCACAAAAGTCGAAATTGCCTGGAGTCAGTTGATCAATGGCATTGCTAGAAACTGCGAAATTTTTTATATATTCCAGAGTGGTAAACACTCAAAGTAACGCCCTGGTGAAAGACCACCATTCAGAAGTTAAACGTTGCTTTAAATGGCTTTAGCCGTGTTTGGTGATCAGATTTGAAAAGCCAGGTACTTCCCAACCTTCCTCTTCCCATCTCCTTCCCCTCCCCGCTACCTTTAAACTCACAACATACCCCAGTTGTCTCACTGTCTCTAGACGGTTAGGAGAAGTTATGACTGGTGCGGTACTCACATTTTTTTAAAATATAAATATAATAAAAAAAAAAGATTCTTGTCCCATTATTTTACACATGTAATGGGTATCCCAATATAGAAGACTCGCATCGCCCTATATGGGGTGACCGAGCGTGGTTTATTTCTGCGTGGATTTATTATTTTCTCCTCTACTGCGGCTGTCCATCACCACTGCTTCTGCATTCTATTTTTTTCCATCCCGAGGATTACATTTTTAGCAAACAGGTTTCTACAGAGATTCTTCAAACGCGGAGTAATACAAGTATGACAAAAGCCTGAAAAAATGAGAATGCATTTGAGATTGTTGAATAATTTCATAAATTAGCCTACTTTTTTCAGGTGGTCACTCCTCCTAAGGTACCTTGAAATAACAATATATGGAGAAAGAGCATTCTTCTACCCAAACTATACACATTTGGGATAAATCACTTTCTCCGGGTTTTTACGTCGTACACCATGAGAAAAAAAGAAACAACAAAATCTCCCAAATTATCATACCAACTTAAAGTATTGTTAGAATGTTCTTCGTGTCCCGTGTCTCCGTTGACTCCGCCCACACGTTTTGATAAGCGAAATAAATAAACATAACTCAACGGTTATTTAGGTTACATGCTATATTTTTGTTTAGAATAATACTGTAAAAAAGTGGTAATACGAATAAACAAAAACATTATGTCGACATGTGCTATGAATGGATGTGTAAATACCCTAGCTAGGAGCCATGCCCAGATCTAGCCGAGTCCGGCAAACCTCATAAAAACTGACTACAGCAGCGCTCTCTCTTGTATATTATTTCTCTGAGGTATACACCTTTTAACCACATTATCTCTACATCTTGACTTATAAAATTACCCGGCCATTGAATATAGTCACTAAATACGGCTAATGCCAATTTAAGCAATGTTTTGATGTATGGTAATGGTGTTTCACAAGTAATAAATTATTACATTATAAATACAAAAAACATATAGTTTATAAAATAGTAGAATTTTTAGGCGGGCACCGGGGTTTGATCGGGTGACCTCTGGATTCCAATGATCTTAACCGCTTGACCATGGAGGTCGTCAAGATGTCATCGTCGTATTCATGAAAGAAGGGTATAGGTCTGATGGTTTGAGTTGAACTATCATACAATTGCACTATTTAAATACACTGTTATTATTATTATAGTTAGTTAGAAATTAATGTTTTTTAACAGCATGTCGGATTTCAGAGTGATTATTTGTCAGGTTCTTACTTTGATGTTTTTTCGCCCAAGCCCCTGCATTATCCAACCATTTCACTTAATCGAATTCCGTACTCAACAACCCTGTGTTCGAAACAACAACATATAAGCGCCCTTGAGGTGATTTTCCCACAAAAAACGGCGCTATAAAAGTTATTCATTTATTATTTATTATTAAAAATAAGAGATTGATGTGAAAAAAACGTGTTCCTCGTTCGTTTTTCGCTTGTTTGGTTGTTTGTACAACAATGTTTTGATCTCCAAATAATATAAAATAAATTTGGTGTTTTATGAATAAAAGACTTAATCAGTGTGATGTATAATATCGTGAATAATACAATTGTGTAAAAATAATTCAAGACTTTTCAACTTCAACTACAACGGAGAGTGAATGATTTGCCATTTTTCCTTCATTCCATATTTTTTCCACAAGCCACAATTCACACTTCCATCAAGTTGTATAGTTTATCGTTTATATTCCATTATTTTCCAAATTCATCGGAAGTTTAAAACACATTCCGTGTTTCATCGCAGCTTCGGATCCAACACAGCAGGAATATGTATTTTAAAATACTAACAAAAAACGGGTCTACTCCCAAGTAAACAACTGATTTTTATGAAAATAAATTTCCATATGATTAAGGTACCTTGCGAAAATTGATAGAATGGTACCAATATTACAAATGATCCTGAAATTTACAACCACTGGTTTTACTGTGAAACTGGTTAGAGGGATACTTGGGCATAGAGCTTAGACTTGCAACAAAGCAGTTCCACACACGCATAGCTTGGGGGTTTTGTTTTTAAAAATGGTTCCAAGGGTATGCTATCGTTTAATTATATGATGGTTAAATCTTGCCATCGGCCTACATTCTACCTCACCGTAGTTTGAACCTCTGGTTGCTCTTAGTTTAAATATTTTAGGGTTAACAAGTGCCCAAATAGATGAGTTTGACATAAATTATTTGACCAGCACTTCCATATTTACACATGTTTCTTAAATTATCGTTTTTTTTTTTTGCTCTGCAGGGTATTATTTTGGCCGTTTTACCCTCAGTAGGTATAATGTAATATTATAACTGTTGCGATACAAACAAAAATAAACATAACGGAGATAATAATGGTAAATATCAAAAGAGAATCCAGACATTTATCAAATTTTGTGTTGTGTCATGTAATGTGATCCATATTGGCATTGTGTAAATACGGTAGAGAAATTTAAATAATTAATTTACCAGAATATACAAGATTAAATAAAGAAAATATAAATATTACGTACGAATATAATGATCCAGGTATGCGTTTGCTTTTTATCAAGAAATGGCAGTGTAGCCACAAAGCTTCAATACACATAGCCTAACGAGAATAACATTTAAAAAGACGATCATGTGTTGTGAACTCGCGTTTTCATAGACAGGTGATGATTTAGAGGGGAAAAAAATAATTACGGGGAATACCACTTACACCGAGTTTTTGCATCAACTTATTTGAGCCATTAAATCTTCCCGCTTGTTGTTTTATTCTCATCAATCATTATATTGAAGCAAAAAGTTGCTAGCGACCCGTAGTGCAAACATTTGGTTTACTCGCAAGAGCGGCAGGTAGATTCGGACGAGCGCCGTGGTAGAGTGGTGAGCTCCTTGGATGTGGGATAGAGGTCGCGGGTTCATAACCCGATGCGCACAAAATAGTAAGCACGTCTATAATTAGACGTAGTTATGCATAAGCGTCCAACCCCAAAAAGATGAAACTAAGAAAAAGGCGTTTGAAAATATGACGATAAAAAAACATCAATATGCGTAATCGGCATTTATATTGTGAATAGAAGTTTCTTTTCTTTATGAACATTATTATAATTAAGTGATTTATAATCTAACAATGTATGTATTGAAAAATGCATTTCTTATGTCATCCTATATTTTATAATGTTTTTAAACTTTAATTAAAGTCCAATATTTGCAATGCGCGTTATTGCATTTGGAGCTTGGATGTTTTAGTAGATATAAATCTCGTATTTATTTATAGGAAAAAATGTAAAACTCGATTTTGACAAATTGTTGGTTGGACGCTTTCTGCATAACTACGTCCAATTAGTGTGGGTTTTTCGTATATTTATATTTGAAATATTGTGTATTAACATCTCATTGTATCGTTAATGGAAAGGCAAAAGGGCTTAAGGCTTCCTTTTTTTTTCAAAAATGAATTAAATATGCAGTTTCGATCAGTTTTTTTCTGCATCAAATGCTCTGACTCTCGTTTAGTTCTGAGGACTTTTGTGGCATTTCAGCTATTTATAATATAAATTTACCATTTGAAAGAAGGCCTGACTCAAGCGACACATGTTTGGGACTTTTTAAAACTTTTTGTCGCTTCAGGTAATTCAGTGAGAGCATTGAGTTAACTTTTTTTTCAAAATCCAATAAGGTACTGAAGACTTGTGAATTTTATTTTAAAACAAAAAAAAACTTTAAAGTGCTCTGGCGTAAACTTCCCGAAATGACGCTTCAGCCCTTCAGCCTTTCCGGCGACGATATGGTGGAAGATAATAATTTTGAACAAAAACGCTCTTTCAAACGGCTTTAATATATATCCGTATATATTTGTTTTTTTAAAAAGAAAGACAAACATTCCCGGGTTACGAATAACCTGACAATATTTGAAAAACTCCTACTGCCATCATAAGAAGCGAAAAATTTTGCGTGTGCAATGATGGGTGACTTAGCCAGCAGAGGAATTGAACGTACGACGCATGGGGGGGAATCCGACGCGTTTGTCTACTCAGCTACCGACTGGACAAATTATATTAACTAACAATTTTCATATAAAATGTGGAAGTGGTATTTTGAATTTGAACTTTTTTTTTTTTACAATAACTCCACACAGGAGGCCTTGAGGAAAACAATTTCCCTCAGGGCCTATGTCATCTTTGGGGATGCTGTGTGGAGGGTTTTTTTGAGGAAAGGAAGGAGTGAACTTGGGTCTTGAAGAGGCCCATGTTGAAGGAGGGAGGAAAAACAGAGGCCGGCATATCGTTCCATAGCCGAGCTGTTGAACATAAGAACGAGTCGTAAAAGCGACCCGTTCTCATGTATTGAATGTCAACCGTGTACAAATGTTGGGCGCGCGTTTGGCGAGTTTCCCGACTATGCACCGGTGCCGAAGGGATCAATGACGCAAGTTCCTCGGAGCATCTTCCATTGAAATACCTGTAGAACAAGGACAGCATTCCCACCTGACGTCTGTGCTCCAAAGTTTGCAATCCGTTTGTTAAGATAGGAGAATCTATCCCGTTTCTGCACAGAGTCAAGGGTTTTTTTCAGGTATTTAGGGGCTCCAGACCAGAGGTGGCTACCAAATTCAACAGTGGGGCGTACTTGCGATTTGTACAACTTATACAATATTTTCAAAAACAGTCGAAAATCGCACCCTTTCACTTACATTATGATGACTTAAGGGTCAGCACCCAAAGATACACAATTTTGTGGCTTTCTAGTACAAAAAAAAACTACAAGTTATTTATCTGTTAATTTTCTACTGGTAGTTAGAAAAATGTCTAAGGTTTTCAGTGAATACAATTTTCATATTGGAATTTAAGATAAAACGTTTAAAAATGCCTTTGTTGGTTTTCAAACTGCTCTGTTTACGGTCATTTTAGTGTATGTTTTTCATAAAATTTAAAGGATTATAGGTAAAAAAAATGTATTCACTGGAAACCTCAGATATTTTCTCAACTACCCATGTAGAATTTATAGATAAATAATTTGTAGTATTGCTTGTAGAAGAATCCTACATAGTGATATTTAGAGCCATTTTGGGTGTTGAGGCCCAAAATATAATTTAAAGTTTTTTTATCGCAGCGATCATCTATAAATCTTGTTCGATGTTGTTGCCTTATTTAACATCAATAAGACGAAGACTAACATACGTATTCCGGTGAATGTAATTAGTTGACTTTCTTCGTTGAGTTCGGATGAGGAGAATCACTGAGAAAAGTTTAAGTAGGTCGTACGGCCCCTGAAACAGGCTGAGCTGTTGTGGTCAGTGGTTGGTCGAAGTATTTCAGTAAAACATTAAATAAAAGATGGATAATGTTTTAAGTTCGTATTTCAAACGTGGTTAAACGCCACGGAGGCTGCATTACTCGACAGCCTGCGTGGTTGAGTGGTAAGACGCTAGACTATGAATTCAGTGGTTGCGGGCTCAAACCCGGCGTGCGCGAATAAATTGCATTTAATTTATATGTATTTTCGTAGGAAGCAATAACTTTTTGGTTTGACACATTTCATGAAATTGTAATAATAACTTTGTATGAGTCCAGAGATTTTATTTTATTTTTTATGACCGATAAACGACCGACTAAGTATCATGAGGGTATAAAATTAAAGTGTTTAAATTAAATAAGTTTAATTTTGTACCCTGATGATGCTTAGGCTAAGCGAAACCGGTTGGTTATAAAAGTTCAAGTAAAATCTGTGGTCTCATTATACAAAGTTATTATTTCATTTTTATTTATTTGTATGTGTCATAACCTTAGAGTATTAATATACATAGAGACCAACTATCCAAGGCAGTGTAGTCAGTTTTTATGACGTTTCCCTGATTACTCTGAACAGGCGTGGCTAGGGTTTTCATAGACACACCTTTTTAGAAACTTTCAAATATAGGACATAACCTCAAAAAAAAAAATCCAGAAAAACAGCAATTACCATATACAACTCCATTATTGCTCCACATTTTTGTTACTGTTCAACGATTCTTTTCTTGTGTAACGACAAAGAACAAAACAGGTTTCAAATTCTCCAAAATAGAGCAATGAGAATTATACTTGGGCGAAATAGATACTCAAAAGTAGCTAAAATGTCAGAGGAACTAAATTGGCTGACAGTTAAACAAATGCTGACATTGAACACATTGATGTTTATACATAAAATGAACAACAACTTGTTACCAGAGTATTTTTCTGACAAAATTATCTACAATGTTGATATTCACAAGTATAATACAAGGGCATGCAAAGAAATTAGACTACCAGAAAAGAATAAAGCAAACACCCAAAACAGCTTACTATATAAAGGAATGAAATCGTATAATGCGCTGCCGGAAACCATCAAAATTATGCCTATCAATAAATTAAAAAAACCTGTAAAAATTATTTAAAATGCATGTAAACCAAAATAATAAGTAGTGTTTAAGTTAAAATATTATTAGTCAAAAAAAAAAGAAATAATTAGATACTTGTAAACTTAAATGTACAAAGTAACTAATATAAAAAAAAAACAAGCGTTCGTAAAACAAAATGATATCAAAAATACTATTAAATGATTTATAGATTCAGAATATCTTACAAAACGAATAGCATAACGTTTGCTTAAATAACAATGGAAGTTTATAGTTAATATAATGTCTTTAAATACTTGATAGTTCGATAATCCTAATGTGCTGCCAAAAATATTTTTAAATGTTGAAAAGTGATGTATTTAACTCAAGTTGGATTGATTTATGCAAGCATTCATAGCACATATCGACATGATGTTTTGTTAATTTGTAAAACCACTTTTTCACAGTATTGTAATCAAGAACATACAGGATATAACCTCAAAAACAGGTAAATTATATCGCATAAAAAAAGTGGGCGGAGTCGCCGGAGACGCGGGAGACGGAAAACATCATTACAATGCCTAAAAGCGGTGTGATATTTTGAGATTTTTTTATTGTCTCTTTCTCTCTCATGGTGTACGACGTAAAAACCCGGAGAAAGTGATTTATCGCAAATTTGTATAGGTTGGGTAAAAAAATAAACTCTCTCTTCATATATTCTTACTCCAAGGTCATAAATATATAGTATATTTAAGGCACGTTCCAGAGCGGTAGATATTCCAAATATCGCCCTGGTGAAAGACCACCATTCAGAATTGAAACGTAGCTTGAACTGGATTTATCCATGTTTTGTGACCAGATCTGAATAGCAAGGTACTTACCAACCTTCTTCTTTCCCATCACCTTTCCCTCCCTAAAACCTCCATCCTCACAACATACCATAATTAGAGATGCAATAGTCTCACTGGCTCTAGACGAGTTTGGACTCTTGCGCAGTATTTACCATAAAAAAGGCTAATATCAATTTTTATACAAAGGTAAAAAAATATTTTACCATACAATGTCTGCTCTGAGACATGGGAAATGCTTTGGATACTTTAATTTAATTGTGTAACTAAAATGATTGAGAACTAAGCGACAAGTGTGGTCGCCCCAACTGACGCATGGACACGGCGTGCATTCAGTACAAGAAGTGCAATAAATAAATGCATCCTTTACGGTTTATGGCGGAAAAGAAAGACAGGGTTGTGCTAAAAACAAAGTTTGCCGCTATGTCATGTAGAATTAAAAAAATAGATCAATTGAATCGTTAAAGTGACGACGGCAGCTTCCTGCATTTCGGCTATACTGGCAGCAGGGATTTTTATATAGTTGTATGATTTATTTATACATATCGACTGTGTTTAGGTTTTGCAAACTTTGCTCTAGTGGTTTGAACCAATGTCACATTTTGTACCGTCGTAAATCGATGATTAGCGCTATTATGAAATTCTCACCGTTACCACATCAAATAATCGCCCCGTTAACCACCGATTCTCGGACCGTTTCAGCATTTGATCAAATTATGATCAGGTGTCAAGTGTAACTGTCAGTCACGTTTGCGTTCATGTCATCGCTAAGGCCTAAATTTGCTTGCAAAAGCATGCATTTATATGTTGTGAAATAGTGACCGGTTAGTGGCTCAGCGGACAAACGCGTCGGATTCCCACTCGGGTGTCGTGGGTTTAATTACTCTGCTGGCTTAGTTCTCTATCATTGCACAAGCAACATCTACCTCTTATTATGCTGGTAGTAAGAGTTTTTTTTAAATTGACAAGATAAGTCACGAAGTACTTTGCTTCATAAATATTTATTTGTTATTGATTTTATAGTAAAACATATGGTTCGTAAAGCTATATAAAAATACGTTTTTAACAAAACTGCCAAACTCAAATAGGGTTTTTAATCCTGTTCTTTTCCCTAAGAAAACACTAGTGTACAATTAAACTCAGTCAATTAAATGAAACCATCAGATGGTGATAGTAATAAGGCCTAATGAGCCGCAGTACTAGTTAGATAGTCATTATGAGGGGTATTTGAATAAGCCCCAGCTAGTTAGCAAAGGATTACGAAAGAATCCATAAAATCAAAAAAAAAAAAACTGCTAAGCTCAGACGATAAATTAATTCTCGTTGGGGAGTAACGCTATTACAAATAATTTTAATAAATGTTTTAACTAAAATTACATAAAAGATTTTATTTAGGAATATTATTTAGGGAATACCGCACAAGAGTCTCAACCAGTGGCGGCTCGTGAGTTTTTAGTGTGCTAGAGTAGTAAGATTGAAAAAAACGTCATTATTGATGTTGTTGTAGCCGAAAACATTTTATTTTTTTTCAAAATTTAAATTTTTTGCATGAAGATTTTTCAGAAATTCGTGCAGTGCACCACCAAAACTGAAAAATCCGGAAAATCTTCATACAAAATATTTTTTTGTGAAAAAAAAAATAAACATTTTCGGCTACAAAAATACTAAAAATGTCGTATTTTTCAATCTTAGCACCCTAACACACTAAAAACTCACGAGCCGCCACTGGTCTCAACTGCTCCCAACCGTCTGGAGCCCGTGAGACTATGGCATCCCCAAATAGGGTATGTTGTGAGGCTGAAGTTAGTGGGGAGGGGAAGGAGATTGGGAAGAGGAAGGTCGGGAAGTACCTGGCTATTCAGATCTGGTCACCAAACACGGCTAAAGCCATTTAAAGCAACGTTTCGATTCTAAATGGTGGTCTTTCACCAGGGCGATACTTAGAGTATCTACCACTCTTATATAAATATGTAGTTTCTATCATGTGTACTAAAGATATTGATGCATTGTTGTACTGTATTGTGCTTGGTATGTGGACGTATGGTGTAATATTATCAATTTCTTAAGATTTGTGAATTATACTTATATTTGTATTTGTAATAAACAATCTGTACAATTTGACGGCCTCCATGGTCGAGTGGTAAGGCGCTCGACTACGAATCCAAAGGTCGCGGGTTCAAACCCGGCGTGCGCCAATTACTTTTATTTAATTAATATGTGTCATAACACATTTAATTCATGTAAAAATAATAAAAAGTATATTTGCGGCACGTTCCAGAGTGGTAGATACTCTAAGTATCGCCCTGGTGAAAGACCACCATTCAGAATCGAAACGTTGCTTGAAATGGCTTTAGCCGTGTTTGGTGACCAGATCTGAATAGCCAGGTACTTCCCAACCTTCCCCTTCCCAATCTACTTCCCCTCCCCACTACCTTCAGCCTCACAACATATCCTATTTGGGAATGTCATAGTCTCACTGGCTCTAGACGGTTGGGAGCAGTTGAGACTCTTGTGCGGTATTCACGTAAAAAAATAAATAAATCTGTATTTTAATTCTGTTGTATTATATTTTGTATTACCAATGTATTAAAAATACTGTTACAAAACTACTTAACTGTAATTTAAAAGGATGATGATTTTTAAAGAACAATGTCCGGTCGGTAGTTTAGTGGTCAAAGCGTCGGATTCCTACTCGGGCGTGGTGGGTTCAATTCCTCCGCTGGCTAAGTCCTCCATCATTACACAAGTTACATTTTCCGCTTATTATGATAGTACAATGGTAGTAGGAGTTTTGAAAATATTGTCAGGTTTTTCGTAATCAGGGAATGTTTGTCTTTCTTTTTAAATACAGAAATTTAAAAAAAAAGTGTTAATAATTTAGTGCATATTTTTATATGTTAGCAGTGTCATCCTTGAAGATTTCCGCATGAACAAAAGTTATGTAACAAGCACGCTCGGAGAATACTAATGCAGAGAAGAACGTGCTCATATAATACCTAACGTACTATCCACACAATTTACATCCAATACATGTGCATCGTGGGCTGGAATTCACGTTTTAATAATGCAATTTAGCGCACTTCATGCATCGAAGTACCTTCATGTTTTATAGAAAAAAATAGCCGTTGCTACCCGGCTTTACTCGAGATATTAAGGCACATTTTCCTTATTGCAAGAGCAAAAATATGAAACAATCGATATGTCGTCTTGACTATTTTTTTCCCAGTTTTATTGATTTGCCATAGTTTACGACCAAAATAACACTGTGAGCTGATTTCCAATTTTCGTTTATTTTTATAGTAACACAAGAGTCCCAACTGCTCCCAACCGTCTAGAGCCAGTGAGACTATGGCATCCTCAATCAGGGTATATTGTGAGGCTGAATATAGCGGTGAGGGGAAGGAGATAGGTAAGAGAAGGTCGGGAAGTATCTGGCTATTCAGATGTGGTCACCAAACACGGCTAAAGCCATTTCAAGCAACGTTTCGATTCTGAATGGTGGTCTTTCACCAGGGCGATACTTGGAGTATCTACCACTATGGAACGTGCCGCAAATATACTTTGTATTATTTTATATGAATTAAAAGTGTTTTCATATATTTTTTTACGAACAGAAACAGATGTTCAAATTTTATGTCACCGGAACTCATTATGCTCGAGTTTTTGTTGCTTCAGACAAGCAGATGTTCTGTTTATTTTTTGTTGTATATTATGTTTTTTTTAACGTTTTGAAGATGTCCGTCAGGAAGGCGTCTTGTTTTAAACGAAATCGTAAGAAGAATTTCCTCTTGCTGGCAAAATGTCATATGTCAACGACCAATCGTCTTGCGATTTTCGAATTGAAAAGGCTGAGTCTCGGATATCAAAAATTATGAGATATTTTAGATGGCAGTCTGAGTTTAGAATCAAATCGATCATTCGGAAGGCAAATTTGAAACATGTCTCCATAGGGCTCTTAATAAACACACTGTTTTTTATTCACTTGTGTTTTTGCATCAGCAAACATATTATTATTACGTAAGTCCAAAGCAGGTTACGGCATTACGCCATAGAGGTCATAGAGTGTTTATGATAAAGCCATTAGGGAATTAAAAAAAGTGCTATGATGACACGCACTTTGGGGGCATTTATTTCGCCATCATCCTTCGATGCAAAACTGTGGACAATACACTCAATCACGTTATGAAATTTAACAAATGGTCATCGGTGTTGACTGATGACTTTAAAATAAAAAATATTAAAAAAATATAAATTAAAAAAAAACATTGAATGAAAAATATAATTTTAAAGGCTTGTGTTCATGTATTACATATCGTCGCCGGAAAGGCAAAAAGACTGAAGTGCCATTTAGGAAAGTTTACACAAGAGAACTGTAAAGTTTATTTTGTTTTACAATAAAATTCATAAGTCTTCAGTACCTGGTTGGATTTTAAAAAAAAGTTAACTCAATGCTCTCACTGAGTAACTGAAGCGACACAAGGCTAAAACAAGTCTTAAACTTGTGTCGCTTGAGTCAAGCCTACTCCCAAATGGTAAATATATTTTAGATGGCTGAAGGGCCACAAAAGTCTTCTGAATGAAAGGAGAGTCAGAGCATTAGATGCAGAAAAAAACTGATCAAAACAGCATATTTAACTCATTTTTGACCAAAGTGTCGCTTAAGCCTTTTGCCTTTCCAGCGACGATATGTAACACCGTGTGCTCCGCTAATAAATTATTAAAAATTTTATTTACATGTGTATTTCACATTAAATTTTAATAAAGTAATATTAATAATCTACAGAATATTAGTAGAGTACTCTCCGTATCACCCTGATGTAAGACGATCATTAAGACTCGAAAATTTATTTGAAATGCCAAAAACAGAACTCAGTTAACAGATTCGAATAGTCGGGTACTTCTCAACCATTTTCTTTTCATTTATATATCCTTCACATCCCCCTTTATTTCGGCCTCACAACATACCCCAGATTAGGGATGCCTTGTCTCACTGGCATCGGAAAGTTTAGACGGTGTTTTGCAATCATGTAAAAAAAAATATTTAAAACTAAAATATGAAATTTGATATATTTCAAGACAATTTGAAACCGTTTTGAAATACCGTTTCCGAAATTGTAACTTCTTGTAAGGTATTTATTTTTAGGAGAAAAATATCTTGGTGTTGCAATAACAGACGAATCATAAATACCTTACATTAATTATTTGTGAAAACATTGTCTTAACTGTGGGGAAAACTGTTATGATTAACATAATTCGTCTTACTTATTAGATTTTTAGGCGCCGGTTCACTGTTGGTTTAGTTACACTGCACGGCCATCAAATTAGACGCATAAACCGTGGTTATAAGGTAGTTTTTTCGCTATACCGACCTTACACCACGCGTAACATTTATACTTCGTTAATAAGTAAGGGGGAATGAGTTTTAATATTACCATTACACCCACAGAAACATTATATTGTTCCTTATTCATCTCATCTTGAGTTAAATTAAAAAGTCTAGTTTCAATCCATCTTTCCTTCTTAGGATATTGCGATGTGTGCACAAAGAGGGTGAAAGGTTTGCGCCTGCGTGGACTGGGGATTGCAAATGGCGAATGGTTTTTTTTATGTATTGATCAGAGTTCTTGTGATCTGTTCATGAAATGAATAATTATAACATATCTGAGTAAATTATTGTAGAATACTTCAAGTAAATAATGTATAGTAGAGATATTATTTATGCATTGTTGATATGTTTCTGAGATTCCTCTACCAACCGCAAAATGAGTATTAGTAAATGAAAACAATAGGGTCTAGGTTTTGTAATGTTTGATAAAGGTAATTTAAATAAATGATCGGTATAATCAATTTAATTCATGTAATTAATAACATTGATCACAAAACCAATCTGGTTAAAACTGTTTATTAAATTAGTTTTAAAAAATGTAGGTACATATAATTTTTTAAATTGTAGTTTAGTATTGTATTTGTAGTTTTATATAAATCAGTGAATCAGAAAGTACTTACATTGCAAAAGTGAGTAGTAAAATTAAGTATAAGTATTAAGTAAAATAGTTTGTGTTCAATGCGACATTCCCAATTTCTTGAAGTCAGCGGGCTAAGATTTTTTGGAAAAATGTGAAAACCGCACAAGAGTGCCAGCTGCTCCCAATTATCCTGAGCCAGTGGGACTTTTTTTTACTAACGTTTCGATTTTGAATGGTAGTCTTTCATTTTATCCAGTAAAGACCTTTTCCCTAAGAACTCACTAATGTAAACTTAAATTAAGTCAATTAAATACAACCATCAGATGGTGATAGTAATAAGGCCTAATGAGCCACAGTACTAGTTAGATAGACATTATGAGGGGTATTTGGATTACGAAAGAATCCATTAAATCAAAAAAAGGTAGTCTTTCATCTGGGCGATAATTAGAGTATCTAACAATGAATCATGGTTTATCGCTTTAATATATTTCAGCTTATAACTTAGACACATTTTTGTGTGTAGTATTATGTATTTTGAAGTTGTCTATAATATTGATATTTCTACTATCAAAATGAATGGAATACCTACCTACATATTTTGGTAATTAGTAAATGGAAATCATGAAACTCACCCTTCTGTAAAAAGGTTTGTCTTCTTAGATGGTGAGGTCAAGATCGTTTTAATTGGTGGTGTAATTACTAGGGGTGTTAGTTGAAGTTTGCCGGTTTTACTCATAGATGTCGCTAGAGATATGTATACATTTCTATGATTTTGCATCTATGTCATATTTTTCCATGAAAATTACCCTTAAAAAATACACAAGTTACATTCTGCCAAAATAATAGTGTAATAGTTGTTTACCTCAGTGAATTTGTCGAGTTTCGTTCCAAGTAAATCACATTTGCGGCATTCGTTGCTTTTCTTATTTCATCAAAAGAAAAAGAGCAGTTGAAGCTCATCGGTTGCTATTAAAAACTTATGGTGAACATGTTCTAGTGATTAGAACATGTCAGACATGGTTTCGTCAATTTAAAAGTGGAGATTTCGATTTAACAGACAATGAACATCCTGGTGCAACGAAAAAGTTCGAAGACGAGGAATTTCAGGCGTTATTGGATGAAGACCCAACCCAATCGCAACAACAATTGGCCCAAACACTTAATGTGACCCGAGAAGCAATTTGCCAACGTTTAAAAGCCATGGGAAAGATCCAAAAGTATGGAAAATGGGTACCACACCAAATGAACAAGAGAAAAATCGAAAATCGAAAAACCAATTGTAAAATGCCTCATACAGCTAAAGTAGTGAAGAACACTCTCAAAGCATTGAATTGGGAAATATTATCGCACCTGCCGTACTCTCCAGACCTTGCCCCGTCCGACCATCACCTTTTCGCATCGATGGGACACTCACTCGCAGAGCAGCGCTTCGCCAATTTTGAAAAAGTCGAAAAATGGCTCGTCGAATGGTTTGCCTCGAAAGAGAATATTTTTTAGGAATGGTATCCATGATTTGCCTTAAAAATGGGCAAAATGTATAGAATCCGGTGGTCAATACTTTGAATAATTTTTTTTTGAGATTCCCTTGAGAATTAAGCGTTTTCTTTATTGAAAAAAAAACCGGCAAACTTCAACTAACACCCCTGGTACGTTAATATTCATAATTATGAATTTAACAGTCATATGCAAAAAAAGTGTGCAAGATTTTTTAATTTTACAAAATTGTTTATCCCGTTCTATTTCGTTGAACTACAATTGAACAGTTTTTGCAACAGGATTTTAAATACATTAGAAATACAAAATAAAATATAATACCATAGAAATACAGTGGAGTTACAATGGAAATGTAAATTTTCTTACTCTTCAAAATTATACATAATATTATAATTCACACTTCTTAAGAAACTGATATACTCTTACACCATACCATGCACGCATTGATAAATTATTATGTTAAAAGGACACTAAACAATTCTTATTATTTAAATCAAATAAAAATACTCATATTTTAACGTTCATCAGTGCAAAATATCAATAATTTCATATTGTTTTTAACAATTCAATCAGCATTCAATCTAAGGATGAAAGTAGACAGAATGCTGTGGAAATGAGATCCCTGAGGCGTATGTGCGTAAAACCATGTGATACCGTGTTTTAAATGTATGGTTTCAGGAACAACTTAAGTACTGCTGATGCCATAGAAGATATTATAAATACGATCTCAAAAAGCTTAGACGGGGGAAATAAATCTTTGGCAATCTTTATAGACCTACAAAAGGCCTTTGATACGATAGATCATAAAATCCTTTTCAAGAAACTTAAAAATATTGGTATGTCAAACACATCTCTAAAATTATTAATAAGTTACATGTCAGAACGTTCACAGTGTGTTAAAATTGATAAGCAAAAAAGTAAACCTCTCCCAACCAAATATGGTGTACCGCAAGGAAGCGTCTTAGGACCTCTATTATTCCTTGTGTATATCAACGATATCTGTAAATTACACACCAAAGGAAAAATAATTAGTTTTGCCGACGACACGGTCATTATATTCAATGAAAGTGATTGGAAAACCACATACAAAGAAGCTGAACGTGGGCTTGTCCTCCTACAAAAATGGCTTGGAAAAAACTCACTTACACTTAATGTAAATAAAACAAAATTCTTGACATTTTCTATAACGACCAGAGGACAGCCAACTGAAGATTATGTTCTCAAACTACATGAGTGCCAAGGACAAAGCTTAGCACACTCTTGCCACTGCCCTACTATAACACACTCTAGACGCATAAAGTATCTTGGCATTGAAATCGACGAAAATCTTCGATGGGACTCCCACATAAACAACATTACAAAAAAACTCACCAAACTCACGTTCTTCATTAGAAACATACGTAATATTCTCAACAAAAATGATCTGTATAAAGTCTACTATGCGCTTTGCCAATCACGTATAGAATATGGAATTATTGGATGGGGATCTGCCTCAAACACCCATATGAAGCAGCTCGTGAAAGCACAAAAAAAGTATTATAAAAACAATCCTAAAGGTACCTATAAGAACTCCGTCAAAAGAAATTTTTAAAAAACTTTAATGTTCCCAGCATTATAAAAATATACACAAAAAATGCTCTACTTAATTTTAAAAGAAAGAGTGAGTACCTTACTGACCAACACACTCACACTACAAGAATAAAAACCTTAAATAAAATCAACATTCCAAGATTGAACACATCTTTTGGACAGAAAAACCACAAGTTTCATGCTGTCAAATTATATAATGCTCTCCCAAAACATATAAAAGATACCACCGAGATGCAAATGTTTAAGAGCAGCATAAAAATGTGGATCAATAACCATGAAGACGAGGAAATTATGAAGATTTTGCAGTAATCGTAGAACCAGCGACAACAAGTATTTTTTTTCATCATATGTTTTTTCAAAATGTTATGTTATATTGTAATTAATAAAAAAAAAATAAAAAAAAAAAAAATGTGAATATCTGGAAACAATATAAAGCTGATGTAAGCGTAATGAATAGGATCAAAAAAGGGACGCTTGGATGGTTTGGGCATGTAGAGCGAATGAACGAAGAAACGAGTGCGAAAATAATATGTTATGCGAAAGTGAATGGAAGAAGAAATCGGGGACGCCCGAAGAAGACATGGCACGATCAAGTAAATCAAATACTTGAACCGGGTCATGTGAAGAGTCAGAATAACAGAAGATTATGTAATATTATGAGATGATGTATGAATTTGAATGAAGCAAGGAGTGTGTGCCAAGACAGAGTTGTATGGCGGTCCGTCCTCTCTGCTCACCCCTGCGGTGAAACGGCGTGATGGTTAGTCAGTCAGTTCATTCTCGGAAACACTTATGTTGTAATGAATTCATTTTACGAAGCAAGTAAAAAAATACTACGAATGCAAAGGTTTTCTTACAGAAACCAACAATGGTACTTGGCATTGTAAGCGGTCAAGTGTAGAATACTGGAATCTGATAACCTCAAAGATTTCTCTAACCTATGGTTGAGATGCATCGCAATACTCGTTAGTGCTGTATGCGACTTTGTAAACAAAGTTATTTTCTTAATAATATTATTAAAAAACATGAATGTACTTCGTAAGATCACACAGATTGTGTTATCTAATAAAATATTAAAAATATAATTGATAGTAATGGTCAGAGGAGAAGTCGGGGATGTCCACGAAAGACAATATGGCATGCACTGGAGGAATGTTGAAAATTATTGTCGTAATGTACCTGAAACTCCGTTGTTCAAAAGTAGTAAAGATAACAGGATTTTGAAGTAAATCCTTGTTAGCATTTCGAGTAAAACGAATGCTTGATTGAGGATTGTTTACACTTAGATTATTTTTGTAAGGAACTTCAAAGTCTCTCATTATGTGATAGATTCAATAGATAATTTCTAGACATGTGACTTATACCGATTTGAAAGAGAACTGATACTGTCAATTGGACGTAGTTGTGCAGATAGCGTCCAACCTCAAAAAGATGAAACTGAAAAAATGCGTTTTAAAATAACTAATTATAATAATAATAATTAGCTGATTTATGTAGCGCCGTTTTCGTGACAGAAATATCACCTCAGGGGCGCTTAACAGCAAAATTAACATAATATTAAAACTAAGACTTACTAAACTAATAACTAGTGACTTACAACTAACATATTTACATTAGCACATATATACGAGTACATAATGGTTATAACTAACTTTAATCATCACACCGTTTCTCCGCAGGGGTAGGCAGATAGGACAAATCGCCATACAAGACTCTCTTGGCACACACTCCTTGCTTCATTCACATTCATACATCGCCTCATACATACTCTTCTGTTATTCTGACTCTTCACATGGCCCGACTCAAGTATTTGATTTACTTGATCGTGCCATGTCTTCCTCGGGCGTCCTCGACTTCTTCCATTCACTTTCGCAGCATATATTATTTTCATACTCCTTTCTACATTCGTTCGATCTACATGCCCCAACCATTTAAGCGTCCCTTTCTTGATCCCATTCATAACGCTCCCATCAGCCTCACATTCTTTCCAAATATCCACATCAATATGCGTATTCAGCATTTTTAAAGTAAATATCAGTGTTTTTTTTTCTTCTTTTTGAGCATAATTATAAATAGTTAATTTAAAATCTATCAATGTATTTATTAAAAAAATATATTTCTTATGTTATTTTACATTTTAATGTTTTTAAAATTCAATTTAAGTCAAATATCTGCAATGCGCGTTAATAAAAAAATAAATTAATAAAAATCTATTGCATTTGGAGTTTGGATGTTTTCATCAGAGATAAATCTTGTATTTATCTATAAGAAAACATGTAAAACTCGATTTTGGCAAATTGTGGGTCGGACGCTTTCTGCATAACTACGTCTAATTTATAGACAGGCTAGTGAAATTGATTTTCTGCTCGAGAAAGAATATCGATATTTGAAATTGTTTGATCGATTTTGTCAAAAGTAAGGTAAATATGCGCTTATTTTGGGCATACAGACAAGCCCACAATACGCTCCTATCGGTTTATCTCTTCGGTGATTGCACGTTTTTGTGTTTTATGTTTTTAATATTTTAAAGGAAAGAAAAACATTTCCGCGTTATAAATAACCTGACAATATTTGAAAAACTTCTACTGCCATCATAATAAGTGGAAAATGTTACTTTAAAATATTGCTCGACGCCCGGGTGGGAATCCGGCGCGTTCGTCCACTCAGCTACTGACCGGTCAAAAGTTTATTAAGTTTGGGTATTGATAAAGTGAATCGATTAAAAAGTTATTGAGTCAAGAGTCGGTATGACAGGGAAGTTTGTATGAGACGGTGCATGAATTTGAAGAAAGTAAATAGTGATTACATAGTCACTAACATTCTTTATTTATCAATTTTAATTATATATTTATGTATGGTCAAAACAGGTAATTTGGCGTGTTTGAAATTTACAGGTCAATGGATTCGATATCAGGAGAAAGGTCACTGAAAAGTACATTTTGCGGCACTTAATTTTGCAGTCGGCGGCATTGCTAGTGTTATGTACCTACCCATACAGGAGATAATACTTTGGACCCATTTGGCCGACTTTCTATTATCCACACAAATTCGTTATCACCCCTAAATTATTTTTGTTATGATGAACTATGTATTATGTAATTATTTGGATAATAATCTATGTTAAATAATAAATGTTATGCTGAACTTTACCCCAACTGATATTGACATACTTTGTAGACATTCTACCGCTATATGAGACGGTTCATTCTGAAGATTTAGTTAGTCTCACACAGCTAATATCAGTTGGAGTAACACCACGCTTCTGGTGTAGATAATTACTCTGTAAAACCTCATTCTATGAAATAAATACAAATAAAGTGCAAGTAAAGTGTTTTAGTACAAAAGAATCCATAACACTAGTGTGGATTTTGTTCGTCCGTTAATGGCTCGTTAGTTCTACTTGGCCACCTGCGAAGTAAAGCGTTTCAAGCTGTAAAACAATTATTAAAGCGGTTTTCTGCTGTATGGCAGGCACTGTGGAGGTGAGTGGCGCTTCATCGTCTCTGCTTACCTCTGCAGTGAAATGGCGTAGCGGTTAGTAATTTAGTAGGGTTATAAATCATTACACCGGGAAGAGGAAGGTTGGGAAGTGCCTGGCTATTTAGATCTGGTCACCAAACACGGTTAAAGCTATACCATGAACTCCACTATTCTGGAACGTGCTGCAAATATACTATATAACATTTTATATAAATTAAGCATGAAACATCACATATTAAATAAAATTTATTTGCGCATGCCGGGATTTGAACCTATGACCTCTGGTTTCGTAGTCTAGCGTGTTAACCACTCAACCACGGAGGTCGTCACTTCGTGACCGCTCTATTTATTATACCTCTATGGTTAAACATTGTAATTTTGACACATTTGAGCCGCAAATATCAACATTATTACAGTATATCAAAATAACTCTGAGAAATGAAAACATCTGGGATTCTCAATGACGTTACATACGAGGCCTGTTCAAAAGAAAAGGTGAATTTTGAATTTTCGCGGGCTGGGTACAAAAAAGGATTAAAGAATATGTATAAAATTTTGCGTTAAAAAAATAAATTGCGTTGCGGAATAAAGTGCTCTAACGCACTTAAAATGTTGACTGTGGCATTCGGCGAGTCTACATTGCCTCAAAAAAGTGTTTATAGCGCTTCACAGAAGGTCGAGAAGATGTTAATGACGATAAGCGTCCTGGAGTTGTGGAAAAACAAATCATGGATTTTATTCTTTGATCCATTTTTTTCAAAATTATAAATTCGAAGAACACATAAAACGTGACAAACCTTTCCAATTGTCAAAAACAAACCACTAATCCAAAATGGCTGATAATGCTAACATATGATAAACATATGTGTACCAACATAACAAAAAAAATCGATAGTCGAATGTACACAGCCCGCGAAAATTCAAAATTCACCTTTTCTTTTGAACAGGCCGTGTAGGTTTGTAAAGTCGTTGGGAATTCTCCCTTAAATTATTTAGTACATTATCATCATACTGCACGTATGTCTGTCCAAAGACAGCGATGCTTACGCCTATTTCAAATCTCGATTAGACAAAGTACAACATTTCATTCTTATCTTATAATAAAACTGTATGACTCATCTGTCACTAGCGCCCATCTGATCTGTCATCTGTCACCTGCCACAATGACAGCTGCGGCGAGCGTGTTTTGCTTAGAATTATTCCAATGCATTATCTTCTAATTGCGCATTTTATGAACGCGTTATCAGTGACTGGTCATACGTTTATTTCTTACCTTTGTGCCTAAGTAACTGGAACTAATGATGCTATTGAATGAGTTGGTTTTCAGGATGAACGAAGGAGAATGGATCCACTGATAGTGCATTGTTTCGTCGAATGGGATGTCCCTAGCATGGTGGGCGAAGCATGCACTGGAAATGTGTGCTGGTATGTATGTTAATTTGATAAAAAAAAATGATAATAAAATATAAAATTCACTCACAATCTTCCATTCCTTCTTTAAGCATTTCCTTCGGATTTACAATATTCTTCATGTTGGGGATACCAAAGATAAGATTCTTGCACGGAAATACATTAAAAATAAACATATTTTAATAAAAAATCAACTTTGACATGAAGCACTCACTTTGTGGTAAGACATAATTAAATTTGAAATAAAAGTAATTTTGTTTTAAGACCACTTTATTGGATACATACACCAACCGGTTTCGGCTCTACCTGAACATTCTTCAGGGTTCGGGATACATCTTTATTTAATCTTGAAGAAGGTTCAGGTAGATCCGAAACCGGTTGGTGTATGTCTCCAATAAAGTGGTCTTAAAACAAAGTTACTTTTATTTCTAATTAAAAAATATTTTAGTATAAAAATACGAAACAAACAGACATTAACATTTTTATTTTGGGAATGTTTTAGTACTAGGCGTTGACGATAATTCTAAAAAATACCATCGCCGTTATCATTGGCAATTGTCAACTGTTGAATATAACCGTTGTAAATAACGCTAACATTGACGCGATGATATTGATTTTAATAACAATAATTCCCTCTTGGGAGAGTTGAAACAATTCAATCGTTGGTGCTGTTGAGGGTGTTATTTTATAATGCAACAGTTATATCTTACTTACCACCGATAGGTTTGATTGACGTCAGGCGCTACCTATAAGAAAATCCACAAAAACGTCTAGTAGGGAGGTATACAACCAAAACATCATTCCAAATTACGCATAATATCGTTCACGGAGTATACACTCCTACCCCTTTTGTTTATTTGGCATGAAAACTAAAACCATAGGGACATACTTAGTAAGTGTTGAGACTGCGTTGAATAAAATTCGTATTGATATCCAACAGTTGGCGCAATTTTTTGTCAAAGGCGTTGGACGTTGACGGCATATAACTGTTATTTCCAACGGGTAGTTATATTTTGATTCAGTACAAGAATGTTTTGAGGCGGTAAGAAATAGGAAGGGAGAAGAAAGAGCAGAGGAAGGTCAGAAAGTAGCTTGCTAATACGATCTGGTCACTGCACTTTGCTCAAGTCATTTAAAGTGACCTTTTCATTCTTAACACTTAACTGGTATACATATTTTTTGTCACGTCAACGCTGTACATGAATCCAAGTAGACCTGATATATGTATTTTATTTTTTAAACATTTACTGTACTTATTATGTATAAAAAATAGCATTAAAATGATTACATAATTAAGTTGTTCACCCAATAGAACATCAATGTTCAAGAGAACATATAAACTGATGTTAATTGAAATTATCAATTTTAATAATCTTTTCAATTCCTTACCTACCTGTAATGTATTTCAGCAGACATTATTCTACATTTAAAATAGGAATAATATTTTTTCTTGTCGATTAAAGCTACATCATATTTTTTCACGGGTAAGAACTAAGAAATTAATCAGTAATTGTCTACCTAATAAAATAAAAGTTAGTATCGGTAAGCATGAAAACTTTAGGTCGCTGTTAAAATAGTGCATTGGTCATACGTTTTTATTGCACGTAAACTGGCTTTAAAATCAATTACAGACACTAGAAGCATCGTTGAAGGTTGAAAATTATGCGCTTAAATAATTAACTGGTTATTTAACACTTGACAATAATACGAAACAACGTTTAAAAAAACACTGTAAGATTGCAGTAAATCACTGCTAATGGCACATATATTATAATAATCCCTAATAAAAAATATCAAAAAACTACATACTTGAAAAATAATTAAATCCATAAAAACTAGGGATCATTGTTATTTTTTTTTGTTTTTTTGCCTTTTTCGGCTTTGTTTCAAAAAGCATAATATTTTGAACATCGCGTTGTTACTCCTTATAACACTGGCAACATTTCAAACAATGTGTAAAGACATAGCATTAAATTAATAATTTTATTGCTATATAATAGGAAACAAATTGAATTTAAAAAAATTGTTTATTTGGATTTTAACCGTTTTCAGTAGCAGTAAAACTCTCAAACGGTGTGATCAGGTGTCATGAAATTTTCACTTTTACTGTGAAGACTTTCTAGGTAATTTTTTTTCTGTTCGTTACGTCATATTCATCATGAGCTATGCAGTTTTGAAATATTAACTTCGATATTTTTTTAGTAAAGTCTAATGCGTGGAAAGTTAAGTGTAAAATGATTTTATGTTCGAATCACTTTCCACTTATCTGTGTGCGCAAGGAAGAACAGAATAAGTCAATAGATGCAGATGTCCAGGACAGCCAAAACAAAATTTAAGAGTTTTGTCTTTTGTATTTAATCATGTCAAATATGACGTGCTCTGTAAAAAAAAATAATTGCCCATTATTTTATTTTTTTGACTTATTAAATTTTTTCTTGGTATCTATGATCAATTCTGCATACTTTAATCAAAATTTGTTTTTTTTGTACTCATTTCGTTCATCTTAGTTATCATCTTTAGTAAAATAAACTTTGATTAAAAAAAAAACATTTCCTGTAACTCTGACTGACTCTGACTCTGTAAATCAAACTTTAAAATAGAGCTCACTCCAAAATAAGTTTTTGTAAGTTAACAACGTTTAGCAGTAATCCTACGATATAAGGGTTGCATCAGAAAACATGTATAAATTATATACTACCTTAAAAAAAATGTGACGATCCATCGTAATCGTAAAATTTACATAACTACCTATTAATAGTTCTTCAATTATAATTTATATAATAATAAAAAAAAATTAGGGTATCCGCAAAATTATTTTAAAATCGTCTTAAAATATGTCATTTTTGCATATTTTTTCAATCCTTATTATTTGCAGTGCATCAGGTTATCGCTTAAAACAGAAGTTCCCAAACTTTTTTGTACCGTGGACCACTTGTCGATTTTTTCTGTTTTGTATAGACCCCCTGCTTTCCTAGTATTGATTTTTTTTAGCGTTGGGAAAAACTTCAAAGTTTTGTGAACGCTTCAGGAACTGCTAGTTCTTTGAAATGAACCCTTCGCGGTGAACACTTCAATTGTAGTCGAACTCGTCAAAAAATAGTACTAGTCGACAGAGATCCCAAATCGAAAAGTGGTAGCAAATCAACAAAAATTCCTCTCCGAAAAAGAGCACTTGTCGGTAGAGATTTGAAATCGAAAAGTACTAGCAAATCGACAAAAAATCCTCCCCCAAAAAGTGCTAGCAAATCAACAAAATTTACCCTCCGAAAAAAAAGCACTAGTCGGTAGAGATTTGAAATCGAAAAGTACTAGCAAATCGGCAAAATATCTTCCACAAAAATTATTAATATTAATATAATTAGGGAATTAAAGTCCATTATAAGATAGTATTACGTAAGTACCTACATAGGTACTATCTGTGAGGTGGATTATTACATTTGCGGGAAGCCAACATTTTGGTGACGGCCTGCCTAAATGGAATCCACTCCCGTAGACCCCCATTTACGTCTCATGCACCCCCAATTTTCATTGACGTGGACCCCTTGCAGGTCGGAATCGACCCCTTGGGGTCGATATAGACCACTTTAGGAATGACTGGCTTAAAACATTATAAAAATCACTTTAAAGTGCTGGTGGCAATTTGTGTAATAACTCTGTGTGACATCCGCCTGCACAATGCGAATTGACAAAGTAGGCGAAATAATGTTCGCATTGTAATATTTAATTTTCGAAGGGAAGTGGACGAATCGCGAAATTATATACTATTAACGTTTTTTTAATAAAAAAAAACCCACCACGCGATTCTGTTAAGCTGTGGGAAACGTAATCTGACTGAGGCGGTTTTGACTTTAAACTATGACTTACGTTTAAATAAATGTTTCAATGCTTACAAGCTTGGAGTAACAATATATGGAGAGTGAGCTTATTCTTTATACCCAACCCATACAGTATACACACTTGGGATAAATCACTTTCTCCAGGTTTTTACGTCGTACTCTTGAAGTAACAATATATGGAGGGAGAGCTAATTATTTGTACCCAACCTACACATACTTGCGATAAATCACTTTCTCCGGGTTTTTACGTCGTACACCATAAGAGAGAAAGAGTCAACAAATTTCATAGGCCGCTTCTATATACTGTAATGATGATCTTAAGGTCCTGGTTCACGGCGGGACTCCGCCCGCATTTTTTATTATGCCACTAAACTTGACTCAACCAAACGGTTTTTTAGGTTATATGCTATATTTTTGTTGATAAAAATACTGTGAAAAAGTGGCTATACTAATAAACAAAAACATTATGTCGATATGTGATATGAATGGATGTATGAATACCGTAGTCTTAGTCTTAGCCACGCCCAGGTGCGCCGAGTCAGGTTAAAATCATCAAAAATAAGTCAAAAACTGACTTCACTGCCTTGGATAGATACTACTCTACCAACTCTATGGTCGTACCTCATGGGAAAGAAAGAGACAACAAAATTTCCCAAATTATAACACCGCTTCAAAGTATTGTATGAGTTTTCTTCGTGTCCCGCGTCTCCATTGACTCCGCCCACACGTTTTGATATTTGACATAAATTGACATAACTCAACGGTTTTTAAAGTTATATGCTATAATTTTGTTTATAACAATACTGTGAAAAGTAGGTATACGAAAAAACACAAACATTATGTTGACATGTGCTATGAACAGATGTATAAATACCCTAGCCCTAGTCCTAGCCACGCCCAGGTCTAGCCGAGTCCGGCAAAGGTCATCAAAACTGACTACAGAAGCGCTCTCTCTTGTATATTATTGCTCTGAGCTTTCAAGTATTTATAATAATTGAAAAACCTGTTAACTAATATTTTTGTAAAAAATAAGTAAGTATTCTCACTAAACTAATTCTGGTACACTCTTTCCAATGAACACACTTTCAGATCATGAAAATGGCCTAAACATGGAAAATCAAAGAGTTGAACATGTTAACTGCAAATTTTGTTAGTACTGAAATATTTTTTAATGGCAAAACATCTTATCTACAATAAAAAAAAAAGTATTGTAGAAATGCTAAAGTATACATTAAATTAAGTATGTTAGCTATAACATTCATGAAAAATAGTTAGTGGATTTGTGACGGTACACACTTTTTTTTAACAAAACGCAAAAGACTGAATATCTCAGAATGACTCGACAGTTAGTTGACAGATTTTTGCCGTAAGGTCTTTAATTATGTCACAAGAATATGATGGAAAATATATAGTTTTGTTAGTGAAAATGGATTGCTTAACACTACTTTTACTATTATTTTTTTAATAATGAATATCGCACAAGATTCCCAACTGCTCCCGACCGTCTAGAGCCAGTGACACTATGGTATCTCGAATTGGGGTATATTATGAAATTGATGTACCTGGGAGGGAAAATAGATGTGAAAGAGGAAGGTTGGGAAGTATCTGGCTATTCAGATCCGGTCACCAAACACGGTTAAAGCCATTGCAAGCAACGTTTCAATTCTGAATGGTGGTCTTTCACCAGGGCGATACTTAGAGTATCTACCACTGTGGAACGCGCCGCAAATATACTTAATATTATTTTATATTAATTAAATATGTTGTGACACATATTCACTAAATGAAAGTTATTTGTGCACGTCGGGTTCGAACACGCGACCTTTAGTTTCGTAGTCGAGCGTCTTACCACTCGACCACGCATGCCGTCTACTATTGATACTACTTTTCAATCAGTACGATTTGATGACGTCTGCGAGCTGATGAGATAGAGCTGGTAAGATCCCCGGTCGCGGGGTCGAATCCTGGCGTACGCAAATAAATTTTATTTAAAAATAATACGTGATATTTCACATTCAAATGTTTTATATTACCTATATTTATAAGATATTTAGAAGAGTGCTAACTGACCGTTTCATTCCTAATTGAGAGGCTGAAGGCAGTCATATGGAACGATTTGGGAAGAGGAAGATTAAAAAGTACCCATCTATTCAGATATGGTCACGAAATATGGATAAAGCCATTTCTTTAAATTTTCAACAAAATTTCTATTCTGAATGGTGATCTTTCACCAGGGCGGTACCAAGAGTACCTACCACTCTTCAAAAACTCTACAAAAAAATAAATATGTGTAAATATATATAATAATAATAATAAATGGATTACTTTTATAGCGCCGTTTTTGTGGGAAAATCACCTCAAGGGCGCTTTACAAATTAATTTATCTAACCTATAATTTATCACTTAAGCTTATAACTAAAAACTTACAGTTAAGATTTATTACTAATGGCTTACAACTAATATTTTCAACTAGTGACTTACAATAAGGACTTATGGCTTGTAACTTACTACTGAGTATAACTTATAACTAGTAACTTACATCTATATATATACATATATATGTATAAAAAATATATACTTATGTAAAAAGTAAAAAATAAATATTAGTTTAAATTTTAAGTTAATAAAGTGATTATATTTATCTGAGGTGACCTGCCAGGTAAGTATGTTCCCCTATATTTTCTCTATGCTTAATTTAAATAAATATTAATATTAACTATTATATATTTAATATTAACTAAGAATTATTAACTAGAAATTTAGATTTGTACAGCGCCTTGGAGGCGATTTTTAACAAAAACATTGCCATACAAATTTTACAAAAATTATTATTATTATTTAAAATTGTTCGGTTTCAGCATTTTTTTATTAACAATAATAATGTAAGCAACTACTCAAGATGGCTTTGACAATTGGTCAGGTTTCCACGGCCGCTTTAATTAGCAATAAGCAATTTGTATTCTGTGTACTTTGGAGAAGGTAATATTTTACAGAAAACTTTGGGGTTACTGACCGCATTATGACAGATGGCCATTAAAGGGAATTGTGAACATTGTCACCATCGCCCATCGCCAGGAAATAAAACAACTATATTTACATCGGGCTCAAAAGTAAATTAAACTTTCAAATTGCTTTGGCAGTAGATTTACTGATACGAGTATATACTGAATAATATGTTTGATCCCCAAAAAGAAGTCGGGGATACCCAGGAAAGACATTGCTTGATATCAAGTGGAATAAAATCTGTTTTATTTGTTTCGCTTTTGTATTTTTTTTAGATGTATGCAGATTTTTTTTAACACATCGGGTAAAAAAATAATAATACATTCCACAATAGCAGAACAAAGTACATAAGGTTACTATATTACGGTTTGACGGCCTCCATGGTCGAGTGGTAAGACGCTCGACAACGAATCCAAAGGTCGCGGGTTCAAACCCGGCGTGCGCCAATAACTTTTATTTAATTAATATGTATCACAACACATTTAATTCATATAAAAAATATAAAAGTATGTATGCGGCACGTTCCAGAGTGGTAGATACTCTAAGTATCGCCCTGGTGAAAGCCCACCATTCAGAATCGAAACGCTGCTTGAAATGGCTTTAGCCGTGTTTGGTGACCAGATCTGAATAGCCAGGTACTTCCCAACCTTCCTCTTCCCTATCTCCTTCCCCTCCGCACTACCTTCAGCCTCACAACATACTCTATTTGAGAATGCCATTGTCTCACTGGCTCTAGACGGTTGGGAGCAGTTGAGACTCTTGTGCGGTATTCATTTAAAAATATATATATATATATACGTGTAGATAAAAGTTGAAATGTTAGTGTATGTATAAAAATCATAGGTTTTTCTTTAAATATTCAGCACAAATCCTACGAAAAGTACCAAGACTTGAGGCTTCTTTTAGGGCTCTTGGAAGGCTATTAATATGTTTTTGACCATTATAAAAAGCTGTTTTGAGTACACAAAAGTTTTGTTTTAAGAAACCTTAAATCATGACAACTTCTCGTAGGATAATTGTGAGCATTTACATTATATGTAATATTATTTAACAGATATTTAGGGAGCACGTTATTTTAAAGGTTGTAAATCATTATTAAAGTATTATATATTATGCGTTGTTTGGTTTAGGCATATTTAAATTTCATAACATAATTTTAACTTTAGTAAAAATATTGCATTTCAAAATCATCCTCATTAACTATTTTATATAACCTGTATGTTAAGGAGTCAGAACAAAGAGAAGAGTATATGTTAGACGGTGTATGACAGTGGATGAAGCAAAGAGTGGGATCAAGATACGCTGTGAAAAATGGCGTGATGAATAATTGTTATTTATATTATAATTTTTTTTTCTATTCTTTGTTTTTTTTTTAAGGCCTCATGGACACAATGTATCATTTTATGATAATAATTAGTTATTTTTTATCGTACTGCCTTTTCATGAAATATACTTTTCAAGGGCGTTGTACAAACCTAGAAATTTTATCATTTATTTAAATCATTTTTTTTTAAACTTTTCTCTTCTTCTATGACGGGTTGAAGTGTCAGGTTTTCACTCAGATGTCAAGGGTTCAATCCTCTACTAGCTAAGTTCTCCATCATTGCCCATAATTTTCCACTTATTTTGATGGTTTTCCATTCTATTTGAAAACTTCCTGTTTAGGAAGTTTTCAAATATTGTCAGATTTTTTGTAGTCCGTATATGTTTGTCTTTCTTTGAAAAGAAAAAAAAGATAAGCCTAAACTAGAATTTACCGATATTGTGATCTGCTAAAGAGCTCATAATTGTCAATCATTGAAAAATCACAAAAGTTCTAGATATATATGCATAAGAGAAGGTATTAATTTACATTAACTGATGTAATCAAACATGATGTTTCAGTAGTTCGGTAGTTAAGTACCCTTAGGCTTTATTTCAAATTATTTACCTTACTAAACTATCTTTTTAATAATATTTTTTTCGGAAGAATCGATATATCTTTTGAGGTGGTGGATGCCTAGAAAATAAAGTGAGTTATACCGTGTAAGAATCTCACGATAGGAAATTAATTATTTTTAGTTGCTTGTTTTTAATTTGTAGAACTTCAATTTTTTTTTATAGAATTAAATTGAAAATTATATAGATATTGTTAATTTGGTTAAATAAGACAGTGGCCTTAAACATCAAAACAGCTGTCACAAAAAAAAAACAAAACTAGCAGAACTAAATAATAATAATATTAAATATAATTCAATTAAATAAAACCAACACACAAAATAGCTTACTTTATAAAGGGATGAAATGTTATAACGCACTGCTGGAAACCATTCAAATTATACCAATTAATGAATTTAAAATAGCCTGTAAGAACCATATAATACATTAGTAATATCAAGTAGTGTATAAGTTAATATTATTACGTTAAAATGCGTATGATTTATAATTAGATACCTTGTAAAATTTGATGTACAAGTAACATGAAAAAATTATTTAAAAAAATAAAGTTCAAATAATTAGTTCTTTTTCAAACAGGTCCACATCTCACCGCACTATTTTTTAGGTTTTAAAGATAAGAAAAATGCATTTCGACTTGCGTGACAATGTTGCCAGTGTGTATTATTTATAAAAGCTGCACTCACAATAGGTAGATACTAATTTGGTTTACATTTTTTCCTCGAGATAGTATTGAATGAGTCGTGGAATCAATACACAATTTCTCACCAGGTCGATCGCACAGTGATTCTAACCGGCACATAGACTCGTGTAAGTTATAGGCATATCAAATACGGTGGTTTTTGATTAGTGGTCGTACGAGTAATTGGTGGTTATTAGAGCTGTTATTTATTTGCCGGCGAGGTGGTCGTTGGCCGGTGGACGAGCGACATAATATGCCATTTATTCTATGTTTGTCGTTGGCAAGCTTGAGCATTCGTGATGGGGACAAATTGAGGGCTGCTCTGCAAAAATAAGCCAATAAATGCGAAAATAGGAACGACCTATGGAGGTAATTTTATTTTGATGTCTCTGGAATATTTTCGATGTAATATTTGTTATTGAATTAATAAGTGCATTCATACCAGAATACATCATGTACGCTTTACACTTTTATTTTTTATTTTTTATTTTTATTTTTATTTTTATTTT
The DNA here is from genome assembly GCA_022651775.1 of Drusus annulatus. Lineage (NCBI taxonomy): Eukaryota > Metazoa > Arthropoda > Insecta > Trichoptera > Limnephilidae > Drusus > Drusus annulatus. Next base: position 87,275 of record JAGWCC010000344.1, on the reverse strand, counting down.
TTATTTTTATTTTTATTTTTATTTTTATTTTTATTTTTATTTTTTATTTTTATTTTTATTTTTTTTATTTTTATTTTTATTTTTATTTTTATTTTTATTTTTATTTTTATTTTTATTTTTATTTTTATTTTTATTTTTATTTTTATTTTTATTTTTTATTTTTATTTTTATTTTTATTTTTATTTTTATTTTTATTTTTATTTTTATTTTTATTTTTTATTTTTATTTTTATTTTTATTTTTATTTTTATTTTTTATTTTTATTTTTATTTTTATTTTTATTTTTATTTTTTATTTTTATTTTTATTTTTTTTATTTTTATTTTTATTTTTATTTTTATTTTTATTTTTTTATTTTTATTTTTTATTTTTATTTTTTATTTTTATTTTTATTTTTATTTTTATTTTTATTTTTTATTTTTATTTTTATTTTTATTTTTATTTTTTATTTTTTTATTTTTATTTTTATTTTTATTTTTTTATTTTTATTTTTATTTTTTATTTTTTTTTTTTTATTTTTTTTTTTTATTTTTTATTTTTTATTTTTATTTTTATTTTTATTTTTTTTATTTTTATTTTTATTTTTATTTTTATTTTTATTTTTATTTTTATTTTTATTTTTATTTTTATTTTTATTTATTTTTTATTTTTAAAATTTTAAATTTTTTTTTTAATTATTATTATTATATTTTTTTTATTGATGTGGAAAAACAGACAATAATAAATAAACAATGTGAAACATAAAGTACAGAGAATTTGTCTGCATCTTAACTATTTCTCACTAGTAAATGCCTCCACTCTCGCCTGTCTCCTGCTGTTTTCCAACAGTTTCCTATGCTGGAATCTGCTGTGTTTTTGCTTATTCGCCTTCCAACTACCTTTACTTAGATCTTTCTACACTCCTTAAAACATCATCATGGATTAATAACTATCTATGTTAATTAATATACCTAAATACGAATTCTGCATTGGTATGGCTATCGAAACGAATGCTGAGTCTAATATAGATGCATTGCTTGCATACAGCATGTTTTAAACTGGTTTATCGACTTCATAAAATAAATTCCAACGAAATGTAAGAAAAAGGAAAAAAAATCGGTCGTTCCAGTTTTTTTCCAAACCAATGAATAAAAACAGCTCACTGAGAAGTTTTGGCAAGTTATAATTTTTTCAAATGGGTATCTAAAATCGTTCATCGTATATGCTCATAGTCTATTTTTCGCTAATAGAAGTAAGTTGGTCAGGAACAGGTTTGATATGGAATCAAGTTTGATAGTAGGCTAACAGTTCATTCTCATGTTGAAATGACCTGTGGCACTTCATTGAGAACGCTGGGTTTCGTTCTACACACTGCGATAAATTTTAGGAATACCCGGGTTCTCGTAAAAGATATTGGACAGGGTTAAGATGAAATTTCTGATTCTGATTTCTTTACCTGAGGGAGTATGGTTACTACCCGTGGCTCTGTCACATTGACTTTCTCTCGGATCAAACTATCTGCAGGTCAGAAGAGATGTGTACATTGTTACACATTTCTTCAAATTGATTCGCGGATGCTTAGAAAACTTGGCTATCATGAAGAGCATTTACTGTTTTCGATGGCCATTGAAAGCATATTATACTGTTTTACCTCTCAGTCTTGATACGGACCAGTGGAACTAGGTCCTGAATAAGGACTTTTAGATATCTTTAATAAGTACTTACGCCATGCTAGCTTTCTCGGAGAGCGTCATCGTGTTGGAAGTTCGTTAGATAGGGGTGAGAAACTTGACCTTATTTTTGGTAGGGGAGGATTACAAATAATATACAAGGAAGGAAATACATAAATGAAAACTCTTTCGATGTTTAAATCGTCCAAAAATAAAATTTATTAAAAAAATACCACTTTACGGGCAAATGACTAGAATTTTAAACAATTATATGCCGTTTACGAGGGCTTTATGGTACCGAATGAAATAAAACCTTGGACTTTTATTATAAATGATAGACGATAACGCATATTAATTTGTCGATTTTATCGTCATATTTTCAAACGCCTTTTAATAATTCATCTTTTTGGGGTTGGACGCTTTCTGCCTAACTACGTCCAATTAACCTTGTTTATGGCACACCCGGTACCCCCACAACACACTTCTATCGATTTATCTCCTCACAGCTTATACAACGTAGAAAAAAATCATCTGTATAAACTAGGCGCTTGATTGTGCACTATTATGCAGTAAACTTATAAGGATGACTCTATTATACTGATAACACGTACTTTTCCGCAATAAAAAACAATTACAGTATATGCTCAATTATTATTACTCATACGAGTGCTATGTACAAGCAGATTCATACTAGCTTAGATGAATTAAATAATGTAGATACGTTACTGAGACAACGCGCGTGAATGCACTAAGCCGAGTCCGCGAGACATATCTGAGATTTCCCGCGTTTAGTATCACACAAACATTCGTTCGACAGACAAGCTGTCACTAGCTGTCACAAACGCGTTGCTGTAGGCTTCTTTCTAAGAAAAAATGCCTTGAGAGATGTAAAAATTATTCGGCAGCAAAAATCATAGCTCAAAAAATTATGCCAATAACAAATTTTGTGGAAGGTGGAAGGTGGAAGGTGGAAGGTGGAAGGTGGAAGGTGGAAGGTGGAAGGTGGGAGGGGAATGGGAATGGGATAAAGGGAAGAAGGACGGGAGCAGATAGAAGGTTAGTTTCAGTGATCTGGTTTGGGTGCAGTCGGGTAATGGTTTTTTGTACAGTGTTACGTTCGAGTATAGTCGAGTTAAAAATGTTAATATGGTAATAATTTAAGTTTAATGAATTTGTAGATCTGTAAATAAAAGAGCTTTGTTTCGAATTGGTATTCCAACGGGTTATAAAGTATTTTCTATCATATATATTATAAGCTCACGTGACAGTCTCATGCTGCCTTTGGCGAGCGCTGTGATTGGCTAAAAAACACACGCGCACGTGTTCCATAGCCTTTCCAAAGCTACATTTATTTCGCACTTATGCATTATTTAGTGCCATGACGCATCTTCGAAATATGTCTTCTGTTCTTAGCGTTTACACGCATTCCTGTGTAGATTAGAATAATTACCTTATTATCAGCTGTACATTTCCTCCCGATAAAAAGGGATGCGATTTGCTCTGCTAAACTTCTAATAAGTCACCGTTTCATTTACAAACGGTTACTTTAAGGTCTTCCAAGTTGGAATCTAGAATTTGTAATATGTAAACCCTTTTCCATAAAAAAAATCGATTAAATCTATATCCTAGCCCAAAAAAAAGTCTACTAAATAATACAAAAAAAATTCAAACTTTATCTTAATTGTATTTAGTAGAGATGATGGTAGAAACGAAAGACGAGGAAAGTTATTATGGTTTAGGAGAATTATTATCATCATATTACCATTCTGAATAACTTATAGTTTTCATATCTTCATAGTGATCACTAATAGCATAATACGAAATGTAGGTATATACAAGACCGGTCCTATGTAGTGTTATGTTCGCTGACGAACTCGACAGATGCTCCTTGGGTAAGGCGCGCTTTTTTTCGGGGATGTAGAATAAAATATATTCACTTTGCTTGCATAGTTTTTATTGGAAGAATTTTTAAAGTATAATAATTAAACCTTTAACTGAAGATATTTACGTACCGCACGGCAGTGCAATCTAAATAGGAATGCTGAGATGAAATAGGTCTAGAGTAGAATGTCGTAGTAATGGTCAACTTTAAGATCATAGTCCAACATGTGGTCTATGGGATAATGCATGTTAAAAAGAATTTTAGAGATCGATCTTTACAATACAATTTAAGAGACAGAAATACATTAAAGGAAGCAAATAAGAAATACAAAAGGACATTGGTATGAATGGTAAGTGACATTGGTTAAATTGCACATGGGCGCAACTGGGTGGGCCTTTACAGCAGTCACAATTGGAGCAGTCCGCTCCAAACGGCGAATTGTTGAGACGCTGATATTACCTAATTACAATGCTTTTTGACGTTTCTAGCGCCTTTAAATATATAATAAAACAACTAAAAAAACATCATATTCATGGACGGTAATAAAAAACGCTATTTCTCAAGTTCAACGGTGGGGATTTATAATCCACCATCTCGTTAAATACTTGTTACGAGTTGGTACCTATCTTCTGTTCGAACGAAAAATTCACACTCGATGTTAAAAAGAGATGAAGTTATGCAGTAACAAGTTTTAAAATTTTTGTTTTATGCACGTAAATATTTCATCAACATGCATAAGTAAAAAATATTTATATCCTAACATGACAATTATATACTGATATAATTGTTAAGTAAGGTATTATTTACTTTTACACAGTGATTAAATATTTACGCTACGTATATATATATATATATGAGTATAATCCAATAAAAAAAACATCTAGCTACTTGCAAATCATTTTCGAAATTGTGACAAACGTTCGATATACAAACGTTGAAGTTTTTGCTTACTTATTCCTTAAAAAGTTAAATAATAGATATTTTTTAATCTAATCTCATGTACCAAAGGCAATGATTGGAATACGCAAGTTTGTATTTAAGAAAACACTTGTACTTTCATTTATCGAAGGAAGCAATCACTTTGTGGCTTGACATTATAATTTAAATAAAAAATGTTTTAAATAAAAGAGCTTTGTTTTAAGTATATTACTTTCCTGAAGAAGGTTAAGTTTAACCGAAACCGGTCGAATATTATATCTATATAAATAAAGTGGCTTAAAACTAAAACATTTTTTATTTAAATTACTTGTACTTTCATTTGTGCTGTACTTCAGAGAGTATAAGCGTGAGCCTGAGAAAACGGTTTATCATTCTCGACCCCATGGCTCGCATTTTGCCCGCATAGTGGATTTTTTTTTAAAACGTTATTTTAAAAGATTTTTTCATTTCATTGCCTTAAGTCTATAACTCTTAATAGTTTTTCTAAGGCTTACTTCATTCAGTCTCATAGAGCCTGAGAAAATGCATCTAACTTCCGACCACAAGACTCACATTTTGTCCATAAAGTAAATGATTTTTCGCAAACCTTCCTTTTGGATTTTTTTTTCTTCATTTTATTGTTGAAATTCATTATTCTAAACAGCTTTCAAAAGTTTCACTTCATTCGGTCTTATGGCACCTGAGAAAACGGCTTCTAATTTTTGACATTTTAACCATAAAATGTATGATTTTTTCACAAACATCAGTTTTTTTTTTTTTCATTTCATCGTCTTTCATCTATTATTTCTAACTGATTTCCAAAGGTTCACTTCATTCGGTCTTTACAGAGCCTGAGAAAACAGCATCTAATTTTCGACCCCAAGACTCGCATTTTGTCCATAAAGTGAATGTTTTTTTAACAAACTTTACTTTTGGAGAATTTTTTCATTTAATCGTCTTGAGTCAATTATTCTTAACATTTTTTCGAAGGTTTACTAGATTCGGTCCCATAGAGCCTGAGAAAACGGTATTCTAAATCCGACCCCAAGTCTCGCATTTTGTCTATCAGATCGATGGTATTTCTACAAATTTTGTAAATGGCACTTTTTTACATTGAATTCGACGCAGTTTATTTTTTTCTACAGAACCGCAAAGTTTCATCTCAATCGAAACCATAGAGCTTGAGAAAACGGCATTCTAAATTCGACCCCAAGTCTCGCATTTTGTCTATCAAATTGATGGTATTTCCAGAAATCTTGCTTATGGCAGTTTTTTCAATTGAATCCGACGCACATTATTTTTCTTAACCGAACTGCAAAATTTCATCTCAATCAAAACAATAGAGCTTGAAAAAACGGCATTTTAAATCCGACCCCAAGTCTCGCGATTTGTCCATCAGATTGATGGTATTTCCACAAATGTTATAAATGGCACCTTTTTCCATTTATTTTGAAGCAGTTAATGTTTCTAAACAGAACAACAATATTATTTCTCAATTGAAACCGTAGAGTTTGAGAAAATGGCATTCTAAAATTCGGATGGGGTCGGCCCCAAGTCTCGCATTTTGTCTATTAGATTGATGGTATTTCCAAAAATCTTGTTTGTGGCAGTTTTTACAATTGAATGCGACGCAGTTTATTTCTATCATAGGACCGCAATCTTTCATCTCAATCGAAACCATAGAGCTTGAGAAAACGGCATTCTTAATCCGACCCCAAGTCTCGCATTTTGTCTATAAAATTGATGGTATTTACAAAAATCTTGTTTATGGCAGTTTTTTCTTTTGAATCCGATGCACATTATTTTTCTTAATAGAATTGAAAAATTTCATCTCAATCGAAACCATAGAGCTTGAGAAAACGGAATTTTTAATCCGACTCCAAGTCTCGCATTTTGTCTATCAAATTCATGGTATTTAAAAAAAATCATTTCATCGTCTTACATCCATTATTTTAAAAAGCTTTCGGAAAATTCACTTCATTCGATCTCATAGAGCCTGAGAAAAGGCATCGTATTTCAGACCCCAAGACTTGCATTTTGTCCATAAAGCGAATGATTTTTTGACAAACCTTACTTTTGGAGAATAAAAAAAAAATCACAAGGGAAGGTTGAAATGAACCGGAAATTAGTCAAATTATAATTATTATATTGTTAAAAAATCGCAGTGGTAGTTTAATTATTACTTGTACAAATGCGGTAGAGAATATTTTATCCGCTTCGCCACGAGAACTACATATACGAGTATATTTTTTTGAATCATTCATCTCATATGTGCTCGAACTAATAAATATAGGTGGTTTATTTGTATGGCTCGATTTTCGTGAAAAAAATTACCCCAAGGGCGCAACAAAGACAATAACCGATGATATTCGAATCTAATTGCTGTAGAATTAATCGTCTATCACCAGTTTATATATAAGTCCCAGTAAAATATTAGTATCAGAGAGTTGTTTTATATTTAAAAAACGCATTGTAAATATAAATTTTATTTGAACTTAGTCGGAAATCGACCACGATAACAACGTCCAAGTTTTAGAGACCTTAGTGTTACATTATTTACAGAAAATCTTTTATTGTTCTATTTTTCTCATTGCTTCTACGGCCTTCATAGTAGAGTGGTAAGACGCTCGACTACGAATCCAAAGGTTGCGGGCTCAAACCCGGCGTGTGCCGATAACTTTCATTTAATTAATGTGTCATAACACATTTAATTCATTTAAAATAAAAAAAAAGTTTATTTGCGGCACATTCCAGAGTGGTATCGCCCTGGTGAAAAACCACCATTCAGAACCGAAACATTGCTTGAAATGGCTTTAGCCGTGTTTGGTGACCAGATCTGAATAGTCAGGTACTCCCCAACCTTACTCTTCCTCATATCTTTCTTCTCCCCACTACCTTCAGCCTCACAACACACCCCGATTGGGGGATGCCATAGTCTTACTGGGTCTAGACGGCTGGGAGCAGTTGGGACTCTTGTGCGGTATTCACTATAAAAACGCTTCATTCAAATATAATGTATGTGCTGTTCTTTCTCTGTTGCTATTTTTATCTCAATTAGACTATGGTCTTTTAATATAAAAATACAAACCTGCATAATTTCCGATAGTTGAAAAAATAATATTTACAATGTTACAACTAAAACAGTTATTAATTTATCTCTGGATCTAATGCTAACAACTTGTAAAAATATAGCGAAATTGCGCAGTTCAACAATTATTAATTATATTACAACCTGCTCATTGTTTTATTTGATGGAACTTAATTGCATTCGGAACGTGATTCAGAAATTATTTTTAGTTTTAATACATTTTTCTGATTAAAAAAATTAAATTCATTATTAGTCACCATAATGAAACGTTAGTGATTTTACGAAATCAATGTATGCAGAGTGGTTAGACATGATAATACTTATGGACTACCTTCCGGTTGCTGAGGCGCCGTATTTGTCAGCCATCTACCTACCAGCTTTTTTTTTAGGTTTATCGCTAGGCGTTGAACTGTCCAAATCATATTTTACTTAACTTAGCGTCAGCTCAGATTTGATTGGTGAAACCGACCGACGTCCCTCAGTGTTGCATTTCGCGGTCGGCCACTGGCCCTGAATGGGATTGGTGCAGAGTACCTTGAACTATTATGCAACTGCAAAGAACATTACGGATATCGTACAAGCTCTACTGCACTTTTGGTTTATTGCCAAAACCAAACGTTCCCACACCAGTGATATAGTTTGCAAAAGATTGGCTTTTCGCTCTAAATAAAACGTAAACTGTAAGACCACATGAAATGATGTCACTTTTGTCCATCTTTGTAATTTTAGCACGTTCCTGTAATTTAGCAAGACTGTAATTATGTAAATTTTGAGAATTTGATGAATTTTCTTCATAAAATGAATTTCTGTCGAACATCGTCGTGTTGGTCCATTTTCGTCAATTTAATCTATTGTAACCTAACTTTTATCATTTGGTTCATTTTTGGTTATTTTAGTTCATTCTTATCAGACTTAGCCAGCAGAGGAATTGAACGCACGACGCCCGGGTGGGAATCCGACGCGTTTGTCCACTCAGCTACCGACCGGTCACTTAGGGGATTTGCTAAGATGAAAATGAGATATTTTGTTTCTACAGGATCTAAAAATATTAGTTGCTCTAATCCACCTTGACCTTAACAGTGTAATTCCAGTCTTTTGACTATTCTTGATATATTTTTGTAAATATAAGACACGTGGACGCACATTTCAAGAATATAATTTAAAAAATCGTCGGGTTATATCTCGGAGGACATGAATACTGGAGAGGTATCTTTGCAAAACAGTATAGTCGAGATTGTCAACTTTATACTGACATGATAGAAAGAGAAAAATAAATATTAAAAGATGTTGGATAGCCTATTTGTTACCGCCCACAAATAATTCAGACATTTTTAACTAACATAATTTCAACACATTAAATAAAACAACATCAATACACAATTAAAATGATTTATAAAGTCGAAAAATCACACAAACACTAAAAACAGAAAGTTTGTCTAAATAATGATGGAAGCTTTTGTTGATTTTATGTCTTTATATCATTAAAAATGTGAAAATTCTTGAGTTCGGTCAAAAATATTTAAGACTGTAAAAATAGCCCTGAAAAGTGATGTTTTATAATCTTTATTTGGTCTCATTTGAACATTCATGTATAGCACTTATCACCATCATGTTTGATTTATTTGTACAACCTTTTTAATATAAGTTTTTCAATCAACACAAATATGAGAAATCTTCTCAAAATCCGTTGACATAATTTATGCGACTCGATGATGTGAAGTTAGCGCGGAGGCACAACATCTTTACATACTTAGAAGTGCTGCAGTGTTATGTGACGACTTTTCTTGTCTCTTTCTTTCTCATGGTATACGACGTAAAAACCCGGAGAAAGTGATTTATCGCAAATTTGTGTAGGTTGGGTAAAAATACTAGCTATACCTCCCTTATATCGTTACTCCAAGGGTAATATATACTTGTATATTACAGGTAGGTACACTTATCACTTATCAGAATTTTGAAAGCTTCTTTTTGTGTTTCGGTTATATTCTTAACACAATCATAAGTTCCAATTCGGCTGACTTTAGTTTTAATTGGTTTCCTTGTATACCCCGCAGAAGACATATTCGTTTTTCCGTAACAATGGTTTGTACACACTGTGGTCTGTAATTATCACAAACTTATCTATCATCTTCAGAGATACATAAATTAATTGGCGACTCAATTCAATTCTATCCATATCATTTTAAATTGTATTTGGACAAATCAACTGAAATTGGATATAATGCATGCAACACTTAGTATCTAGTATTTGATATGAATATGCTTACCTCAATATTATTTATAGTTTTAATTTGTATACATATTATTTTCTCCTCGTTAGTTAGTCTTATTAGCTTAGTTAATTAAAAAAAAAGCGAACTTGGTGAAATATCACAAGGCTGCGCTATATAAGTTTACTGTTATTATTTTAAAATAAAATTCTGCCTAATAAAGTACCTACCTTTAATCTATTTCAGCAGACATTATTCTATATTTGAAATGGATGGATTATGGCAACTAATATTTTTTCTTGGCAAGTCAAGTTACATCACGTGATCTTTCACGGGTAATAACTAGTTATTTTAATTTGAATGAAATGTGAAATAACACACACACATACAGGGTTTGTAGCCGAGGATCTTAACCGCTCGTCTTTAGTTATAGTTTTTACACATATGAAATCAATCTCCTTTCTTTCACAGACTTGTAATTACACAGAAGACGCTTGTATTTATCAAAAGAATAACGTATTTGATGGCCTCCGTGGTCGAGTGGTAAGACGCTCGACTACGAAGGCAGAGGTCATGGGTTAAATATTTATTTTTATTTATATTTTCGTAGAAAGCAATAAATTTGTGGTTTGACGTATTTAAGAAATGAAAATAAATACTTTGTATAAGACCACGGATATTATTTTAATTTGTGTGACCGACCGGTTTCGGTTGGCCTAAACATCATCAGGGCACAAAATTAAACTTAACATAAAATACAAAGTGTGCGGTTATATATACATACAGAGGGAGAACAAAATATAAAATAAAATAACAAAACAATGAATTTTTTTTAATACATACAAAATAATAATAGTATATTTGCGGCACTTTACGAAACGTTGCTTTAAATGGATCCAGTCATGTTTGGTGACCAGATCTGAATAGCCAGGTTCTTACCAACCTTCCTCTTCCCAAACTCCTTCCCCCCACTACCTTCAGCCTCACAACATACCCTGATTGGGGATAGTCTCACTAGATCTACACGGTTGGGAATCTAGTACAGTATTCAATGTAAAAAAATATTTATATATATCATCGCTGGAAAGGCAAAAGGGCTAAAGCGCCATTTTGGGAAGCTTATATCAGAGCACTTTAAAGTTTTTTTTTGTTTGTTTTACAATTCATTTCATAAGTCTTCAGTACCTGGTTAGATTAATTAATGGATCAGCTTCATCATCTTCAGCCATCTAAAATATATTAATTAATTTATTTTAGATGGCTGAAGGGCCACAAAAGTCCTCAGAATCAAACGAGAGTCAGAGCATTCGACGCAGAAAAAATGACTGATAAAAACTGCATATTTAACTCATTTTTGATCAAAGTGTCGCTTAAGCCCTTTTGCCTTTTCAGCGACGATATATATAATAATTTGATGGGGAATTCAAAATATATATTTGTAGATAACTTTCGACTTTAGTATTTTAGCGTATGTAGTCATCAGTTAATCAGTTTTGCTTGCACCCGTGACGTCGACACAAACAAGTACATGTACTTACTGATGTAGCTACGTCAGTGTTGGGTGATGCCGGCTTGCCAAGCGGTAGTGCGATACTCTGACACGATCACATGGTGTCTGGGAACTCGTGGTATAAACAATTGTTGGAAATTGAGAAATTCGTTGACGTGTTGCCGTTCAAGTTTTAAATCAACTGATAATATATAAAGTCTCCCCACTCCCACCATTATAACCAAAATAATATGGTTGATTGTTTACGATCCAAGACACTTTGGACCACTTAACCGGCAAATGAAAAAAAAGGGTGTTGATCACTTGATCTTACCATGTCTTCCCGAGAAATTCCTTCAATTCACTTGTGCGCCGTTTCTTTTCCAGACTCTATTTTCTCTGTCCATCAGCTCTTTATGTCCAATGCATAAAAGCAACATAGTTTTCTGTTTTAAAAAATATTATTTCGGCAATATGCCTACTCAGATTGTAGGCAAACTTTACTTTAATCAGACAAAACTTTGAAAGTATTGAAGTTCCTTTTCCAGAACTAGATTTTTTTCTTGGATAGATGTACGTTCGATAGTACTTAATTGTATTGATTTTTTTAATAATGATATAAATTGAATAATATATATATATAAATCGACCGGTTAATAGTTGAGTGGATAAACGCGTCGGATTCCCACCCGGACGTGGTGGGTTCAATGCATCTACTAGCTAAGTTGTCTACCGTTGCACAAGAAAAAAATTCCGCTTATTATGATGGTAGTAGAAGTTTTTCAAATATTGTCAGGTTATTCGTGACCCGGGAATATTTGTCTTTCTTTAGAAAAAACCTACAAAAAAGAATAAAACCAATACGCAAAACAGCTTACTTTATAAAGGGATGAAATGTTATAATACGCTGCCAGAAACCATCAAATTATGCCAATTAATAAATTTAAAATAACTTGTAAGAACCATTTAAAATTTATTAATAATATCACAACCAACCTTACATAAAGTTAACAAGACAGCATCTTTAGCAAGACTTTATTTTATTTTTTATTGAACTATAATTACACTTATAACATCATTTCCATAACACTTTACTCCCATATCCAGCCAATTTTAAGCCATACCATTACCCTCTAAGCTGTGTTTGTATCAACGAAAATGTATGTTGTTTTAATAAATGTATGTTTTAATCATTAGTATGAGATTAAGAACGACAACCTTTAAGGAAAATCGTTCATTTGAAACCGTTGATAGTCACAATATTCAGAAGTCGGGCATATTTGTTGTTTAGATTCAATATTTACCTTCTAATATTGAATGTTTGCTCCAGGTAACCAACCGTCTTTATCTTGTTTCAAAAATAGCTTACAAATATTTTTTTAATACATCGAGTTTGAATAATTTCCCACAGATTAACAGGTCTATGATATTCTTTCTCCAAAATTGAAATTTTAAATACGACATCTGTTTTTTTTTGTGCGTATATCTGCCAAAAACTAACGATAGATCAATAAACTTTTTTTTAGGCAATCGAAAGAGGAGCGTCTTTTAGCGCTGGTTTTCTCAATATCTAGATCAGAAAAGCGCTCGATTCCGTTAAATATGTCGATCTGTATGAATTTTACATTTTAAAAGAATCTGTTTATAAAATATTAAAAAAACCCAAAACGATAGTTGTAGGGTAGGTATCATAATTTCGAAAGGGTAACTTTAAAATGTGAGTATAGCAAATACTCCGTATGTTGAAGCAGAAGAAACTCTCCAACGGTGAGCTCTGGCATCATTAAATAGGCTCAACAAAAAAAAAAACTCTAAAATTTCGAGGCCAACACAATTATTATCTAGAGAATTCAAATATCTGTGTCAAAACTGTCATGGATTTTAACAGGACGCCATATGGTTTCTTTCGTATTTTTCAATTGTTCGGAATAAAAACAGTGTCAAAACTCGGGCAAAGCCGGATATTAACTAACAGTTTATTTAAAAAAAGATCAATACATGTATCGCATTAATGAAAACATATTTTTTTTCTTAGTTATATTTACCATGTATTTCCACTCACCTTGTATAACACTCTTCGCAGAGTAGTGCTGGCCGCTTGAGTAGTAAGTAGTATCTTTCAGCCCGAAAGCAAACACGGCTTCAGTGCTTGTCTGCGATTCGTAGCGGACAGTCGTTCGATCTTCGGTCCCTTACTCGTCGGGGGAAGTAAAGCTAGTTTGACTTGTATGAAATATTACTAATTTCTTTGACGAAGAATCTCTACTGAAAACTGTTAACAATACGTTAATTTTGTGATTTTATTTATTTAAATAATTATTAAAATTTATTATTAGTTGAAATAATTGTGGTTTATTATGAGTGTTTGAAAGTGCTTTTCTGAGGTAAGTTTTAGGTGTATTTAAAATATTTTTATTAATAAAAAAAAAATACATTTTGTTATTTTTATGAAGTTTAATTAATTTAATGTGATTTAAAAAAAAATTGTGGTTTTAAAGTGTTTTTTTTTTACTGCTCGGAGCCAGTCAGACTATATCGTTTTCAAATAGAGGAATGCTGTGGGGCTTAAGGAAGTGCGGAGTGGAAGGAAATTTGACATGTGATTAGAATAATCTGGGTATTCAGATCTGCTCACAAAATATAACTAAAGTCATTTAAACAACGTTTTAATTCTGATGGTGGTTCCTCGGCAGGGCGCTACTGCTATATTATATTCTAGTGCGTATGTGAGGATTGGATTTTAGTGGAAATAATACCAAACAGGTACTGTTCACTGCAAACACACATTGTTTTATTACATTTAAGCATAAACCAATCAAAGTCAATAACAATCTAAAAATCATTAAACTGGATATTTCAATCGTGATAAATTTAATGTTGATTAGTAAAGCAATCAAAACAAAATTACTTTTGCATGAAGTGCTTTATGTTTTAAAACAGTTTTGTATAATAGATTGATAACGCAATAGTTAAAAACAATTCGTAACAATAATAATAACACAAGTGTGGTCGATAGCGCAGTGGGTAGGACGCTCGGCTGGCAGTCGAACCTAGGGCCCCGGCACGAAACATCGACTGCAGATCGCCAACGGACAAACGAAAACTCACGTCGACTAAAGATGCTTAATTCAGTCGATGTGAACTGTCGTTTGTTCGTTGGCGATCTGCAGTTGGGCTCGGGAACGATTCAAAATTACAGACATTATCGATAAAATCTATAGGTACGTTATCCATGTTTGGTCGACGTAATTTATCGACATGCTTCCTTTTCTGCATTGATAATGATTTTTCGCAGGTTCTGTACTTTTTTAATTTTCAAAAAAACACTTTTTTTTTTAAATTTGGTTATTTATTAAATATCTTATTTGAAAACCGTATATTCCTTTAAAATAAAATGTCCCAATTTACACAATTTTATTTAAGTTATGAATGTGAATAGTAATAAAATTATGAGATTTTTAAAAAACTTTCCAAATATTCATAACTAAAATTTTGATTTGTTTAAAATAATACAGTTTTTAAATAAACAATTAAATACATAAATAAAAAAGTGGTATCTGGTATGTACAGTAGTAATTGATATTAGTAAACATAATAATTAATCTAGAATAACAAAATAGAAAGGAAGATAATAAAACAGATGCATGTATTTCTTATATATAGATTAAAGTAAAGTAAAAAAATGTTTGATACATGCATAGTATAACAAAATAAATTGAAATATTCTTGCTTAACTCCCGTGGTTGTCTTCTCCCCTACCTACCTTTGTCTATGGTGTTGTATCTCACTCTTTCACCTGAAATAATATAAAACTACAATGAATTTAAAAAAAAATATTTAATTTTTCTCACAAAAAAATAAGAATATTAGTTTAATACAAGTTTGTTTGAGGTAATACGTGAACAAGGTTTTGATACCTTATTAAAACCCAAAATAAATTACGGTAAAACTCTGCATCAACTAAAAAAAAAAACTTTCAAAGGTACCGGCCTACATAAAATTTGAATTTTGATAAAATGGTTTCCGGAAACTCCTGCAAATTTTCTGGATGACAATACAGCATACCTAAATAATGAACTAAGTTAATATTTTCAAGATATATAGATTTATTTAATTAATATTTGTCATAATACATTTAATTCATGTAAAAATAATAAAAAGTATATTTGCGGCACGTTCCAGAGTGGTAGATACTCTAAGTATCGCCCTGGTGAAAGACCACCATTCAGAATCGAAACGTTGCTTGAAATGGCTTTAGCCGTGTTTGGTGACCAGATCTGAATAGCCAGGTACTTCCCAACCTTCCCCTTCCCAATCTCCTTCCCCTCCCCACTACCTTCAGCCTCACAACATATCCTATTTGGGAATGCCATAGTCTCACTGGTTCTAGACGGTTGGGAGCAGTTGAGACTCTTGTGCGGTATTCACGTAAAAAAAAAAAAATAAATATAAATAATCACAACGAATGCTGTAAAGCTCAAAAAACCCAACAACCATGGAAGAGATAAACTATTAGAAGTGTCTTGTAGGCATGTCCTAGTGTCCGAATAAAGCAATTATTTTCTTACTTCTGGTGAAGAAAATGGTAAAATATTTTTTTTCTTGAACAAATTATCAATGTAAATGGCCTGTCTGGGACCTAGGAGTCAAAAAGTCTTTCACAAAATATCTACAACAATTATCTCAATAATTTATAAAAATCACACTTTGAGGACTAATCTGTTCAGTACTAAAAAGCAACAAAATAACTCTCAGATTTTCTTTCAATTGTGAATACTGTAAAACAGATCCACCTGCGTGGAGCTAATGGGTATACTTTATGAGGATAAAGAGAGTTGAAAAGGGAAGGAGATGGGGAAGAAGAAGGTCGGGAAGTAACTAGCTATTAAGAAATGGCCAACAAACACGGCTAAATCCATTTAAATCGACGTGCGACGTTATTATTTTGATTAAAATCGTTCAGACAGCTCGCGGCCAGCGTATATGGGTTCCCCGACTAGCAAAAAATAATTTTGCTGTCAAAAGGGAAAAACAAAGTAAATGAAATCAATTGTGACAGTAACAGCATTTTCGGGCTTTTCCATTAATGTTCAACTATTGCTCAGTTGACGTAAGTTGCGACGGTGGTTCGTGCGCTAGTTTCGCGCTGTCTGGACGAAGCTAATGATGATTATTCACCAGGATGAAAATAAGGGTTTTTTTTTTAGATCTGTTGTCATTAAGCCAAATAGGCCGCCATTAAAATAATATTCTTGTGTGGTTATAAATGGGAAAGTTTCAATTGGTTTATTTATTTGAAATTGCTTTGATCCAATTGATATCGACAGGGAGTCAATTGACATTTATTAAAGGCTGCCAAAACTGGCTCCGAATTATTTCGTTCGTATCGCGGTTTGATATAACGTAATTCAAATGAAAATACGAGTATACACAGGAAGTTGGGTAATTTATATCACAGACATAAAATACAAGCACGTCATATTCATACAAATCTTACGAAAAATGTAGCACCACTAATGTTGCACCATTAAATGTTTCACCCGCGTATGAAAAGGATGGCCATTCGAAGAATATGTGTGTGCGGAAGAGATAGCCATATGAAGCGTGTTTCGAAGGTATGTCTCGTTGACTTAGTTTAGTGCAACCAGGCACGTTGTCTCAGTAACATATCTACATTATTTAATTCAGCTAAGATTTATATACGAGTGTTACGGCATTTATTTAATAATCCCGGAAGGAAGATTATAAAATACTCATCACGCCATTATTCATTAGTTGGGGGCAGAGGATGTAACGTCGGACAACCGGCCATTATATGTTGTTTGAACAAATAATCAATACATCAATTAAATACGTGTTTTAAAGGAAATTTACACTTCGATAGTGTATATTGTAGGTACGAATTTCCGTGAGTGGGTGTTCGATGGGTAGTTAGGTGACAGTTTTGGTTTTCGAAATTTGCCTTAAAAACAAAGTTAAAAAGGTTTTTTGAACATTTTATTTAACATGAACGTTATACTTTTCAGATCACGATTTCGAATCAATCAAATTAATCGAATCAATCGAATCAATCGAATCAACCGAATCAACCGAATCAACCGAATCAACCGAATCAACTGAATCAACCGAATCAATTGAATCAACCGAATCAACCCAATCAACCCAATCAACCCAATCAACCCAATCAACCCAATCAACCGAATCAACCGAATCAACCAAATCAATCAAATCAACCGAATCAATCGAATCAATTGAATCAATCAAAACAATCGAATCAATCGAATCAATCGAATCAATCGAATCAACCGAATCAATTGCGATCGACACAGGACTAGTTTGGAGTCTTATTCAATTTAATTTACAAGGTAGTGCACTTTAGGTGAAATATCACAAAACTGCGCTATTTAAGTTCACTGTTATAATTAGTGCGTTGTGTTGTGTATATGCAATGTATTGTAAGGAGTTAAATTCGAATTTAATTCTGCGAGTAGATGACGATAAGTGTATTCGATTATCTAATTGTGTTTTGTGCTGTTGCTGATTTGATCATTTACTTAATATCACTTAGTTCGATGATGCTTATTGTAAATACTGTTTTTTATTACTGGCCAGAATGCATAAACCAGTATGGTTAATTCTCGTTATCGCGCATTAGTAAATAATGTTGTGATATAATATATTATTCACCTACAACAATCACCTCACTTTTAAAATTCAATACGCGGAGGTTATCTATGCAAATCACATGTCAAAACCTTAAGGAAATTATACTGATCCTAAATTACGCTCTGAATTGATTCATGTTAATGAAACAGAAATTTTTCATTTGAAAAAAGCTAAATAAATACGAGAAATATAACATTTTGTAATATATGAATAGTAATTATTTTCCTATGTCAAAACTCTATAGAAATACGTTTTTAATTTTAAGTTAACATTCTTTTAGAGCAAACAAAAATATCTGAACGAAATAGCGGAATTAGTAAAAAACGCAGGTTTCCAGGAGAGACAAAAATTGAGAAATTCGATTTTTTCATGTAATCATATTTATGTCATCATATTTATTTATTTATTTATTAATAAATTAATGGACTAAAGTCCAATTACAAAAAAGACATAAAACACGAAATGGAAAAAAGAGCAACAGAGAAAAAAAAAACACATACATAATAATAAATTAAGCGATGACAAAAATAGGACAAAATAACCCTGAAAATTCAAGCCATGGTCTAGTCAAAGTTTTGGTAAAGTCGTAAAGAATGACAAAAATCATTTAGACTGCTATCAAAAATTTCAAAACCATAGCTAGAGTTAACAAGTCTTGACAATCTGTACATTGGAGAATTATACCCATAATTAGTATTGTGATGATTGAGAAACAGCAATTCATTGTTTCTGAGTCCACGCCAAGAAATGTTGAACTGGATAAGTTGCAACAGAGAAGGTGAGTCAATAAAACAATTAAATCAAAGTCTTTCCTGCGCTTTTCTAATGAAGAATATGTAATCATATGTCGAATGTCCTTTTTCAAAAAAGAATCGCACTTTATTTTATTTTCTGACACATCTCATTTTTATTTGCCATATATTATGTATGTAAGAAACAATTCCGCATACTTAACTCAAAACTTGTTTTTTACTCATTCCGTTCTTGCTTTCAGACCCAGAAATAATTGTTTGACATGGTAATTAGCATTTGACGGCCTCCGTGGTCGAGTGGTAAGACGCTCGACTACGAATCCAGAGATTGCGGGCTCAAACCCGGTGGCGCGAATAAACTTTTATTTAATTAATATGTGTCATTGCACATCGTGAAGATTTATGTTTATATTATCAAGCATTTTTTTTATTGTGAATATCGCACAAAAGTCTCAACTGCCCCTAACCGTCTGTAGCCAGTGGAACTATGCCATCTACAGCCGGGGTATGTTGTGAGATTAAAGGTATTGGGAAGGGGAAAAAGATGGGTTAGAGGAAGGTTGAGAAGTACCTGGCTCAGATCAGGTCACCAAACACGGCCAAAGCCATTTCAAGCAACGCTGCGATTCTGAATGGTGGTCTTTCCCCAGGGCGATACTAAGTGTATCTGCCACTCTGGAACATGCCGCAAAAATACTATATATTATTTTATATGAATTACACATATTAAATACCGAAGTTAAAGTTTTTTAAAGAAAGATTTTTTAGTTGATTAATGACCTAAGAAGCAAACAGATCAAAGATTTTTTCTAAATTTAGATAAAATCATTGAAAAAATAAGGTTTTTTCTAAACTTAGTGTGATTATAAGTAATTAGCACAATATAAATGTTTCGGTTAAATAAACCAAAAGATATAATAATAAATCTTTGGTAAAAAAACTTTGAGATAGGCATATATAAAAAATAAACTTATTGAGAGTGGCATAACTTTTTTTGCTTACATTAATTAGTTATTAATTGATTCGAATTCATTATGCTCGTCGGTGTTGTAAATAGACATTTGTTTCTCCACGGCGACAATTAAGAGCACTCTGAGAAAATAAAAGGAATTTTCCGATGTATTTTTCCCTTCAGACGTTTATGGAATAAGCCAAAATCATATCTATAAATTAAAGAAAACGGTCGCTATGCCGTGGAGAGAATACAAGTCGGTAATTTTACACTATCAATCTTATTTGTGAGGCTTCTGTCAGAAGAGTTGTAAAATTATACAAAGTAACATGATTCAAGATTGGTTTATTCCTGGTAGAAAACCAATTTTATATAATTGAAAATTTGCTTAGTAACCCAACTAAATTACAATGAAAGTACCTACACAATACATCAAGCAATCAATCTAAGATATTGTACAAAATTCCAGTGGTAGATACTCACAGTATCACCCCCTATAACACGTGCTATAAAATTGCGTATATTATGTACAGCGTGTTTTTTTATGGTATGGTTTTATTATTCATTAAAATCTGAACAAAAAAAGATTTTTTACCAAAGGAATAAATAAAAATAAAAAAAGATATTTTATATTTGCTTACTATAATATATAGTAAGCATGACATGGTCCACTAGAGGTGGTTATCTACCGCTACTAGCTCGCTAAATGCCAAATCTGTTGACCAACTGTAATTCAACGACTGATTGGCTGTGCACCTACCTACATATGCGAATGGGCGGGTATCACCAGACGTTGGTGGTGCGTGATAAACAATTGATCTATACATTTTTTTCCACAACTTTAAAACAATCTGTGATTTTTATCTGGAACGTAGAAATACTCTGTTTGAAAAGGATTTTTTAAAATACTGAGTCCACCTCCTGAAATGTTGTGGTACTATTTTGAAACGAGGTGTACATTATGATAGCATTACATTACTTGAGTAGTATTTAATGAAGTCAATAGACACGAATATAATAATTAAATCTGTTTCTAACGATGCAATTAGCGTTGAGCAACATGAAATAATTACTTCTTTATCTTATTTTGAATAGAAACGTATTGCAACCTGGTAAAGTATTTCGGCCCAATAAAAACAATTCCACTTCCAATTATTAATTTGAGATCTCGGAAACTCAGGTCATACAGAGGTGATTAAATAGAAAATTAAGAAAACAAGACTCGTTAAATGAAACGCTATAACTGTTTTGTATTGTGCAAGCTTTTAAAAAAGAAGATCGATCAAATTAAGAATTCAGCTTTGTCAACTATTTGGAATGTAATATCTATCAAACTTAGAGTATATATATAGTGGTATCTACCCAAGGCACTGTAGTCAGTTTTTTATGATTTTTACCTGACTCGGCGGACCTGGGCGTGGCTAAGACTAAGGCTAGGGTATTTATATCCATTCATATCACATATTGACATTATGTTTTTGTTTATGCGTATAACCACTTTTTCACAGTATTGATATCAACAAAAATATAGCATCTAACCTAAAAAACCGTTTATTTGTGTCAAGTTTAGTGGCATAATAAAAAAAAGTGGGCGGAGTCCCGCCGTGACTCAGGAGCTCAAGATCATGGTGATAGTACGTAGAAGCGGAGTATTATATTTGTTGTCTTTTTCTCTCTCATGGTGAACGATGTGAAAACCCGGAGAAAGTGATTTATTGCAAGTTTGTATAGGTTGGGTAAAAATAATTAGCTCTCTCTCCATACATTGTTTCTCCAAGCAATCAAATGACAAACTGTAACATTGTGTAGGTTTGTTAAAATTGTGTGTAATTTATAATATAACATTAAATAATAGTATATTAAAATAAGAGATTTATCTCAACAAAATCTCATTAATTAATTCAGTTTACTTGCGCTAAGGTTCAACGCGTGAATCTTAAAGCAATAATATACAGGAGGGAGCGCTTCTGTACTATCTGTAGTCAGTATTGATGATTTTTTCCGGACTCGGCTAGACCTGGGCGTGGCTAGGACTAAGGCTATGGTATTTATACATCCATTCATAGCAAATGTCGACATAATGTTTTTGTTTATTCGTACAACCACTTTTTCACAGTATTGTTATTAACAAAAATATAGCATATAACTTAAAAAACCGTTATGTCCGGTTTGGTCGCATATCAAAACGTGTGGGCGGAGTCGCCGGATATATATTGCACCGCTTTAAATTATTGTAAGAGTATTCTTCGTGTCACGCGTCTCCGTTAACTACGCCCGCACGTTTTGAAATGCGACATAACTCAACGGTTTTTTAGGTTGTATGCTATATTTTTGTTTATAACAATACTGTGAAAAAGTGGTTAACGAATAAACGAAAATATTATTTCGACATGTGCTATAAATGGATGTATAAATACCCTTGCCCTAGTACTAGCCACGCCCAGGTCTAGCCGAGTCCGGAAAAGCTCATCAAAACTGACTACAGCAGTGCTCTCTCTTGTATATTATTGCTCTGAGCCTATAATCACATTAATTTTCACGAAATAGATTTTTCATGTGATTTTGTAGGTAGAAAATGAAATACATATCATAGACATAAAATACAAGACACGTCATATTCATACAAATCTTACGAAAAATGTAGCACCACTAATGTTGCACCACTAAATGTTTCACCCGCGTATGAAAAGGATAGCCATTCAAAGAATATGTGTGTGCGGAAGAGATAGCTATATGAAGCGTGTTTCGAATGCCTGTCTCGTTGACTTGACTTAGTGCAACCAGGCACATTGTCCCAGTAACGTTTCTACATTATTTAATTCATTTGAAGGTACACATACCAAAAACAACGGTTTGAAACTCGTCTTCAAAGTAGCGTGATCACACGGGGTATTTTAGAAATGCAACGCGCCTGGGTTTCCAACAGACTGTTTGCAATACTGTCTGCAAACGCGCATTGACATAGAGATGGCTTCCACTTCGTCAACTCGTAGGTAGGTTATGCATTAACCGTGATAGATAAATCAATGCCAAACATCGTAGAAACGCTAAAACAGCAAGTAACTGATACTCTGGGGGACTGTTATTTTCGTAACCTTACGTTTGTGCAAACTTCCCCAACAACTTAAACAAATAAGCTTTTTTCCGAGTTCCAAT
Organism: Drusus annulatus; assembly: GCA_022651775.1. NCBI lineage: Eukaryota > Metazoa > Arthropoda > Insecta > Trichoptera > Limnephilidae > Drusus > Drusus annulatus. The sequence continues at coordinate 64,515 of JAGWCC010000344.1, read as the reverse complement.
TTTAATAATAAAATCGCAGCAAAAGCGTAAAACACTGCATGAATAAGCTCTATAACATATATATAATAATTATTATATAAATGTTATCTTTCTATGCAATATGCAATAAAATAAATACAGATATAAAGTTTATGTCTGTTGCTCTATTCAATGAAAACGAATCTAGCTAACATCTAGATAGCTTCTGCAGTTGAAACACAGCCAAAAGATGGCATTCTGTTCTCGACCTAGACCTCTATCTTATTGAACTGTCACATAGCCGTACGAAAATAAAACAGCATACCTCAAAGAGAAGTAGTTTTCGTGATATCACCCTAAAAATAATATTACCAAAGCTTTAGAGATAAAATGAAATCACTGCCATCTATTGGAAAAGTTTAAAAATAAATTCAAAGTTTTTTAATTTGATTTTTTCACGCTAGGGGCGGTAGTGTAGGGGATGTTTTTTCGAAACAATATGTATTACATCAGTGCTTTTCTCCGTGTGTATATTATTTTCTTCTTTGAATTTATTATGAAACGTTTGAAGGTTAGTTTGTGGAGATTCAATGTGAATATCTGTGACGCTTGACATTGAAATGTGGCTAAAATTAGAAATAGAGATATTCGCGTGCAACAGTTCTGATATGAAATACGCAATGATAAACGTTACGTAGAAAATTCGTCACCGACGACACGACGAATTGATATGACAATGTCACGACACAATGACAGCGGCGCGTTGATTCAAATGCACATTCTGATAAGTGTTCCAACTAATAAATGTTGCAATATTAAAAAAATGCGGAAAAAGGCCGGATTAATAAATACTAAGTACTTAAATTATGATTATTTTTATTTCATGTTATTATATGTGCTAGGTATTAAAGGAGGTAGGTACAATATGGATTATTTCTACTTACCAGCAATTTTATTCGATGACAACATTAATTATAAATAATTATTCTTTGTGAGTACATGTGTACGTACGAGTATAAACTTTAAAAAATTAAAACAGATTAAAATTAATTTGTCAAATATATATTTTTTAAATCCCTTTCTAGTTAAGTACCTGACTATAGTGTATTTAAGCAAAAATTATTCTATATTTGAAATAGGTGAATTAGAGCAACTAATATTATTTCTTGGCAAGTTAAATTACATTCGACTTCTATTATTATACATTAAATATTTACCGTAAAATTTTTGGTACCTATAATGTAAAAATTTTTCCACCAAGATTACCTTATTATAAAAATGAAGTTAGTCGGTACCAGCTGTGAGCTTTGAACTCGACCCGTTCGACTGCTAGTCCAGTAATGTACCAACCGGGCTTTTGATATCATAATAATATTATATGTCACCATTTAAATATTTTTTATGCGAAAATAAACTATTGCAAAATGTAACATGGTCTACTCGACATAATATTAGTGCGAAATAATGATTTGTGTCAAACGTCTCTTAGTAGGTGAATCTAACTTGAGAGTGAAATATAACATCGGAGTGAAATATTATAGTAAATTTGACTTCAGCTGCTGAGTTTTTTTTAATTGAAATTATATTATTTCTAGGCAAAGCCAGTTTTTTTTAACACTTTGTTTTATTTTTACTTTCACCATTTATTTCATACACTTTACTTTTCTAGTAAGCTAGTTAAGAATTGTTCACTTGTGGACTATCTGGACGATGCTATTGAAAAGTGGTGCTAACCTTTTTTGTACTATGCAGGTATGATATTTACCAGTGTCACCCTTGTGAAATACCACTATTAGGAATTTTAACAGATGTTGAAAATGCTTAAGCTATTTTCAGGTTATTCTTAATCTTCTTCTTTCCCTTTTCTTTCCCCCTTTCCACGTGATTTAGCTTCACAACATTCTCCAATGGATTCGGGCGAATTGGCTCTTTTATCATCACATTTAATAAATAATTATAACTAGTAAAAATTAAAAGATAAAAAACTCTTCCATTAAAATTAAACTTTGACCACCTGGTATGTGTGTATATTTACGAGTACGTTACCTACAGTTGTACGAATGATTATGCTAATTTGTTTTTTTTCTTTGTTTTGCAGATAAGAATACAGCTCATGATCTTCCAATTTCGTGATAACTATACAATTAAAACAACCTTTTCAATGGCGTCCCAAACAGTAAAATAAGTTTTTCTTTTGAGAAAAAACCCCAAAAAAATACCATTGAGGCTGTGAAAAGTGATTAACATTTAATACGAAGGAATTGTAACAAAACTATTTCAAGATGGCGATGGCCCCGAGTGCTTTGATAGTGGACTATATAGTGTTTATAATATTCATAGTGGGAAGTTCTCTATGGCCACTTTGGAACAAAGTGAAGACACCGCAGACAAAGGAGAACTATGTGTTTGCGACTGGAGGCGGGATTTCTATGGTCGCCATGATGCTGTCCATTGCTAGAGGAACTCTTGGCGTTCGATCCTTTCTCGGTAAGTTTGTTTATTTTTAAAAAAATCTCAATTTATCCTTAGGTATGTAAAAAAACGGATTAAAAATATTTTTACGGATACATATCGTCGCTGGAAAGGCAAAAAGGCTTAAGCGACACTTTGGTCAAAAATGAGTTAAATATGCAGTTTTGATTAGTTTTACTTTCTACATCGAATGATCTTACTCTCGTTTGATTCTAAAGACTTTTGTGGCCCTTCAGCCATCTAAAATATATTTACCATTTGGGAGAAGGCTTGACTTAAGCGACACAAGTTTGAGACTTTTTAAGCTTTTTGTCGATTCAGGTAACTCAGTGAGAGTATTGAGTTACCTGAGCTAACTATTTTTTATCAAAACTCAATCAGGTACTGAATACTTATAATTTTTATTGTAAAACAAACGAAAAACTTTAAAAAAGTAAACTTCCCGAAAAGGCGCTTCAACCCTTTTGCCTTTCCGGCGACGATTTGATATAGACGTTATAGAAACCTTATTCATCCTATGCTCAGTAAACATACAACATATTTACAACAAAACAAAACGAGAAAAATGTCACATAATTTCTTTACTTAGCAATGAAAGCTTATTTTGTTTATGTTTCTATTCCTCACTTGTTAGCCTTAAATGATTAATAAAGCGACCTCAAATTTTGACCTTAACGATAAAATATACATCTTTATTATGCTCTTAAACCATTACATGTAAAATTAATATATTTTTCATTCCCCTCAACATAAACCCAGGCCTCAATTCAATAAATTTCCCATTGAAACTGAACTAAGGAAATCAATACTGGCACATTGTATGAGAAAAACAAATAATCGTCAACAAGCGTAAGGTTCGTATGCGTCACAAAGTAAAGATGTACATATCTCGCGAAGATGAGTTTTAACGATTCGTAGTATCAAACAAATGTGTATTTTTACGATTATTTCCGCTGTTTGTTTTCTTATTTATCACGTTACCATCAAATGGAGACTAAAAATAAAAACCAAATTCTAAATATGAGTTGGTTGGATTAGTCATATTTGCTAACTTTAATTTTGAAAAATTCTCATTTATATTTGATGGAGCGTTTCGTTGTTAATAAATAGTTAAAAATATACATAATTAATGATTTCACGGAATTGCATGGAGATTAGGGTGAGAAAGAGGCGATTATTCATATGATGAATTGAACAAAAATACAAAATAAATCTTCATTAGGAAAGCGTAGGAAAGACTTTCATTTAGTTTGCATTTTCAAAATTAATTATTGTATTATTGACTCACTTTCTTTGTTGCAACTCATCCAGTCCTACATTCCTTGCCGTTGACTCAGAAACAATGAATTGCTGTTCCTCAATCATCAATCTATCATCAATTCTCCACTGTCGAGAATGTCGAGACTTGTTAACTCAAGCCATGGTCTGGAAATTTTTGGTAGCAGTCTAAATGATTTTTGTCATACTTTATGACTCTACCAAAACTTTGACTTGAATGTTCTTTTTAATGTAAATTTTGACGTATTTTTGTCTTTGATTTATTATTATAAAATGTAGATGACCTGTTCAAAAGAAAATGGGAATTTTGAATTTTCGCGGGCTGTGTACATTCGATTATCGATTTTTTTTTGTTATGTTGTTACACGTATGTTTATCATATGTAAGCATTATCAGCCATTTTGGATTAGTGGTTTGTTTTTGACAACTAGAAAGGTTAGTCACGTTTTTGTGTTCTTCGATTTTTTACTTTTGAAAAAAAAACAAACCACTAATCCAAAATGGCTGATAATGCTAACATATGATAAACATACGTGTACCAACACAACAAAAAAAAATCGATAATCGAATGTATACAGTCGGCGAAAATTCAAAATTCACCTTTTCTTTTGAACAGGCCTTGTATGTGCTGTTCTTTCTCTGATGCTTTTTTCCATTTTGTGTGTTTTTTTTGTAATTGGACAATAGTCTGTTAGTTTATTAATAAACAAATTTCTTTTAAAATGTCAGTGCTGGGATTCGGTGGGTTTCCAATATTTCCGGAAAAGTAAAATTTCTCTGAGGTCCGTTGTTGTGAATGTTTACTTGTTGCTTTTTTTACCCGCTAAAGCAACTTCTACTATGGCTATTTATAATCAGACCCAATACCAATAAATATTTTTTTAATAAATTGGACACGATGAAAATTCCACCAAATATCATTCGTACAAAAATTAAAACAATACTTAAATGCAATTTTAAAATGTATTATTTCTAGCTGTTGATTTCTGAAAAGTTAAAATTTAATGTTGTAATAATTATAATTATACTAGTTGTTACCAGTGAAAAATCACGGGATGTATCTTCACTTGCCAAGAAAAAATATCAGTTGCTTTAATCCACCCATTTAAAATAAAGAATAATGTCTGCTAAAATAGATCAAAGGTAGGTAGCGGTTTGAGAAGATTATATTTGCAAATTTGATTATTTCAATTAAAATCGGTTCCAAATTAGCAAAGGAAAATATTTATAGTCAATAAGGCTGTATATATATACTTCTACTCGTGCTGAGGCCATAATGTACGTATGGCTAAATTAGTTTAGGCTAGGTAACTTTAGACGAGGTTAGGTTGGGTAAGGATAAATTAAATTAGGTCAGGTTGTTTGGATTTTGAGTATCTTTTATGGGTACCTTGCTTGTTACGCACAAGGTGTCTCTTTATTTCTTATTTATTTCATGATCTTATTGTGCTGCATTATCATTACTTTTGTTAATATTTCTTTTATTTTTTTTAAATTTTTTTTCCATATAAACCGTATATATTTGACTTGTCCAGATTTTTTTTCTATTATCTTCTGTGAAAGTTGTGAAAGGTTAGGTTAGGTTAGGTTAGGTTAGGTTAGGTTAGGTTAGGTTAGGTTAGGTTAGATTAGATTAGGTTAGGTTGGGTAAGGATAGGTTATATTAGGTTAGGTTTGGTTAGGTTTGGTTAGGTGAGATATAGTTATGTAGATATTACATAATAAAAGACTATTGCAGTGCGAAGATTGATCTTATTGAAAACTTCTGCATAGTGTGTACAGAGGTACACAACCTTTACCTTGAACTTCAATATAAGTTTAACCCTACCCGTGTGATGTGATATTTAACATCAACTCGTGAAATTAATTACTGTACCGTAACCGGTACGGAGTTTTGAAAAATATTGATTTTAACAAGGAAGCCCAAAACAAATAATAACAATGTCAACCTTATTCGTTATTACCTTGTTGCTAACTCATCAAACACCACGTTTAAGCGGAAATATTGAACACTACTTAATACGGGCCGTACTAAACAAGACCCGCTGTGTAAATGTAATGTATATAAGTATGCACCTATTAGGTGTACAACTTTGCTTCTGGTTATACATTTATGATTCAAAGTATTGTCCATTGCTGGTCACTACTTTCTCCCATCTTTCGGGTAGCGTGCGAATCCCGCGTTGAAAAAGCTGGTCATCTTTTGAAGCAATCCACGAATCGATCCAATTTTTTACTTCTTCATAAGACCGGAAGAGCTGGTCAGCCAGGTCGTGTGCCATTGATCGAAACAAGTGATAATCAGAGCGAGCAACTTCTGGAGAATACAGCGGGTGGGTAGGTCTGACGTATGAAGTATGTCTGACCAATTTCGCAACACGGGGTCGAGCATTGTCATTGTCAACCTCCCGCAAATGACGAGAATTTCACTCGTAAACTGACATTTTCAATCGAGATTAACTTTATGATGCAGACACAATTTGATTAATGTTTCTATGGGGTTATATTGATAGATGCTTAAATTTATTGCATGACGTCTATGATCTATTTATTTCGACCACTACTTACCGCTAAAGTCATCTAAAGAAAAAAAGGCAGAAGTAAAGTTGCAGGAATCGGAAGCAAAATACGAGATTCACAAAAATGGTAGTAAACTAATGGGTTACTGTAATAAAATTGTTTGGTGCATTCCTCCCGAATAGAGGAAAAGTTCCGAGTTCGTGTATAGGTCGCAATATTTTTTTTTATTCTTCATTTGTTTCTCTTTCTATTTTATTCTGTTTGAATATTATACAGATTGTTTGAAAGTTTAAAATAAAATGTAACTGAATAATTAATTCGTTTGTCAATAATTGCAATAGTCGTGCATAATTAAGTTTTTGCTACCAGTAGAATTCCAATAAGATAAGTACTTAATTAATTTTTTCTGAAGGTTTTCTGATTTGAGATAGGCAATAAAAAGGTTGTTTATTACATGACAGCTGAAAATTCATGAAGATCAGTCAATGTTAACAAATGCAGCCTTGGCCAATGATTAGTCGCTGAATACCAGTTTCCTTATCAACATGTTTATTAAATAATAGTGCCAATATTTGGATTTGTTACCGACCTAATAAATGATAATTTTTTGGTGAAATTCGTTAGGTTATCTAGTCATAACTAGTAGTTACTACCGAGAGTAATTACCGAGAGTAGTTACCCGGCCTTTCCCGAGTATCAACACCACTTTTAAAAAGATTACCCAAGTTTTTATGTTATTCAATTTTTTTTTATTGCGCCTTGTCTTCCATAGGCGTCCTCGATTTTTTCTTTCATCCACTCCTGTTTGTTGACCCTCCTTTTGCCGCCGAGGTGCTTAACATGTCAAAGAATCCCTACTTAATAATTGTCAGTACTTACTTACGTAAATCTCTCTTGCATTCTTATCGGATTTCCTTATTTGGAATTCTAAAAAACATGCTTTCGTCACAAATACGTCTATGGGATTACCTTTCTTCAGCGTTTAGTACTTGACGGCCTCCGCAGTCGAGTGGTAAGACGCTTGACTACCAATCCAGAGGTCGCGGGTTCAATCCCGGCGTGCGCAAATAAATTTTATTTAATTACTTTGTGCCATAACACATTTAATTTCCTGCTTTGGCAGTGTTTGGTGACCAGGTCTGAACAGCCAGGTACTTCCCAACCTTCCTCTTCCCCATCTCCTCCCTTTTTCCATTACATTCAGCCTCCCAACATACCTCAATTGGGGAGGCCATCGTCCCACTGGCTCTAGACGGTTGGGAGCAGTTAGAGCTTTTATACGGTATTAACCATAGAATAAAAAAAAAATACGAAAAGTGTGTACTAACGAGAAAAAGCGTCGATTATGCATTTCGCATATTATGCAAATATTCAAATTAATATAATACGAAGTCCAGAAATCAAAAATGCTAAAAATATGTTTTACTTCTTATGTTGTAGGTATCAATTATTTGCAATATATATTGTATGTATTATTATGCGATGTTTAGTTATCAGTGGTTATCACGCTTTAGAGATGAATAAGTTACTGGCATGTGTTTGTTTAAGTGGCAAAAACTCATATTGCAAAACTTCTAAGGGTAATCATTATTTATTGAAAGATGAAGCATTTTTTTTTTAAATGTGCGTTGCATAAACAATTTGACCTGTTACGTGATTACTTTGTTGTATTAACCAGTAAAGTTCCCGCTAATAATCTGATCACTCATGAGTGTAATATTAAAAACTAAGAGTTCGTATAAATGTAACTTTATGAAATATATATATATTTTATGATTTATAACTATTTCTACGTCGATTTTTAAACTTTCGTTTTCAAACTATTTCTACGACGGCCTCCATAGTCGAATGGTAAGACGATCGACTACGAATCCAAAGGTCGCGGGCTCAAACCCGGCGTGCGCCCATAACTTTTATTTCATTAATATGTGTCATAACATATTTAATTAAATAAAAGAATACTTTATTTTAAAACCACAGAATTTATTATAATGAAGGCCAACCGGTTTCGCTTGGATCAAGCTTCGTCAGGGCACATATAATAACTGGCCAAATATTGGCAGTTATTATATGTGCCCTGACGAAGCTTGATCCAAGCGAAACCGGTTGGCCTTCATCATAATAAATTCTGTGGTTTTAAAACAAAGTATTCTTTTATTTAATATAATGTCCAACCACCATGTATGATTGCTTCTTACGAAAAAAAAAAAAAAAAAAACGAAACGTTGCTTAAAATAGCTTTAGCCGTGTTTGGTGACCAGATCTGAGTATCCAGGTACTTATATATTTACCAGCAACGGGGCGCACCTAACAGCCTAGAAGAGGAAGGGGTTTCTAGCGGGGATGGAGGAATTTGCCCGCTGACACTCCGGTTTACCCTTCGTGACGGAAAACACCTCTTGTTTTGTGATTACTTACGACAGCGTATTTAAATTCGTAAATAAACATGATCTACATAACCTTAAAGACTATCATTCGGCAATTGACTAGTGAATTTATTTATTAAAGTTCCTTAGTTCTACCATACTTAATTTTTAATATTTCCATATAGGATGCCCTGAGGGGAAAAATATCCCTCATGACTTATGGCATATTTGTACACGTTAGGATAGGTATAACTCATCGTATTACATAGTGTAGTGCATATGTATTTGATTTTCTTTCGTTTCTAACATTATATGTTGTTAGGTGACTGCATGGTCGAGTGGTAAGACGCTCGACTACGAATCCAGAGGGTCGCGAGTTCAAACCCGGCGTGTGCAAATAAATGATATTTAATTAATATGTGTCATCACACATTTGATTCATATAAAATAATGTGTGGTATGTTTGCGGCACGCTCAAGAGTGGTAAATACTTATATTATCGCCCTGGTGAAAGACTACCATTTAGAATCGAAACGTTACTTGAAATGGATTTAGCCGTGTTTCGTTACCAGATCTTAATAGCCAGATACTTCCCAATCTTCCTCTTCTATATTACCTTCTCCTCCCCACTACCTTCAGCGTCTTAAAATGCCGTTGTCTCTAGAAGGCTAGAAGCGTTTGGACTCTTTTGCTGTATTCACTATATTGCTGTATAACCGTGTTATTGAGTTCGTATATGTAACAAAATATAATAACAAATACGCACAACAAACACTGGAGTATAACTTGCCTAAAACATTCAACATATTACTTACAACAACAAAAAAAAATTGTTAACAAGATTCAGATATACTGAAAAAATGGCACTTAAGTACGAATACTTTATATTAGGCGCTTATACTCAGAGCAATAATATACAAGAGAGAGCGCTGCTGTAGTCAGTTTTTATGAGGTTTTCCGGACTCGGCTAGACCTGGGCGTGGCTAAGACTATGACTAGGTTATTTACATATCCATTCATAACATATGTCGACATAATGTTTATGTTTATTCGTAAAATCACCTTTTCACAGTATTGTTATGAACAAAAATATAGCGTATAACCTAATAAACCGTAGAGTTATGTTGATTTATTTCGCGTATCAAAACGTGTGGGCGGAGTCAACAGAGACGCGGGACACGAAAAACATTCTAACAATATTTTAAAGCGGTGTGATAATTTGGGAAATTTTGTTGTCTCTTTCTTTCTCATGGTGTACGACGTAAAAACCCGGAGAAAGTGATTTATCCCAAACTTGTATAGGTCGGGTAAAAAGAATCAGCTCTCTCTCTCCATATATTGTTACTTTAAGGCTCTGAGTTTTTAATTAATAAGATAATCTGTATTTCCATTGTACTGTATTTATTTAGTATTTCCATTGATCAGAAATCCTGTTGCCAAACTACGCAATCATAGTTTGACAGGATGATGATTTTTGAAATAAAAAAAAAACAAAAAATTTAACATATTTATAAATCTTTCAGGCTTTCCATCAGAGCTTTTTTACCGAGGCAGCGCCATGTGGGAGACCCTCTACGGCATGATCTGCGCCTACCCCATCGTCTCCTTTGTGTTCGTGCCCATCTACTACTCCCTCGGCATCACCTCAGTCTACCAATACCTGGACCTGCGGTTCAAGTCCCGCGCCGTGCGCTGCCTGGCGTCGGCCACCTACATCTGGCGGCAAGTGCTGAATCTGGGCGTCACCATCTTCACCCCCTGCGTGGCGCTGAACACCGTCATAGGCCTCCCGTACTGGGCCTCCATTTTGGGCATCACACTTATCAGCATTCTTTTCACGATCTTTGTAAGCATTCAACAACTCTTTCGTTCAACGGTTACACATCCCAGCCGACTGAATTGTGTTTATGTTAAGGTGATCATTATAAGGTATTTGGACAAAGGCATAGTTACTGGAACCTCTATACCAGTGGTACCCAACCTTTTTGTCGTCGCGGACCGGTCAGCGTTTAATAATTTCACCGCGGCCCACTGAGGACCCCGACCCCCCCCAATGGGGTCACATTGGGGGGGGTCGCATTGGGGGGGGGTCACATTAGGGGGGTCACATTGGGGGGGTCACATTGGGTGAGGGGGTCACATTGAATGTAGATTTAAAAAAAAATTATTATTCAATAAGGAAATATTATTTTACAGAGAAATACAAAAATTAAAAATAAACAGTAAAAAAAAATGTATTAAAAATAAACAAGATATATAATTGACGATTTTTTCAAAAAAATATTTTGATTTTTAAGCAGGCGGCGCGGCCCATTACCATTTTGTCCACTGCCTGGTACCGGACCGCGGCCCATGGGTTGGGGACCACTACTCTATACTCACCGCAATTTATTATTTATAACACATTGATAAAAAATATAGTCATTGATTGTTTTTGCATTTGTTCTGTAAAAGCACTGCCTAGACACTAACAGAGATACTGACACAAACGAACCACTTGTATGCATACATATTTTGTGTAGTCTAATATTAATTCTAGAATACATAAATATTTTTACCCAACCTATACAAATTTGCGATAAATCACTTTCTCCGGGTTTTTACGTCGTACACCATGAGAGCAATATTTTCATATTATTCAATCCAATATAATTCATATTTGTAAACAAGTACTGCAGGGTAGGCAGTGCTTATGTGCCTATATGGGCTGAACGCCTCTGTTTTTAGCATACTCGGATAGATTTTCCATAAATCACTCGAAGCGATAGTGTGTTCATATTTACAAGACATGATTGATAATAATTACCTTAACCGGCCTGAAACTCGAATTCGCTGTCGGCAATCAATTGATGTTGGTTGTAATTCAAAGTACAAACACATTTTGATGTATCAACATTGTAGCTGTGAAATTCTTTATTTATTTATTTTAACAGTGAAAAAACTTGACCATGGCAGCCATGTTAAATAGTTAAAACTAATGTCAATATTACGGAAAAAAATGTTTTTGAAAGTCATGTTCATTTATCTTTATTTTACCGAAAGTCATGTTCATTTATTTTTAAACTAACGGAATATTGTCCAATAATTTAAAAAAAACACATAACACGAAATGGGAAAAAGAGCAATAGAGAAAGAATAGCTCATACATAATATTATAATGAAGCAATGACAAAAATAGGACAAAATCCACATTAAAAAGAACATTCAAGTCAAATTTGACCGAAAGTCATGTTCATTTATCTCTATTTTACCGAAAATCGTGTTTACCTATTTTTATTTTACCGAAAGTCGTGTTCGTTTATCTCTATTTTACCGAAAATCGTGTTAAATTATTTTTATTTTACCGAAAGTCATGTTCATTTATCTCTATTTTACCGAAAAACGTGTTTACTTATTTTTATTTTACCGAAAGTCATGTTCGTTTATCTCTATTTTACCGAAAATCGTTTTTACTTATTTTTATTTTACCGAAAGTCGTGTTCATTTATCTTTTCTTTTTTGAATATCATGTTCATTTGTGTTTATTTAAAATAGCTTAGGAAAAAAAATATATGGACAGTATCACTGACAGTATTGAAACATTTTTTTAATCGAAGAGTTCGATTCTAAAACAGTGTAACAATCAAATGATGCTTTGAATTAATCGATCAGAAACTGGATGACCAGTCCGAAGATGCCCGTCAAGTCTTAAATAAAAAATAGTGGAATAAAGTTTAAAAATATGGGTATAATTGAAGTCATCATTCAAATATAATTCAATTGATTTGACTCGTTAGATTCTAATTGAACCATTTGTCAACTGAATCATGAGATGATAAAAATTTTAAATACTTTCGATACGATAAATCATAGTTCTTCGATTCTTTAAGAAAATGTTAGCTTCATGTGTTTAGAAAGATGTTTTTTATCGAATCGAAATGGTCGACAGACTTAACTTTGCAGTCGGGGGCGTCACCATTTCGAACTTATGAAAAAAATGCTTTTTTTCTAGAGAGACAAACATTCCTGGGTTACAAATAACCAGATAATATTTGAAAAAATTCTACCAGTTTCTTTGTTAGTTTCTCTTTTGGTCGTCTGAAAAGTTATGCATGTCAAGCTTTAGGTGTCAGATAGTATAACTATATCACAGACATATTATGGGTAGTGAACTTAGAGTATATAGAGTGGTACCTATCCAAGGTAGTGTAGTCAGTTTTTGATGATTTTTGCCGGACTCTGGAACGAACACTGGAGTATAACTTGCCTGAAATATTCAACATATTACTAAACAATTAATAAAAAATAAATTGTTAACAAGGGTCGGATATACTGAAAAAAATGGCACTTAAGTAGGAAAACCTTATATGAGGCGCTTATAGGCGTGACTAGGACTAGGGCTAGGGTATTTATACATCCATTCATAGCACATGTCGACATAATGTTTTTGTTTATTCGTATAACCACTTTTTCACAGTATTGTTTTCAACAAAAATATAGCATGTAACCTAAAAAACCGTTTAGTTGTGTCGAGTTAAGAACATGTGGGCGCAGTCCCCGGAGACGCGAGGGATCAAGATCATCCTTACAGTACATAAAAGCGGTGTGTTATTTTTGTTGTCTCTCTCTCTCTCATGGTGTACGACGTAAAAACCCGGAGAAAGCGATTTATCGCAAGTTTGTATAGGTTGGGTAAAAATAATTAACTCTCTCTCCATACATTGTTTCTCCAAGGTAGTGAACATTTTCAATTCAGTGAAAATATGAAAAAAATATAAATATGGTTAATGTTAGGTAATGTTTAAATATTCACGGAATTTCCAAATCACCTCTCAATAACTCACTTTTTTTTATTTATTTCCAGGGAGGCTTGAAAGCCGCCATCAAAGCCGACGTCATCCAGGGAGTGACCATGATCCTTATTAGTATCGCCATCTTGGTTCAGTGTTGCATTGAGGTGGGAGGCGTAGCTCCGGTGTTCACCATCCCGGCTGAGCGAGACAGGCTAAAGTTCTTTGAGTAGGTTCAGATGATATGTTTTTACAATGGTTAATTTTTCTAACTAAAACCCAGATTGGGGTGCTACAAACGTCATCACCTTAATTTGACGACCATCAAATCGATAATTACGCCATTTTGAGTTTTTAGCATTTGAATGCATTTGATTCAAAGGTCGCGGGTTCGAACCCGGCGTGCGCAAATATATTTTATTTAAATAATATGTGTCATAATTGACATAAAATAAAATATAGTTTATTTGCGGCACGTTCCAGAGTGGTATATACTCTAAGTATCGCCCTAGTGAAAGACCATCATTCAGAATTCAAACGTTGCTTGAAATGGTGTTTGGTGACCAGATCTGAATAGCCAGGTACTTCCCAACGTTCCCCTTACTCATCTCATTCCTCTCCCCACTACCTTCAGCCTCACAACATACCTCTATTGGGAATGCCATGGTCTTACTGGCTCTAGACGGTTGGGAACAGTTGAAACTCTTGTGCGGTATTCACGTAAAAAAATAAAAAGATTAAAAAACCGTTAAACGTTGTTTCGCGGCCCGTTTTAGCTTTTGATCAAATCGTGATCGACTGACAAGTATAACAGCATAACCGCTTTGCTTGACAGCTGATCACAATTTGATGAAAAGTTGAAAAGGGCCGAGAATATTGGAGTTAAATGGAGACGGTTTAAATGTAAAAAAATCGAAATAGTGCGTAACACTCCTATTCCGAAGGGGGGTCTAATGTCACCCCAACGAGAGTTTAATGCAATATCTTAGATGAAGATTACTGAAATATAATGAACACATTTATTATTATGTATTACCAAAAAAAAAATACCGAAGTGTATGTTATAAAAATGCTTTAATACGTTAAATCAAATGAACGTAGTTATGAAGAAAGCATCCAACCGCAAAAAGATGAAACCCAGGAAAAGGAGTTTGAAAATATGACGATACAAAAGCATTAATATGCCGCATTTGTAAAATTTATATCAGTGTTTTTTCTTTATGCATAATATTATGAATAAGTAATTTATAATCCAACAATGTAATTGTTAAAAAAAACAAATATTTCCTATGTTTTCTTACAATGTTTTAAAACTTTAATTTAAGTCAAATATCTGTAATGTGCGTTAGTAAAAAAATGAATTACCAAAAATCTATTGCGTTTAGAGCTTGGATGTTTTCAGCAGACAGAAATCTCAAATTTATCAATAGGAAAACATGTTAAACTCAATTTTGGAAAATTGTGGGTTGAACGCTTTCTGTATAACTACGTCTCAATGGGTCACCTATATCACCCCCCTTTGAATCGTACATTTGATTTTTAATTACAACCTTAAGAGAGACCTGTTCGCCTACACAAAAGGCTTCCATATCTACTGATCTAGCGCTGTTAGTTCAGTTTCTTATATCTAAGGGTGCACTGTTAGCTTTTTCACTGTCTAGCCATCTAAGTTCAGGGCTCCTAACATTCCTTCATCCTGTAGGTTTAAGGCTAAAAGCCTCCATGGTGGTCGACATTCTTTCATCCTTGTTTTGTTTCCTACCTTGTAGAGCCGTTCTAATTTATAAATCTCATTATTTATTAGGGATTTTACATTAAAAGTTTACAGTTGACAGTGAGAAAATGAGAATTATATGCACAAACAAAATAAGGAATAGTTGTAGAGTAGTAAAAAATAGTGTTTAAATACATAAAAATATTATTGATTAAAGATGTATGATTCTATAGCTTTCTTGTATCTTGTATCTACATTGTTAAATACATCAGCCACCTCTGTGTATGTATTACTAACTAGATGCAATCTAGATACAAGCGAGTATCTAAAAAACTCAGTCCTGATGTTATTGTTACAACTAAATAAAATTATTAACGGCCCTTCAAACAATGTAATGGGATCTTGCAATCACGTTCAAATAATAAATGCATTTGTCATTTCAGTTTTAAATGGGACCTGACAGTGCGAGTGGACACCATGTCAGCCTGGCTGGGACAGATGTTCATGTCTCTCTCCTTGTACGGCTGCCAGCAGAACTTTGTGCAGAGATACTGCAGCATGAAGTCACAGAAGAGAGTTAAAAAGTAAGCATGCTGTGCTTACTTATTAGTTTCAAATAGAACCTGACAAAGCGAGTGGACAGCACGTCAAACACAGTTTTTTGATTAGTCATCAACCAATATTCACACTCTACTTTCAAAATCATTTATTGAAACTACAATGAAAATATACCAAAAAATGATTATTCTATTATTCTATAGTTCATCTGACCCAAAGCCTGGTTCAATATATTTTGGATCATTTGAAATGTCAAGTTGGCATTTTTTACATCAATATTTTGTGCTTATACTTGAATTAAATATTAACACCAGAGACATCTAGCGTCGGAAACCAAAAGCTTTTCTCAGTTAAAACTAATAAAACTGAATTTCATTATTCAAATATTTTGACAGCAGTCTAACTTAATTTTTTCATCTTGAATTGTTGACTCATTGCTGAGGATCGTGAACCCTACTCCAATTGCCCTGATGAACCAGACTTCTAAACTCCTCACAGTTTTGCACTGAACGGAGAGCCACAGACACCGACCTTCCGTACGCTTGTGTTACTTGATCATTCCAACGCATATTCCTCTGCTCCTCTTGCCTTCGACTTTGACGGTGACCATGAGCTTCTCCAGATTTGGGTTTTTAGTCTGACGAGTAATGTGTGTAAAGTATTTTAGGACATGTTGTAAGCAGAGAGTTGATAGCCTATTTAGGATGCTTTGCTATTCTAGAATAGATAGATTAGTGCGCCTGGCTGTCCATAGAATTCTGAGCATTTTTTTCCAGCACCACACTTTGTGGGCGTCAATCAGTTTCCATTCACCGATTCTTATTAAAACTAGCTGTATTTTAATAACCATTTTACAATCTGACAAACTATTCCATAATCCTTGTTAAAACATTATGTATTTTATTTCCAGCACCCTGACGCTCATAATCCCCGTCATAACAGTCCTGTTCAGCCTCTCGTGGGTGTGTGGGATGGGGATATTTGCCACCTACGCCGACTGCGACCCCCTCACCAGCGGCTATACCAAGAAAATGGATGAGATTATGCCGTTTTTTGTGGAAGATAAGTTCACTTACCTCCCCGGTCTGATGGGGCTGTTTTTGGGCAGTTTGTTCAATGGAGCTTTGAGGTAATTATCATTTTTACATTCAATAAGTTACACAAATTGAGAGCCATGATAGCAAACACAGTGTTCTATACAAAAATTGTGCTTTGGCAAATTTAAGAAAAAATCTTTGAAAGAAACTAAGAACTTTAGATATTAATCGTTAGTTAATTGATTCTTATTTATCATTACAGTCTCTCAGTATCCAATCTTAACTCCTTGGCCACCGTAACGTACGAAGACTTCCTCTCCCAGTCTCCAGCCTTTAGCAACCTGAAGGACCGTCATCAGCTGGTGATGATAAAGATAGTCGGTGCTATCTACGGCGTCATTATCATGGGGGTCAGCTTCGGAGTGGGTCTCCTGTCAGGGGTCATCGAGAGCAGTATGATGATGACTTCTGCCACTTCTGGACCTTTGTTAGGAGTGTTCTTGCTGGCTATGCTGGTTCCTTGTGCAAACAAAAAGGTAAATAAAGATATTAAAGATTAAGGCACTGTAGAATTAAAATAAATTCTTACGATGTTTTCTCATGCTTCATTTACTCTATATGTAAATAAATAATTTATTTATTATCTGCAAAATAGGGTTGTTACTATACCTTAGAGCATTTTCTCACCCAATTAACTTGGGTATTCCTGTGTTAGTCATCATGAATTTAATAGTCAAAGTATAATTAATTAATTAATTTAGACACATTGTGTTTTGCAATGTAAAAAATACACATGATTTGCATACGAATTTTTAAAATCCAATTAAAAATATATGCCGACTCTAATTTAAATGGATGGATGGTAAAACAGATAAAAACAAATATAAAACTTACAAATTGTTTCCATATAATGTTGCAATATTTCTTTTTGGAAATAAAGTAGTTTGTTTTGTGAAAATTATTATATCCAATTCTCTGGTCATGGAGTAAAACACACATACAATATGTGCTCATATTTTTTTTAAATCTCGAAAAATTATATGATTGTAAAATTACACGTTTTAGTGGTAAAAATGATTATTTAAAAAAAAAAAAAAAAACGGTTAAATTTGTAAAGGTTGATTTTTGATTTTATTTGTATGAAATTATTACGGTGAGAATCATTATAAAACCTGTTTATTCTAGCAGCGTTTTGTAGATTTAAAAGCCTAAACTAAAAAGATAAATTTCCAGAAACATCACCTCGTAGAACAAATAAATTTACTATCTTCAACTTCATATGTATCGACAATTGTAATCTTTTATTTCCAGGGAGCCATTGTAGGCATGATACTCTCCCATATCGTTGCCGTGTGGGTGACAGTTGGCCACTTGATGTACGACACTAAGAGCGTGAACATGTTGCCCCTTTCCACCGAGGGCTGCACCAACGAGACCTTCTCCCCGCACATCATGAAGCCCGGCCAGCAGTGGCCCCTGCCCTCTCTGCCTCTGGAGGTGAACCTGAACACAACACACTTCCTGGAACATTTCAATCACTTAAATGTGACGGCAGAACCTGCAGTGGACACGTAAGTTTCATACGGTCACGTAAATTCACTTCATGTATTTTAAACCTTCAGGGATACTCAGTAACGTAGCGGGATTTGGAATCACAGAGGACCATCTATGTTAGTTTTGGATATATGATGTAATCCTAAGCCCCCAATAATATGGTGACATACAGAGACATCACCATTCGACGACCTCCAATTGTAGAACGCCTTCTGGCTCTTAGTTCAAAGTTTGCAGATCCCAAACCCCTCGAAAATAAATAAATAATAGATATGTGTTTATTAATGTATATTTTCACCTCACTCCAAAGATTCCAAAGTGGTGAAAGATAACCATTTAAAATAAAAACATTGCTTGAAATGGCCTTAAACACGTCAAGTAACTAAACCTGCTAAGCAATGTATTATTCAACCTCACCCTTCCCCATCTTCCCTAATATCACAAAAACTTCCTTAGCAACCACTCTAAGAAACATTGGCTTGTAAAAGAGTATTTTTTTTTTATTATTCTTTATTCTTATTAAGAAATATAAAAAATAAGGGTTCAGTCCAAGTCTGTCTCGCTAGGATAGACCTGTGTTGAGACAGACGAAATGTGTACTTCAACATTTAATTGCAGGGATAGACAGACAGAATGCTACCCAACTCTATCCTGGCACACACTCTAAGCTTTATACAAGTGCCTATTCTTCTTATAGTAAAGTTCTTCTGTTTGACTCAAGTATTTGACAATCCTGATTGTACTTTGCTTTTTTGGGACTTTTCCAGCTAGTTTTCTCATATATTTCTAACAATTCAATATGTTTTTCCTTTCAGAAATCCCCTCAAGCCCATCTACATGATGACTTACATGTACTATGCTCTCCTAGGGACATTCATCACTGTATTCTTTGGCATCGTAGTCAGTCTAATCTGGCCTGCTACTGAGGATGAAATCTATGATGAAAATCTTCTCCATCCCTTCATCCTGAGGATGAGCAGAAAATTCCCTGGCCCGCCCAGGAAATACTTGACGAGAGAAATCAACCTTTCCACGACCCTGACAAAAGAAACTGGGCAAAAAGACGTGAAAGAACTCGACAACCCAGCGTTTGAAATGCACGACACATTAGACAAGCACAAAGTTGAAGTTGAAATATCAAAGCATAACGGAGATATTTCTACGAGAAACGCAGATTCTGGAAAACATGATGAAATACAGTCCGTCAGTCGCCATTTTGAAAACTACGATAAGAAAACAACGGCCGTCAAAAGAAATACTTCAAAAGTCCCGCACTTACAAACTTTCAGAAATTTGACAGATGAAGAAATCAATTCAGGACAAGTGACTAAGTTTTGATTTTATTAGGATGACAAGTAAACCTTCTACTTTGAATCTCGAACAAATTATTAATTCCTTAAAGGTTAAGTGACATTTTTACCTGATTCTTTGAAGATAAAGTGAATTTTTCATTATTTTCTATGACGAACTAGTGACATTGCTGTTACATTATTTGATGAATAAGTAACATTGTTGTTAGGATTTTTAACGAATAATTGACAATGTTGAAAGATTTTTGATAAATAAGCGATATTGTTATTAAATTCCTTGAAGAATATGTTACAATGAAATTGTTATTAAGTATGACATATATGAGTGATTTGCATTATGCAAAAAAGTGTACTTAAGTTATCAGGAGAAGCAATTTCTATATTTTTAAACAAAATTTACTGATTTCTTACGATGCGAATGCTTGAGCAGGATTTGATGATATTATAATGGTAGATATTTTAATAATACTTTTGAAAGCCTTGATACTGTTAGAAACAATTGTTATTTTGTAAAAATCTCAGTATAAATGCCGTAAATTTCCTAATACATAGTTGCCTTTAAATGATTATACTACCTGCCAGATGTATATGAAATATTATCATTCCAATAGTATAATGATATTAATAATAATAACTTATCTAGTGTTTGTAGGTTTGATAGAAGAAAGCTATTATTTATGATTTAATTTAATACAAAACAATACTAATTATAACTTCACATGACATTGAAAAATGGTTTAAGTAAATGAGGTAAAAAAATAATATTTTTAAGCATGACATGTTTTTGTATCACTCAGCTGTTTTTGTTTTCACGTGGCGTTGGTAGATCTTTAGCCCCTCATGTGTAAAGGCTATGGTGGTATCTTTTTAATTTTGGTTCACTGTTAGTGAGCTATATGACAAGTGTAAAAATTAGTATAATAGTAGTTGAACTTTGATGCTGTGGGATTATCAAAAAAATGGCCATTTTTCATATTGGTGCTGTTAATCGTTATTTCACATTGTCTGGGTATTAACATATTATAGAAAATGGGTGCACTACTTTTGCAATAAATACAGAGAAATGAAATAGTATTGCAACAACGTCTGTCTATAAAAGTATTGATACGTCGCCGGAAGAAGTAAAAGCATACTATTTATTTGTTTACGTGTGTCTGAGTTTCGACATTTAATGTCAAAAAAAACGGGAGTATATACCACGTTTTATGCTCACACCGTGAAACTTTGAGGGGTAAAAAATCATAGTCACATTAATCTGGATTCAAACAAAGCAACATATTTAAAATGCTGGTTCTTTAAGGAAACATCAAAGTCTTGTTTAAACAAACTCTTTATTAATCTAACCCAAATAAAGTTATTATACGTTGTTATTTGAGCCCTAAGAAGAAAGTTGAAAACATTTTACTTTGATTTTAACAATTTTTTACTCCTGAAAATTTTCTGATGGGATCAAGAAACAAATAGTAAAATAGTATTTCTGCAAACTGCCACTGATAAATGCAAACCAATGTGCCTCATATTTAGACCATGTTAGATTTTGCAGAGGATGCGACGGATGCTTATTAATATGTAATAATATATTTCAAGTACCCGAAGAAGTACTTTGCCAATAATTTGCACGATTCTCATAAACTTATGAAATAAGCCTAACAAACTAGCAGATAAACTAAATAATTTTAATAGTGCCTTTGAATAGACGAAAGTAGACGCTACTTAAACTAAAACTAAAAACTCTGTTGATTATAAAGCCTATGGTCAGGTACTGTAGGTGGTGATGCCTATTATAGCTACAAATTAATGATAGTGTTATTAACATATTATTATTTATTTTAAGTTTAGCGGAAATATTTGAAGGACTAAAATCATAGTTCCTATCATTTTAACTTGGACATAATAAAACAAATTATATTTTCAGTTTTTTTAAATGTATACCGTGGATTTTTATAGTTCAGGTTAGGTTTTTTAAACTGTCGTCACATTTGATCGATGATTAGCACCATTTTCGTTTTTTGATTTCTGAACGGTCCACGTTAATATCCGAAACTTGGTCCATTTCAGCGCTTGATCAGCCATCGAGCATAGAGATTATACTGTTATACTTGACGGTTGTACAAAAATTAAAATAGGCTGAGATTCGGGGGTTAACGAGGACCGTTGAAATGTGAAAATTTCAAAATGACAAGGGTTTGGATAACCCAATTTAAATTTTGACATTTTAATGTGTCAAAAAATTACATGGTTGATTTTTGGCTAAAACTCACTTGTTTAAAAAGCTTTTGTATGGGCAGATAAATTTCAAATGTAAAATGTGATTTGATACTATCTTGAAAATAAATGACCTCGAAGAAATACCTATTTAAGTTAGTGTGATCATAGCAGTATTTTTTTCATATCAAGGTATTGGTGAAGTGTGAAGAACAATTACTTAATTTATGTCGACAATAATTATTGTTATTTAATAATGCAATGTTATGTGTATCTAGTGAAACTAGAAGCGTGATATTTTGTGCGTGTAGAAAGTATGTGTAATGTTGGTGATTACAAAGTAAGTGCCTATGTATGTATTTAGAATGATTAAATATATTTTCTTTTACATTTTATAAGATAACATATTGTCCTTGTTCTGAAAGAAATCGTTGTTTATTTATAATAATAAAAAAATGTTAATTTTATACAGCGCCCTTTAGTTATTTAATTATCTCTCAAGGGTGCTTTACATTGGATATTACAAATAGCCTTTTAAAAAGAAGTTTATTTTTAAATTACTCTTAAAGTTTTCAAAACCAGTTTCTGATTTCAGACTAATGTTAGATGGCAGGTCATTCAAAGAATTTTAACTCAGAGTATAATATACTCTAACCTTAATCTTTAAATGATAGAGTTCAACCTGTTTTTTGGACACATCAGACTTGGTCGCTTCTGAGTAAGATTGTTCCTCACACAGAGATTAGTCTAGAATGATGGTACACACCACAATAAAAAATTTAAGCCGAATTATTTCTGTGAACCAAAGCCTACTAAATAAGGTTTTCTGGTAGGACAGGGATGATTTTGTTTATAAGAAGCAAAGAAAAGAGAAAGAAAAATAAATTTTATTGTTAACTGACAATAAAAATACGTTTTATGAAAATTGTTTTTTAATTGATCTTTTTTACCCGATTTTTTACAAAAGTTTACCCCTTTCTTATTGCGTGCAAACAGGCAAAGTATTTTTCCACCTGGT
The DNA here is from genome assembly GCA_022651775.1 of Drusus annulatus. Classification (NCBI taxonomy): domain Eukaryota; kingdom Metazoa; phylum Arthropoda; class Insecta; order Trichoptera; family Limnephilidae; genus Drusus; species Drusus annulatus. The sequence continues at coordinate 41,756 of JAGWCC010000344.1, read as the reverse complement.
TGAGTGATATTGTAAATGTCAATAAAGGGTTTTTTTATTGACATTTGGACCGTCACAGCTGTCAGCTAACTGTCAAATGACGTAGTTGAAATCCGAGTTATATTAAAAGAATATCGTCGCTGGAAAGGCAAAAGGGCTCTAACGACACTTTGATAAAAAATAAGTTAAATATGCAGTTTTGATCAGTTCTTTTTTCTGTGTCGAATTTTTTGACTCTCGATTTATTCTGAAGACTTTTGTGGCCCTTCAGTCCTATAAAATATATTGACCTAACCCAACCTGGTACTGAAGACTTATGAATATTATTGTACAACAAAAATAACTTTAAAGTGCTCTGGTGTAAACTTCCCAAAATGTCGCTTCAGCCCTTTTGCCTGTCCGGTGACGATATAGATATAATCAACCAGAAAATATTCACGATCGTATAAATAAATCAAAAAATTGCAGATCTATTTATGATTTCTCAGTAGAAAAATCTTTTTATATTGATTATTCCAAGCCGACTAAAATTTTCAAAAGGCCATTGTACAAAATTTTGAAAACGTAGTCGGCTATAAACACTATCACGTAAGATCTATGGTATTATATTTTTTGTCTTTCGAAATGAAAAAACCTTCGGGTAGTTTTATTACCTCCTGGGAGACGGATTACAGAGTGATGAGTCAGATTAAAAAAATAGTGGAATAAAGTTTGAAAAAAGGGTATTATTAAATCATTAAATTGGAGTTCCGCCACAAATTGACAGTTTCAAAATTAAATCTCTTAATAATAATAATAATAATAATAAATAGATAACTTTTATAGCGCCGTTTTTGTGGGAAAATCACCTCAAGGGCGCTTTACAAATTAATTTATCTGACCTATAATTTATCAGTTAAGCTAATAACTAATAACTTACAATTAAGATTTGTTACTAATGGCTGATAACTAATAATTTCAACTAGTGACTTACAATAAGGACTTATAGCTTGTGACTTACTACTGAGTATAACTTATAACTAGTGACTTACATCTAAGATTTCATTATTATTACTTCATTACCTCTTCATAATTACTCCACATTTGCATTACTGTTCAACAATTCTTTTCTTGTGTAACGACATATAATAGAACAGGTTTCAAATTCTCCAAAAAAGAGCAATGAGAATTATACTCAGGCAAAAAAGATATTCAAAAGTAGCTAAAATGTCAGACGAACTGAATTGGCTAACAGTGAAAAAGATGCTAACATTAAAAACGTTAGTATTTACACATACAATAAAAATAGAAATAAAACTTATTACCAAATTACTTATAACGTGGATATTCACAGACATAATACAGGGAAATGCAAAGAAATCAGACTACCAGAAAGTATAAATCCAATAAACAAAAACAGTTTACTCTATAAAGAGATGAATTTTTACAATGCGTTGCCAGAAACTATGAAAATTATACTAAGTAACAAATTAAAAATAGCCTGTAAGAACCATATAAAATACATTAGTATTTTATATCAAGTAGTATACTCGTATATCGTAACATTAGTTGTGACATCGTCTCTAGAAATGGCGCGAAACTCTTAGGTGTTCTTCTAAACGCAGATCTCTCACTCGGTCTTAATAGTCATTATTTTCTGAAACGCTACAATTTTCTTAGAAATAATTGCAGAAAAATATAGATTTTGATTATCAAGTCGTAAAATGCGAAAATGTACCTTACTTTGTTTTAAAATTGGACACCCACTCTATCCTGAGGATGGCCACAACAAGGTTGACATGAAATGTTGACTCAAAATGGAGGAAGCAGAATAACCTCTAACGTTCTGTGCCCTGATAATGAACACTTTTATTTATAGTAACTTATAAATTCCGTATTCTAATAGCGCTGTTAATATGTTATCGAGAGATCGTCGATAACATTTATTAAGTTCTTGTTTTTTGTGTTTTATTTGATGAGTCTTTAGTTTATCTATGAGTGATTTTAACAGATTTCGGCATCTTTCCATTGATGCTTCAAATTATCAAGAATTTTTTTTTTGATTGAAGGATTATTAGACAGAATGATGATTTAAATATACATAATATCTAATAATAATCTATTTTAAAAAAAATCAATTAATCATGTTTTTACCTGCTTTATGTCAGCCTGAATAATTCTCTTTCCGATTCGGCTTTTTTGTTTTTGTTTTATTTTTATAGTGTATACCGCACAAGAGTCCCAACTGCTTCTAACCGGCTAGAGCCAGTGAGACTATGGCGTCCCCAATTGGGGTATGTTGTGAGGCTGAAGGTAGTGGGGAGGGGAAGGAGATGGGGAAGATGAAGGTTAAGAAGTACCTGGCTATTTAGATCTGGTCACCAAACATGGCTAAAAGTCATTTCAAGTAACGTTTCGATTCTGAATGGTGGTCTTTCACCAGGTCGATACTTAGAGTATCTACCACTCTGGAACGTGCCGCAAATATACTTTTTTTTATTATTTAATATGAATTAAATGTGTTATAACACATATTACTTTAATAAAAGTTATTGTCGCACGCCGGGTTTGAACCCGCGACTTTTGGATTCGTAGTGTAGCGTCTTACCACTCGACTATGGAGGCCGTCGGCTTAACACGTTCGCAAGGTAATCCAACCTCTTGTTGAACTGTGAAGTGAGACCACAATATCGTGACGATAATTTTTTTTTGAGACTATTTTTGTACGAAATTTGGGGGAGTGAGTGCGAGCAATATGTTAATTATTCCAATTTAGTATTCATTTTGCTTATTTTATTAATACTCTTTGTTGTTTTCTATTTATTGTTTGCAAAAACCTACAAGGCGTTTTCAATAATCAATATTACAATGAAGCGTAAAGCTTTTATAAGTTAATTTTAATTTTTAAAATAAATAAGGCCTGTATTTTGAAAAATACTTCTGCATTTTGTGCACGATGTTTTGTCGAGATTTTGAGTGTACCGATTGAAGCGATTGCCCTGAATACGGTGGTATCAAAATAGGCTATTTGTAATAAATGTCTATCCGAATGATCACAGATGAATTAAAATCTAAGACAAATCTGAGAGATTACACGTAAAGGTGCTGTTGAACAATGAACCAGATAATCAATAATTGATTATTCAGAAAACGAGTTTATTTGCGAACGAAGCATACTCTGATACAAAGTATACCGCGTGCCAATATCCTGGCTGTTGATTGAATTTAATCAACCGTTTGAGTTTTCTAGATAATTATTATAAAATATTGTATGCTTGTTCAAATATTGGCAACATTAATGATGTCTCGGTAGTTGTTTAATGGTTTGCACACTTTGAGAGAAAGAAAAGCTGATAAAGACATTGAAAGAAATTTTCTATTTATACTTTTGTATCTGATGTTAATAATAAGTACCTAATTTTTTTTTAAAATGTATTTCTTATTATGTTATATTGTATTATATTGTTTGATTTGTGTTAGTTTGATCTCTGTATTCTGTTCTAATTCATGTATTTCTTTAATTTCAAATGTCCCAGAGTGAGTTTTTATAACTCATCGGGATTGCTATATATGTTAGAAAGATATTAATAATAAAGAAAAGGGTGAATTCAGAGAACTTTTGGGTATGTATTTAGGGTGGAATGGGGTAGTCGCTGACAAAAAGTTGTCAAAAAAGTGAGACTAGCAGTCCACAACCCTGATACATGGCAGTGAGGCACGGACCTGGCAGAAGAAGGATGAAAGTACGAGGAGTGCTGTAGAAAAGTATACTGTAAGTACCGCTCAAAAATTAACCTTGAACGAGAAATGAGGGTCGCCATATTCAATTTGAGAAGTTGTGTGGTGAACAACAAACCCATCTATCCGATTAATAATTTTAATTATATCGATCATTAATCGATGTTCAATAAATTGTTTGTGTTTTATTTTTAACCTAACCTACCCACATTAAAGTGCACTTCAACTGCGTGTTGAACCCTAAGAGAATGCATTTGCACCACGACCAGCCGCTGCAACCAATACCGTGGTGGTTTTTTAGTCTCAATATGGATATTACAGAAACAGTTGAAATTAGATATTTTATATTATCCCAAGGAAAATAGTATCCGTTTTTAATTTTTCGCTGTAAAATGAGTAATCGAAAAATGAATTTTTTTCAATAAGGACAAAAATTTTAAAAAATCTGACGTATGTAATAAGGGAGCCGCGGAAAAATCTGATGTTTTCAGGGAGCAAAAAAACCGAAAAAGATTGGGAACCTCTACTATAAATAAAAACTTAATGTTATTTTTAATTATACATTAATCATACTACAGGAGCAGAAAAACAGATTGACTGGCCCAGATATGCCAATTAGGAGCCCAGGAATCTAAAAGTTTTATGTACATTGGCGACATAAGTTTCCTTTCGTATTGGCATAGATAGTAATAAGATAGTACACTAAGAAACGATCTGATAATTATTGATTACAATAGTAAAATCAAACGAACAAAAACGAATCACGACTTGATAAAGGTTTTACACGGCCGTGAATTCTTGATTTGTTTTCATTCGTTTGATTTTTTCTCATTTTTCCACTGTTTATCGTGTTGAATCCGTACAACATCGCTTCTTACGTGGAATTGCACGGAGATTAGGGCGAGAAAGCGGCGATTATTCATATGATAAAATTGAACCAACATTTTTATTATTTTATTACGAATTTCTTTATTAGAAAAGCGCAGAAAAGACTTTGATTTAATTTGCATTTTCAAAATTATTCACTGTATTATTGACTCACTTTCTTTGTTGCAACTCATCCAGTTCAACATTCTTTGGCGTAGACTTAGAAACAATGAATTGCTGTTCCTCAATCATCACTCTACTAATTATGAGTATCATTCTCCACTGTCCAGAATGTCGAGACTTGTCAACTCAAGCCATGGTCTTGTAAGTTTTGGCACCACCCTAAACGATTTTTGTTATTCTCTACGACTCTACCAAAACCTTGTTCAGGCTTTGACTTGAATGTTCTTTCTAATGTATACATTTCTCAATTTTTTGTCATTGCTTCACTAAACTATTATGTTAGTGCTGTTCTTTCTCAGTTGCCTTTTTTCCCATTTCGTGTTATGACGGCCTCCATGGTCGAGTGGTAAGACGCTCGACTACGAATCCAAAGGTCGCGGGTTCAAACCCGGCGTGCGCCAATAACTTTTATTTAATTAATATGTGTCATAACACATTTAATTCATATAAAAATAATAACAAGTATATTTGCGGCACGTTCCAGAATGGTAGATACTCTACGTATCGCCCTGGTGAAAGACCACCATTCAGAATCGAAACGTTGCTTGAAATGGCTTAAGCCGTGTTTGGTGACCAGATCTGAATAGCCAGGTACTTCCCAACCTTCCTCTTCCCAATCTCCTTCCCCTCCCTACTACCTTCAGCCTCACAACATACCCAATTTGGGGATGCCATAGTCTTACTGGCTCTAGACGGTTGGGAGCAGTTGAGACTCTTGTGCGGTATTCATGTAAAAAAAAAAAAAAAGTATTTTTTGTAATTAGACAATGGTCCGTTAATTATTTTTTAAATATATTTTTATACTAACTACCATTTTTTTAATAATGTATTAATGATTTGTGTTAGTTTGATTACTCTGTATTTTGTATTTTGTTGTAACTCATGTAGGCATTTAATTTCCCTTGTCCCAGAGTGAGTTTTTATAACTCATCGGGATTGCTATGTACGGGTATGTTTAATGAAAATATTTAATGAAAAAAAATTAAAAAAAGTGTTTTTTTGTGATTTTATTCTGCACTAGTTTTTAACCGTGAAAAATCACGCGATATAACTTGGCTTGCAATGTACTCTGACCCAATTACCAAAAACTGAAGATCTGACAGTAAAACGACACTCAATAGCTAGGTACCTACTTAATCGTTTGTCTGGATTTGAAAAGATTATTTTTAATGAAATGATTATTTTCATCCACAGGTATAAATTTGAAAAGATCACACTCGCACGCAGGTAAGTACTCGCGAAGGAAATTATTTATACTCAAAAGTAGGAAAGCAGGTGTCTTGGGATGTATATGATTCTGGATTTCCCAAATGATAATTCAGAGGAAGATTGATGAAAAACGCCGCACTTCGAAATTCACGTAACTGGTACGGGTGTAGTTCCACAGAGCACTGACGGTACCCAGATAACCTCCGATTGAAGAGAGAGCAAGAAGCAGAATGATAAGAATACGAGGTCAGACATACCTTCGTGGTCGAGCGGTCAAGATCCGCGACCACAAATCCAGAGATTGCGAGTTCAAATCCCGGCGAGCACAAACACATTTGTTTGAAAAACATGTGTTATTTCACACGTAATTAATATGAAATAGTATACAGTTTATTTGCGACACGTTTCAGAGTTGCATATATTCTCAGTTTCGCCCTGGTGAAACGTCAACATTCAGAATCGAAACATTGCTTGAAATGACTTTAGCCGTGTTGGGTGACCAGGTATGAGTAGTCAGGTACTTCCCAACCTTCCTCTAATTTCTTTCACCTCCCCACTACCTTCAGCCTCACAAAATAACGCGATTAGGGATGCCATAGTTCCACTGGCTCCAGACAGTTAGAAACAGTTGCGACTCTTGTGCGATATTCATAAAAAAAATACATGAAAGTGTGATAAAAGTTGAAGACATAAGCTTAAATATTCTGCGGGTGCTAAAATAATTAGTCATTATAGCCGAAAAGGCAAAAAAGCCCCATTTTGGGAAGATTACACATTTCTTGTACAGCAAAATTCATAAGTCTTCAGTACCTAGTTAGATTTTGAAAAATAAAGTTAACTCAGGTAACTCGATGCTCTCACCGAGTTACCTGAAGCAACAAAAAGCTAAAAAAGTCCTAAACTTGTGTCGCTTAAGTCAAGCCTTCTCCCAAATGGTAAATATTTTTTAGATTACCGAAGGGCCGCAAGAGCATCCGAAGTAGAAAAAAAACCCCACATTTAACTCATTTTTTAAGAAAGGTTTTTTGGTAATAAATTAAGTAGAATGAATTTGTAGATCTGCAAATAAAAGAGTTTTGCTTCGAATTGATACTACAACGACGGAGATAAAAAGCACGTGTTATACACTTTATACGTGTAATTTAAGTTGGAAAGAGGAAAGCAATTATTGTAGATAGAGCTATTATAGATTAAAGAATTCAATCAGAGTAGGATAAATAAACAATCGTGTGATACACATCAAGGTCACAATCAGTGTTTAATATCTAGTGAGTCAAACACTCTAATTAAAAATTATTTGCACCTTGAATTATTATGACTATGACAAAAACGTGAAAGGGGCATGCATTTTTAGTGGCCACAGATAAAAACGCAATTAGCGACGTCATTTTCGTTTTATTTCGGAAAATGTCGATTTAAAGTTTTGATTAAAACGCTGTTGGTTTATAAAGGCAACATCTCGTTGCGATGGAGATTCACACACCTCCGCCACGATGTCGAAGCAATTAACCATCGTGAGAAATAATAATTGGAGAAATTACTTTTCTCGTTACATCGTCGCTGGGCAGGCAGAAGGCCTTAAGCGATACTTGGGTAAAAAAATGAGTTATCATGCATTTTTAATCAGATTTTTTTCTGCGTCGAAAACTCAGACTCCCGTTTGATTCTGAAGAATTTTGCTGCCTTTCAGCGATATAAAATATATTTACCATTTGGGAGAAGGCTCGACTCAAGCGACGCACGCTTGGAATTTTTAAACTTTTTGTCGCTTTAGGTTTTTTCATTTATTTTTATAGTGAATACCGCACAGCAGTCTCAACAGCTCCCAACCGTCTAGAGCCAGTGAGACTATGGCATCCCCAATCGGGGTATGTTGTGAGGCTGAAGGTAACTCATTGAGAGCATTGATTTACCTGAGTTAACTTTTTTTTCCAAATCCAACCAGACACTGAAGACTTATGAATTTTATTGTAAAACAAACAAACAAAAAATGAAGTGCTCTGGTGTAAACTTACCAAAATTGCACTTTCGCCCTTTTGCCTTTCTGGCGACGATATACAGTCAATATACAATAGAACAGTTATATTATTAGCCTATTGTGTATTTTTAACATTTCGTGAACGTGATTATTATCTTTTAGTATTAATATATCTATACTATTACTATATCTGCGTACTTTTATACTGGTTTAGTAGTGTAAAGATTTTTCAGTATTTCGGAATTAGATTTTTAGATATTGGTTATCGTCAAGTAAATATCAATTAAGTTCATGACACAATTTTTTGAGAGACATTTTTAAAGGTATTAATTTATTGATAAAAATATAATATCAAAACATGATTATGAAAAGAAGAAATAAAAATGTAGGTTATCTTTTGAAATTACGACGATTCCTCTGAAAAATAACAAACCACTTAATACTTACCAATATTTTCCCCTTCTTCTACCCCTCACCCAATTCAATTCGTCTTAAAACATTCCCCAATTCCGACATGGTCCCGCTAGCTCTGGAAAGTGAAACCAAGTGTTACAATTGCAAAATCTTACAGTATTAATACGCTAATAGTTTAGACGCGTCTTCTGGTAACACGTTTGAAAACATACGATACACTGGAAAAATTGCTCATACGTTTAAAAGTTTAAATTTTATTCGGATTACGGTCTTTGACGATTCACTCACTATGTCTTTTTTGACGTGTGTGTTGTGACTAAAACACTAACTAGCGTCCTCTGTATAAGATTCAGTTGGAAAACAAACGATATACGGGGAAAATTACTCATACACAGAAAAGTCTGAAATTTTATCCGATTACGCTACTTTACAATTTACTGACTATGTCTCTTTTAACGTATGTCGATACTAAATCAGCAACGTTAAATAGGTTAAAAATCAGAGATGGCGTTACTCTAAAATGTTTTCAAACATTCATTTTATGTGTAATAAATTAAATTCGCTTATTGATTACGATATTAAATGCACTAAATACCGTATTTGTAAATAATTTGCTGCAGCCCACCAAAAAGCCGAAAAGAACTAGTGAATACTAAAATGTTTATACCCTAAACTGTTCACAAAACAGAACACAAATCCATTCACATGCCGTTACAAATTTATTGTTTTTTCCAAATTGGCGAGACTACATCATGTTTTGTGCAAAATTGCGCAGACATCAATCAGTATTCAATTTTCGCTCGGAAAAATACCACAGAGATTAGCACAGCGTGGATAAAGCTAAAAAAATAAATGCCCGATAAACAAAAAATATAACTCATTTAAATTGGATCGCAAAAACCTTAGTTATCACTTGTCATAGAGGCTACGTTTGTTTAATGATTACAAATTAAACGTTAAAAAAATGTATACTGCGTAAAGTTGCTGTTTTTAAGCTCCGTAGGTCATGATGGAAATGACGATGAGAACTGAAAAAGTTTCACTGACCTGGAAATTCTGAACGAAAAAAATTGAGCAAATTTCTTTACATATGAACCTACTGTAAGAATGGTTTTGTTTGGATAAGCTAACAGAATGTTTTCTTTTTAATGATTCATATTAGTTGTGAATAAAAACGTATTTCTCATAACTCGAAGAAAACTAAGTAAATCTGCAGAAAAGGCGTGAACCATCTTTGCTGTTTTCTTATGAATTGTCTTGGATTATGAGAATCGTATAATTAAACCATGAAAGCTTATCAATCCGAAATTAAACCCATTTCAAGATAGTGTGTGATGTAAAGGGTCCGCCAAATAACTTTTTTTTTTGAAAATGCTATAAAAAAAAAACTACTGAATATTTTCTCAAATTTCTTTTTTTATTTATAAGTACAATCCTTCCGGTTAATAATGGAAAATAATTTCATTCAAATGGCTGCCTCGGCTGGTCATGCAGTAGCCTACACGATCGGTCCAATTTTTAAGCACATTATCGATTGTGTGCAGCTGTATTTCACCAATGGCTTCACGAATATTGTCCTTTAAAGCGTCAATTGTCTCTGGCTTGTCGGCGTAACATTTATCTTTGAGGGCACCCCACAAATAATAGTCCAACGGTGTCAAATCGCAGCTCCGAGGTGGTTAAACGACATCAGCTCTGCGGCTGATAATGCGATCTTCAAAAACAGGGCGCAAAACATCGAGTGTAGCTTCGGCTGTGTGGCACGTAGCGCCGTCCTGTTGAAACCAAATGTTGCCAATATCTCTCCTCTTCAATTTTTGTGAACAAAAATTCGTTCAACATGGCCCGATAACGATCGCCATTGACTGTAACGGCCACTCCTTGCTCATTTTCAAAGAAAAATGGCCCAATTATGCCTCTGGACCAAAATCCGCACCAAACAGTGACTCGTTTTGGGTGTACCGGCTTTTCAATGTATGCGTGCGGGTTTTCTGTGCCCCAAATACGACAATTTTGCTTGTTTACATACCCGCCAAGATCAAAATGAGCTTCATCCGAAAAGATGATTTTTTGGCAAAATCGGCATCTTCTGTAAGTCGATCGCAGGCCCACTCAGCGAAGCGAAAACGCATTGGATGGTCAGTTGGCTTCAACTCCTGAACCAATTGGACTTTTGTATGGCGTCATACCAAGGTCTTTATGCAAAATTCGTCTCAATGATGTCTCCGAAATGTTCAATTGTTGAGAACGACGGTGAATTGATGTTGATGGCGCTTCACGCACACTTTCTGCCACAGCATCGATATTCTCGGGTGTACGCACTGTTTTTGGCTTTTCACGCTTTGGTTTATCGATGAGGATGCCAGTTTCTTTCACTTTTTTCACAAGATAACGAACATACGGAGCTGACGGTGCTTCTTCTTCCAAAACCGTACGCAATTTTTCGCACATTCTGCAACATTACCATGATTTTCAAAGTAATGTCGCAATATTTCCCAGCGTTGTTCAAGCGTATACACAACCATATTCGCTCAGCGGAAGGATAAAACTAATTATCTGTCAAATCAGACATGAGCTAAGTGTTACCATTCACGAAATAAGCACTAGTTGAAAAAAAAAAAGTTATTTGGCGGACCCTATATTAGTGCCAATGCTCTTATCAATTATCTCACGCTGCATGATACAGGTATAGTAAATATATTGTACAGTGTAACATGACATGATTTACAGCGCCTTTGAGGTGATTTTTCACAAAAACGGCGCTATACAAATTATTCAAATATTATTATTATACAAAAAGAAATATAAGAGGCAATTAAAGAATTAATCTGTATATCTAAAAACAATCGAAATATTAGCTATTGTACCCAGCGTAAATACGTTTTCTATAAATTTCCGTTTTTAAATTTCTAATTTATAATCACTGAATGCCTTAAAATGAACATCTTAACGTTTTCCGGCTACCTCAGAGAGTCGGTTAAGCTGAAGTGTTTTTCGTACCTTAGGTATTTAGCGAAAACAAATAAGTAATTTAAAACAATTTGTATTATTATAGCAGAGCTACATTTTTGATGTTTTTTTTCTAATCAGGAGCGCTGATCTTCTAATATATATAGCTGGAAAAAAGCGATATATAAGCTGGAAAAAAGCGAAACCTGGTTGGCGGTTAACTCAAATAAAGTGGTGTTTTACCAAGTTTATTGTTTTATTTAATATATACTTATAGTTTTTTTTTCGCAATACTTTATTTTGTATTTTCGTTGAAAGTAATTACTTTGTGGTTTGTCATATTTAATGAAATGAAAAGATAACTTTGTAAAAAACCATAGATTTTATTCATTTTTTTTATGACCGACCAGTTTTGCTTACCCAAGCGTCATAAGGGTACAAAATTTATCTGAGTTTAATTAAATTTATTGACACTTAATTAAAATCTGTGCTTTTATACAATGTTATTTTTTAAATTCACTACTTTAATTTTATATTTTTTTTTATAGAGAACACCGCACAGCAGTCACAACTGCTCCTAACCGTCTAGAGCCAGTGAAACTATGGCATCCTTATTGGGGAATGTTGTGAGACTGAAGGTATTAGGGAGGGAAGCAGATAGGAAGAGGAAGGTTGGGAAGTACCTGGATATTCAGATCTGGTCACCAAACACGGCTTAAACCCTATCAGACAACGTTTCGATTCTGAATGGCGGTCTTTCACCAGGGTGATACCTAGAGTATCTATCACTCTGGAACGTGCCGAAAATAAACCATATATTTTTTATGACACATATGTTATTAATGAAATAAAACTTGTTTCCGCACGCTGGGTTTGAACCCGTAACCTTTAGATTCGTGGTCGAGCGTCTTACCACTCGACCACGGAGGCCGTCTTATAAGAATTTGACGGCTAGGATATAAGGATGTTAATTAAATTCTGTCTGTCCTTTGTTTAATTTAATTTAGTTTTTGAAAGTGATTACCAGATAAGAGTCCCAACTGTTCCCAACCGTCTAGAGCCAGTGAGACTATAGCATCCCTAATCGGAGTACGTTGTGAAGTTGAGGTAGTGGGAAGGGTAAGGAGATTGGGAAGAGGAAGATTGGGAAGTCAATTTAAAAGTTTGACATATGCCAGTTCGATGTATCAAGTATAAGATGGTTTAAGAAGTAAGACATGCGAACCAAGAAGTAATTGACTCAAAAGCACAGAAAGAAACATGACAATCTTGAATGAGAGTTTCAGACATCTTTGCATCACGAGGACAGTCTATAGATGGGTTCGTATCTACTCTGATGACGGAGGCTATGCGTATTAGAATATGTATCACGATAGAAAAAAATCCGGAAAGTCAATAGACATATTGAATCTTGACCTCGTTTACTAGATCCCTGGGAAACATTGATGACGACCTGACGTTTTGTTTAGAACCTACCACGTAGTTTAAAAAAAAAAACGAAAGTAATTGTTCCAGCCGCTCGAATATGTAAATAAACCATTCGAGATAAATGTGTTATTTAAATTAGTTAACGTATTTCCACTCGTGGTGAGTCAGTTATTTTTGACAGCAGCTTATGACAAAAATATCATATCACAAACAGGGTGTCCGATAAATTATTTTTTATGTTTATATATTTTTACTATAGACGCCTCTATGCGCTTTTAAATAATTGTGCAATAGGTCATATGAAATACTAGTGACAAAGAAATAACATTAAGTAAATAGTTAGCACTAACGTTGTGACCGCTTTGAAAGAACTGCTTCTTTTGGCAACAGTTCCTACTTCATTAATTGTTCATTGAACAAATACTTCAATTGAAGTCGGTAGTTCATTTTAGCCTTCATTCATTTCAATAACTTCATTTCATTGAACAAATATTTCAATTGAAGGTGGTAGTTCATTTTAGCCTTCATTAATTTCATTTCATTGAACAAATCTTCAATCGAAGTTGGTAGTTCATTTTAGCTTTCATTCATTTGATTGACTCCATTTAATTAAAAAAATACTTCAATTGTAGTCGATAGTTATATTTTAGCTTTCATTCATATCATTGAAAGAAGTACTTCATTTTGCAGCAGTACAGTTGCGAAGGCACTAAAAACGAAAGAAGCAGTTCCAGTTTTTTTCGTTTTTAAATCTCCACTGACTAGCACGTGCTTTTCCGGCGAGAAACCGGTTCCAAAAAGAACTGAATAAATAAGCGGATAAATTCAAATCTCTTTTTCGCGAGTTCGACTTCAATTGAAGCGTTCACTTCGGAGGGTTCATTTTAAAGAACTAACAATTCGTGAAGCATTCACAAAACATTGAAGTTTTTCTCAACGCTAGTTAGAACACTAAAACATAAAAAGTTACAAGATATATTATAGTGGAATAAATTTACAACAGTATTTTTGGAAGAGGTATGCGATTATAGCCTTCTTGTATCTAGATTCAGTGCAGTTAAATATATTTACAATTTCAGCGAAAAGATTATGCTGCAATTTATATATTATTGAACGGTATATGTTTTTGGAAAAAAACGATTAATATCTGTCAATGTTCATATTAGATATCTGCATTTATTTATGTATTTTTTTGTGTCAAGATTAAGTACAGATTTTTCAGTATTTCTGAATTATTTTTTTCAATTTGGCTTATCGCTTATGTCAATCGAGTGAATCACACAAATTTAATGATATGTTTCCAAAAACATTGTTTTCTTGATAAAACTGCAATATCAAAACGTGATTATGAAAAGATGTGATACAAAATGTAGGTAATCTTTTGTAATAATGACAATTCCCTTGAACATTTTGAATCTCCCGTTCTATCGCACTCGAATTGTACTAAATTGTGCCAATGAGGTACAAAATTTATTGCACTTGTCCCAGAACTACTTAAGAGTCAGCACTCAAAAGTGAGAATAAACGTTACTTTCTAGCATTCTAATACAAGCAATCCTACAAATGATGTATCTGAAAATTTTCTATGGGTGGTTAGAAAAATGTCTGAGGTTTCCAGTGTATACAATTTTGAAACTGCTATTCTTTAAATTCTATGAAAAACACACTAATGTCAGTAAAATGTCAGTAAAAGGTGCAGTTTTGAAAACAGAAAAGTAATTTTTTTACGTTTCACCTAAAATTCTAGTATGCATTTCATAAATAATTTGAAATAATAGTGTTAAATGATTGTATTCACCAGAAACCTCAGACATTTTTCTAAGTACTCATACAAAATTATCAGGTGAATCATTTGTAGTATTGCTTGTACTAGAAATCCAAAAAGTGTCTATTTTTGGGTGCTGACCCTTAATACCTACTTATATTTTACCCCTCTTCTACCCCTCACCAGATTCCATCAGTATTAAAACACTCCCCAATTTGAGACACCACAGTCCCTCTAGCTCTTGACGGTGTAACAATGTCTTATAAACACATGCAAATGGTTAGGAAACACTCACATGTTTATACCCTAATTTTTCTTAAAACATAACACAAACTCACACAAATTTATTGTTTTTTTTATTTATTACAAATTTGTATTTTGAATTGTCATCTATTGCTGTGAGAGATGACACATTTGGTCGGTCTATTCCAGTTTTAATTTTGTTTCTAATATTATGAGTTCTGGTAAGATAGGTTTAACATTTTTTTATTTAGTCGAAACACAGACAAAATATTGATTCAACAAACATCGAGAAAGGTAGAATCCGCTTGATTAGGCCTTCATCCGGTAAAGATTTTATTGGTAGATGACAATGCTAATGATAATTGGAATGTGGTTATATGGTCGAATAATAAGGATATGTTATGTGGAAACTAACCAAAAGCAGGAGGGTCTGGAAACAAGGATGTGCCAGGAAACTATTCCATCTATAATTGGCTTGGTTTCTACTGTGTTCCATGAAATTGGAACTTGCATACAAGATATTACAAAAAGTGCTAGAAAATGTATGTTTGGTACTACCTTTCCTGTATGATTGATTACTCAGAGCTGAAATGTCCGAAATTAGTGTAGGAACTAACATTTTGTTACTATAACTGAAAAGCCAGGTAAGTACCTATTTAAAAAGTTATCATCTTGTATGTCACCGTATTTTGCACTCCATGCTCCACATTTTAGGAGGGAGTATGTTTTTTTAAGGTTTAAAGGTTATGCCATTTGAAAATAAAATTTCAGCAGAAATTTTTTTGAACGAAAAAATGCATATATTATATTATATCTATTACGGACTTAATTCCAGAAATATTACGAGTATATATTTTTAATTTCAAAGAATTGTCAGTCGTGTTTTCTGATGTTAATTTTAAATTTTAATCGTCTTTACAAAAAAGCATAGGTATAGGTTAGAGTCAGTATTATTACAGAGTGGTAGATACTCTAAGTATCGCCCTGGCGAAAGACCACCATTCAGAATCGAAACTTTGCTTGAAATGGCTTTAGCCGTGTTTGATGACCAGCTTTGAATAGCCAGGTACTTCCCAACATTTTCCCCATCTCCTTCTTCTCCCCACTACCTCCAGCCTTACAAAATACCTCAATTGAGGATGCCTTAGTCTCATTGGCTCTAGGGGCTTGGGAGCAGTTGGAACTCTTGTGCGATATTCACACAAAAACAAAAGACAATTTGCAATTATTAACACTTACATAATGCGATAGTGGAAAAAATCCCAATGGCTTAAATCAATTATAAAATATTTGAATAACTGAATTGCTTACCACACTTCATTTAAAGGGGGAAAAAATGTCAAATAGCCATTGATGTAGTAATTATCTTTAGTAATTTAATTAATAAATAAAATAATTGCATATTTTTGTCATTTTTTAAGCACGCGTGTGAATGTCAAGTCGATAGTTTTCTGCCTGTAGCTTTTTGTTTAATTTTTTGTAAGATTATTGTGACAGCCCTGAAGCGTTTTGCACTAGTTTTTAATGCGGATAACGTGAATTAATTATCTCGTGTGGGGAAAAATTCTGCGGCGAATTCCGTTTGGGTTTTAGATAATAATTCGGATGTGTCTGCCAATATAAATCAGTGTCGTCCGAACTACCGAAAGGTAAATAATATCAATACAACCCGCACACTTCGAAGAGCTTGATTAAAAATAAAAAATAAAAAAATATAGAGAGTACGAGAGTTTTTTACAGTATTTAAAAATAATATTTAAAATCGATGATTTATAAATATACAGTGATTTTTGTTTGATTTGTTGGTAAGTAAATTGTGTGTAACTTATATTATGTGGATATATCACTACTAGATAAAACATTGTCGGGTAGATTTTTAAAATTATTTTATGCATGCGGTATTACCGCTTGTAGTCAAAAGGGATCCCCTGTCTGGGAAAGTTTGTTCGGCTGTAGAAATGAGGAAGGGAAGGAAGAAGTCAAGATGATGGTTACTATTCAAATACAGTTATTAAAGACAAATAAAACCATTGAAGGCCAGGCTTTGATTCTTGATGTTCGTCACCCATCAAGATTATCATAATATGATATTATTTTTGTTATACTTAAAAAAAACATATTTTTAAGTATTTGATTGTGTACGTGAAATAACAATAATAATTTACTGTATTTCTGTATTTCAAATAACTATTTAAGCTCGCGATCTCTGAGTTTTGAGTCAAAGTTGATGGTACGGTGCATGTCTAGATCTGTTTTTCAGTCTTTTGCAATGTGCCAATTTTTCAGCAAATATTTTTTTATAATCATTGATTTTATGAACTTTGTGTATTTATTTACGCCCGTCAAAGGCTTTTAACACAAATATTAACATTTTATATAAATAATTACTTCATACACAGTCCAAAAATATTGTAAAAGAAATGATATAAAGTGATCTTAGATACATATTTACGTAGAAGCATTGGGTTTCTATGTATATATTTCAAATTTTATTTATAAATAAAGATTAACATTCCCGGGGTACGAATAACCTAATAATATTAAAAAAAACTCTTACTGCCATCACAATGAGCGGAAGATGTTGCTTGTGCAATGATGGATGACTTAGCTAACAGAGGAATTGAACTCCGCCCGGGTGGGAATCCGACGCGTTTAAAAAAAAAAAAATACAATTATCGAAAAAGTTAAGGTGGAGACATAAATAATATTTTTCACTGTAGTTTACAAGCAAACAATAGATTGTATTTCTTGTTGAAGGTAATGGCTTTAATAGTAACTAGTCAAACCAAAAACTACAACGTTACCTTAAAATATTGATATTTAAATATATTTTATATTATACTTCATCTAGGTATTAAAGTATTGACATTCCATCTTTTGACAATGCAGTTTCCTGTATTTATGAGTATTATTTTTTCAAATGGTGTTACCGGAAAAAGCGGCTTATAGCAAATTGCACAAATTATTGTTAGTGAATAATTTATTCATAGATTTTTAGACAACTTCAACCAATTCATGTTGCCAAAAGTAATTCATATTTTGAAGTAAAATAATGATATATCAGTTACCATAAATTACGTCAACAATAGACTTTTAAATCGTTTCAACTAAAATTAAAATGATTTATTGAACGATGCATTGTCAGTAGCTTAAAAAGTTTCTGTATTTTTAAATTATATGATAAATCATTTTATTAAATATTTAACGTAATACGTTCGTGTTGAATTGATATATCTATGGTAACACCCCATAAAAAAGGTTTAAAAATTTGCAGGAGTTTTAAACTACGGCTTTTAAAATTCATAGAAATATAAAACTGCCCATTGCGGTCATGGTTCCTTAATTTGTGTTTTATAGAACCATAATTGTAAATATACAATAAATCAATCTATCACAAGTGAAGGGTAGGCGGAAGAAACATGTGTTGTCAAGATTTTTTAAAATTTAAATTACACATGTCAATTTGTAGATATTAGCCGTCTACGCTAGTACGTAATATAAAAAAAAATATAAAACTCACTCCGTGGCAAAAGAAATGAACTTCAAATTTTGGTTCATGCGGAATAAACGTGAAATGTCAATATTTTATTTTATATTGTTTTTAGGTTTTAATTAGACTTATACTTTAAAATGTCCAATAAAAAATAGTGACATATTCAAAATATGTTAAAAAAGATACTTACGATGTTGTTTAAAATAATTTGAAATAAATAATAGAGTTTTTCTCAAAATTAATGACCACTGAATACGCATGTATCTTCCGCCTTCACTTTAAATGTAAAAGAAAAAAAGGTTTACTCGAAATTCAAACGTAATCTTAAACTCCCTCGATGCAACACTGTTTTAAATAAAAAGTTATTATCTATCGCGCACCACATGTTTATAACACACACTACTCACAAATCAATCTATTTAATGCTGCAGCGCACTTTTTAAAGGCGCAAAGGCAATATTTCGAATCTCTGTAGCTTTTAACAAATACTCAGTACCTAACTATCTCAATATTTAAAAATGTTTTTTTTAAATCTAAAAACACATATTGCACCATTGATCAACCCCTCCCATTCCCCCCCCCTGTCCCATCCGATTCCAGCATCTTGTTTTCCTTCATCAATTTTCTATATTTGTCTAAGAGGAAACCAATAATTGGAATTTATGTTATTAAAAAAAAGACAAACATTTATTTTATAAAAAAAGAAGGAGAAAAATTCCTTGGTCACGAATAACCAGAAAATATTTGAAAAACCCCTACTACCGCTATAATAAGCGGAAAAATATTGCTTGTGTAATGTGGAGGACATAGCAAGCAAAGGAATTGAACCCTTGATGCGACGCCTGGGTGGAAACCAGACACATTTGTCAACTCGCCTACTAACCGGTCGTATTTATTGAATGTACTTATTATTATTGCATAAATATTGGTTTTCAAAAAAAAATTAAAAAATGTTGGGGTACAAAGCGGAGGTGCATTTTGTATTTTTTTGCGATTTGTTGCTTCAATCTCAATTAAATCATAGAACTCGTCATAGTTTTACAATAAGTATATTTGAGATGAAATATGACATAGGTAATTCTCTGTTATTGTCTATGAAAATTCAATGTTTTTATTATTATTATTAAAAAAATGATCCCTAATGTGAAGGGTCGTTAATGCAAAATAAGACTGGCAAAAATTGTGTTATACTATAGTAAGCGTCCTTGAGGTGATATTTCACACAAATAGCGCGATACAAATTACATCAGCAGATTCAGTAGATGCCATCATCTTTGGGTTAGATTCCATCTGTTCATATAATGTATTTAATGCAACATCAGCTAATTAACAAATCAGCACAATCTAATCGTTTCATTTAACTGATTTTCCTGATATCACGCTGTTTACAATACTTTTCTGTATCCAGATTTTAAATTCCCTAATGAATGGAAATGTGTTTTAATAATCACCTTAAGTGTATGTTGGTATCATTATCATTATTTAAAATACAAACCGAGTCAGATGAGCATCTAACGCCTTTATCCCAATTGCACTTTACTGCTCAATCTATTAAATAAATGAATTATTTTGGCCTCAGTCATTTTTTGTAATAGAACCCTTGACGGCCTACGTGGTGGAGACGCTCGACTACAAATCCAAAGGTCGCGAATTCAAATCCCGGCGTGCGTAAATAAATAAAATAAAATAAAAATGTTCCAGAGTGGTAGACACTCTCGTATCGCCCTGGTGAAACACCACCATTCAGAATCGAAAAGTTGCTTGAAATGTCTAATTTTGAAACTGTTAATTCGTGGTGGAGTTCCATTTTAATGATTTAATAAAACAAATATATAACTTTATTCCACTTTTATTTTATGACTGGACCGGTTTCAGCCTATGACGGCCATCTTCAGACTAGTACAGTTGTTGTTAACCTACGGCTTTTATACTATTTTTGGGCTTATATACTATTTTATATAATTAAAGTAAAATCATTGTTTACTACCCCTGACATCCCCAAAAATAGTATATAAGCCGTAGGTTAACAACAACTTGTACTAGTCTGAAGATGGCCGCCATAGGCTGAAACCGGTCCAGTCATAAAATAAAAGTGGAATAAAGTTACATATTTGTTTTATTAAATCATTGCTTGAAATGGCTTTAGCCGTGTTTGGTGAACAGATCTAAATAGCGAGGTACTCCCTTACCTTCCTCTTCCACATCTCTTTCCTCTCGTCAATACCTTCAGCCTCACAAAATACCCCAATCAGAGATGCCATAGTCCTACTGCCTCCAGATGGTTGGGAGCAGTTGGAACTCTAGTGCGGTATTCACTATAAAAAAAAAGATTGAAAAAAGTCTGTTAGATCTAAAGCTGCAATCAGCTAGCAGCGTATATTTTGCACGCAAAAAGCCCATGCTAAAAGAAATCACATTTAAAAAAGTAAAAGAAGTGCAAATATAAGAGATATTTAACGCATCCCCTTAATTATTTATGTATCAATATTCATTCCATGTGGTAAAATAGTTTACTACACATACAAAAATATTTCATCATTACAAATATGCAAGTAATACTGTTCGATACGGAAACTGCGATTCAGTTTTGGAAAGACGTGATTGAATTTGAGTGGACTGTAAAACGATTATACTTAATGAATGATTTGATTGTATTTGGGGACAAATAAGAAAAGGTAAATTTATGCCAGCTTGCTCAACCGTTAGACGTCTGCGAGAGGGGCCGAACTGTCTGCCCGTGCGATGAAAAGTTGAGTGGGGGAATCCTCCAGAGACGAATGCGAAGCGAGGCGCCGTCCCTGAAGGTACTAGCGATTGTAGGCCAATGAGATCGAATTAGGACGCGCCGCTATTGACGTCCCGATCTTTGTGTTTTGTTGCCGGGTAGTGAGAGGTCATTGTTACAGGCTGTTCAACACACTTTATCCAGCCATACAAATAATGCGTGGGAACAGAACAAAACTGGCAAAAGGGAGGTAGGAACTGGACAAAAGGTATCAGGTTAGGATCTATCAAATTGTTGATTTTAGGATCCAACAAATACATTATTCAATTTCATTGTCATTGAATAAAGCTTTTCATGCGAGATACCTTTAAAATAAAAAAAATTAAAAAAGTCATTACATTTTGTAGTGATACCTAATGAGGTGATAGCATACATATGATTATAAACCGACTAATACAGTTTAAACACATTTTTATTTTCAGATTAAATCATCAAACCGAAAAATAAATCTCATTGCCAAAGCAAAGTGACGTAAAATCTTAAAAAAGTTTTTTTTTCCAAAACATATATTTTTTAAATTTAAAAAATGTCGGAGTCAATAATGGGCGTAGAGTACACAGTATTTGTTTTGTTTATAATCGGGAGTGCCCTTTGGCCGCTGTGGAGTAAGAATAAGGAGAAACAGACCAAAGCCAACTACGTCTTCGCCACGGGAGGAGGTATATCTATGGCAGCTATGATGTTGTCTATTGCCAGAGGAACTTTGGGAGTGAGATCTTTTTTAGGTGAGTCAAATAAAACCCATTACTTTTTAATTATGAGTTTTTTGTAGGTATTATAAATTGGACGTCGTTATGCAGAAAGTGTTGCACAGTTTTCCAAAATCGAGTTTTACATGTTTTCCTATAGATGCGAAATTTATATCTGCTGTAAACATCCAAGCTCCAAATGCAATAGATTTTTTGTAATTCATTTTTTTTACTAACCTTCACTGCCGATATTTGACTTGAATTGAAGTTTAAAAACTTTCAAATGTAGTATAACATAGGAAATACATGTTTTTTTTTTAAATAAATATATTGATTGATCAAAAATAACCTATTTATAATGGATTTCATGAAGAAAGACATTGATATTTGCTTTAAAAATGCCGCAATATGCTTTTGTATCGTCATATTTTCGAACGCTTTTTTCTCAGTTTCGTATGATCAGATGCTGTCTGCATAAATACGTCCAATTTCCTTTGCGAGTACGTACGAGAGTGAACACTTTAAATTTGGAGGTGATTAATTGAGATTATTAATTTTTCAAAAAACCTATAATGTATTTAAGCATATATTAGTATATATTTGAAATGGGTAGTAGTATTTTTTACATCCCTTAATAAATCATTTTTCTTTTATGTGTAGTTATAACTTCGGATGACAAGCTTATTTAATTTCATCGTGAAGGGCCTATTAAGATGAAAAAAGGGGTGCATTAATTTTTCTTAAAAGGGTTTTTATTTTTTACATTTTTTTAAACTTTTTCTGAAGCTATCTATAGAAAGTATTTGACCAATAAAACTTTTCTTTTTTTAAATATAAGGTGTACAACTTTGCTTGTCGTTTTCCTATAGATGGCATTAGCGGTGAGTAGTGGTCGAAATACATAAATAATAGACATCATGCAATAAACATAAACATTTGTCAACATACCTTCGTAGAGACATGAGTCGATTTGTGTCAGCGTCGCACAGTTATTTTCGATTGGAAATGTCAGTTTGCGAGCCAAGTTTTCGTCATTTGCGGAAGGTTTTAATTTTCTGCTTCAATATGAGGAAATCTTTTCTATTCAAGGCTCCAAGTTCATGTTCTGTATTTGGTGGGACCAGCTCTACGTAGTGTATTATGACCTGTTAAAACTGACTGAAAAAAAAACACAGGTGATCGTTACCGAACCTAATTAATGCGTTGAGCAGAGCATTGAAAAACAAACGGCCGCAATACAACAAGAGACACGATAAAGTGATTTTGCGAAAGTGGTCAGGACATATTTGTAAGCATTGGAATACTCGAAAGATTGGAAAAAATAGTGGCCAGCGATAAAAAAATATTTTGAATAATAAATTTTCAATCAGTTTTTTACAATAAAGTTTCGACTTTAGGAAAAAAAAACGGTGGAAGCAAAGTTGTACACCTAATAGATATCTGAAAACGAAAAATACGTTCATCTCTAGAATAACAAAAATCAGTTAAAATAGGAGCTTACTGCTTTGATTAGTACAGATATAACGATTGTTGAATGAAAAAAAAACATTAAAAATTTGAGTTTGAATACACATCGAGTAGATAAATAATAAAAATTATCTTTATACGGAATCCACGTGCTTAGGAAAAATATCGCAGATTAAATCTAACTAAATGTTAACCTGTATCTTCTAAGTTTGATCTTTATCTGATGACAGCATCAGTTTGTCTCGTGACTAATTATTACGAAGAAATACATCGTTTAATTACACGAATCTAGCTTCACAATAACTTCAATGTCAAATCAAATCATAGCATCAAACTGACAACTGGAAGTAATTTGACATTTCTAACTACGCATTTCAATATGCTTTTAAAAGAAAACATGTTGTATTCCGAAGTTAATTTTGTAATTTAAATATGCATATGTCGAATTTTACCGTATAAGTAATGCATAAACGTAAATAAAATCATCAATAATATATTTATGCCGCAAAAAGTAAAACGTGTTTAATAAAATATTCTTTTGTATATGTAATTGTCTGTGTTGTTTTATGTTAATTATTTTCTTTAAAATAAAGACAAAAATTCCCAGGTTACGAATAATCTGAACATATTTGAAAAACTCCTCATACTATCATAATTAACGAAAAACGTTAATTGTGCAATGATGGATGACTAGCTAACAGAGGAATTGAACCCATAACGCCCGGGTAGAAATCTGACACGTTTGCTCACTCAGCTACTAACCGGTTAAATTTTCATTTATTTTTTTGTATTTCCCTCACTTGTTATGAAGATGTCATGAACGTGTGATGAAACTAGAAGGTAAAATTTTTTTTTATTTTTAATTAAAAATATTACAAAAATAATGAATGTAACTAAGTCATTTAATAATAATTAAAAAATTAACTTTCACAAGGGTAGTTTATTAAAAAAAAAATGCGATTTGCCATGAAAATGTAATGTAATTAATGAAAATATTAGATATTTTTTTAATAAATTAAAAAGTAAGGAAATCTAAGTTCATCATCATTTTAAGTAAATCAGACAATTTGAAGAAAATATTATACTTTTCCATCACTTATTACATTGACAAGAAGAAAATTGCAAAATTAATGTAAGAAATATTATTTGAAATTAGCTACAGCATGTTTTCAAATAGATTTTATATCTGGAGTGATTTTAGCATTTTTGTTTTGATTTTTCACGACGCGTACATTATCTATCACGCTCAAATGTTTGGTTTCCACCGTTGATAACATTTGAAGGTCTATTGAGAATTGACACTTTGTGCATATGAACTTTAGAGTGATAGATACTGAGAAGTATCGCCCTGGTGGAAGACCGCGGTTCAGAATCTAAACATTGTTTAAAATGGCTTTTGTCGTGTTTGGTGACCAGATCTAAATACCCAGGTATTTTCCAACCTTCCTCTTCCCTATATACATCCCCTCCCCACTACCTTCAGCTTTACAACATGCCTCATACATTGGGGATGCCATAGTCTCACTGGCTCTAGACGGTTGGGACTATAATGCGGTATTCACTATAAAAAAAGCCATTTATGTCTTGTATTTAGATCTTCTCTTTGATTAAATTATTAAATCTATCGCTTCATGTACGAGTATAGGTCATCCAGCATGAAAAATAAACATAAAATATTGAATCTCATTTTTTAACGATTGAATAATACATAGAACTTTGTCAAATTGTGTAAAGAACCCGAGTTGAATGCGTAATATTTATACAGCTGTTTTATTAGATATGTTAAGTTATTCATTTTTATTTATTTGCGCGGTATAATTTGATTGTAACCTGAATTTTTAGTTGGAATTATGTTTAATTAATCATTGGTTAGAATAAGAAAAGAATAAGTTTTTCAAACCGTTTTATAATGTGAAATTTTAATAAATCGTCGTAGAATACTCTTTTGGGTAACATAGCAAATAAATTGATATTTGATTTGACATTCATGTCACATATTAAGTACAAGATTTTATAGCCGGATATCCGAGTGAAAAGTCAAACAAAATTAAAAAAAAAAACAAGGATCGTAATAATAGTCTAGTCATACTTTTTGCCAGTTAAATAGTTAATCAAGTTAAGTGCAGAACAGAATACAAAAATGGCAACTGTATCCACGAACCTGCGAATGTTGCTGATTAATGGAGGTCAAAATGACCCCGACCAATCTGTCGGATAAAATCATTTTGATTTTGATCTCAAAATTCTTCAAAGTGAAGTGACAGCAAACAAAAACAAATTGAAAAACAATAAATGAACAGGAAATCTTAGTTTTTATATAATTTAATTGAATTAAATTTAATATTATTATTATTGAGTTCTGCTATTTGCAGTTTTTTATTTTTAGTGACAGCTGTTTCAGCGTTTAAGGCCATTGTCAAACTGTCAATGGCCTTAAACGCTGAAACAGCTGTCACTAAAATTAAAAAAAACTGAAAATAGCAGAACTCAATAATAATAATATTAAATTTAATTCAATTAAATTATATAAAAATTAAAATGGAGTTCTACAAATTGAACACAAAAACTATAAATAAAGGAAATCTTAGGATCTCGGCTGAGTTTTTAAGCCTAAGGGTGACAAAGGTATCACGATGGAGAATAGCCAAATAATATCAATGGCCTTAAACGCTGAAACAGCTGTCACTAAAATTAAAAAAAAACTGAAAATAGCAGAACTCAATAATAATAATATTAAATTTAATTCAATTAAATTATATAAAAATTAAAATGGAGTTCTACAAATTGAACACAAAAACTATAAATAAAGGAAATCTTAGGATCTCGGCTGAGTTTTTAAGCCTAAGGGTGACAAAGGTATCACGATGGAGAATAGCCAAATAATATCGTTGAATATGTTTTAATATCAAAGTAGAGGAATATCACAAATTAACGGAACGTCGGTGTCTGCAGTTGTACATGCAGCGCAGGATTGCGAGAAGTGGAATAACCTGGTTCATCAAGTCAGCAAAAATGCAGGTCACGATCTCTAGTAATGAAGCAGCGACTAATGAAGAATACATGGCTAGTCGAGGCTGCATAGCGTAATTTTAAATGATGGAAATTACGATGTAAACTGAAAATATTAGCAACGATTTTAAATTTTAGGACAAAAAGTGTGGAAATTTCACGAGGAGCATTCACACAGATTGCCAGCTTTGAGATTTTGATTTAGATCTATTAAAAATACGGCAAAACTGTAAAGAGCTAAAAAACTATTAAATACAGAGCTTAACATAAAATTATCTTTTTTCGAGTTGTCGTTCTGCAGTATCAATGAAATTTACTAAAATAGATGAGACCTATTCTTCTTGAATTCATTGGTTTTATTGTATATACAAGATCTCATTTCATATTTCCCGTTGTCCTATTCTGGTTAGGCACCCATCACCTCGACTAGGTGCTTTCAGGTGACCCTGTCTTCAACTATTTCAGCAGCTTCCCTTTTTGTTGGACTAGTCTTTTCTCACACAGCCTCTGGAGTTGCTTCTCCCAACTTTGCCTAGGGCGGCCCACTGGACGCCTCCCCCCTGAAACTTTAGTATTTTTAGTGGAAGTCAGTCTTCTGACATTCTAAGTAAACGCCTAAGAGTAGCAAGCGTTCGATGTTAAGCCCATCTTGAATTGTGAAGATTCTTATTCAATCCCATTGTGTAACTCCTGCCAGTCTTTTCAAAAAATGCATTTTGGCAGCTTGCACCCTGGAACGTATTCTTTCGTTCATTACACAGATTTGGTGACCGCGTGTAGAGTGGAGCAATACGTTGATGTATGCACTGCTAACTTCGTCTCGATAATTATCAGGCTTTTCTTATCACTAAGATATAAAGAGTTTTCAGCACACTGCTTGCCATATTTATTCTTCGGTCAATTTCTCCATCCAAGATGTCCAATTATTTTGTTCCTCAATCAAATAATATTCATGTGTTTCTTAGTTGACCCATATGAGAGTCTTATTTAAATTAAATTTATCTGATGGGGTCACTCAGATATTGATATGAAAAATGGCGTGTTATTACGTTGATAATTATAAAATAATTGTTAATATTTTTTTAATATCGCGAAAATCTACAATATTTTAATCGACTACCGATTAATATGATATTAATGATCAATTTTGAAATATTTCTGCCTTATGAAATAAAATTAAAAATTTCACAGTTAAAGCGTGATTTTAATCAATGAAAGGTGATAAATGATATTATTTTGTAAAGAGTTAAAAAAAATAAAAAAAAATGTAACTAAGGCTCACGAGAGTTGAAAAAAAACCTTTGTATTTCCCGACCACCAAGCATCACACTTCTTAACTCTGAGCATTTTGATCTTACACTTAGTTGTTCTCTGATATGTCGGGTACCTACCCAAGGACACGCATGGCCGAGCGGTTGAGATTCTCCGATTCAGATTCAGAAGTCGTGGGTTCAAATCCTGGCGAGCGCAAACGATCAATTTATGTATTTTAGTTCAGACAATTACATTTTATAAAAGTACTAGGCTTGCGGTAAGTTATAGAGTGCTAGATACTCTCAGTATTGCCCTGTTGAAAGACAACCAATCATAATCAAAATGTTGCTTGAAATAGACACTTTTTATTTCTATTAGTTTGATCCTCCAATTTATCTCCTTCGTAAGTCACATTTAACGAAAAACTATATCAATCAAAATGTTTCCTAAAAAACACATTTTGTAAAACCCCTTTCCGAGCCCACCCATGAAAATAAATCACAATATAATCTTATAAACTGACATTGATAGGCTCGTAGATAGTTGTAAAGATAATAATCTTGACAAGTTTTGATGGGTTTCGAACGATTTTTTAATCTTATTGAAATATTGATTTATCTTTTACTTGAAATTATTTGATCATTTTACTACTCAAAGATTTTAGATAGATTAATGCAGTAATCTTTAAACTTTTTTGATAACGTTGTCCTTTATATGTCATTTATTGAATTACAACGTAATTTTACACAGCGATTAAAAACTAAGGATCTGACAGTTGACTCCATTGTTCTTGTAAAATATTTTATGGGTAGGTACCTACTTAATCGCATATACTATGAGTTTGAAAAATAAATAAAAAAATATGCAACGTTGCATTTTTTAAAAGTTCACACTTAAACGTACTTGCAAAAGAAACTATACATAATTTCCTTTGCCAATCGAAATTGTCAAATAAAAAAAAGGTTTTTTGTAATTCCTACCTACCTAATAAAGAACCTACCTATAGTGTATTATAGCAAACATTATTTTATATTTAAAATCGGTGGGTTTCAGCGACTAATATTGTAAATAAGTGCTTATTTATTATTTAGCATTCAAATTTCGTAAGTCTAAACTTAAGCTTTAGGCGCACAGTTTACACCCGCGCTGTGCAAGCGGGTTCCCTACAGAGCATCGAACCATCCAATAGTAATTAATAATATCAATAATCTAAAACACGAATTTGAAACATCAAAAAGCCAGAAATAATAAAAATAGTCATGACCGAGACACCATCTAGATATTCCATATGTGTTTGGGTAGAACTTTGAATATCATCAAAAGATGGCAGCCTAAAATCGGAAGAATTTCAATTATTAATAACTTTCAATAAAAGTATGAGATCGTTTGAAAATGCCGCTTTCTAATGGGGTCTTTATGGTTTAATTGGCAGAGTGTTAATCCTGAATAGAGTAGAGGTTCCGAATTCGTGTCTTGGTCATGACCATTGTTATTTTTAGTTTGTGGCTTTTTTCTGTTTCATATTTGTGTTTTAGATTATTAATATTATTTAAATATTAAATATATATTTTTTTATGTATAAATGCACGTACTGATAGATTTTTTGCTGAAAACAGTTATTTACATTATAGTTGTGACACTCATAGGCTGACAAATAACCCTAATATTGGAAAATTGTTCAAATTTTTCGAGAATTTTCTTAAACAACCAATGCAGCATGGTAAATAATTTATCATTTGTTTCCTTTACCGGAAAATGCCACCATTCATATGCAAACTAATTCTCATCTTTCCGTCTCATTGCGTCATTGCTTTAATTATTTGTTGTCTGAATGACACATAGCAAATGCTAATTACGGGTTTTTGAGTGTGAATACCTGCAGAAGGTAAGTATGAATGGGATTCTGGAAATTACGTTTTTCCACAATAAATTAAAGTGATATTATGTTGTTCGAGAATGTAATAATGTTGGAGTACGCTAGTACTGTCTGGGCTCCATATCAGATCAAATATATTAATATGTTGGAACAGATTTAAAAAAAAAATCCACAGCCATGTGAACATGCGTTTGCACGAAACATAATTTATGTTCATGCATCACATGGAACTACTCGAGGAGACAAATTATTAAAGCTTAGAGACTAGGCGCAATGCTGGTCTCATGACAATAAGCTCTAAGATTATGAACAACTTCATCGATTGTCCATACCTTTTGGCATCCTACTGCTTATTCGTGCCTGAAAAATACTGCCGCAGCAGAAACCATGCTATGTTTAGCATACCCCATGGTCGGACAGACGTTTTAGCACAGCATAGCATGACAATAGGTCTGATTCTATTAAATAAATCAGGTATATATAGATAAATTTAACGAAAAAACTTATTAATTTAAAAATGCTATACTTAAAAAAAAATCATGTTTTTGTGGAAAGCAATCACTTTGTGGTTTGACATATAAAGAAATGAAAAAAAAATAGTTGTAAAAAAAATGATTTCTATTTTATTGTAATTGAATTTGATATCTGTTAAACAATAATAAAAAAAATGAAATAATAAAATACAGTTTTTTTGCGTGAGAGAAAGTCCCTTTTTTACAATTCTAATATCAGAAAGATATGAATAGTTAGTATTGATGACGCAGTACCTCACAATAGTACTATAATCTGATATTTCTCACATCTAAGATGAATATAGTTTCTATGTGGAAATATATTATAATGATGGAATATTATTTATTTCAAAATTTATTTAGTAAATCTTCCAATTTTTAAAAAAAAGTTGTAACTGTGAATATTTAAATGTTAATTAAATATGACGACTCTTTTAATAAAAAGGAAGATCTGGTCTATAGAAAGACGTTTTTAGTAAAAGAAATTACAAATTGTAATTATAAATCAATCGATCAATCACCGAGTCCATGGCCCGAGAAAATCTATCAAGATACAGGGTGTCCGAGAGTAAAGTGTAAAAGAAAGTTATTAATCTTTTATTCTTGAACTATCATGTAGAATTATCTCCCGAGATAATCCCCCGAGAAGTGGATAATTTCAGTATCTGCACCATATTGTATAGTACATACATACGTAAAACCATATAGTAATATAAATATGATAACCATTACTTGATTCTACCTACCTACGTAAAATCAATAAATTAAATAATCATAATAATATAAATTAAATTATTAGTAATTTTATTAGTCATTCACAAGCTGGTAGTTTTTTTTTCAATGAAATTTTGGATTAAATTGCATTAGATTTTATTCTCTTTCGGCCGTTTTTATCAATAAAATGAGCGACGAAAAAAATGTTTAAAATGAACAATTTCGATACCACCAACTTCAAGAAACATTTTCTCTTAGCCGAGCATTTCTGTTAATCATGAGTTTTCATTTATTTTATCGCTGCCAAGATACGTGTACTGTCTTTGTGACTTCTGCGTATTTTAATGTTACTCAAAATCACAAGATCGAATGTGCGATAAACAAAACAACTTGTTTTCGCAATAAGCAGAGGCCTAAGATGAAGTTTGACTTGACTTAGAATTTCGTCAGTTTTGACTGATGAATGCGGCTGTAAATGTTGGTAAAACTTATCAATCATAAACATCAATATCTTCTGGAAATAAAATCGAAACTAAATGCCAAAGTCAAAAATCTCTTTTCCATCCGATCATCATAATCATATGCAAAGATATGCGGAGAAAAGATTATTTTTTGAGTTACAAATTAAATTATAACAATACTACCTCCCAAAATACGACCGCCTTTTTATACAATCAATTATTTAAGTAAATTTCTCATCAATTCTAAAGATAAAGATGACAAACCAAGACACTCAACAATTTATAAATTGGTCTGTAGTGATTGTTAGGCATTTTGTATTGGTAAAACAACCCGTAATGTCAATATAAGAATCAAAGAACATCTTAGATGTTTGAATAATCACAGTTTTTCTGAATTCGCTAATCATCTTTTGATAAAGATAATACCACCAATAAAAGCACCGGTGCTCATATTCTTCACAAAAATGATCATGGCAACAGATTAAATGATTTAGAAGCACTAGAAATAAAGAAAGCCATTTAAATTAGTAGTAATATTCTTAATAATCAGGTAAATTTGTCCAAAAGTCCAATACTAGGTATATTTCCTGCAAACTCATAAATTTTATCATTATTTTTTTATCACCATCTCAGTTGACGTTTTGCCTCTTTCATTTAATATTGTGTCACTTTCTCTTTGTTCTTTTGTTATAATTCTAATGTTATACTTTTTTTTTTCTCACTGTTCTCTTATTTTATTTTATATTTTGTTTCCCCTTTGTATGTACATAAAACCGCACTTTGTATTTTTTGTTTAGTTTAATTTTGTACCCTGATGATGTTTAGGCCAAGTGAAACCGGTCGGTCATAAAAAAATTAAAAAAATCTGTGGTCTTAAAGCTGATTCACACCAACGTCCGGATCCGCTCAGTGCCGATATTGTTCCGCAAGAGAGCTTATTGATATGGTAAGAATATCAATCAGGGAGTATGTGCCAAGACAAAGTTGTGTGGCGTATATCCTTCTGCTCACTTTGTGATATTTAACTACTTATTTAGTTAAATAATTACAGTAAAATATAACGCAGATTTTTTTTAAACCATTTTTTATCACTAAATAATATTTTTAGTAATTAATAAAAATATTATTTAGGGATAAAAAAATGGTTTTTGATAAAAAAAAAATCTGCGATGTAAGTATTTTTACAATTCAAAATAATTGTTTAACTAACTAAGTAATTAAATATCACAAGGGTGGGCAGAAGGATATACTGCCACACAACTTTGTCTTGGCACATACTCCTTGATCGATATTCATACCATATTAATAAGTTCTCGCGCGGAACAACGTCGGCACTTAGCGGATCCGGACGTTGTTGTGAATCAGTCTTTTAACAAAGTTATTATTTCATTTTCATAATAATTTTTTTATTTTCTAGGTTTTCCATCGGAACTAGTATACCGCGGAAGCGCAATGTGGGAGACAGTCTACGGCATGATATGCGCATATCCCCTGGTGTCGATCATATTCGTCCCCGTCTACTTCTCCCTGGGTATCACCTCCGTCTATCAATATCTGGACCTTCGCTTCAAGTCCCACACCGTCCGATGCTTGGCGTCAGCCACCTACATCTGGCGGCAAATCCTAATTTTAGGGGTGACTATTTTCACCCCCTGCGTTGCACTCAAGTCCGTGATAGGGGCACCCTATTGGGCCAGTATTTTGGGGATCACAGTCATCAGTATAATATTCACGTTGTTTGTAAGTGAAACAACTTCTAATTAATATAAATAAAATGGCCACCACATAAAAGCCTAGCAAAGAGCTATGCTAGGCACCTCCTAGCGAGATAGAAAGACGAAGGAGAAACAAAAGTCAATGCGAAAGGGTGAGAGCCCCCAAGGATAGGTAAAACGATATTTTTTTGAGGAAGGTGTATGTTCGAAATCGGACACCAGAAAGATCACGAAGAAATGCTTTTCATATTTGTTCTATCCTTGAGTAATAACGATATTTTTAAATGCACAAAGGCTAGCTCACCAATCCTAAAGCCTTGGCACTAATTGTTTCTGTTGTTATTTTTACAGGGTGGTTTGAAGGCTGTTATTAAAGCTGACGTAATTCAAGGCGTAACAACTATCCTTCTCACTGTTGCTGTCATAGTGCAATCTTGTATCATGGTTGGAGGAGTTTCTCCACTATTCACAGTTCCTGCGGAGAGAGGACGTTTCAATTTTTTCAAGTAAGGGCTTAACGAACTACAAAGCTATTTCTATCAATTGATTTACAAAATATTAAAATAATCCCAATACTAAACACAAATATGAAACAGAAAAAAACAGAAAATAAAAAAAGACAATTGTCACAACTGAGACTCGAGCTTGGATCCTCTACTCTATCCCGGAGGGGATGGTTGTGACCAATGTCTTTTTATTTTCTGCCTTTTTCTGTTTCATATTTGTGCTTTACATTATTGATATTTTTTAAATATTTAAGAACACAAAAGCATTAATGATTTAAAGTTATTTCCAATTTGAATTACTTTACTATTGGAATGATTTTGACGTTAGGTTTCTTGGATTTTTTCAGTTTCACGTGGGATCTAAACGTCAGAGTTGACACAATGTCCGCGTGGATTGGTCAGCTATTCATGTCGCTGTCGCTGTACGGCTGTCAGCAGAACTTTGTGCAGAGATACTGCAGTATGAAATCGGAGAAGATGGTACAAAAGTAAGTATTTTAAATTTTAAAAAAATGGTGTGAATGTCGAAGGATTTACTTTTGATAAGCTTGTTAAATATTTTATCATTGTCACTATTTCAAACATCATGTCGATTCTGAATGGTGGTATTTTATCATGTTGATACTGTGAGTGTCCTTCACTCTAGAACGATGTAAAAATACTATGGTTTTGATTTTATTCATTCTATTACAAGGACAAATCATCTACCACGAAGGTCGTCAAATCATTCGTCGTTAATTTGTTCATAGTCAAGCACCTGAGAAATACTGACTATGACAAATAGAAGGAAATTGATAACCAGCATTCTCAAATGTTGATGGTATCATTCTTTTTCGTATAAATGCTTGGCGATATGCTGTCTATCTTGAGATTTCTCCTATTACGATCTTATTATTTATGCTGCCGGAACAGTATAGGAGCTTCGGATTACAGCGGTATATCTTATGTGCGAAACCAGCAGAGATAGGCCCCTGTGATCCTAAGTCCTCGAGTAGGCCGTTCAAAATCATAAGATGTGCCAAGGATGATATGAACCTGCAACCTCTAGCTGTAGACTGCAAATCGATTATTATTCCAGCTGTCCACGAAGGTAATCGAATCTTTGTATGATCAGTCAACAGTCGAGGGCATCTACCTATCGACATATTCTGCGTCCGTGAAACTACATTTAAACAGCAAGCCTCGTTGCTGCTTGCCCGTTTGCTATATATTATTTATTCATTATGTTTATTCAAATATATATTTATATATATATATATAAATGTATATGTCATGACCATTATTCTTTTAAGTATCTGGCTTTTTTCTGTTTCATATTTGTGTTTTAGATTATTGATGGCCTGCATGGTCAAGTGGTAAGACGCTCGACTGCAAATCCAGAGGTCGCGGGTTCGAACCCAGCGTGCGTAAATAAATTTAATTCATCAATATGTGTCATAACATATTTAATTGATATGTGTCATAACACATATAATTGATTTAGATTAAAATATACATTGTATATTTGCAGCACTAAGGGGGAAATTCATAATCAAAACGATGCATTAAATTGCATTAGTCGTCCTTGGTGACCAGATCTAAGTAGCCTACGTAGCCCAACCTTCCTCTTCCCCATTTCCTTCCCCTCATTGCATTACCTTCATTTTTTTCTATTTTTGAAACTGTTAATTCGTGGTGAAACCCCATTTCAATGATTTTAGTATCAATTTTTCAACTTTATTCTATTATTTGAAAAAAGGGAATAAAGTTAAAAAATGGTTTTATTAAAATCATTATTAACATTTTTGTACACCCCATATACATTTTATTTATATGTCGATAAAAACGATTTAAAATTATAGTTTTGTAAAGTTTTTAAAAGGAAAACATAATTGAATACAATATTTCCGAATTGTTTTAGGAATCATTTGGGTCGCCTTATCATTTCTCACGTCAAGATTCCACTGTCTAGCTGTATTTTACATAGTTATACAGAACGAAAAATAAAATAATTGCACCCAAAATTCTCAGTTTTCATGCGACTTTTTTTCTCACAGTTTTGTCTTTCTTCAGGACCCTGTTCACCATAATGCCGGTGATATTCGTCCTCTTCAGTCTGTCCTGGATCTGCGGAATGGGGATCTTCGCCGCCTATGCCGACTGTGACCCCTTGGAAGCTGGGTACATCAACCGCATGGACGAGATTCTTCCCTACTTCATCCAGAAGGAGTTTGCCTATCTGCCTGGCGTGCTAGGACTGTTCCTAGGCAGTCTGTTCAATGGAGCGTTGAGGTGAGTTCTTCATTTTGAGAATCGAGACACTACTTAATGTAAGTATCGTGAATGGTGTTTGAAAAAAAAACAATATTTGACTATTTGAAAGATAACCAACTTTAAACGTGAATCCACTATTCAAACGGACGAAAGATTGTTGATAGACCTAAACCTTGGTGTCTAGATAGTGTTTTTTTACAGTTAATACCGCACAAGAGTCCCAACTGCTCTCAACCGTCTAGAGCCAATTGGGGTATTATGTGAGGCTAAATGAAACGGGAAAGGGAAGAAGATGTGGAATATAAAGGTGGGAATGTACCTGGCTACTCAGATCTGGTCACCAAACACGGCTAAAGCCATTACAAGCAATGTTTCGATTGTGAATCGTAGTCTTTCACTAGGGCAAGACTAAGAGTATCTACCGCTCTGGAACGAGCCGTAAATTTACCAAATATTATTTTATATTTTATATATAAAATTTATTTCCGCACGCCGGGTTTCGTAGTGAAGCGTTTTACCACTCGACCACGAAGGCCGTCAAAGTTAGCGTAAAGAAAAATGCAGCGTCCTTAGGCATATGGAGCTGAAGTAAGAAAGCAAGGGACCGAAATGCCAGAAACAATAGAATATAGAACGACTGGCTAGTGGTCTAAATACTTGGTTTTGGCACGTGAAGGTTCTTCAGCGAATACACAAAAATATCTAAAAAACACCAAAAGAAGAATATTTCAGACTCTTGGTCACATAGGAGGAGTGATCAAAATTACCAATTTAAGTTTTAAGCTCGAGGAAAGATTGATGAAAGGTGTATAAGAGAAAGGACACCAACCGTCATGGTTTTGAAACATACCTACCAGTACAGTTCCACTAAATTGTTTATAAGTTGAAGTATACAGAATGAAGATTGTCCTACTGACAGACAAATTCTAACAGGATAGAATATCAAAAGAAGAAGAAGAAGATCTTAGTGGTTACAAAAATAAGCATAAACCCATCTCCCTAATTTTTCACCATGATATGTAACTTAACTTCTAGATATTTCCAAACTCAGAGCAATAATATACCAGGAGCGATAGCTAGGGTTTTCATGGACACACTTTTTTACATCCATTCATAGCACATGTCGACGTAATGTTTTGATTATTTGTACAACCACTTTTTCACAGTATTGTTATTAAAAAAATATAGGATATGACCTCAAAACCGTTACTAACGCAACTAACATAAAAAATTTCACCCGAGACGCAGGAGACGGAAAACATGCTTACATACCTAAAAGTGGTTCGATATTATGTGACAACTTGTCTTGTCTCTTTCTCTCTCACGGTTTACGTCGTAAAAACCCGGAAAAAGTTATTTATCGTAAATTTGTATGGGTCGGGTAAAAATATTTAGCTCTCTCTCTTCATATATATTTTTACTCCAAGTTTCCAAATTGATACTACCTCAATGGAGTACCTTTACTTTCTTTAACAATTTATTAAATGTGCCATTTTTTGTTCCAGCCTTCAAGTATCCAATCTCAACTCCCTCGCCACCGTAACTTTTGAAGACTTCCTCTCCAAGATTACGTATTTCAGTAAGTTTACCGACAAGCAGGAACTGTGGACCATCAAAATCATCGGCGCCATCTACGGCCTTCTGATCATGGTGGTCAGCTATGGCATGGGTTTTTTGTCGGGGGTCATCGAGAGTGGACTGATGATGACCTCGGCGACGTCAGGACCTTTGCTCGGAGTGTTTTTGCTGGCGATGGTGGTGCCTTGTGCAACTAAGAAGGTGAGAACATATTTAATGATACGAGGGTTATCCAAAAAGTAAGGTTACAGGGCTCCTTAGGCATTAGGGTTTTTTTGTTTGTTTCAAAGTTTGCGCATCTGGGGTGTGGGGGAATCCTAACGGTCAGTTTTTTTGGTCTCGCGTGTTTGTCAGCCATTTTGTTAAGTCACAGTAATTTTTTCCGTTGGAGAGGTCGTCGCACGTTCCCGCCACCTCCCGTTCGTGCGAGATCCGCGCGGAATTTTAGGATCGTTTTGCACAGAAGAGGGAATCTTTTCTGGACGTTGAAAAATAGTTTAATATTTTGTGTAGTATCCTTTGAATTTCAATTAAATATCAGCATTTTTCTGTAGTACATAAATTTTGTAACCTTACTTTCTGGATGACCCTGGTTATTTGAAATATCGCCAGATTTGGCCATTGTTAAAATAAAGTTTTTTTTATTAAGTAAAAAAAAAAAAAAATTGTTTTAAAAAAAATCTCAAATAAAGATAACAATGAAATGAAGTGAATTCAATTCATGAATGTTGTGCAGCTTTTTTTGCATGGAGTTTTTAGGACGAGATTAAAATGAATCCGTTGTGAGGGTCTGTGAGTCATAAATACTGTGATAAAAAAAATCAAACCAAACAAAAAATACAAAGTGTGCGGTTATGCATACAGAGGGAGAACATAATATAAAATAAAATAAGAGAACAGTGACAAAACAAAATAAGAATATTTAAATTATAACTAAGTAACAGAGAGAAAGAGACAGATGATATGAAATGAAAGAGGCAAAACGTCAACTAAGAACGTGATAGAAGAATAATTTGAAGTTTTATGTTTTATGGGAAACATACTTAATATTGGACTACTGGATAAATTTAGCTGATTATTAAGAATGTGACTATTATTTTTAATGGTTTTATTTATTTATAGGGCTTTAAACACATTTTTCAAACCACAAAGTGATTGCTTTCTACGTAAGAATAATATCTTTCACCGTTATAAATCTTCCAACAAGGTTATTGAAAAAAAAACGTATTTTTTCAGGGTGCCATTGTCGGTATAGTTACATCACACGTCATCACTACTTGGGTAACAATTGGACACATCATTTACAAAGATACTAACGTTGAAATGCTGCCACTCTCTATTGAAGTAAGTACTTAAAAAACATTTAAAGGTTTTTTTTTCAAAAATTTTCAACTCCGTTTGGCGATGGTCCAAAATTTCTAAGAGAATTTTGTGCTGGACAGATAATTTTTAGAAGTGATTCCATACCAATTCAATAGAAAACTGATGTCGCCAGTTTGGATAAAACCCTTCGACTCTTAGATTCCAGAAAGGAATTTTAAATTGATTATTGTTCGAGAAAGAATTTCGACATTTGAAAATGTTTAAACAATTTGTTTAACCAGGGCATACGGACACACCCATAATGCAATTTTATCGGTGTATCTTTCCAGTGGTGGTAGTATATGACTGACTGGTATCTTTTCATTAATTTCCTAGCTTATGTCATTTTTATGCATGACAAGAGTTCCAAGGTAAATAAACTCACTCGAAGCTTTGAATACATATTCATTTACTGTGATTGCATTATTTTACCAAATGTTTAATGCTCTGCTACGATAGTATACGTAACTCAGAATAATATTTTTTTTTTGTTCTAGGGTTGCCCAAACAATGCAACAATTCACACAATTCACCCTGAATCATTTTTCAACGGATATGGACTGGAATCCAATTACACTCCAGCGATAATTCAAAAGGTTGAATTACTATATTCAGACACGTAAGTTATCGGTACTTTATTTAGTCTATTAATGTGTGTTAAGCTAGAACAAGAGCGAAAAAAATTAAGTACTGAAGCGGGTTATACAAAGGGTGCCACCCTAAAATTAAAATTTTCAGGTAAACGTCTGGACTACCGTTTGTGTGAAATGAGTTCCAAAAATATGTTTCGATTTAAAAAAAAAGGATAACTTACAAACATGATTCATATAAGATTTCTCTTTGTATCATATTTAAACAATTTGATTGGTATTTCATAATATAAATTCCTGACTGAGAAAAAAGTTCGATGATACCAAAGCTCACTGTTTGAGAGTTGTTGCTGCTTTACATTCAGATTTTCACTTTACAATAATAAAAATAAAGTCCCATTACCGTAGTACCTCACAGAATTTTCAAACTCATCCCCAATATATTACTAAATACTAAAATCATATCCTTTTAACTATTACAAACTGTTAAAGTTGCTGTAAATTTAATAAAAAAATAACTTATGTGTTGATAAAGTGTCATTTTTTTTCAGAAATGCCTTGTTGCCATTCTACAAAATGACATACATGTACTACGCTCTCATTGGCACCTTCATCACTCTCACTGTAGGCATTATCGTGAGCCTCATTTTTCCAACAACAGAAGGTGACATCTACGAAGAAAATTTGCTCCATCCGTGGGTCTTAAAACTGAGTCGCAAGTTCCCCGGTAAATCTAGAAGATTCAAACCAGCAAGAGAAGTTCCATCGAAGAAAGAAGACTCGGAACAAGAAAGTGAAGACAAAGAAAATATAGAAAAAGGAGTAGACAATGTAACATTTGAGAAAGATTATGATTCGGACAGTTGCAAAAAAGAAGAAACGTTTATAACAAGCATTCTCATTGATCCGGAAGAAGAAAGATCGAGAAAAATATCGAAAATTAGTGGTAAAGTTAGCTTTGATGAATCAGATCTGAGCATTAAGCATAGAAAGCAGAATGGCAAAGTTAAGACGGACAATCAGCACGATCGTCAAGGAGAATCCAAGTTCTGAAAAAAATTTACTTACTATTGAAATTTCGGAGGTTACATGACTTTTTAACCAGAGCAACACATACTTTGAACAGTTATTATAGTACTGATGTCTTTTTCTTCATAAGTATTCTATTGTCTATTTAAATATCACCAGTTTTGCGGAGTATTGGCAGTTTTCACGCACTCGAAGCCAACAGTTGTCAGCATATTTCCTTTGTGGATGACATCTATTTATTTTACCAGCGATAAACAGTTCTACAGTATTGAGATTTAAGCGGTCATTTGTTAATTGGGCTACGTGGTAAGCATAGTCTTACTTGAGTGTGGACATTGTTACTGTAACTAAGCAAACGTCGTTAAAATTCTTTTATCAGAATTAGCTTGAGCTATTACAATATGTTGTTTTTGTTTCGGGGTGTTGGCTATTTAGCAATTTTTCTCTCTTTTGTGCTAACGTTTTAGAGAAACTTGTAGTATTCAACATGAAAGCTGATGTGTGTAGTGTAGGAAGGTGGATATTTATTTGTGTTTAGCTGATAGTTTGTACAAGAAGGACGAAATAGCGTAACAGTCAGCATAATATTATTGGTCGCTTTAATCTTAAACGAAGTCCATTCTATAAACATTTTTTTTCAATTTATTCGTCTATTTTAACTTGTGGTATTACGTTTTTGTGTTTTGTAATTCATCATAATCAGTTCGAAGAAATTTTGCTTTGCTTTCATAAAAATTTTCGATTCTAAATTAAATTTTCTCTCACATATCAATATAATAACAAGTAAAGGTTTAAAATTGCTAGGCTTTATTCTTCGAAATGCCAATGAATTTAAAAATATTTCTACATTGAAAATCCTGTACTCTTCACTAGTTCGAAGTCAAGTCGAATATAATTCTTCTGTCTGGTCCCTCATCTTTAAAATCCACTCTGATTCCATTGAAAAATTGCAACATAAATTTCTAAAAGATACATCAACTATAAACTCGGTCTACCCTGAAACCATAAATTATAATTATTTAATGAAAGAATTAAAATTACTAAAACTTTCAGACAGGAGGCTTGTTTCCGACTTGACTTTTATTTTTAAAATTGTTAATGGTATTATAGACAGCCCTGATTTACTTAGCTTAATTACCTTCTATGTACCTAACAGATCCACTCGATCCAAAATTCTTTTTAAATGTAACAACAATATCAGGACTGAGTCATTTAAATACTCGCTTGTACCTAGATTGCATGCAGTGAGTAATTCTATCGCAGAAATAGTAGATATATTCAACTGCACTGAATCTAGTTACAAGAAGGCTAATAACATACCTCTTCCTAAAATACTAGTGTTAATTTTTCTTGGGCGTAATCAAATGTTTTTTTGGGCGCATTTTTTATTTTTTATGTCATTGTTATTTTTATGTCACTGTTATTTTATTTTATACCTATGTTATGTAAAAGCCCTTGAGGGCGTATATAAATAAATAAATAAATAAATAAATAAATAAAAAAACTTCACTGAAATTTTTTTTAAGTCTGGTTTAAAAAGGACTGTTTTATGTTTAAAGACTGTGTTAGGTCCTGGATTAAGGATCTTAAGCTATGTATTTATGAATAGTATAATTATGGTAACTCTACCGACTGTAGTTTTAAGATAGTTTTAATCAATAGTTTTAAAATAATCTGAATACCAAATTATTTAGCATTAATATTTATGTCCATCTCGTATTTATTTGTAAA